>OX411810.1:4835000-6075036 GCA_948253155.1 Leucoma salicis | reverse complement strand
CTTTTTAATCTATTCTTTTAAAGTGCCTTGAAAAATTGCGCTCGACAAAACTTGGTATTATGCCCAAGCGGAGAAGTTTGGCAAAACGGAACACCATTGATCAGCTATCGACCGGGGTTAAAAAATACAAAATGTTATTAAAAAGTAGGGGTTGGTGGTAGGAGGGTAAAAATATATTTTTAATGCCATATCATATGATATGGCATAAAAAATAATCAAAAACAATTTTTTGGTTTGAGCTACCGTTAACACTTAGGGGGTATAAAAATTAATTATAAACCTATTCTCCTACCTACTGAATATACATATAAAATTTCATCAAAATCGGTCAAGTCGTTTCGGAGGATTATAAACACTAAAACTGTGACACAAGAATTTTATATATTAGACTAGCTGACCAGGCGAACTTTGTACCGCCATATTTATTTATCCGAAATGCTACCGTGGCGCCTACCGGGTCCAAATGTGAATCTAAACCATCCCCGGTACTTACTCAAACATACACAAATAAAATGAAGAAAAAAATTCTTAAATCCTATCGTGGCGCCACCTACCGGGTCCAAATGTGAATCTAAACCATCCCGGTACTTATACAAAAATACACAAAAAAAAATCGTTAAGATCAGGCCAGCCGTTTAGGAGGAGTTCAGTGACATACACACGTACAGTAGAATTATATATATTTAAAGATATACCATGCTATGTCGTTATAGAAATATATATTATAGTTGTAAGTGCGGTCACTCGAAAATTTGTATAGAAAATATGTTGTAATATGCCTTGCTATAATTTATAATATTAATCTATTTATCTATACTATTATAAAGCTGTAACAGAGCTGTGTCTGTACATTTAAGATATTTGAGAAAAAATGGCTGTACGAGTAATACGCTATATAGGCGTGTCTAAACACAAAACATTTTTTGTTGTCTGTGTGTTCGTTCGCGCATCACGCAAAAAGTACAGAACGAATTTTGATGCAACTTTTTTATTTGATAGCTCTTGATTAGACTTAAAAACTGGTATACAATTTATCCCGCTACTATATCGGGAATCTGAAATATAAGTTAAAAACTAGCTTTTGGCTCCAGCGTAGCCGCGGGCAAAGGCTAGTATACTATATACTATAGAGGGATGCGTAAATATATTCCATCTGCTAGAGTTATCACTCGCGCGTCGCCATCTCCAAGGAAAGGGATAGGAAGTGGATGGGTAGGATACTAAAGAGAGGATAGGAAGGATAAGGAGGGGCCCCGGCGCTCTCACTCACCATACAAAACACAATGGTAGGCGTAACTACCGTTGTTACACGCTGATCTTTTGTGAGAGGGTGGTAATTCCCCGATCGAGCCGGCCCATTCGTGCTGGGATAAGCAAGGCTTCCTCTATGGGTAATTAAGACAAATTATTTTTGTTCTATATTTTAGCACTTGACGTGCTCAGCTATTTTAAAATACAAATTATTTGTGAATGTGGAAAAGATTACTTTAGTGCGAGCGGGAATGAAACCTGCGTCCCTTCCAATCCGGGGAAGTGCTCGGCACATTATCAAATAATTTACTTTAAGGCTAATTAGTTTGTAAGAATTATACCTTCCCGCAAACAGGACATTTGTGTTGTGTTTTACCCATGTGCTGGTAATTGACGTGGTCTCTCAGGTCGGCCCGAGACCGGTAGCCCTTATCACATTGTGAGCATTTGTATCTGAAACGTTTACCAGCGAATCCCAGTAAAAAACTGATCACAATATTTACTAAAATTATAAATGCCGCAACTTTTTAATACAGTAGAGCATCGATTATCCGAACTAATCGGGGGACATGGGTGTTCGGAAAACCGGTTTTTTCGGATAATCGAACTGTATTGATTTGCACATAATATGTGCGAATCAATACAATTCGATTATATATTATATACGCTTATATATTTTGTACAACGAATGAAAAACATATTTATTTATAATAATTATTTAATTACAAAGAAACAGGCTTGTAATAAAACCGGTACTAGGTAGGTACAATTGAAAGTTTAAAAAAATCTTCAATCTTTACCTGCCGAAGCAAGCCTACTTGCTTACGAGCGGCTCGGTCACGCCTACGCGCAACGCGAGTTGGGCGGGCGTAATAGGTAGTTCGGTTAAGCGGTCGTTCGGATAATCGACGCTCCACTGTAATGAGTATTTACCGTTAATCACACTTAAAAACTGAACGGATTTAGATGAAATTGGTTGATATTGGATTGGAACATCGAAAATACTTTTTATCCCGAAAAAAAAAATGCTCCGCCGATACAGGCAGAGTGAACAGTAAGTGGGGGAGGGTCCCACATTATTCTACTACGCTCGTAAACCTTACAAAAAATGGATAGCTATTTTTAGCATATAGTGTTTAGGTATAGAATAGACCAAAGGACTAAGAAGATTTTAATAAAATTTTGGGCTTTACATTATAGGTACATTTATTATACACGATAGCCTAGTGGTAAAACCAAGGGCTGCAAATACCCAGTCCAAGGTTACGATACTTGATATCTACCAACCCGCACTGGGCCAGCGTCATGGACTACGGCATACTCGCGTGAGACACGTGTCCAGAATTCTTAATTATATTTTATAGCCAGGGCCTGTAGTATGTAACTCACTAAATCATATCGACATCGTATCGTCTCGCTTGTGATTGGTAAAGAAACCGTAGCGTGATGTCGCAATTATCACTCGGCCAATCACGATGATCTGTAACCAATCATAATGACCACGATGTGATGTCGATACGATTGAATGAGATACATTCTAACCCCCCTGGGGGGTTAGGCAAAATCTCATCTCACATGTCGATCGTATCGTGATCACTGTGATTGGTTGAGAAACCGATGTTACAATAATCCGTTGGCCAATCACGGTGATCTCTCAACCAATCACAGTGATCACGATACGATCGACATGTGAGATATGAGATTCTGCCTAACCCCCTCTCTCAACCAATCACAGTGATCACGATACGATCGACATGTGAGATATGAGATTCTGCCTAACCCCCCTGGATAGTCACATAGAATATTTTTTCTCGACAAATAGTTAATTTACGTGTTTACAATTGACGACAACATTATTACTTATTGAATATTTAACGATTTAACATTGTTTCTTTCACTACTCACAATGGAAAAAATATAACACTTAAATGTATAATAACGACAAAACTTAGTGCACTAATGGTTTATCAATAAGACTCACATGAGAAATGCATTAACGAGAGAACTGAAGTTATGACTAACGATAAAACTTACTTATGTATATTGAGAGTTGCATGCATTAATGTGTATTTGAGATGGTATTCATATGAGGCTCTGCTGGAGAATATCTTGCAGCACTCTGCGCAGGAGTACTGCTCCCTCTCGGTGTGGATGCGGGAGTGAGCCTTAAGTAGATCAACCCGAATTAGTTTGTGGCACACCGAGCATTCCGTACGCGGCAGCGGACCTCGATGGAGCCTGCAACATGGAGGACTTGTAATGGAAAACATTAAATTTACATTTATTTATTTATTTCTCTCATTAAGGTACATAATTTACAAATTGTTAGTTGATAGTGATAATATAATACCCTTGTGAGAGCTGGAGTCTGCAATAGGCTCGAGACCTGTATGACAGATCACCAGGCTCCCTTAATATTAATAGTACAAATAGTATCTGTGCATATTTATTATACCTACACGAATTCACCTTAATTACTTAACTTATAAATTATATTATAAAAAAAAAACCAAAAGGTGTATGTGTGCGTGTGTTTGTGGTGTGTGTGTGTGTGTGTGGTGTGTGTGTGTGTGTGGTGTGTGTGTGTGTGTGGTGTGTGTGTGTGTGTATGTGGTGTGTGTGTGTGGTGTGTGTGTGTATGTGGTGTATGTCTGTGTGTGTGTGTGTGTGTGGTGTGTGTGTGTGTGTGTGTGTATGTGGTGTATGTCTGTGTGTGTGTGTGTGTATTATTATATGTATATGCCTTTCTTGGTGTGTACGTGTTAGAGCTTGTATTTGTGTATGTGCGTAGTAGATATGTATGAAATTGAAGCCAACATAGTTATTTCAAAACCTGTATAATACTTTCAGTCGCTGCGTAGTCCAGATCCCTAAGCCAGCCCATAACAATAATAATAATAATAATAATAATAATCTTTATTTAACCAACATGAGTACCAAAATTTTACAATATAAATTAATTTACATAGTTATTAGCAGATAAGCCATCAATAATGTCTCTGTACCCCACACTAGGATTCCCTGTGTCGTGAGGGCCAGTCTCTTCCCAAGTTACAAAGTAATTATAACTATGTTTTACAAAGATACTTATGATCATGTATGTGTTTATGTGTGTGAGTGCATGTGTGTGTGTGTGTGTGTGAGTGCATGTGTGTGTGTGTGTGTGTGTGTGTGTCTGTGTGTGTGTGTATAGTGCGTGCGTGTGTGTTGTTAAGACTGTGTGTCTGAATCTATGCGTTATAATCCAGTAAGTATTACATTTTCGGTTTCTTCATAATTTTTAAGTCTTAACCATCTAAATATTTCAAGCTTACAATGAAAAGAGGTGCTATGAATTACATCTTTGTCAGTTTTATAAAATTTACTATATAGGTAAGGCCCGAGAAAAGAATAACATCTGCGTGCAAAAGAAGTACGTACTCTTGGACTATTCCATTTCAGAGCTCTACAAGACGTACGAGCCAGAGCCTTGGCTTTTTTATGAAATCGTAATAGTGTCGATGAAATAAACAGCTGTCTCACACGGAGAAGATTACAGTCTGAGTACAAGGCATCTGTAGAGTAACGCCAAGGTTTTTTGTATGCTATTTTTAGTATGCGTCTTTGTGCTCGCTCCAGTTTAAGCAAAAATGTTTTATTTGCAACTCCCCAAACCACTATGCAATAACTTAATATTGTTTGACAAAGACTCAAATATACTATTCGGATTAGATCGGGTTCGGCGATAGACTGCAATTTCTTAAATATATGAGACATCTTCCTAATACGAGTTGTAAGTGCATTTATTTGTGGTTTCCATGTAAGCCGCTCATCAATCAGTACTCCCAAGTACTTGACATGGGAAACCTGTTCAATGAGAGCACATGGGCAACTTGGTTCAAGCTTAGGGTCACACGCATGAAGTTTAATTTGTAGTGCTTGCTCAGGAGCAGATCGATTTGATATTCGAAATGCAATCATTTTTGATTTAGTTGCGTTTACCGTTAATAGATTTTTTTGCAGCCAGCTTATTATCTCTCTAGTTCCATCTTGGGCCATACAAATGACCCTACTCCAAGTGTCAGCAGAAAAAACTATGGCTGTATCATCCGCGAAAGTAAAAATACTAGCATTAGGGAGTTTCAAAGTGCATAGATCATTTATATAGACCAAGAAGAGAGTAGGACCAAGAACACTACCTTGGGGTACTCCATAAGAAATCTCTGCATAATTACTAGCATTGTCTCCTATACGTACACGCTGTTTTCGTTGCTGTAAGTACGATTTGAACCAACTTAGCGCAAGACCCCTAATTCCAGCCCTCTCCAGTTTTTTTAATAGTATCGATCGAGAGACAGTGTCAAATGCTTTGGTAACATCCAGGAAGATACCAACACATTTTTGGCCTGCATCCGTTTTGCCAATAACATGATCGACAAGTTTTGTGACTGCATCCTCCGTAGCTGCACCAGCACGAAACCCGAATTGGTTCTCCGCCAAGAACCTACTACTTTCAAGGTATTTGAGCAATCGAACATTAACCACCTTTTCAACAACTTTAGATATTGGACTCAGAAGTGAGATTGGTCTGTAGTTGCTGGGTTGTAATACGTCTCCCGATTTTAATATTGGAATCACGGTAGCTACTTTTAAGCTATTCGGGACTATACCTGTTGAGATGCTAAGATTACATATATAGGTTAGAGGTGCCGCTATCTCAAATTTAATTAGTTTTAAAATATCATTACTAATGTTATCTTCACCGACTGCTTTACTAGGCTTCAGAGTACTTATTAGTTTAATAATTTCAGTTTCATCCGTAGGCGTAAAGAAAAATGAACTAGGTGACGAGTTCGGTGCGTAAGTTATGTTATTAGATAATTCATTTTCCGTCATACCTATTTTATGCAGCATAGCATCTGCTAAGTTATGACCAATTAAACCAAAATAGTTATTTACCACTGCTAGAGACTCCGATGGATGTTTCGTTGTATTTAAAAGATTGTCACTTTTATCCAAGTTTTTATTTATATTACAAATGTTTTTAATTGTATCCCAAGTCTTTTTAGTGCTATTTTTATTTTCATATAAAAGCGTTTTATTATATTTCCATTTTTGTTGTTGAACAATGTTATTACAAATATTTCGATATAACCTATATTTTTCTCGAGCAGCGATATTATTTGGATTATTTTTAGTAATAGTATGGAGTTTATCACGAAATCTTATAGATCTCAATATACTCGGTGTAATCCACGGTTTGATTATAACTTTGGAACTACGGCATTTAACAATTGTTTTATTTCGGTCAATTAAATTATTTATTTTTGAAATGAACATTGAAGTTGCTTCATTTATATCTTTATTATCATAAATATCCAACCAACTGGTTTTAGCTAGATCATTTAGTAGATTTTTATAAATTATTTTAGTGCACTGATTTTTCTTAATATTTCTACGAAAAGTAGCTCCAATGCTGCATAATATAGTACTATGATCAGTAATATCAGAGTGACAAACAACTGTATTGGAAGTCAGCTTAGATTTAATTAGGCAGTGGTCTATGCTATTCTGTCCTCGCGTCGGAAACGTATGCCCAGGCACATAACCATAATGAGCTGTGAGATCGAGATACTCATCTGCTCGCTGATCCGTGGATGTTTCTTTTATATCAAGGTTTATATCACCAACTAGTACACAGGTTTGTGTTTTGCAACCACGTAAGACATTTTCTAATGACAACAGAAAGTTGCTAATGTTATAAATAGATGGTGATCGATAAATAGCTAAAATTGAACAGGTCCGAAGTATATCAATTTGTAAACAACTTGCATCATTAAACGGAGGCTCTGAAACTAATACACTAAGGTCCGATTTATAATAAATCACAATTCCATCATTTTTGTTAATATATCTTTTCGAATAATTACAGCTATAACCTTCTATATTGATAATGTTAGAGGAATCATTTAGCCAACATTCAGTTAATACAATAAGGTCCGGTTTGAACTGCAAGCGGTGCAAAAATATCAGCAGGGAGTCGAAGTTTTTATTTATGCTGCGTATATTTTGAGATAATATTGTAAGTTTATTCTGAGTAGTAAATATGTGTTGTTTACAAAGTTCAGGGTTAGTCAACTCTATACAGCTACATAGCTTTGTGCTGTCAATATCATCTAATAGCTGTTTATTTTTATCTAACATTAAAATATGAGAGAGGAAATACACGTACATAGGCGAAAGTAGCTATATTTTTAGATAAAAGTGGTGTTAGAGTATTTCTGAACTTTGCATTAATTATATAAAGATTGTAATAAAAATTGTATGGTAAATTATAGTGTACGTATCGGTTGTTCTTAGTTATTAAAGTAAATTGGATAAATTGTAATACCAACAGTATCAGTATACCCCTAAGCAGTACCCCTTTGTAAGCATGCAGTAACGGAGTGGTAAAAAACTTAGTGCTATCTTGTAGGCAGAGCAGGGTATTTATTTCTATAAGTATTATTTTATATATATTATGTATGTAGTATTGTTTCAATACGGACAGATCTGGAGTATACGTGTAATTGAGCATCAAACAAGTGGATCCCATATAGCATTTAACATTATTTAAGATAACAAATGGATTTGAACGCAGAGTAGCAAATTGAGTAGAATATAAAATATGTTTTTGAACGCACAGTAGCAATTTGTAGTAGATGGTGGTTTTAATTATTATTCTTATACATAAATGTGTATTAGGTTGCATAAATATGTGTATTGTTGAGGTGTGTAGGTAGACAAACAAAATAATTATCCTTATATTATAACAGTAGGAACAAAAACGCACATAGAATAAGTTAATCAAAAAATTAAAACTTTTAAAACTTGTTAGTCATTTAGACTGTTTAAGTTTGTTCAGTTGCGATTCACTTTTGACCAGTACATACTCCGAACCTTCTTGCTTTTTTAAATAGATATTGCCATTCGCGGTCCAGCAATACTTGTATTTTTCCGTTCTTGCAAAATCTCTTGCAAGGAAGTGGAGACGTCGGGACATGGCAGTGAGAGATTCCGATAGATACAAAGCTGATGAGTTATTTTCTATTCCCAAGTCCATTACTTTTAATTGAGTGGTTTTATTATACTTTCTTGTAGAATTCAGGAAAGCTAACTTAGTTAAAGTATTAGAAAACTCAGCAACAACTGTCGACTTGGCCGGATCTTTTTTGTTAGGCACTCGATATATATCACGTATGTCATTTCTTTGGAGGGCGATTTTTAAAGTTTTCGCTAGATTCATAATATATTCAAATAGAGTATTTTTGTCCTCCTTCTGAACTCGGGGAATATATCTTAACTCAATGCTAGTTTTCTTCAGAGATTTTTCAAGATAATCGCACTTCTCATCAATGGTGTTAATTTGTATAGTTAGAGCTTTTCGTTGGTCTTCTAATCCATCTATTTTGGTCTGCATAGATCTTAGCTGCTCAGACATATCCTCTAAAGACTTCTCCATATCTTGATTAGTAATACAAAGCGATGACATCTGGTAAGTGACATCACTTAGTTGTTGGTTTATCAAATCAAACCTTTTATTTTGGTTATCTTTCAGGCTTTCAAACATCTCACGAATCTCATTTTTAAAAGCAGACAACTCCTCATAGCTGTCGTCCGAGACTCGGCGACGCTTCACCTTGTCTTTCCCACTTAGTTGTTTTTGTTTCACCTGTTCATACGTTTTTATCGTAATATCGGTATCTGACGACGATTGTATTTTATTTAAGGGTGGCGAGTGAAGCATGATGTACACTTGCAAGTTTAAACTTTATAGTAAGTATAAACTATAGTGGGTAGGTATACTTACACTGTTACAAAGTACCAGGCGAACAGTATTATTGTAGGTTCTAGGAAGTGTAGGTAAATAAATAATTATTTAATATAAAATGGCCACTCACATCGCAGTAAACACCAATGACCGTAAGGGTTGCGTTCTAATTGGCTTGAGGCTTAAAAAAATGGCGCACACGCAGGCGACGATCTTCCTAGATTATCCGATGACCACACCAGTAGGGCGGGGCTTCGCCAATGAGCAGGACGGTCTACGGCGATTGTGGGATGGACTTGTCACAGCATTTAATTGCATAGGTATACTTGTAACGTCTTATGCACTCCTAGTACACTACTTGATTTAATTTATTTAATTAAAATAAAATAAAAGTATTTAAAATATCTGCACAGATTTGGAGACACGTTAGCTCGTAGTCGAGGTCCATAGGGAACAGTTCTTTTACTTCCATAACTTTTCTTTCTTTTTCTTTTTTTTTTTTTTCTTTTATCGAAAAGTAGTGAGAACGTCATACTCCTTGGTAAGAAAAAAAAAATACTGGCAGGCACAGCTCAGATACATATTTGTAATAATAATAAAGAAAAAAGTCTTCGATTCTCTTTTGTTTTTTTCTGAATGTAGTCATTTGTTTGCTTCGTGTCGGAACGTGTTCTCGAAAATGGAGAAAAACGAAGTACGAGCCGTTATTAAATACCTCTGTTTAAAAAAGTTAACGACGCAAGAGATTAATTGCGATTTGGAGGCAACATTAGGAGAGTCTGCTCCGCCGTATTCCACTGTTGCAAGGTGGCTCAATTTCGAGTAGGGAGAACGAGCACGGAAGACGAACATCGTTGCGGCCATCGACGTCAGTCACCCAAGAAAATGTTGCGAAAGTCGAGAAAATTGTGTTGAGCGATCGAAGAGTTGCCATCCGATACTTAATTCAAGAAACGGGCATTTCATATGGAAGTATTCAATCCATATTGAAACAATCTTTGAATATGAGAAAAGTCTCCGCAAGATGGGTGCCGAGAATGTTAACCGACAGTCAGAAACAAAATCGACTTGACATTTCGAAGATATTGTTGGACAAGTTTCAAGAAGATTCTGAAAACTTTTTGTCTCATTTCGTAACAATGGACGAAACATGGCTCCATCATTTTGATCCCGAGACAAAACAGCAATCTTCGCATGGAAATGACCATCATCACCGAACCCCGAAGAAGTTTAGTGCCGTGGCATCGGCTGGCAAGGTTATGGCCTCAATATTTTGGGACTCAGAAGGGATATTGTTGATTGATTACCTAGAGCGTGGAACCACTATTACAGCCCAATATTATGCAGCTTTAGTTCCCAAGTTGAGGAATGCCATCAAAGAGAAAACGAGAGGGAAACTTCGAAGGGGCGTGCTGTTTCATCACGACAACGCACCCGCGCACAGGTCGGCAGTTGCGATGGCTGCCATTCAGCAAGCTGGCTTCGAATTGGTTGACCACCCCCCTTGTTCACCAGATCTGGCGCCTAGCAATTTTTATCTGTTCCCCAAATTGAAAGAATACTTAAGGGGAAACAGGTACGAAGACGATAACGAGGTGATGGATGCCGTGGAGAGCTTTTTGCAGGACCAAGACAAAACTTTTTTTTTGAAAGGGATTGAAAAAGCGCTGGACTCGTGTGTAGAGAGACTCGGATACTATGTAGAGAAATAAATTATTAAGTTATCAATAGTCATTATATTCTATCTCATTCTCACTACTTTTTGATCCCTCCTCGTACACTCCCAAAGTAGGCATTGGGTATATATGGAGGGTTTTGTTAATTTTGTTATAGACATAGCCACTCAAAAAGTAATAACAGACATACAAAGATAGACAAATTTAAATAGAAATTACGGACCATTATTCATAGGTGGCGTTCTGGACACATTCCATCAAAAATGTTTGAGCATCTTCAAATTCAAAATTCAAATGTGCGAGCCATTTCTCCCTATTGTGCTGTATCTATGTGTAGTAAGGTTGAAGATGTTCAGCAGGTTTTGATGGAATGTGTCAGGAAAAGAGTGCAAAGAAATTTTTATACAACATTTTAATGTAAACAATTTGGATGTCAGAGTGGTTCAAACCATTTTGGCCACGCTGACATCCAAATGGTTAAAGCTAGTAAATGGTTTGCAATATATAATATACTAGCTGACCCGGCGAACTTCGTACCGCCATCATTGCAATTTATAAATTGAGATATAAAGTATCCTATCTCTTAAGTTGGAACAAAACACACATTTACAAAGAAAAGTTAAAATCGGTTCAGTAGTTACGGACAAACATCGTGACACTGGAATTATATACAATAGATGGATTTTATATATATATTTCTTTAATTTACAATGTGTTTAGTTAAGGTTATGATGGGGCTGGCTTAAGGGTCTACAATACCTCAGCCAGAATTCAAATTTTGCACCCCCTTTCCCTGCACAAACTCGCTCTCTATCCTGCTCGCACAGTTAGTGTTAGGTCACACGAGGTCAAAACGATTTCTTAGAGTAAAGTACACTTTTGTCGGACTAGCTAATTAAATTATCAAATATAATATTTAATATAAAATGTTGTTTTGCTTTTCAACGTAGTAATGTTATGGCTGTGTGGGGCCGGCTTTAGAATGGTCCCACCCCTCTCTACCCACGGGAGTCGTAAGAGCCGACTGAGGGAATACCGGGGGAGTGGGCAGCAGCACTCCCTCGAGTACCTATTAACAACATCCACTGCGATCGCCAACCCGCCTGCCAAGCGTGGCGATTACGGCATTATCCCCCATGACGGGACCGCTCGTTGTAGCGTTCTCTTGGGGAGGCCTATGTCCAGCAGTGGACTTTGAAAGGCTGATAGATAGATAGATAGAATGTTATAAGATTCTAGTCAAGTGGTAGATAACATTTCACTGAGGGTTCCGACCATTGATTAGTAGCAAATTTTCGCTTTGTACCTATGTAATAACAAGTGAACAAAAGGTATATAAGCTACACTTACTGCTCGTGCCTCAAAAGATTACTCTTCAACGAGAACTTTTTTTCACAATTACTACACTTGTAGCCCTCCCTGTGATATCGTTGCATGTGCTTCCACTTTTGGTTCTTGTTGCTGAAACAAAACAGAGTGATTTTCAACAACTTTACTTTTATTAAACACCACTGTGTGGTGATGGACTAAGAATACAAGTGTCACCACCCCATCCTTTCCCGCGGGTGTCGAACAAGGCGACTAAGGGAAGTAAGCAATTATCACCTATTGCATTACTGGTGGTAGGGCTGGCTACCAAGTGAGAGTACTCACTTGCTATCAGGCCCAAAAGGGTCGGTACAACCGTCTCCTGTATACCGGTCATGAACCCCTTAAGTGTGTTTTGGCTGTAGCAGAAGATAGCAGTTTATTCTTTCATTTCACATCTGAGAAATGATATGGTGCGTAGCGGCTTGACTATACTCTCGGTATAATTGAGTTCATGAGCGACGGTTACCATTTACCATCAGGTCGGCCGTGGATCATCTGCCATCATAAGCTATAAAAAAAAATAAGTCGGGATAAAATTGTCCTAGCCGCACGCCCCGTCGTTCGGGGCAACGAACAGGGTAGTGTGGGGCCTTCACCCACTACAGAAACCCGCCGTGTGCCATCTCTCCGCCTTTATTGGCGGGCCACTGGAACTATGTTACATTCCTTCGGTGATTATATATGTCACCCCTGTGACATATTAGTTAGTCTCCACTTATCTTTTAGCCCAATGTTCCGTCATTGTTAGTATACTTTCAATTTATGGTAATGAGCCTTTGCTAGCCCCAAAGTTTCCCGTAGGTAATTATTGGTAGAATACATGTGTTGTAGAATCACATCATCAATAGTGCTAGAACATGTGGATGAACACGTATATCTTGGATGTGGATTCAGTCGGGGTGGAAGAAACACCACTGATATAGAGAGAAGAGTAAATGCGGGAAATAGAGTGAACAGAGCATTGGGACAACTTCTCGGCAGCCCCATCTCAGCCAGGAGGCATGTGTCACAATACACTGGTGGTTCGGACATGTGGAAGGAATGCGAGATGATCGACTGGTTAAGAAATACAATGCGAAAGTGGAAGGATGTAGGTACAAGGGGAGACCGGACTCACCTCCATCCATCCATCCATCAGCCTTTCGACGTCCACTGCTGGACATAGGCCTCCCCAAGAGAACGCCACAACCAGCGGTCCTGTGCCGACCGCATCCAACGGCTCCCTGCAGCTTTGACCAGATCGTCGGTCCACCTGGAAGGGGGCCATCCTACGCTGTGCCGTCCGATACGTAGTCGCCACTCGAGAACCTTTCTTCCCCAATGGTTGTCGGTTCGTCGAGCGATGTGGCCTGCCCATTGCCACTTCAGCATGGCAAACCAGCGGGTTATGTCGGTCACTCTCGTTCTCCTACGGATCTCCGTATTACGGATTCGATCACGTAGGGAAATACCAAGCATAGCCCGCTCTATGGCCCGCTGAGCGACTTTGAGCCTTGATACGAGGCCAACATTTAGAGACCACGTCTCCGTTCCGTATGTCATCACTAGTAACACACACTGGTCGTAGACCTTCGTTTTCAGACACTGCGGAATATTGGACGAGAAGATCTTCCTTAGCTTCCCGAACGCTGCCCAGACGAGTTCGATTCATCGATTGACCTCTTTGTCGAAGTTGTGCCTACCTAACTGGACTGTTTGTCCCAGGTAGACATAGTGGTCGACAACTTCGAGAAGCGCACTCCCGACTAGGACCGATGCTAAAATTACATGGGCATTAGACATGACTTTCGTCTTGTCCATGTTCATTTTAAGACCCACTAGTCGGGAAACCCTGCTGAAATCATTGAGCATGGTGCCAAGGTCCTCCAGCGATTTTGCCATGACTACGATGTCGTCGGCATATCGAAGGTGAGTGATGTATTCACCATTGATGTTGATGCCAAATCCGGTCAAGTCCAAGAGCTTGAAGACATCTTCCAATGCAGCGGTGAAGACTTTCGGGGACATAACGTCTCCCTGTCTAACACCTCTCTGCAGTTGGATCGGTTTCTGGGATCTGTACAACTGTCCATAGAACTGCTGGACATCTCTCAAGATCTCATCTCGAGATGAAATGACAGTGCCGTCGTTGGTCCTCAGTTTAGTCAACTGGCTTTGACCAACAGACAGATCTCTTGCAAACACTTTCGAGCCTTGGTTCCACTCTATCGCCTCTTTAATACGGGTAGTATTAAATTGGCGAACATCGTGTCGCACAGCCTTGGAGATCTGTCTGTTTAACCGCCTTAGGCAGGACCAATCGGCTGTCATTTCTTGTCTCCTCTTCCTCTGAGTTTGAGAGTATGGTCCGAGAGTTTACGAGTCCTACTTGTCAGTAGGACTCGTCGTGTGTCCAACGGGCCTTGAAGAAGGTCGACCCGACCGCGTGGACAGTTTGTACGAACCAGCTGTTCATATCGCTCGCTGATTCACACTCATCTTGACATTGGAAGCGATTTTGTAGTTCGAACTGAAAGCTCTCGGGGTTCTAGTATTGGGCAGGTGTTGGTCGGAGCGTAGACTTCATCAAGCGTGACCTCTCGAATTTTGTTCTAATATTCAAGATGCCCCTGACTAGTCGGTGATCACTCCCAGTTTTAATCCCGCTGATCACTGAGACATCATTGAATATGTGTCGTTTGTCCGACAAGATGAAGTCGATCTCGTTTTTTACTCAACCATCAGGGCTAATCCAGGTCCATTTTCGCTGGGGCTGCTTCCTGAAGAAGGGATTCATCATGAAGAGGCCTTCCTTCTCCAGAAAATCAGCAAGCACCTGGCCCCTGTGGTTCCTCTGCCCAAATCCATAGTGCCCCACCTTCACCTCATCGTCTGTCCTTTTGCCTAGTTTCACGTTAGTCTCCCATAACTACCGTGAAATAGGTTTTACACAAGTGGATGGCCTTCGAGATGTCTTCATATAGGGCCTCTGCCTCGTCGTCGGAGTGTGTCGAGGTCAGTGCGTAAGCCTGTATGACCTTTAACGAATACCGTTTGGTTATTCTGAGTATAAGGTACGCTACCCTACTCGACACACTTTAAATCCTCTCCACGTTGCCTACGAGAGACCTACGAACGATAAACCCGACACCCCCTTGGAACTGGTGATCGCCCTCCCGGTGGAAGAGCAAGTTCCCGGACTGGAGGATTGTCGTGCCCTCACCCTCTCTTCAAACTTCTTACAACCCTATAATGTCCAAGTGGATCTTGCTCAATTCCTCTTCCAGCTCGGTGATTCTCTCGTCGGTCCGAAGTGTCCGAACGTTGTGCGTTACCAGGGCCAGACGTCGTTGTTATTGTCGCGACCGGAGATTCTTCGAACCCCCTGCTCCACCGTTACCGAGCCCGTTACCGTCAGGCCACGGAATAGCGGAGTTGCCGTGACTGGGGACCATTTTTTGTTGGGTGCTCATTTTTGGGCGATAGTGCCGTAATCGCCACGCTTGGCAGGCGGGATGGCGATCGCAGTGGATGTTATTAATACTCGAGGGAGTGCTGCTGCCCACTCCCCCGGTATCCCTCAGTCGGCTCTTACGACTCCCATGGGTGGAGAGGGGTGGGACAATTCTAAAGCTAAGCTTCTAAGAATAAGTGCGAATAAGCGTGTAATAAGCGCGAGGGATGCCTCTAGTGTTGCTAGCGTCTGGGCCGTACGCTTGCTGCCACCCTTGTAGTATAATATAAAAATCACACTCACTCAAAATATTTATTGCATTCTCTGCACAAAGATTTTAATTGAGTTCTTTTTTCTCCTGAAGTGTTGCCAGTCTTTGAAATTAGTTTTACTCGACCCTGCAGAAAGAATAGACAATAAATCAATGTGTTAATGACCTGTTGGAGTGTTGGCTCATTTGAGTGAATCTATTTCCTAATTGCTACTTACCTCTTTTCTCTTTTTTGGTATTTCTAATTTAATACTGTGCACATCAAGTAAGTGTGCCCACATTTCTGGGAGATTAAGAGTAATATATTTACAGTTAAGACAATTATGCCTCTCGTAATGATTTTCTTTATGTTCTTTGTACAAAGACTCCTTAATATAAGCTAGGCATATATCACATTGGATGTGATTTAGTTTCTGTAATAGAAAAAAATTATAATTATAAAATTTTATATAAAACAATATTTATTTGACATACTTCGATTAGGTGAAACAACTGAAATTGACAGCAGCAGAGTATTACAATTATTTTTTTTTCATTAAGTGCCTCTTACACACTGCAGTCAAGTCTTGAGTAATTAACATACACACAAAAAAGCAATTTATATGCCAGATTTTAGTTTGGGTTAGATAAAAATTTAAAATTGAAACAATTATTTTTTTAAATGAGAGAGACATTCACTGTTAACATAATGCTTAAAACAATAAAATCATCAACAAATAGTAAATATGACTACAATAATTTTTACTTGCCTATTCAATGGGGTGTCAAAAAACTTCTTTGACCTCACCTCAACGTGAAATGTTGCATTATGGAGATCCATGTCTTCTTTATTTTTAAATGCTTGTAAACAGCTGTCACATTTAAAAACCAAATTAACTAAATCTAATTCCTTATATTTACTCAACCTAAACTGCTTTATCTCATCCTCAGACATTGTTATACTAGAAAAAGATTTTGATTTGCTTTTATTTTTTTTTTCTTTTTTAGTTATATGCTCGACTTTAATTTCCTGAGTTACTGTTTCATTATCTGATATAAAATTGCTGTGTAGTTCCGATAGAGGTATGTCATCTTCAATTTCACTTTTAATATCTCCGTCTGACCCGCAGTCAATGAAGTTGTCAGTATGATTGTGATTTACTGAGATCATTTTGTCATATGTTATTTTGTGATGAGTAGATAGGTGAGAGAGACAGATCTGTTGTTTTAACTGTAAAAACATTAACAATAATTTTTAATACATCACCTTAGATTAGGCAATAATCACTATGCTATAGCTTGTCACTCATACCATAAACATACTTACTTACTTATATTTGTGGATATTACAAATCATTGTTGCCTATTGAATCAAACCCAACTTAGTACAAATTATATCTATTGGACAAATTTCAATATAGATGAGCATTTTTTACCCATTATAAACAAACATGTCAATTAAAAAAGCATTATTATTCTTTTTAAAGAATACCTAAACTTCATATAAAGTAAAGTTAAAAAAATCATTACTAACATCTATCTTCCCATCAGCTATACCAGTCAAATGCCTTTGAGCAATACAGGCTTGCTGTGTAAACCTCGAGATCCTACACATGATGGCTCTGCATTCCCAGCATATGTATAAACTAGCCGCATCTTTGAAGAAGCCTTCCTAAAAAATATAATTTACAGAAAAGTATAAATAGAATGCATATTTGTAATAGTCAGGAACTATATTAGTTTGTTTTATGAGGATTCCAAGGTATTTAGGTGAGCCTCGAGATTAATATAGGTACGACTTTCCATTAACATCCGTCGAAATGAGGGGCGGGAGGGGGGTGAGGGGGAGGGGGAGGTGTACCACCCCTCCTAAAAGAAAAAGTTGCGGAATCCTCTTCCGAGATTTTTAAATTTTTAATAACCCCCAACTTGACAGACTAATGGAAAACTAAGGCACTTCTATTGATGTCCGGCGAATTGAGAGGGGTGGGGGGAGGGGAAGTAAAACGAAAGGTACAATGGCGAGAATTCTATACAATTCGAATCTTTATGATATTGTAAAAATAATTGATTTTAAATATTTTTTTCTCAAAAACTGCATCTCCGCATATTGAAACCTTACGTGTGCTTACTTTCTGTAAAAAAATATCAACCCCCAACTCGACTTACGTTAATGGAAAACTGAGCCCTAATATAAGGCAGTCCTAGGGCAGTTTCTTTTTTATTGTGGCTCACACAGATGGCTCAACAAGAACTAGAATATTTCCTATTTCTGGTAAGTGAATGTTGAAAGAGACACACATTCAAAGAGCAATCAATGACCAATTGCAGGGATCATGCACTGTCCTGGTAGTTTTATTTTACTTTTAATATTAGATTGGAACCGATAAAATTGCAACTATTAACACAAATCATATATATAAATATTGATTACCTATGCCAATTATAATTTGTTTGGTGGTCACAGATCCTTTAACAAACATTTGTTTGTCTTAGGAATCACAGATGGTTCCCAAGGACTGGAGAAGCGCAGTCATCATGCCCTTGTTTAAAAACAAGGGTTCACGTTATGACTGTGCAAACTACAGAGCCATAAGCTTGACCAGTTTGGCAGCCAAACTGTATGGTAAGATTGTTGAAAGGAGAATGAGATGATGAATTTTTGTGTGAGGCACAAGGAGGTTTCAGGTGTGGACGAGGATGCATGGATCAAGTGTTTTCTCTGCGCAACATTGTGGAGAAGCATCTGGCTGTAGGCCAGAGGGTTTTCTGCAGTTTTGTGGATTTGGAGAAAGCATTTGACAATGTTGTACGAATGGAACTTTGGGACATTTTGCCGGAGTATGGTATTAGCGGTAGACTGCTACAAGCGGTGCAGTCCAGCTACATGGACTGCAGAGCTTGTTTGCGGCTGGATGATGGAATGTTACCCTGGTTTGACGTCAATATCGGCGTTAAACAGGGCTGCATTCTATCAGCCAGACTGTTTATCATTTATCTGGATAAATGTCTACAAAGGTTGAATGAAATGAATGTGGGAGTTCAGATGGGCGACTCAGTGATTAGCGCAGTCTGCGACTGACTGTTTATCATTTATCTGGATAAATGTCTACAAAGGTTGAATGAAATGAATGTGGGAGTTCAGATGGGCGACTCAGTGATTAGCGCAGTCTGCGACTGACCTGCGAACCCTAGTCGACGTAATGGCAGAAGATTGTAAGAAAAGGGGCCTACGTGTGAATGTGAGCAAAACCAAATTAATGGTTTTTGAAAGAGAAGAAGCCAGAACAGATGTTAGAGTAGCAATAGGAAATGGTGTGCTAGAACAAGTGGATGAATGTGTATATCTTGGATGTGGATTCAGCCGGGATGGAAGGTACACCACTGATGTAGAAAGAAGAGTGAATGCGGGAAATAGAGTGAACGGAGCATTGGGACAACTTCTCGGCAGCCACCACCTCAGCCAGAAGGCACGTGTCGCAATACACAACGCAGTGCTTGTCCCAACGTTATTATATGGAAGCGAGAGTTGGGTATGTAAAAAGGAGCATGAGAGCAAAATCAATGAGGTCGAAATGCGATCTCTGCGGAGAATCTGTGGAGTGAGGCTGACTGACCGCATTCGTAACAATGACGTAAGAGAGCGAGTAGGTATGAAAGAGAGTATTGGTGTAAAGATGCGAAAGGGAATGCTCCGATGGTTCGGACATGTGGAAAGAATGCCAGACGAGCGACTGGCTAAGAAGATATACAATGCGAAAGTGGAAGGATATAGGTACAGGGGGAGACCGAGTCTTACCTACCTAGACCAAATTGGTCATGTATTGAAGGAAGGTGGAGTCAGGAGTCTCCGAAACCGGCGAGCGTGTATGAAGAGAGTTATGAATGTTGAGGAAGCGAGAGATGTATGCAAGAATAGAGCCTCTTGGCACTCTGTTCTCTCTGCCTACCCCGCAAGGGAAATGGCGTGATGATAAGTAAGTAAGTAAGGAATCACAGACAGCCCACTTTGCAGAGCGTGCCTGTAAAAGGAGACGGCGGTCCATGTGTTGCAGCACTGTGCGCAGGTCGCCACATACAGTACCAAATATTTCGGGAGCTCAAGTTCTCTTCGGGAGATCACCAGCAACACCAAGCGGCTGTTGGCGTTCTTCCGAGAGCTGGGGTGAATCGAGTGAAGGTTTCACACCCACCCACACGCAAAACACGCGCTCAGACGTGGAGTTGCGGAGAACAGCCCGCCGAACCAATACCAATATAATTTGTAAACACTATTTACAAATATTATAAACTTGCATGAATTATCATTTTAGATTATAGTATAAATTTATCACTAATTTAGTAGCTAATATTATAAGTATTGTAGTATATATTTACCCTGTGGGCCTCTGAATCGTAAGATAACAACAAATATAGATTGTTAAGTCCATTCCTTAATCTACATAATTGAAATAGTAAGCGATCCTTGCTCAAACAAGTACAGCAAATCTTTTTCAAAACGATTTCGGAACACACATCCATTAATTACAGTATAATATAGTATTATAAGATAAGTACACCACAGAACAATATTATCATTATATGGAAGGAAAGGATGGTAGATTGGTAGATTCAATTCAATTCTTTTCTTGTAAACGTAGTGGATACGTGGATAAATACAAATTCTCACATTCTCTGTTTGTTTTCTTTTTCTTTGGTTTTCTCATAGTAGTGGGCTTTACAAGTCGTAAATAATTTCAATAAATATTTCTTGGTGCAATACCCAAAGAGAATGTAATACCTACGCAATACCATAAATACTGTATAGCATTAGACCAAAGAGCATATTACTAGAGAGACGACAAAGTATGGAAGTTCCGACTCTTCTTCAGTATAATATACTCTTTGCTGTATAAGTGACACTAGGAATGGGCGTTGAATAAACGAACTAGTTAATTCTCAGACTATCTAGACAGAGCAAAGAAAATTCTTTGACATGTATGAGCAAGAATACAAGATACAATTTACTGGTGCAAAAAACAGACAAAGCCAAAGATTTTTGTCTTTGTCGCCGTGGCCAGTTTTCGGTATTGTCACGATGTCAAAATGCTTTGTCTGTCACGATCCAACTGACATAATCGAACGAGATGACCAAAAAGGCGGTAGTCTTCGACAATCCCACAACACTTCACTTCACAAACAGTTTATTGTTTTACACACATCCAATTATGTAAACACCTTTATTATAAACATAACACTGTGTTATTCACATATACAACACATCACAAAGGTTATAATTTGATAAACAACACTTTTTACACCACCGTAACTGACACATACAAAAAAAACATTGAGCAGAGAGAGTACACTTTGATGAATTTTTAAAATATTATTGACATAGATTCATAGAGATGTTAGTGTTGCTATAGCAAAAACGATTGTTTTACTTTTTTATGGACTAACGCTAACCATGTAAACTTTGCCCAAAAAAATTGGAAAAGATTTTGAAAATTAAGGAAAGTATAGGTATCCGAGTGCCAATATTGGCATCGCCGGCCGCGAAGGAACGTTGTTACGTTTTTTAACAGCTATTTGACAGTGCCTATATTGGCATCGCTGGGCGCGGTGAGGGCAGACCTCATACTAACTATCGTTAAATTTGCCCAAATATGGTTAAATATTTGTCAACCTGGCAACATTTAAAAAAAAATATTGGTGTTTCAAGTGCAGCCACGCCGTGGCTCCATCTAGTAGTTCTTAGTCTGGGAGTTAATTCTACCAACGACGTACAATCAACGAATCGACGGTCTATCGTCTATGTGTGGACTAGTTGAATCCGTAGACGGCTGAGCACAGACTACTATACTACTTGGGCTGAGCTAACCTCCGCTAGGAGTAGTATTGTTCTGTGGAGCTAACCGTCCACAAATGGACTGGTAGTCGACGACGACTGTCGACGACGCATAAACGTAGTCGGTTTATATTAGTTTATTAGTTGATTTTAATTAGCATCAAAATACTTTAAACACTAAGACCAAGAACCATGGGTTGATTGTTTGTTATTTTTTTTTTGGTGCTATATAAAGAAAAATGGGTGCGTGTACTTATGTACGCGCGTGAGAAGTTATACTTTTTTGGCATCATTAAATAATTAATATTAAAAGTTGAAAATTAATATATTTATACAAATATATTTCAAATATATATATTTAATATAAATTTATATAATATATAATTATATATATATATATATATATATAATGTTCTAAAAAATTCTAAAAAATATTGTTTTGTGTTTAGACACGCCTATATAGCCTATTACAGTCATTTTTTCTCAAATATCTTGTAGAATATAGATTATTATAACTTAGAATTAATAAAAAATGTATAACAGCGCCATCTTACCGTATTGCTTAGAACTACCACACAATAGTGGCTACACGATTATTCGTAGTACTAATTATTTCCTGTAGATATCGTTTTCATGTTGATAAAATTATTAATTCTTATAACCTATACATAAAGTAGATAATAATTAGTCAGCTGTTATCTGTTATAGTAGCAATAGTTATTATTTATTAGTGATTGTTGTTGTAGTGAGAATATAATATTTGTAATATCAAAGATCACTGTAGATATTTGGGTGATTTTAAAAAGTTCTGTAAGTGCCTACTAAAGTTTGTTGGCCGTGAGAAGAACTATAACCTAAAAATATAAAATAAAAGTATTTTAATTTATATCAATAAATAATACATACGGATAGTTAACCTCAATTATATTGGAGCACTTGAAAAAGTATATAAGCACAATTTTTTTCACAGACATACATCGACAGTAATTATAGCCCATAGCACAAATATCAAGCTTAGTTTGGGACCAGAGAACGTTGTGTGACAATGTCCGTGAATATTGATTTATGTTTATGTTTCAAAGACTCGTTTTATTCTGCCAACAATAAATTTCTTTTAATGATAGGGTTTACCCACACACGGTATAACCAAGACTACGATAAACACTGAAAAAATAAAGCAGAAGTGGTTCAAATCAGCATAAGTTTTATGTGGGTTAGCTCATTTCTGCACAGCACGGTCCAAATGTATAAGGGTTTCCGATCTATGACAAAAAATCGATATTTCGAATCGATTGGAACGGTAGCCTCTTATAAGATCGATGTTAGTACATAACTATAATCTTAAATTGAAAAAGTCGGCTGTAAATTCAATTGAACAACCATCCACTTCAACTGCTGTAACTCATAGTTTTAAAATAATTATCATAAGCGTTAAAGAATTAATAAACTGTCTAATTATGTGATTTTATTATTTAATTGATGGTCCTATAAATTTAGCGCTATTTTTTTAATTTCTATAGAAATCTAGCACTTTTTCATATGACATTTAGCACCAAACCGTAGTACCGAGTTGGCAACCCCGTTTTATATATTAATTATTATGATATGTAGGGCAGCGTTGCGTAACAAGTTTATCTATAATCACAGAGCAATATTACTCAAGAGTCTATAATAGTCTAATGTTTTTGTTTCAGAACCGTATAATAATAAACAACTAAATTCCAAATTAAATAATATTGTTCGCTGCTGTGCTGGCAATAATACTATAAAACTTTTGCCAAAAAAGAGTTACACTATAGTTTTAAATACTCAGAAAAATATTACTCAAGAGCTACAGCCAGGCCAGCAGTTCATTGGTGGAGGAGATTAAGCTTAAGAGTTAAGGCAAGTGGCCAAGTGCCAACGTCTATAGAGCTCAATAGAAAGTATAAAGCCAGTCGTACTGTTCATAAATTCAGCAAGTTTCATTCAAGTAAAACAAACCCAAGTCAAATAACCTACGTAGATAAGTTTTAAAGGGTCCCTGAGCAGTCAGATTTTATTGTGCATTGAAATTGAAACAATATGGACGAGCTGGTTATTGCAGCTGCTGCTATTTATTTAATGAGTGCATATAATTATTATGTCACAGTCCACAATATCCACCAAAGTAAAATTGTAAAAAGAAGACAAAAAAGAAGGTGTTGGATGCAGAGTATTCACAAAAATAGAACAAGGTAATGTGATCTTTAATTAATATATATTTAAGTAGGAGAGCCAGGGGATTGTTGTCCAAATGGTAAATAGTAATATAGGTTTTTCACTGAGATCATAAACAATTATTTTTATTTACCAGGTAGGCAGTGGTTTGGCCATCTATGCCTGTATTGCTGAAAATGAGTAGTGGTTACTAAATACATTAATACTGTGGACTGCTGGCTTGTCTGTTGCTATAGAAAATGATAAAAGCTTGGTGTAAATTTATGCTTTTGTAAAACTTTGATGTTATAATGGGAACTAGATTTATTTTGTGTTAGTGGAATAAGATAAATATTCTTTAAGCAGGATTCAAAGTCTATCCCTATCTGGGGGAATGACTTATAAGAGGTAATAAAAGATATAATTCTTCTCATGAAAATGCTTACTATGGAATCCGGACGCTTGTGGCGATTGTAATTGCGACATTGCAGATACACTTTCCTCAAGAGCTTGTGATAGTTATTAGTAACTTGGACGATTTTAAGTGCTATATTATAAGCCTATGAAATAAAGATATTTTTTAATTTGGATTTGAATAAGTCAGTAGACGTGTCTTTAATAGCCTATTTGTTAATATATACACAAAATTTCATAAGAATCAATCAAGCCGTTTAGGAGGAGAATGGCGACAAACACTACTGTGACACGAGAATTCGATATATTAGATAATTTCTTTCTAATATATATTTCTAATGGCGCATATATTGTGAGGGTAGTCAAAAAAAAAGGTAAATCATGGGATATGTTATAACATATTAATTATTAACCCTTTTCTTGACAATGTATCTCCGCAGATACATAAAAGTTTGAAAAATTCTATGCCAACTATTTACTTGTTAAAACCAATCATATTTATGGGAATATTTAGATTACTTCTTTGTGTTCAAATGTATGTTTATTATTTTAAAGTTGGCAAGACTAGTGAGCTGTAAAATTTATTTTATTTCCAACGACGCCATGCTCCCGCGCGTACAGGTAAGAAAAATACAAAAAATAATGTTTTTGGTGCTTATTTCAAGTATTTGTTCGTAAAATTATAAATTATTAAGAATTACCTATTGCTTGTAACTATAATATTTAAATATACTTTATTATATACCTACATAAACGTATTTCTATTGTACTATACATAACAGCATAGCAGCGCATTATTATAACTTAACATGGTAGCAGAGCGTATCGTATCAATATTAAGTGAAAAATGAATGTGACAAACGTTGTCCTGTGTAAGTGGAAAATTTTCTTTTTCTGATTGAGGTTCTACATATATGCCGAAGACAACATATCACATCAAACCACTAGATAAAGATAATTATGACACTTGGGTCATACAAGTTGAAGCTGTTTTAATAAAATACAAATTATGGAAATACGTCACAAGTGGACTACCACAAGGTGCAGATAATGATGAAATTAAAGGAGAAAAACAGGCAAAAGCTGAAATAATTATGTTAATTGCCCCCCCTCTCAACTTAAACAATTAATGTACTCCTGCAAAATCACTGTGGGACAAAATAAAAGAAATTTATGCAAGCAAGGATCCTACTCGGAAAGCAACGCTTTTGAGACAACTAATTTTAACAAAATTAGAAGATAACGATGTTCGAGCACACTTAAACAAGTTCATGGACACTGTTGATAAACTGGCAGACATGGATGTAAAAATAAACGAAGATTTACTAACTGTTATGATGCTATACAGCCTCTCCTCAGACTGAAAATTATCGCATTGCTATAGAGTCACGCGATGTCTTGCCAAAACCTGAAGAACTTAAAATAAAAATACTGGAAGAGAGCGACGCTCATCACCACAATAATACCTTGGAATCTGTACACCAAGATGTAGAAGAAAACGCATTCTTAGCTTCTTGTAAAATCTGCAAGAGAATGGGAACTAGAATCTTTCACAAGAAGACACATAAGATTTGTTCGAATTGTTGGATGAAAAATAATAGACTCAACAAAAAGTCAAACAAAAATGACAATTCTCTATACGCTGAAGAATGCCTCTTACATCAAATCGCAGAAACCAATATTACTGGGTACTGATAGTGGCTGTACCTCTCACATGACATATCAGTCTGAGTATTTCAAAGATATTAAAACTGTATCTCGAAGACTCCACTTTGCTTCAGAAAATCAATCTACTGAGATTTTAGGTGAAGGCAGAGTTACACTGACTGATAAGCAAGGAGGACGAATAATACACCTTGAAAATACTCTGTATGTACCCTCTCTTTCTACTAATCTACTCTCAGTGCCAAAAATGACTCAACATGGAGCTTCTGTAACGTTTGAGAATGATAAAGCTGTTGTTCGGAACAAGACAGGAGATGTACTAATGACTGCAGAGAAGTCTAACAGTAGCGGTCTCTATTACGTCAAAACTACAAACATTGAACAAAGTTACGCAGTAACGTCTAAAGCTACAACAACAAATAAGAAAAGTTCCATACTAGATTGGCGTAGAAAACTTGGACACATGAATTACAAAGATCTCAAATTGGCTCTTGATAATGAGGCTATGATTGGTCTAAACTTCAGTAAAAGAGATATCTTGCAACATTCGGACTGCGAAACATGTATACAGTCAAAAATGACTCGAACACCAAGCTCGCCACCACGAATAACTCCTAGAACAACTGAACGTCTAGAGATTGTTCACAGCGATATGTGCTGTCCAATTGACGTTCCATCTGTTGCTAAGAACAGGTATTTTGTTACTTTTACCGATGATTATAGTAGATATGATAGAGTATACTTTTTGAAAAATAAATCTGAAGTATAACAAATTCAAAGAATACAAAAATGAAATGGAAAACTTTACAGGCAATAAAATAAAATGTTTGCAAACGGATAATAGAACGGATTATGTCAACGCGAAATTCCAAACTTATTTGCAGGAACATGGAATTAGCCGACGCCTATCCGCACCCTATACCCCACACCAGAATGGTATTACTGAACGTAAAAACAGAACATTAGTGGAGAAAGCCAGAGCTATGCTTATAGATGCAAAAGCACCTGTACTGTGTGATTAGGTTCTATTTGCATGACTGTAGGAATTTAAGTGAATGAACGACACGTCTTCACTGATCAATGTTTAATCGCGACTAGTTAGTATTGCATGAATGAGAAAACAAATCTATTTTATGACGCAACATACCGCCCATCAAAAGGACTATTAGGTCCTTTTCGATACACTGTAATGGACTGTATAAGTTAATTAATTATATCTGATATGTTTCAACTTGGCAGTATATTACACCATTTACAACTCACAAAGCAGAATATTGAGTGAAAAAAGCAACAATAGTATACATATAAATTAAAAGCATGCAAGAAATCTTCAAACATTGGAAAAGAAAAATAAACTTTATATGCAACTAATCTGTAACTAACATAATATAATAACTAATCTGTCTCAATAGGTAAATGACATAATTTCATGATAGATCTTTTGATAACATTGTGACCGGATTTAACACTTTATACTCTCGTATGTCCATCGTCTCCTGGGTGTTTGTTTATAATACGACCGAGAGCCCATTTTCCAGGTGGTAGCCCATCAGGTTTAATCAAGACTATATCGCCGACTTGAAATTCCTTTACTTTATTATGCTAAACTGGCCGTTGCTGTAACCTTGAGTGATATTCTTGTTGCCACCTTCGCCAAATATCGCCAATAAGCTTCTGTGTGTGTTGCCAGCGTGATAAGTTATGCATTTTAGTATCTTTATAATCTGGTGATGGTACAATTATTGGAGTTTCATGAATCAAAAAATGACCAGGTGTAAGTGGTTCTATTGAATCTGGATCTGAGTCGTCTATAGGACACAAGGGGCGAGAGTTGAGACAAGCTTCAATTTGACATAGAACTGTTGTCATCTCTTCGAAGGTAAGATTTGTTGTCTAGACTCGTTTTAAATGGTGTTTTAAAGATTTCACACCAGCCTCCCAGAGGCCACCAAAGTTTGGACTATAAGCGGGTATAAAATGCCATTGTGTGCCGTCTAATGCTAGTTTGCCTGCAATTTCGTCTTCAAAATTTATTTTTGCCTCCTGCCATGCTTTATTTAGGTCTTTCTCTGCTCCCACGAAGTTTCTCCCTTGATCACTCCATATGTGGCTACATTTGCCTCTTCTTGAAACAAAACGTTTGAATGCTGCCACAAACCCATTTGATGTAAGATCTCCCACTAATTCCAGGTGTATAGCCTTTGTAGACATACAAACAAATATAGCAATATATGCCTTGAGTTTTTAGTTTGTTTACCCTTTGATGTAAGAATCTGAAAGGGGCCGGTAAAGTCTACACCACTATGTATGAAGGCTCGCGCAGGAGTTACTCTCTCTTTTGGCAGATTTGTTGCCTGGATATAGCCCTTTGTTTTGCACATATTAAACGTTTTTGGTTGCAGTATTTTACTAATCCTTTAGCTCTTATGATCCAATATTTAGAGCGTAAAAAACATAACATAAGTTGTACACCTCCATGGAGCGTTTGTGTATGAGCGTCCGCTATTATCTTACTTACTTATTACTTATCATCACGCCATTTCCCTTGCGGGGTAGGCAGAGAGAACAGAGTGCCAAGAGGCTCTATTCTTGCATACATCTCTTGCTTCCTCAACATTCATAACTCTCTTAATACACGCTCGCCGGTTTCGGAGACTCCTGACTCCACCTTCCTTCAATACATGACCAATTTGGTCTAGGTAGGTAAGACTCGGTCTCCCCCTGTACCTATATCCTTCCACTTTCGCATTGTATATCTTCTTAGCCAGTCGCTCGTCCGGCATTCTTTCCACATGTCTGACCCATCGGAGCATTCCCTTTCCCATCTTTACACCAATACTCTCTTTCAAACCTACACGCTCTCTTACGTCATTGTTACGAATGCGGTCAGTCAGCCTCACTCCACAGATTCTCCGCAGAGATCGCATTTCGACCGCATTGATTTTACTCTCATGCTCCTTTTTACATACCCAACTCTCGCTTCCATATAACGTTGGGACAAGCACTGCGTTGTGTATTGCGACACGTGCTTTCTGCCTAAGGTGGTGGCTGCCGAGAAGTTGTCCCAATGCTCCGTTCACTCTATTTCCTGCATTCACTCTTCTTTCTACATCAGTGGTGTACCTTCCATCCCGACTGAATCCACATCCAAGATATACAAATTCATCCACTTGTTCTAGCACACCATTTCCTATTGCTACTCTAACATCTGTTCTGGCTTCTTCTCTTTCAAAAACCATTACTTTGGTTTTGCTCACATTCACACGTAGGCTAGGTATTTTGTCATATTCTTTTGAAAAGTTTTTCTATTTTTGGTATTTTTTGTTAAGTTTGAAGAAAAATATGTTTAATGTTAAAACATTTTATATTTTAATATGATGAAATATGAATGATTATTGATTAAAAAGCCATTTTTATTTTTATTTTTTTTCTACCAAATTATGTAACAGTAAAGTCATAGCTAACCTGGCAACGTATCTTTCGAGATACATTGAAATCATTATGTGTTATACATGTTTTTTTTAAAAACGGTGTTTTTTTTTTAACGATAGTTTATTTGTTTTAATGGAATTTTTATTATTATTTTTCTAGGCATCTTTGGGTCATAAGGTCATATAAAAATCATATTGATATTCAACAATTTTTTTCTCTGCCAAGTTAAGGGTTAAAATAAGGACTTGTATAAAAATTGTGATTGCACAGTTAGCCACATATTGAAGTTGAGGCATTAATGCTTACAATCTAATAAGTGGATATAGATATCGCTACCCCAACCGAATAAAGCCGTTAAGTGCAGTTACATTGAAATCGTTTTTATTTCATTTTCATGTTTAGAAAGATCCAATACACGTCTCTGATTTTTTTCATGAACATATTTTATAGAAAAACAAAAATATTCAAAAATGTCGTAATAATTACTTCAAAAGTTGGTTCCAGTATTGAGACGAAAAATAGCGTCACAATTTATAACACCAACAAATTAAAACTGTAAGACACGTAATACCCCATTACCGCTTTATGCGCCGGAAATGTACTGACAGTTCTACAAGTAAAACATGTTACAATTATTTGGTATTGATAATAGATTTGCTACCTACGGATGCGCCAAATTATACTTCTAAACTAAAAATTATTAACACTGAACGTAAACTTTTATTATAATAAAAATAGATAACCAATGTTTAGCATTTATCAAACTTAGTTTGATAGTACGGTAATATTCGATGGCAAAAATTTTAACTGTCAACATTGCCGCGTGTTTGCGTCTCGCGTTACACTCCCGCGCTGAATTTCCGCCAGTATCGAACTTGATTGTTTATGAGCAACAAGTCGTCTTGGTTTTATGTAAACAATGGCTCATCGCGCTCGTCATTTGGTCGATTTAGCTAATCAAGGTAATATAAAATGCCTGCGCGCAGATAAGAGTAACGCTACTGTGTTGATGGACACGTGAGATTATAATGCTAAAATTGAACACCTTTTATCGGATGAGTCTACTTATGAAAAGGTTAAAACTGACCCGACTGTACACTAAACAACATGAAAAAGTTACTCAACCAGCACTCCGAAGCATTGAATCTAGATGTAAAAACCCTGATACCACCTTGTGCAAAACCACCTAAATTGTATGGGTTGCCTAAGATACACAAACCGAATGCATCACTACGACCTATTGTAAGTCAGATCGACTCACCTACTTATAAAGTCGCTCAGTTACTGGCCAAAGTTCTCTCACAGCTCCGAGGACACACAGATGCGTTCATAAAAGACTCATACCATTTTGTAAGTGAGGTTAAACACCTTCATCTTGCTAACAATTAAACTATGGTGAGTTTTGATGTCCAGTCACGTTTTGCCTGCCTACCTGTGGAAGACTGCATTAGAAAGAAAGAAAGAAAGAGATATATATTTATTTTCAAACTACTTATAAGTAAGTAAAACCTAATAACTAGACTAAAAAGAGAATAAAAAAAATTTATTATAAGTAAGTAAAACCTAATAACTAGACTAAAAGAGAGAATAAAAAAAATTTACAATTGTAAGTGGTAGAAAAAAGGGCATTGCTCAGCATACAGCAATGTCGTTAAACATTGCAACGCTGATTTTCAGCAATGTCCTGCTGCATAAGAATTGTGTCTATGAAACTATCAGAGAACAATATACCTATAGAATACGCTGAACTGTTAAAGTACTGCCTCACATCTGGCTACATTATGTGGAATTATGGCTTCTACAAGCAAGTAGACGGAGTGGCCATGGGTTCGCCAGTTTCTCCCGTTGTTGCTGACATTTTCATGGAAGACTTCGAGGAGACTGCCCTAAAAACCTCACATGTGGTCCCACGTTTTTACAAGCGGTATCTGGATGACACTTTCACTATATTACCATCTGATAAAGTAACCGTTTTCTTAACCATCTGAACTCCGTCAATCCTAAAATTCAATTCACTATGGAACTGGAGTCAAATAACTCTTTAGCTTTCTTAGATGTTATGGTAATCCGTAACCCCAACAACACCTTGAGTCATACAGTGTATCAAAAGAAAACCCATACTGGTAAGTATCTCAATGGAAAGTCTCACCACCATCCTTCACAGTTAGCTACCGTGTCTAAATCTTTGTTTCAGAGAGCACAAGGAATCTGTGATGAAGAACACCTGGCTGGGGAGTTGCTGCATGTAAAGAAAGTTTTACATGCTAATAAGCTGTAGGTTCCACGCCGTCGTCACAGAAACCGAGTGAAGTCACCCGCAGTTGAGCGCCTCCCTGCAGTCCTGCCCTATGTTAAAGGAGTCACTGACAAGATTGGCTACATTCTCAAGAAAGCTTCAATTAAAACCTACTATAAGCCACTCAAAAGAATTAGTCAATTTTTACCACCAGTCAAGTGCCATATACCCTTACAGGATGCAGGAGTGTACAAACTGGATTGTGATAGTGGTCTCTCCTACATTGGGCAAACAAAGAGATCCATAAGAACTTGGATCAAAGAACACATAGCTGATGTGAACCACCGTCGCTATACAAAGTCTGCAATTTGTGAGCACACACAGGACCACACCCGCCATTACATCAGGTTTGACAAACCTCAAATCATCGCAAAAGAACATCGATATCGTCCTAGAATGATACGTGAGGCTATTGAAATTAAGAAACATCCCAATTTCAATAGAGAAAACGGCTGGGTTTTACCATCAAGCTGGAATCCTGTGATAGGCCTCACCAAACATAATACAAGAAGGCACACCACAAGATTGCAAGACACAGTTAGCGCTTATTGTGTAGATAAGACCCACAGTAGTGATTAGTTAGTATTTCCGCATAAATTTAATAATCGATAACTGTTGTTGCCTACTGAGTTTTCTGGCTGGAACTTTCTGTCAGGCCACGTTCCGACCCGGTGGTAGCTTTTTAGTCTTAGCTTCTATTTAAATCAATATATTTAATAATATAAACCAATAATCAATATTGTCTTCTTACTGGTAGTTTTTTGATTACTTAAAAACTTAAAAATTTTAATTGGTAGTGGTAGAATTTTTAAGCACTAAATATAAACAAAAATTTTAAAACTTAAAGAGGAGTATTGTACTAATTTTATTTTATTATACTAGCTTAAAATCTCACACATTGTAAGCATAAAATTTGAAGTAGATATTTTTAATTGTGTTTCTAAACGAATATTATGTGGCTTGAAATAACGAAACCAAAATTTGTAAAATCATATTACTGTGGGTAGATGAAACTGTTGAAACAACATAATCAGCTTTGGACATCTACCATCTAAGTCCACCCGTGATCATGAATGCTGTAAAGTATTCGAAACGTCAGGATAGTATAAAAATCAAGTATACGCGATAGATTCCGTAAACGTAGTTTTATTTCAAAATGTGTAAAATTCGCGTAAATGTTAGAAAGTCTCAAAATACTTACTTAAATTATGTTTAAAGATCTTTGCAAATATTAAAGTAAGTACTTTAGTATGTGTATAGTATATCATTCTAAAACTTGTTAAGCCCTAAATTTATTAATAAATACATAAAAAATAATATTTTTGGTTTTATTACTTTTCTACTACTTCTATTAATGTTATGCAATAAAAGGATATCCCTAAAATGTTTAAAAACAAATATTGTATTAATACAATAAAACACAAAAAACAAAGTAGGAAGAAAAGTTGTTTAAACAATAGCTACAAAAATATTTTCCTACTTATAAGGCATAAAAGACGTAGTAATACAATGCATATCACGTCACCTGGCCCAAAACAGCAGTAATCTAGTATTACAACACGCGCTATCACTTTTTAGACAAAAAAAGGCGCAAGTAGCTAGTAAGTTTAGAAGACTTACAGAATGTTGATACGAATAAAAATGTAATAGATTTTTTTGTATATAATCACTGTATAAACAAGCTGCGATATTACAATATATATTATAAGCTTTGTTATTTTTTTCCGCATCCGCTGATACCACACTTTTTAATATCACCCGTATGATATAGCCGTTAGAGCCGTTTTTCGGTTTTTATTTTTTTCCCAAAAATCTGAATTTGCCGAATACCGCTTTTTTCGGGTGGGGTAGCGATATAGCTTTTTCTGAAAATTGTTACTACAAGTTGTCTGCTCCCCTACTTATGTACATCAAACTACTTATACACTGCTTCAAATATGCATTTTACAGAGAAGGTATGGAGAATCAGCTATGTAAGCTTCTGCAAGAACCTGAATCAAGAGAATTTCAAAACTTTGTTCGAATGTCTGATAGTGATTTTGAATATTTACTCAAGCAAATCTCTCCAGCAATCAGTAAAAAAGACACTGACTTCAGAGAGAGCATACCAGCTAAAATTCGACTTGCAGTGACATTGAGATATTTGGCAACTGGAGACAGCTACAGAAGTTTACATTTCATATTTAAAATATCTAGTCAATTAATATCTCAAATAATTCCTGAAGTTTGCCAAGCACTCATTAAGGTTTTGAAGGATTCTGTTAAGGTAAATAGAACAATTGTGTTTGTTTAATTTTCTTTTATAATTGGTACTTCCAACCATGTACTCGTACATTATCACCAACCACATTAAAAAAGTGTTACGTAAGGTTGGATTTATTCAGTCAGCCTTTCGACGTCCACTGCTGGACCTATACCTTCTGAACAATTCCTGTGTACTCATCTGCATCAAACGGCTTCCTGCGGCTGCGACCAAGTCGGTGGTCATCGGTTGATTTTAGAAAAACTCGAGAAATAACTGGACTATTTGTCCCAGGTAGACAACGTCGGCAACATCGAGAAGCATATTCCCGACTAGGGCAGCTGCTGAAATGGTAGGTATGGGCACTATATATGACTTTCGTCTTGTCCATATTTATTTTTGGCCCACTTGTTGGGGAACTGCTAAGCTCCTTAAGCATAATACTAACTACAAAGATCCTTCAGCGATTATGCCATGACAACGATACCGTCACTGAATCGAAGTTGAGTGATGTATTCGCCATTGATGTTCATGCCGAATCCAGTCTAGACCAAAAGCTTGAACATATCTCCCAATGAAGAGTTTCAGGGAATTCAAAGTCTATTTATCTAACACCTCTGCAGTTGGATAGGTTTTGTACTTTTATATTTGTCATCTCATCGTCCATAAAAACTAGACACGGAGGCGATTATATTCCTCGGTCTTCTATAATAATCAGGTGCAGCGTATGTAGGTATGTGGTCTACTATCGCCGTACCGTAGCCTTTTCGGCATATAATATCATTGAAATGTGGAGATAGTACTAAAAAAACTTATCATCATCGCACCGTCTCCCTTCGTGCCTCAAGGATCTTTTCCTGTATACATCTCTCGCTTCCTCAATATTCACAATTCTCTTCATGTATGCTCGCCTTCTGGCCGAGGTGGTAGCTGTCGAGATGTTTTTCTAAGGCTCCGTTCACGCTATTTCCCGCATTGTTCCGTGTGGTGACGGACTAAGAATACAAGTGTCACCACCCCATTCTTTCCCACGGGTGTCGTATGAGGCGACTAAGGGAAGTAAGCAATTATTATCCATTGCATAACTGGTGGTAGGGCTCGGTACCAAGTGGGAGTACTCACTTGGTATCGGGCCCGAGCGGGTTGGTACCACCATCTCCCGTGTGACCGGCCATGAAGCACATCGTTGCGTTTTGGCTGTAGCAGGAGATCGCCGTTTATATTTTATTTCATATCTGTGAAATGAATTGGTGAGCAGCGGCTTGATAATACTCTCGGTATAGTAGAGTTCATGGGCGACGGTTACCATTTACCATCAGATGGACCGTGGCTCGTCTGCCACTACATGCAATGAAAAAAAATTACTTCTCTATATTCGTGGTGTACCTTCCATCCACGGAATGCACATTCAAGATATACAAATTCATCCACTTATTCTAGCAATTAAAAAAGAAATATTCACAAAGGAAAAATTATCCTTTTAAAAAGACACACCTCATTTGCGCTCTTGCCCTTTGAAGCTTAGGGTTACCAGACAGTTACCTTAATACAGTTCTATTCTCTTGTACAAATAACGTCTCTTTAGTCTTGTCGGTCTGACGAATTAAGTTCGTCATCAATTGCTTGCGTCTGAAAAATAATGATTACCTACTACTTAATATACCTAGTTTTAATTTTTCCAGTTTCCTAAATCTCCCGAGGAATGGCTTACTGTAGCAAGAGGATTCAGATTCCCGCATTGTATAGGGGCATTGGATGGGAAACATATTAAATTGATATGCCCCCATAAAACTGGTTCAGAATATTACAAAGGAGACTTTAGTATAGTTTTATTAGGTCTAGTAGACAGTAACTACTGCTTTTTATTTGCCGATGTAGTTCCTCAAAGTCAAATTAGTGATGATGGTGTTTTAAAACAGACTGTGTTATGGCAAAAAATTATTGACAAAAGTATTAATTTCCCTCCACATAGCCCATTACCAGGGATGGATATTGAATTACCATATATTATGTTGGGTGATGGTGCATTTGCTCTTCATACAAATCTTATGAAACCATACCCTGGACATCATAAGACAGGCACTCCTGAAAGTGTTTTTAATCAAAAACTGTCTAGCTCTCACGTCGTCGTAGAAAATACTTTCGGTGTTATGGAGTGTGTATTTAGAGTATTCCAACGCCCCATAGCCCTGAATGTAGAAAAAGCATCTATTGTAACAATGACGTGTGTTCTATTACATAATTTTTTGAGAAACAGCAGTACGTCTCGAAATATTTATACTCCAGAAGGAGCACTGGATACATATGTTAATGACGAATTAGTTCTGTGCGGTTCCTGGAGACAAAAAGATCATTCTGGATTCTTTCCCTTACAAGTTATACCACGCAGAACATCAAGAAATGCAATAAAAGTGAGAACAAATTTTAAAAAGTATTTGTATACGCCAATAATACAATAGCCCATGGACGTAAAAGAACGGACAGAATCTCGCTAAGACAAAATTGAGGCAGCGTAATGGCGGCGGCTATCTATGTTTGAATGAATTTAGGGTTGCCATGTTAGCCAAATTTACCCTTTTACTATTTAAAAGAAATACAAGTCAGCAGCAAAGTTTATTGGAAATGTATGCAAAATATATCGTACTATTTGAAAAGGATAATGGTGGCCAAATTTTCCTATTAAAATTTATGCCATAGAAACATAGTTTTACTGTATTTATTTATTTGAAGCTTCCTGCACAACTCTGTACAATGGAGGAGTATAGTGGCAGAAAGAGTACCTATATAGTAAATGAAGATGTTTGTTTACTTATTTACTGTAAGTACCTAATGTTTAACATCCCAAATGCTGAGTATTTTTTTAGAATAGTGTCTTGTTTGAGAGGTTTATTGACAACAAAATGTTTCTATAACTATTGTGAAAAAATATTTTATTTGCCCATTATAAGAATAAAAAAAATTAACTGCCTCTGTGGTGCGGTGATAGTGTGAGTGACTGCTGATCATGAGGTCTCAGGTTCGATCCTCGGATCAGGCAGTGTTATTGAGATTTTTCGTAAAAAAGAATATTCTCAGTAGCAGCCCGGAATTTGGAAATGTGCCTAGTAGACGGCAATAGGCTCGCCCCCTATTACGTGAGACTTAAACAAATCTGGCGAATCGTGGGTGTGTAATTCACCTTTGCCAACCCCTTCGGGTAGTATTCGCATGTATAGGCGTGAGCTATGTAAAAAAATTAGAGATAACCATTTCGCAAATTCAACATGAATTGACTAAATCTTTCGATGGAAAACGTAAGCCTCCTCTGGTTATCAAATTTATTAATAACAGAAGAGTCAAAACTTTGGACGGTGTCTTATCAACTTCGATCATCAATACCAACAAGATACAGTGTCACGAACAAAATCAAGCTCAAAACTGTCCGTGTGAATATATACTTATGCAGCTACATCTGTTTACTAATGAACTGAGACAAAGGTTTTTTAAACAGTTATAAATTCAACCTAATTACAATCATGGCAATAAGTAATAAAGTCCCAAATCTTTAAAATATTACCTTACATTTACGATCATTCATCACAAAAAACGAGTAAAGCAATAATCTACTACTGCCACTTAAAATTGGAAAGACAAATAACATTTACTGTGAAATCAAGCTTAAATAGCAACAAATAAAGTATTATTTGAACTAAACAAAATAAGTGCGCTGTTATTTACCGAGACGGGTCTTTTTTTGGGCTGACGCGATATCTATTGCATTGTTGATCGAATCCTATGAACATAATAACACTTAAGAGCCATTTTATTACGTTAAAACATTTTAAAATAAGTATGATTACTTTAGATTTTGTAAATGCTACTACAATAATAAATTTACTCCAATGCAAATTCAAATTAATAAACCATCTGAAAATATAACCATCCATCTATCCATCAGCCTTTTAACGTCCACTGCTGGACATAGGCCTTCCCAAGATGGGGGAATAGTGCCGTAATTGCCACGCTTGGCAGGCGGGTTGGCGATCGCAGTGTATGTTGTTAATACTCGAAGGAGTGCTGCCCACTTTCCAGGTGTTCCCTCAGTCAGCTCTTACGACTCCCATGGGTGGAGAGGGGTGGGACAATTCTAAAGTCGGCCCTACACGGCTGAAAATATATTATAATAAAAAAATATTAAAAATGTATATTCGATAACTCAAGACTACAAAAACACTATATTACTTAACGATTACGTGGCAACCATATCTCATTTTAGTTAATAAAATAAAAAAATAGAGTATACCATTAATGTTAACCTAAATAGGTAAACAATAAATAAAAACTATAAAATTCCCATATCTCGGGTAATTTACAGAAGTGAATATTAGCAATACCTACTGGCCTTGAGGAATTATTTTGTTCTGGAAAATGAATATTGATTTTAATTTATAAAAAAAAGTGAACAAATTATTAATTTACAAGTGAAGCATGAGTCCTGGATTTTTTATTTTGGTTTTTACACCATTTCACCACACAAAACATGCTGTATTTTTATATTTTTTTGCAGCGTAGACGTACCGACTGTGATAACGTTTACTAGCTCAATGGCTGACTAACGTGTGAATGTGTGCGTGTAGGCATGTAAGTACAGCGAACTGGCCGACTCTGAGCGACACAAAAGCTTTGTTAGCGAGACTATGTCCGAATATTTTAATACGTCCATACAATAGCCGTAAGCTTTATGGTGTGTTGTTTGTATACGGGCCAACAGGGCATTCACTATTTCCTTTGATCAACATTGATCATAGGCTATTTCAGTTGCTTCGAAGCCAGAAGAACATCCTCTAATGCGACAATGGACCCTGTTGGTGGCCTCTTTCGAGGTCCATGGAAGCAGATCCTCGGGTTTTCTTAAGACCACCTCAATACCTCAAAACCCAGCTGCCGAACTCTCTTATTATTTTCTTAAAGTACAAATTATAATTTGTTAATAAGGAAAAAGAGTATTTTAGTACAGGCGGGAATCGAACCTGCGTCCCTTCCTATCCAATCAAATAGTATGAATTTTAATTGCAAAATTAAACTTACTATATTGGGTTAATGCATGTAAATGCGTTCCGATAGAGGGCGTTGGTCGTTAAGACAAATGTGATAAGGAGATTGGGATGTCTAAAAGATAGTACTGTAGCTCAGTGGATTAGAGCACTTCCCCGGATAGGAAGGGACGCAGGTTCGATTCCGGCCTGTACTAAAATACTCTTTTTCCTTATTTACAAATTATAATTTGTACTTTAAGAGTAGCTGAGCATGTCAAGTGCTAAAATATAGATCAAAATGTTTTTTTTTTTTGTTGATTCCACACTGTCACTGTTATATCGTCGACGTAATATGTCAGGCCACACAAATAGAAAGCGCACCACGCAAAAACCACACCAACAGGCAGTAGCCGATGCCCCATAGAAGCGGTCCTAGGACCGAACACTGGAAACATCGCTCGACATCTGTCGCCTCTCATGACGCCTCAATCCGCTACATGCACCTGCATGTAGCGGACAATCTTTCACACGAATCACTACAGTCCCAAAATCCTAAATGTATCCCAAGGGAACAAGATAAAAGGTGAAAAGGGCTTTTTATACTATCGGCAAGCTATGATGGCCGTTTTTGCCCACTCATGAAGTTTCGTATTATTTAATAATTACATTTGAAAGAGCAAATTGCTGTTCTTTATTGTCAAGAATGACGTGCGTTAGTCATAAAATTTATCGAATGTACAATTTTAGGACACAAAATTTATTTATTACATTAATTTCTAAACTATATATATTAAGGTCATGCGAACATATAATTTTATAAGATTATAATTATTGGTGTATTTATTTACCACAGCCACAACTGCATTTGTTATTCGAAATTTTTTTTTTTTAAATGAAATCTAATATGATCGTCACTAGGATTGCTGGCCAGCACAAGTACTACCTCCGGCGAACTCGCGTCAATGCTCAATGCAAAACAAAGCATATTAAATTTTAGAAAACGAACTTATAATTAATGTAGGTGATGATAGCAGTGACAACAGTGAAAATAGCAGTATGGATGAATCTGATTAATTAAGGCCTTTTGTGGCACCTTTTTTGTTCTCTTTTTGTATTTTCTTGTGTGCATATAAAGTAGGTATGTATATTCATTTTCATTCCAATATTCAGTTCGTTCAAATATATTAAGTAAATATTTATATTTTTTTTATTAAACCTTTTTAATCAGGTACTAATTGCAATAAAAACTTGTAGATTTGATTATATTTTTTTCGAGAATAAATTGACATTTCACATCACTTTTAATATGTCAAAACGGCCATCATAGCGTGCCTCAGACTATCTAGCGTGCCCAAGGAACATAAACTCTACCATGACTCTACCAGAGAAGAATAGCAACTTCGAACAAAAAAAATGCGACAGATTCTGACAGATACAGCACCTATTGAACGCTCCTTTTAATTAATATAGAGAGGGAATTCAAATACGACCACTTATATTTGTAGTTTTATTAGGATTTTTATTTTAAATGATTGAAAATAAAAATAGATTAAAATAAACTTTTATTTAACAAAAAATATAAAATTTTACAATCAAAGAACTTTATAATCGCAACTAACTTTGATCACTTTAACTAGCTATTGTGAAAAGTATCCTGAACTGTATATTTTCTTTACACTAGAACACTTAAAACATTTTCTCTGATTTTCCTTCAGTCCACTTCGAAACAATTACTTACTAACACTACAAAACAGCAATAAGCAAGTTCGTAAACTACATTTGCAAGTGACAGACAGCTATTTTTTTACATTTGACAAATGACAAATAATGTATTAGGCTGTATTCCGATATATACACTGCCAGCACTTTCCAGTGCTCTTACTGGAGAAAAATCATTCCGTTATAGACTGAGTATTCTACTGCCGCAGTATTCTAGGGAAATATATGACGTCATAAATCGCCGTCATTTTTGTACTGTGAGCAGTGTGAGCACTGGCGTTTTATCAACAGCGTCCAGAAATTTAACCACTTGCACTATTAAAAAGTATTATTGTTATTGAATATTGTTATTGAAAGATACCGAACCAAGGAAAATTTAAAGAAATTGTTTTTATTGCAGTGTGAAACCAATACTTAGTATGAAATGAAAGTAAGGACAGATTAGTATACTGGACTGCGTTCCGTTATAAACAGTAACCAGTATTGCTAACTATAATGGAACGACTTTGCAGTAGGTATACTAAATTGCCGTCACACCTTACAGTGCTTGCAGTACATATCGGAACGTTTATGTGTGGTGAAGGATTAAGAATACAGATGTTGCCACCCCATTCGTTCCCGCGGGTGTCGTAAAAGGCGACTAAGGGAAGTAAGCAATTATCACCTTTCTGCATTACTGGTGGTAGGGTGTGATGCCAAGTGGGGTTATTTATTAGGCATCGCGCCCGAGCGGGTCAGTACCACCGTCTCCCGTGTGACCGGCCATGAAGCACTTAGGTGTGTTTTGGTTGTAGCAGGAGATTGCCGCCCCTGTCCATTTTCCCTTCCGGAGCGCGTGGTGGGATTCGGTGATGCTCGGAACGGGCATTGATAAGGGTCATGGCTTGTGCGTTGGGCGTGAGGGGCTGATGCGGGGTACAGGGAGACCCGGTGGGAATGGTTCGCCGGCCACCTGCCAGTCAGTAGGGGACCCGAACCCGGGGAAATCCTACCTCGGGAGGCTGTCCCGCCAACCGGCGAAAATCCCGTGGAGTTGCCGTCGTGCCGGAGTAGGAGACCGGTGTGGACCCGACGGTGACTCATGGGGGGGCACCGGGGGCCCTTCCGTGTTTCGTGTCAGCTCCTCACAAAACCCATTGTCTAGCCATGCGCCAAGTGTCACCACCCATTTTTTCCGAGTGTCACCGGTACCCATTGTGCGCGTGCCCATATCCTCCAAACTCTTCACAAATCATGGCCATAAAGAAAAATAAAAAGAGTAAGTGTTTTACGGCGGACTCCCTATCCACATTATCAGTGGAGTTTTGCAACATCAGGGGTCTTCACAGTAATCTCGATGCCATCTATCACCATCTCGAGACGGCGCGGCCTGCCTTGCTCTTTTTGACGGAGACGCAGATAGGCGCTCTGGATCACATTTCGTACCTTAAATACCCCGGCTACGAACTGGAGCATTCCTTCCATCGTAAAGCCGGGGTGTGCGTATTCGTTCGGAGTGATGTCTGCTGTAACCGCCTTCGGGGCCTTGAACATGGCGAACTGTCTATTTTATGGCTACGCGTAGAATATGGTGGAACAGACCGCATCTACGCGTGCCTTTACAGGTTCCATGGCAGTGATTTGGGGTCAACGCATCTTTTCGAGAACGTTGAACGGGGGATAGACAAAATATTGGAGCAGTTTCCATCTGCGGAGGTGGTGGTCCTTGGTGACTTCAATGCTCACCACATAGAGTGGCTTGGGTCCCGGACCACTGACCTCCCGGGTCGGCAGCTCTTCAATATGCTTCGGCCTATGGTCTCTCTTAACTGGTAACACAGCCTACCCGTGTCCCAGATATTGAGAGTCATGAGCCCTCCTTGTTGGACCTTCTGCTGACTTCAAATCCACATGGATACCGGGTGGTGGTTGGTGCTCCTTTAGGATCATTCGATCACTGCCTGGTCCGCTGCACTGCCCCTGTTGCGAGAACCAATCGCTTTCCAGCGAATGGGTCTCGTAGAGTCTGGCAGTATAAGTCAGCAGATTGGGATGGACTACGCGAGTTCTTCGCGTCTTACCCTTGGAAGCAGCTATGCTTCTCCTCTAGGGACCCTGACGCCTGTACGGACTGTATCACGGAAACGGTGATTATGGGGATGGAATTATTTATCCCATTAAAATACCGGTTGGCGGTCGCAGCCGTCCATGGTTTAGTAAAGCCTGTAGGACGGCTGCACGCCAGAAGCAGTCCGCATACCTAGCCTGGAATAGGGCCAGGAAAAGTCAGGATCCGACCGCCAAAGAGAAGCGGAAATTTAATGCTGCTTCCAGGTCCAACAAGAGGGCTATTGCCGAAGTCAAGGCAGAACACATTGCCAGAATTGGCGAGCGACTTGCAAGCTATCCCAATGGGAGCTTTCTGGTCGCTCGCCAAGGTAGTACAGGGCAACTTTTGCCAGTCTAGTCTCCCACCACTGCGGAAATTGGACAGCAATTTGGCCCATAGTACCAAAGAGAAAGCCGATCTTTTAGGCCAACTCTTTGCCTCAAACTCGACTTTGGACGCCGGAGTGGCCACACCACCCACCATCCCTCGGTGTGAAAGTTCCAAGCCTGAAATCCGCATTACGCAACGTGCGGTCAGGCGGGAGCTGCTGCTACTGGACGTCCATAAGTCGAGTGGGCCGAATGGCACCCCTGCGGTGGTTCTTCGAACGTGCACCCCTGAGTTGACCCCCGTCCTTATGCGTCAGTTCCGCCTTTCATACAGTACCGGCAGGATTCCTACTTCTTGGAAGATAGCCCATATTCACCCTATTCCCAAAAAGGGTGATCGGTCGGACCCGTCGAATTACAGGCCAATCGCGATAACATCTTCTGGTTCTGGAGAGAGTCATCAACCGCCGACTTCTGCAGTACCTTGAGGATCACCAGCTGATCAGTGATCACCAATACGGCTTTCGTCAAGGTCGATCAGCTGGTGATCTTCTCGTGTACCTCACTCATCGCTGGGCAGAGGTCTTGGAGGGTGGGGGTGAAGCTTTGGCGTTCAGCCTGGACATCGCGAAGGCATTCGACAGGGTCTGGCATAGGGCCCTTCTATCGAAGCTACCATCGTATGGAATCCCCGAGGGGCTCTGCAAATGGATCGCTGGCTTCCTCCATGGCCGAAGCATCAAAGTCGTTGTAGACGGATGCTGATCTGATACCATGGAGATTAATGCTGGCGTTCCTCAAGGCTCGGTGCTCTCCCCAACGCTGTTCATCCTGCATATCAATGGCTTGCTCTCAATAGAGAGTGCATTGCTATGCGGATGACAGTACGGGTGATGCGCGATATACCGGCCATAAGAAAGTCCCTCGGAATATGCTGGAGTAGAGGCGGATCCAACTTGTGTCTGAAGTCGAGCGGTCTAGGGCGGGCCTCGGAATGGGGAGAAAAGAACTTGGTTCAATTCAACCCTACAAAGACACAGGTTTGCGCGTTCACTGCAAAGAAGGACGCATTTGTCGTGACGCCCCAGTTCCAAGGGGTAACTCTCCCGATCTCCGAGAGTATTGGGATCCTTGGCATCGACATATCTAGTAAAGTCCAGTTCGGGAGTCATTTGTAGGACAAAGTTAAATTGGCGGACAAGAAACTGGGCGTCCTGAACAGAGCCAAGCGGTACTTCACACCGAGGCAGCGACTTGTGGTGTATAAAGCACAAGTCCGCCCTCACGTGGAGTAGGTAACCACTATAGTCATTGCCCAGCATATAGTGATTGCCAACATTAAGTTATAACACAGTTTTTGCAACTTCTAAAGGAAATAGTTCAAATTTAATGCGTTAAATGTCACTTTTAGAAATGTGGCAGCATTTTAAATTTATGTAACTGGTAACATTTTATTTTTTTAAAGTGATATTGCTGATTATATTGTAACAGGTAGCAGCTCTTCGAAAAAAGTAAGTTTCTTGTGATTTTTCTTAAGAACAACATTTCTAAACTTACAATATTTACTGGCTTTTATCGTTTTTGTGTGATATGTGATTTAACTATATGTTAGATGAGTAACTATAGTGTCTATTTAACCTACCGATGTAACAGTTACTTATTTCGTAAAATTTTAAAAGGGTGTGGGCTTTCACTGTATCAATTTTTTGATAATAACAGTTATTGCCATGCCTTTGTTTAGTTATTGCCATTGGTAATAGATACAGCTATTGCCTGGTCAATATTTGTACATTTTATCCATTATAATTTTGAATTGAAAATAATTGTTTTTTTTTAGAATGCCAAAAGCGCCTAAATTCAAATACATCCAAGAAAACCTTGAAAAAGCTATTGCTGAAGCTTAGAATAATGAACAGCGATTGTCAGATCGCCAAATAGCCTAGAAATATGTCGTTTCCAGATCAACTCTAAGGTTTTATAAACGTAACCCGGACCAAAAACTAGTTTGGGTCCATCGCCTATCTGGACTTGAAATGAAGAAGCTCTTCTTGAAAATTGAATTGTTACTTCAGCTCGCAAAGGTTTTCCAAAGAATAAAGATAATATTTTAGATAGCGTTCAAGTCCTAGAAGTTGGAGAACCCAAGACCTAATCTGTTTTTAAATAACAGACCAGGTATTGGCAATTAAAAAGGCATCCACGGTTAAGTATCAGAACTTCTGAATGAGTAGCTTAAGCCAGCTCATGCGTATCGGAAAGAGATATAAGGGGATAGCTTAAGCTTGGGACTTGTTGTAGCTGAGAAGGGATCAAAAAATATTTATATCGTTAAACACTCCAAAAGAATCTATAACTGTTTCATTTTCGTTTTCGGCTGTAGGTGACATAATATGCTGCCCATTTATTGTTTATCTCTATCAAAGGCTACCTGCAAAAATATTGTGAGTCCACCAGGAGGGTATAGGAAAATCGGAAAATGGTTGACTACTGAATTTTTTTACGAATTTATCGCCAATGTTTTTCATCCATACTTAGTAAATAAATCCTTTGAATTTCCGGTTATTCTAAATGTTGATGGTCACAAAACTCATTTAAATTATCATTTGAGCCAGTTATGTACGCATCTTCAATTGTGTTGATAGCTTTGTACCCCATTGCGATAAGGATAATTCAGCCAGCTGATGTCTCTGCATTTAGACCCCTGAAAATGGGCTAGAGATAGAATTTAAAGAAATGGCATCTATCGAATGGAAATAATTGGATAACAAAGCTAAATTTTGCTCCTATTCTCAATGAAGTTCTTGCGTCAAGCTTGGAGGCCAGAAATATTGGTCAATGGTTTTAGGACTTGTGGTCTTTGTCCGTTTAGCCCTAAATTCATCAACTATTCAAACTGCTTAGGCAAGAATACTTATTTATTCACAGAGAGAAACTTCAAAAGATATTCCTGATAGTGCAATAATTACGTTCAAGACATTCAAAAATATAATCGGAGCCTCCCTTTGCAAGAGATGGATCATTTAAAACAACTGAAACTCACCTGGGTATAATTTGTGACCTCTGAAATTGTATTTCCAGTCAAAATTTATTTAATACAATACAGAAAAAATAAGAAAAGATCTGAATTTTTAATTATTTACATTTAAATTAGAGTTAATATGAAGACTGCAAGATGGACAATAACTGTATTTTATGTGACTGGCAATTACTATTTCCACCAGGCAATTACTGTGATTTTAGAAGTTTTTGTTTTGTTTATTTTGTATTTTTATGTTTCCAAAGATATTGAAACCAGTGACAGATGTTACTTGAGAGAATATATTAGTTATAAAATTAACAGTATTTTACTTGATTTTTTTCTAAATAAAGATACTAAAAAGAAAAACCGAGTTTCAGCCCCTTAACCGGGCAATAACTGTACTGTTTACCCTACAATTTTTTTTTTTCCAAAAATCCATAGTTACAATAATTTTCCAAAAAGATCTTAGGAATGCTTTGGCACTCGTACTAGGATAAAACCTGTGTCACGAATGCCGTAACCTTCCCTCGAACTAAGGTAAGTAAAGTAAAATTTTAACCATGTACATTATGTAATTGTAGGATATTATTTTAAAATATTTTTTTTTTCTATTGCATGCAATATTTTAAATTTATTTAGACAATAATAACATAGTTTACAGGTATTTAATATTATATAACATGCACATCATATTAAATTCCGGTTTTATAAAATGTAGGATGTGTATTAGTGTGTGTATGTGTGTAGTATGAATGTTTGGGTGTGTACGCGTGTATTTAAGCTCGCTTGTGTGTTAATGTGGGTCATTTCATAATCGTAAGCAATCTTTCGGTCTCATCGTAGTTTAAAGTGTTTAACCATTTTATGATGATCTTCGTGCAAACATGCAAAGGGGAGCTATAAATATTTAGTTGTCTTGTCGATGTAATTGTAAAACCTTGAGCTTAATATCCAAAAGTGACGATCAGCAAAAGCAGTTCTGTGGCTGTCAATTTTACAAACAGTCGCCTTTGAACGTTTACCAACTTTTGACGAGACATATGGTACCATAATATGCTTACGTAGGGTTGCTTGCAATATATAGACTTGTCTTACTGAGAGGAAATCACATAAGTTATAAAGAGGTGCAGTTGGGTGTCGAAGGGGTTTTTTGTACATGACTTTAAGGACCGCTCTCTAAGCTCTTTCTACCCTCAGCATAGTAGTTTTATGTGTGCCACCCTATGCCAGAATACAATAGCTAATCAGTGATTACCCAAGAGCATAATATACCGTTTTTAACATTTTAGGTTCAGCAACATCTTTCAATCTCTTGAACACAAATAAAAGTTTGCGGATTCGGCTTACTAGACTATCAATATGTTCTCCCCACCCTAGCGTACTGTCGACAAGGACACCCAGGTATTTGATAGTAGAGGTTCGAGTAATATATGGACAGTTACAGGACACTGAATCCAAAGAGTTACAAGTGTGCTTTAATAAAATAATTTGCATTTTTAGGTTGACTGTTACGGGTGCATGAAAAGGTTATATATTTTGTTTTGTCTAGGGTAAGAAGATTTTTAGCTAACTAGGTAGTGACAATTTTTAGAGAATATTCCGCGTGAATTTGAGCTTCCTTCCAATCATGACCATCCACCAATAACACCGTGTCATCAGCATATGCAACTATTTTAGTATGGGGTATATCTAATTTACATAAGCTATTGCGGCATGCGGCGTGTGCGGCACTCCGTGCTGGATAGACAGATCACTGCTTGTGAAAGAAGCAACTTTGTCACATTGTCTCCTTTGATCTAAATAGTCTTTAAAAATCTCTAGAACAACACCTCTGATTCCGATTGTCTCTAGTTTTCTAACAAGAATAGGAGTAGAGACCGTATCGAAGGCCTTCGTTAAATCAAGGAATATACCAATAACCTTTTTTTTTAGAATCCAAGGACCTAACAACGTGATCTGTAAGGTTAACCGCATCCTCCGTCGATTTACTTTTTCGGAATCCATATTGATTTTCTGATAGGACATTTTGGTTCTCCTAGTCAATAAGTCGTTTGTTTAGGGCTTTTTCGAAAATTTGGACAGCGTGGGCAATATTGAAATTGGTCTATAATTAGCAGCATTGTTTTTACTACCACTCTTGTGGATAGGGTACACAATGGCCTTTTTAGACACCTGAGGAACTACACCTTGTGTAAAGCACATATTTATCACGTGTTTGAAAACTGGTACCAAAGAGGTATGGATGGCTTTCAAAAGTATAGTTGGTATATCATCCCAGCCCACAGCAAAGTTGTCGCGCAAACTTGTCAAAATAGCCTTAATTTCCTGTATGTCAATACTCAGCAGTGCCATTGAACGACCCCTTTGATTACAGTTTATGTCCATCGGCTCAGTTAGGTATATAGGATCATCCGTGTCACCTCTGGATTCAAGTTGCTGTTTCTCTATCAAAGACGTGGCTACGTTAACAAAAAAGTTGTTAACTATGTTTAAGGATTCAATCGGTTTATGGGAAATCGTCAAGAGTTCTTTCGCTATATATTTAGGTTTATGTAACTGAGTATTTTTTTTAATTACATCCCATGTGGATTTAGGGTCCCCATTAGCTTTTTGGAGTTCTTGTACCTCATATGCATTTTTAAGTTTTTTAAGAAGACTGTTACAGAAATTACGATATCTCGTATACGTTACTCTAAGATTTATATTGGTGGGATATTTTCTAGATTTTAGATGCAGTTTATCGCGGTTTCTAATACATCTTAATAAGCCTTGGGTGATCCATGGCTTGATGTTTCTATGTCTATGCGGTACTTTAATTATCTCAGTATGAGTATGAACAGCATCAGAGAGAAAAAAACTATTATATATCTCCCATCACTGCGACTGTCTTATAAGTTCTTAAAGATGTTAAGATCTCATTCAGGCTAGTCAGAAACGGTTCAATATTTTTAAATGATGGATATCGGTAAACCGCAACTATAGCCTGTGATGTGTGATTACTTATGTGTAAGTACTAGACAATTTCCCCCAAAGAAGTTGGGTTCATTGCAAGTGTAGTCCAATTTAGATGATGCATATGCAACCACACTGTCATTTTGATTAGTAAATTTTGTATTATACGAGATATATCCATCCAGCACTGGTAGATTATTTATTTTGCTCAGCCAGCACTCAGTAAGGACTATTATGTTGAAATAATTATCTATATTTTTTAATAAAATCATTAACTCATCGAAGTTACAGTTCAAGCTACGTATGTTCATATGGAAGAAAGACATTGTTTTAGTTGTATCAATTAAGTACTTGCGGCATTGATTAGGCTCACACAAGTACGATTCAGATATTTGTATATTATCTTATATTATTTGCTATTTCTTTAATGTGTCGGTTAGTCATTTTTTATTGCAAAAATAAGAAAGGAAACCATGTTTAAAGCATTCTTGAACACATATATATTTTATGAAACTTAATATTAAATGGCGTAGAAAGTAAATATTTTGAGTGTGTGAATATGGAAAAGAAATTAATGAAATTATATTTATGGTATATTACGAGGAGTGATCGAAAAGTAGTGAGAAGTGTGTCCTTGGTAAGAAAAAAATAAATACTGGCAGGCATAGCTCAGATACATATTTGTAATAATTAAAGAAAAAAATCTTCAATTCTCTTATTTTTTTCTGAATGTAGTCATTTGTTTGCTTCGTGTCGGAACGTGTTCTCGAAAATGGAGAAAAACTAAGTACGAGCCGTTATTAAATACCTCTGTATAAAAAAGTTAACGACGCAAGAGATTAATTGCGATTTAGAAAGGAAAGCCTGCTCCGCCGTATTCCACTGTTGCAAGGTGGGCTTCTCAATTTCGAGTAGGGAGAACGAGCATGGAAGACGAACATCGTTGCGGCCGTCCATCGACGTCAGTCACCCAAGAAAATGTTGCGAAATTCGAGAAAATTGTATTGAGCGATCGAACAGTTACCATCCGATACTTAATTCAAGAAACGGGCATTTCATATGGAAGTACCTATTCAATCCATATTGAAACAATCTTTGAATATGAGAAAAGTCTCCGCAAGATGGGTGCCGAGAATGTTAACCGACAGTCAGAAACAAAATCGACTTGACATTTCGAAGATATTGTTGGACAAGTTTCAAGAAGATTCTGAAAACTTTTTGTCTCGTTTCGTAACAATGGACGAAACATGGCTCCATAATTTTGATCCCGAGACAAAACAGCAATCTTCGCATGGAAACGACCATCATCACCGACCCCGAAGAAGTTTAGTGCCGTGGCATCGGCTGCCAAGGTTATGGCCTCAATATTTTGGGACTCAAGAGGGATATTGTTGATTGATTATCTAGAGCGTGGAACCACTATTACAGGCCAATATTTTGCAGCTTTAGTTCCCAAGTTGAGGAATGCCATCAAAGAGAAAACGAGAGGGAAACTTCGAAGGGGCGTGCTGTTTCATCACGACCCGCGCACAGGTCGGCAGTTGCGATGGCGGCCATTCAGCAAGCTGACTTTGAATTGGTTGACCACCCCCCTTGTTCACCAGATCTGGCGCCTAGCAATTTTTATCTGTTCCCCAAATTGAAAGAATACTTAAGGGGAAACAGGTACGAAGACGATAACGAGGTGATGGATGCCGTGGAGAGCTTTTGGCAGGACCAAGACAAAACTTTTTTTTTGAAAGGGATTGAAGCCTTGGAAAATCGCTGGACTCGGTGTGTAGAGAGACTCGGAGACTATGTAGAAAAATAAATTATTAAGTTATCAATAGTCATTATATTCTATCTCATTCTCACTACTTTTTGATCCCTCCTCGTATAAAAGATCTATCATATTTACGTTTTATAAAACCCCTGGAGTTGCTTATGTAGTGTATTTGTATATAGTTATGTATGATAATTGTATATGTATGCATAGTACTGTTCACATCTCTTGGCAGGCGCACCAAAATACCAGCTCGACCCACTTGACTCCCTGCAAAGACGCGCTGTTCGAATTGTCGATGATCCCAATCTCACGGGTGAGCTGGAGTCGTTGGGGCGGCGGTGGGACTTTGGGGCTCTCTGTGTGCTCTATCGCCTCTTCAACGGGGAGTGCTCTAAGGAACTGTTTGAGGTGGTACCAACATCGTCGTTTTACCACCGGACCACGAGACGCCGTACTAGCGATCTCGTCCAAGACGGTTCGTTTTCAGCCTTCTTTTCTACCACGTACGTGTAAGATCTGGGATAAACTTCCTGCTGCTGTATTTCCCCAGCGATACGCCTTGTCCCTCTTTAAACGAGGTTTGAGAAGAATACTTTACTCACGGCAGGCGGCGACTTGGCTGTGCCCCTGGTGTTGCCATAGTCCATGGGCGGCGGTTACTACTTACCATCAGGTAGGCCGTTTGCTCGTCAGCCACCGTTGGCAATAAAAAAAAATATATATCGGAAAACACCCTTAGTTTTTTGACGTTTTGTCAGTATTGCTACCAATGAAAAATAAATAATATATTTAATTCTTTTTTCTATACGGGGGGTTAGGCAGAATCTCATATCTCACATGTCGATCGTATCGTGATCACTGATTGGTTGAGAAACCGACGCGTGACGTCGCAATAATCCGTTGGCCAATCACAGTGATCTCTCAACCAATCACAGTGATCACGATGGGATCGATATGTGAGATATAAGATTCTGCCTAACCCCCCGGTATCATTATTAGGAACCCCCTAGGTATGCCGCATATTCGTAAAAGAAAATTGACTGGGCCTGAGCGTGCCGCAACTAGTTTATTATGTAATTGAACCATTTTATCTAACTTTACCTATTCTTAACTTTATCTTAAATAAACTTTAAAATGTCAAAAAAGTTGATTACAGCAACCAAGTCAAATTGGCAATGGTCGCTTCATTGCTTTCCTTTCTTTATTTATTTTATAAGCAACAGACATTTTTGTACAATTTTCTTTATGTATTTTATCATGATCTACAATTCGCTTTGGATAGCCTTCACCAATAATACATCCTGCTGCAGTTTGAACTGACTTAGGTGCTTTCCAAGGCTCATAAATAAAAGAAGTTGGATACTTTTTCAACTCGGGTACATACTTCCTTATATATAGTCCTTCCTTATCAGTTTTTTTTCCAAAGGCAACAGGGCTATAAACTCTGAAGAATTTATAAAAGAAAGCGGATGCTGACAGCCACATCCAATTACCAGCATTTAGAGACCAGTCATAGTCTAACAAGTAGTCTTCAAAAACCTTTGCTCCCTCTTCCCAGGATATCCATAAATCACCCCTGGTAAGAAAGCAGGCAACCATGTGTCGTGCCAAATGATGAATCCAGCCTTCTTGTTTTAGTTGGCGCATTATGGCATCAACAAATGGGTAACCAGTTCTTCCTTCAGCCCATGCTTTCAAATGTTCATCATTTTTGCCCCAAGGTATTTGAGTGCATACTGGATTTCCAACCATTTTATCAAAGTTTTTAGTTCCTGCCCCAGCTGTGTAATAGAATTCTCTCCACATCAATTGTCCCATCAGAGATACAGGCGGTTCTGTATGGCGCATACCATTTAATGCCTCCTTTAGTTTGTGGTAAAATAATTTTGCTGATAAACAGCCGTGGCTGATGTATGGACTTAAAACGGTAGTGCTAGGTTCTATACTGTTAGGAGCTGAATTTGGCTTTTCAAACTTGCATACCCATTCTCTCTTACTCATATAATCTTGCAGCCTTTTTAACCCTTCTGTTTCACCTCCAGGATACTTGCAAGTGTCCAGTGAAGATTCATCAATTTGCAATTCATTCAGACTTGGTACATCATACTTTTTTAATTCTGCATCTTTTGGCTTACATTGTTCAGATAACTGCTTTTTGATTTCAATACACTCTTTAACCTGCATATCCTGTACTAGTGAAAGAAATTTTTGATAAGTCATAGGGACACTGCCGTTATTCTTCTTTAAAACACTGTGAACATCATAAACTGTGTGTTGTACTCGTTTAACAATAAAAATATCTTTTTCTTCTGCAATTTTCTCTATTATATCATCTTGTTGTACATATAAAGGGTCAATATCTAATTGAAAAGTTAAAAACTTTACTTGCCATTTAACAAATAACTTTGGTAAGTCATCAATAGCATTTCCTCTAATGCAATATAGTCGAGTACTAAGTTTCCGTAGATTTGTGTCTAAATCTTGAAGGCTTTGAAGTAAGAATCTAAGTCGGTTGACTCCAATTCTGCTTTTAATATTAGGATCTAAGAAGTACACCGGCCTTAAGTGATGGCTTCTATTCTCTGCCTATTAATAGGAACAATATTATTGTGAAGACCATGGCTTTAATAAAAAAATCTCGAAATAACATTTAAAATTTAAGCTTACCTCATTTAGTGCGTTGCGCAATGCAAGGTTATCATGAACTCTTAAATCTAAACGAAACCAATGAACGACAGATGGAACTTTTGCCATATTATTTGGTCGGCTATATTTTCAGTTTAGACTTTTTATATAGACCATTGAGTTGTATATTTAAATTTTAAATAGATGATATAGATCATACAGTATAGACAGACTGAACCTTAGATAAAGGATAGGACCGAACACAACACCTCTGTCTGTGACAACACCATACTCTACAACTTTACTCGACTCGCTATACTCGCTAAGTCGCTACACAGTAGAGATTAAAGGTGGGCGCGATATAACATACAAAAAATTATAAAACTCATTATTAATTTCTAACCATACAACAAATTATCATAAATCAACCATGACAGTTATAATATTTATTATTACAGCAGCGACACAGAATAACATGTACTAACGTAGCAGCGATATCTAACAAAAATAGTGTCTTCCCACCGAATCGTCAATACTCGGCAATGCTCGGAAATAATTGGAGTCATTCATCGTGGCTTTCGTGGCGTGGACGCGTCTGTGGGCAACAATCATGGCGTACTTCATGGTAATATATAGCGAGCGGTTTTTTGTTTATACTAATATGAGCTCTCGATAAATAGATATAAGAACTAATATTACCTACATTAAAATATAACATTTACAAAACATAATATTTTACAACATTGATATTTGCGTGAAGTTCGTTCATAATGAGAATCACAAATTATGTAGTTTATCAAGTTGTACTGTTGTATTGACGCATTGACGAGACGAGTGTTGTTGAAATAGGTTGTGTGATAAATTATATATTTATGTTAGTCAAACTGTTTCTATGGTTTTGATTTGAAGTTTTAACTGCTATCATGACGACGATTTACGAACCGAGCCTTTCGCAAGTTGGTCTTATAGTGACAGCGATTAGTTATTGTAAATAATTTAAATTAGTGTAGGTATAAAATAATTATTGTATAATATTGTTTCTAAGTGTAAATATTATGATTGTGGGATTTTTTTTGCACGCCTCATAAGGGATGCGTTGAGGTGAGGCGTGCACTTTTCGAGTCGCCTCATACGACACCCGTGGGAAAGAATGGCCCCACCCCATTCTTTCCCACGGGTGTCGTATATATACGGACACTTGTATTCTTAGTCCAAAATTTTTTTTTGTCGTAGCTGTTCTAGCTGCGTATGCAATTATAATTTATATTATAACTCTGTAAAACATTAGTTATAAAAATATAGTATGATGTATAACGAGTTATAAAAATATAACGGTTTCGCCCACCACAGGTAGAGATGTGTAACTTAGGAGTGATTGTTACTAGGAGTGTTCGCAACGGCTATTTATTAAAAACGTTAAATGACGATGTGGTATTTTTAAAACGCCTATTATTTTTTACGCTTTAATATATTAAACGATATCTTTTGATTATCGTCGTATAGCACATCGTGCGCTATTTGCTGCTACTACTAAATCGGCACAGAGATTATTTACAATCAAATAATCTCTGTGCCGATTTAATAGTTGGTCATGATATTCTAAATGAACACAAATCTCTTATACTTACTTTTGGAGGTCAAAAGAAACCACTTGAACTATGTAATGTCATAGAAGCAAACGTACCTCCTGCTTCACTATTCACAAACTTGTCAGCTAATATTAAACCAATAGCAATAAAATCTCGACGTCACAATTGTAACGATAGTAAATTTATCACAGAGGAAATAGAAAAGCTTTTAGCAGATGGCGTTATAGAGCCTAGTATCTCACCATGGCGTGCATAAGTTCTAGTAACTGGTGGAGGAATGCACCGAAAGCGTTTAGTGATCGATTACTCCCGACCTATGAATAAATTTACATATCTGGATGCATATCCCTTACCGAGTATTTCAAATATTGCAAAATATCAAGTATTTAGTCAAATTGATTTAAAAAGTGCTTATCATCAAGTACCTATTCTAGAAAAGGACAGAATTTATACAGCATTCGAAGCTTGTGGTAAACTTTTCCAGTTTACGAGAATACCTTTTGGTGTTACTAATGGAGTTGCTGCATTTCAACGTACTCTCCAATATATCATCACAGAAGAGCATCTTGAAGGTGTTTTTGAATATTTAGATGATGTAACTGTCTGTGGAATAGATAAATCTGATCATGATAGAAATTTAAATAAATTCATGGATGCTGTGACTAAATATAAACTAATTCTAAATAAAGAAAAATTTCAGTTTGCTCAAACATGTATCAATCTCCTTGGCTATACTGTATCTGACGGAAATATTAAGCCCGATATCGATCGGCTTAGACATTTAATTGATTTGCCTTTACCATCTAATGTTCAAGAATTAAAACGTGCACTGGGTTTATTCGCTCACTATGTGAAATGGGTTAATAACTTTTCAACCCAAATTCGCCCACTTATTGAAACAAATAAATTTCCTCTCTCATATGATGCTAAAACTAGTTTTGAAAATGTGAAATTAGAAATACAAAAATCATCCCTTAGTGCAATTGATGACAAAGAAACATTTACTGTAGAAACAGATGCCTCGGATTTCGCTTTGGCAGCGACCTTATCTCAAAAAGGTCGACCAGTAGCCTTTTTTTCTAGAACACTTACAGTCTAAACGCAGAAAATCCTCAATTGAAAAGGAAGCGGCAGCAATCGTCGAGAGTATCCGTAAGTGGAGACATTTCCTTATTGGCAGATATTTCAATTTAATCACTGATCAAAGATCAGTTGCGTTTATGTTTAATAGTAAGCATACTAGTAAAATAAAGAACGAAAAAATAGAGCGGTGGCGACTCGAATTATCGTGTTTCAAATTTGATATTGTATATCTTCCTGGGGCCGAGAACATTGTTGCAGACGCATTGTCTCGCGTTTGTACTCTCATGAACACAGACAAACTACTTGAAATACATAATGATCTTTGTCGCCCAGGAATCGTTAGGATGGTTCATTGGGTCCGCTCAAAGAATTTGTCATATTCGGTAGAACAGGTAAAAGCAATGACTGCTTCTTGTAAAACATGTGCAGAAGTAAAGCCTCGGTATTGTAAATCTAAAGGACACTTAATTAAAGCTATCGCACCTTTTGAACGACTTAATTTGGACTTTAAAGGGCCACTACCAGGACCTAATAAATATGTATTAACCATTATAGACGAATATAGTCGATTTCCTTTTGCTTATGCCTGTAAAGATATGACTTCAGCTTCAGTGATAAAATGCTTGCAACTTCTGTTTTCTACTTTTGGTACTCCATTATATATACACAGTGATCTAGGGGCCGCATTTATGTCCTCTGAACTATTCGAATTTCTAAGATCACTTGGTATTTCTTCTAGCCGGACTATGCCTTATAATCCTTGTGGCAATGGCCAAGTAGAACGCCTGAATGGTACATTATGGAGAACAATTCAACTCGCTCTTCGCTCTAAAAATTTACCTATTGATAATTGGGAGCAAGTGCTACCTATTGCTTTGCATTCAATACGTTCCCTTCTATGAACGTCTATAAATGCTACTCCCCTTGATAGACTTTTTCACTATCCAAGAAGATCATCAAATGGAGACTCAATACCCTCGTGGTTAGTGCCAGGGCCGATGTTATGCAAGAAGAACGTACGTAACAAAAGCGACCCATACGTTGAAGAGGTAGAGGCTACTGCAAAGCAACCCTTACCATTCTTTTATACGACATAGTGAAGGTCGAGAGTCTACAGTTTCCAATTTTCAGTTGCCTACTGGTGCCACTTCCTGATTCTACAGAGGATAACTTTTTAGACGCCCAGTCTATTTCTGCCTTACCTCTTTCTTCAACTGAAGATATTCCTGAAGAAGAGAATTTAGATCGTAATTTAGAATCTCAACACGACAACAACGTTGAAATTGAGCAAAGGTTTCCACGAAGTTCTAGGAGGATAAGACAACATCCTCGTCATTTAAATGATTATGTCTTGAGTAGTTAAATGTATAAAGGGGGGGTGAATGATATGTACTCCTTAGTTTATGCTACTGGCTACTTACACTATTTACGTATTTGATTGAATGTCAATATTTTAATGTCTTAATTTATTTTACATAATAATGTATGTCTAATTATTTAGTTCATTAAAGCCAAGTTTTCTTCTGGTTTATCGTTTTAATGTATCATACTACAACAAAATTTTATTTACAGTTTTATAATATACTAAACAAACAGACACATCAAATCAACACCACGAATAATTTAAAATCAAAAACTATAAGTACATCTAAACAAATAACGTGCGGCAATCGCTCAAAAACTCAGGATAATCATACGTTATTCCAGCTTAAGCGAGTTATCCGTACTCAAGGAATATACTACTCAAGAGTCCGTACTGATTGATTATATCATCGTTCAATAATATAACGAAATAAAATCAAATTACCAAACGATGTTTTAGATACTTAGGTTATTTTGCACATTATTTTTTATAATTGGCAGAAATATAGTTCATAAGTGGTAAAGTTAGAGCATAATTTCGCATGTGACAATAATATGAACGGGTCTGGGTCATTCGATTCTGTCCCTTTCTTTCGCGGTATGACTGACTGAAGTGATTGACTGTTCAAGTGTGCATGTGACTGTGATGTTTTGTAAATGTAGTGTGTCGTCGACGTCGTGGCATAGCGGTTGTGGTAGCGCTTATATAATAAAAATAATCGAAAATAACGCTTGCCTGGTGAAATAAATAACGGGGCTATGGATTATTTATAAATAGCAAGTGATTTTATTAGTTATTTAATATAATGAACACTCCTAATTGTTACAAAAGATGTATAATCTTTCAAAATACGTAATCACTCTTTAAATCTTTGGTTTCGAAAATACATCTTTAACTCACTACTTCAGGATTGATTTTAGTCAGATGGAATGGAATGATGGAAACTAACAAAACACAAACGTAGATGTAGAATGAGACAATAGATAAAGGATATTGTGAATTGAGATAACATAAGTTGTAGGCACGCTCAAACGCACTCTTTTGAAATACAATGTCGATAGGTAGGTACACAGAAACTTAGACTCTCTATCGTTATTATAAAAAGCTCAAAACCGGTTGCGACTTGAGGGGATGAGAGAATAACTACATGAATCAATAGATATTTGCATCACTTATGATCAACTGAATGAATAACGTCATTCCTAACCAAAGATTTAAAAGAGTTAAAGATTTAAAAGAGTGATTAAAAACTTTCGAAGAAAAAGATTTTTAAATCACTGATCTCATTGGTGATTAAGTTTGCGCATCATTGCTACACAGAATAGTCAGAGATACTACGTATACTCGATACGAGTTACGAGTTGGCTACAATACTCAAGTACAATACAACAAGTAGTATAGTAGTCTGTGAATACAACACTTCGCCTGTGCACTTCGCGCCGAAATATTTTTTTTATCTTTTTATTTAAGGTTTTGGCAGAACCATCAGCCTAACAGAAACATAACCAACCGTTATTCTGATCTCAGATAGGTTTAATTCGTCAAACAAGTCGTAGCTGAAGTCAGTAATATAAAATTAGTCAGTCTCGCTCCAGTAAAGCGATGGCGACTTTAATTAGGCTTCTATGGAGTTTTTGAAACAACAGGAAAAAACACGTTATGTCGCATTACATTTGCCTACACTTTTACACATAATCACTATAAATAACACAAGTTTAAGAAAATAATAGAGTGCGACGACATGATCTTCTTCATGTTCCCGCCAAAACTTCCAAAATATTCAGTTTCACAGAACAAAATAGTTTAGTTTAGAGATTAGAGATATTATTTTCTGGTTATAATACGAATTACTCGTTGGCATATTCGTATGTTCAGTTTGTTTGTTTGGTTAAGGACTTGGATGGGACGGACTCGGAAATTAAGGAGTAAACTGTGTAGATGTACAGTATAAGGAGTATCATAATAAATATAGGTATTGTGGAGACAGGTTGAAAGTGTTTACGAGTAGGTATATGAAAATATTAATAAATATTGAAGGAAATCGTAGTCCCGCTGCTCGGGGAGACAACGGGGTAGTGTGGGGCTCTCACCCACTAAAAACCCACCGTGCGCCCTCAACCGTCCTTACTGCGGCTTATCACGGGTACCACGTCGTATCGACCGCGATCCGCAGGCGGCAGCCCCTTCGGGCACCTTCTCTTGTGCGACGCCCCGTGCACGTGGGCGTCACACCTTCGCGGTAGGCTTCCGCGGACAGCAGGGCAATTCCAGACCCTACCATCCGTAACCTCGGCTAGGGTGGTTTCATGCGCAGGTAAGCGCGCGCACACCGCCCCGCGCGCCGGCGGCGAATCGGATCCGCGAAGGAGGATTCCTCCCGGGCCCTCTCCACCGCCTCTTTCCGCGAGATGACAGCCTCGCAGAAGGCGGTGACCGCGGTCCAAGCCCTGTCACTGCCAACCATCGCTCGCGTGATGGCCGGCATCGATAGGTCCACGCCTATGACTGCAGCGAGTTCCCGGCGCTGCTCATCCCAGGCCGGGCACGATTCGAACGTGTGCTGCGCCGAATCTTCGCTGCAGTCGCAATGGTAACAGCCTGGGGTCGTCTCCTTCCTAATGATCGTGTGCAGGTATTTTCCGAAGCAACCATGCTCCGACAAAACCTGCACCAACCGGAAGGTAAGGACCCCGTGCTGCCACCCTGCCCATTCATCTAAGATCAGCCGGAGCGCCCCTATGGTCCAGAGACCAGCCCGGGGTGTCTCTAGCCGAGCCCTCCACTTTAGGACGGTAGCACGGCGGGCATCTTCCCGCCACGAAGAGATCGCACTCTGCGAGGGGTGACTGCTCCCCGCCCGCGCCGTCGACGCCCGCCGATAGATGTCAGCGAGCACTTCCGCCTCCAGATCCCACGGGGGGGTACCGGCCAACGCGCAGGCTGCATCGGTCGAGATTGTGCGGTACCCGCGTATTGCCCTAACCGCTACGACCCTCTGTGGACGCCACAGAAGGGCCCTATTGCGAGCGTCCAGAGACTCTACCCACACGGGTGCGCCGTACAGTGCCATTGACCGTACTACCCCCGCGTAGAGTCGTCGACACGTGAGACTCGGTCCGCCCAGATTCGACATCAATCGCACAAGGGCGGACGCCGTGCCGACGAGTCTTGGCGCAAGATGGCGAAAGTGCTCGTCGAAGTGCCACCATCCATCCAATACCAGGCCCAGATATTTCATATGGGCCTGGATCGGTAGTTCTACCCCATTGACCGTTATCGTCGGGGCCCATGGAAGAGCAGAGCCTCCGACTTTTCAAGGGCCACCCTAAGCCCCAGCGCCCCGATCCGTTTGACCACCTCCGCGGTACCTGAGGTGGCCAGCGGTGCCACCTCCTCGAGGGTCCCGCTCCGGGCTGTGACGAGCGTATCGTCGGCGTAGCAAACCGGGCAGCACACCCTGGAGTATCTACTAGCATCTACTGCGATCGCCAACCCACATGCCAAGCATGGCAATTAGTGCAATACTCCTAAAATGAGTGCCAACTCGAGACAGCCGTTGGACGCAGGTGGCACATGACCACCCTTGCGGCGCTCTTTTTGGGAGGCCTATGTCTAACAACGGACTATAAAAGGCTAGGCATGTGTGTGTGATTGTGTAAACTTATTCAAGGCAGAAAATCAGACTAAAAAGATACCTAACCTCCTGCTTGCTTCGGAACGTACTTTATAGTTAATAAAACTTAGGTTGATCGCTGCGACAGCTGTCATCGGCATCATGCCTAGCAAGTTCTGAATTTTGTAATGGTAAATTTACTGTCATAATTTATTGATGGGATTGCAAGAATAGTGTTGAACGCGATGTACGATTTGTCTTTAATTGATCTTGCAAAGAAAATAAATCGCATATACTATTTAGTTACCTATAATGTTATTTAACTAGTGTACGCTACATAAAATCACAATAAAATGTGTTACCTCGATCAAAAAAAATCGCTTAATTTTGCTTCACTTTAATTATAGAACACTTTTATTATAATATGTAAATTTTTAGTGAGGCTGAAAACAACTTCGTGATGAACACACGAAGGGGAAGGCCTGCGGGGAGCTGTGGGGTGAGCGCCATTTTCATAGTAGAAAGAGTGGGTTTGTTTGAATCAAGTCAGTCAGTACGAGTGCCAAAGCTATTTTTGTGAATATTGGCGTTAATTTGTGGACTTTTGTTACTTGTTTGTGTTTTGTTCTTTTGTTAAATTTATGTCTTGGCATCGGAGTAGCTCCAGTGACTCGCATCAGCAAAGAAAAGTATGGCGAGACATCAACAGAGATGCCGGAAGAAGCCGCTGACAAAAAATTGTCAACGCCAAATAAAAAGATAAAAAATAGACGTCGCAGGAGGTCTACCAAATGTGAAAACATCGTAATAATTTTGTAGAAATAATGAGTAGAAATAAATATGAATTTCTAAGAGTGATCGTCATAGACCGGTTCTGGTCCGATTCTATAATACTGACATTAGAACATCCGTCTGGAGAGTTAAGACAGCGTTAAAAGGGACATCCATCTCTATCAGAGAGTTTTTAACCAAGGCCAGACAGATTGTTTATGTAAAAGCCCGCTCTCATTTTGGAATACGTGGTTGTTGGACGCATGAGGGTACCGTTGTTATTAAGACCTCAGATGGGCACCGACACAAAGTCACAACTATGGATGATCTTAATCCACTTCTGCGGAAATATCCTGTTAACACGAAGCCTCGTAACACTCCAATCTCAGATAACACTTTTAATATTTTAACTATCGTAGTTTTTCTTAGCCCTTTCAAACTATTTATAAATGACAAGGTAGTTAATAATTTCACCTAGATGTTGTATAATATTTTAAGTAACATGTAGTATTTTTGATTGAATCAATCAAATTTAAATGTAGTATTACGTTTGGATATTTAGCCATGAAGTAATGGTTGAATACGTAGGCAACCTTAAGTTTTGCTTTTGGGTCCTCAGTGTCCGTTATGTTTCTCTTCTTTTTAATATTATTAGCTTAAAATTAGTTATTATATTTTTTTTTTTACTCTTTTTACATTATTGTAATCTCTATCCATTTGGCTGGTGCTGTAATGATATTTGCACCTTATATTTTGGTGTTATTTTTTATTACAGATTTCTTTTCTGTATAACTAGTAATATTTATTTATAATTATTTAATGGTATTATCTGATAATGACTCTTTTTATTCTGCCAACAGTTCCATTTCATCTCTTTGCAGTTACGGTTCCGCAACGGATTCCCTTGGTGACACTATTCGACAGTTATTTCATCACCCCACTAAGCGACTTTTAAATGTATATCACATCAATGCTCAAAGCATTCCAAGCCATTATAGTGACCTGTATGAAATTTTTAATGGTGCAAACGTTCATGCTATCTTGATCTCAGCAAGTTGGCTCAAACCTCATCTACCATCCACTTCGTACCTCTTCCTGGTTTTGTCTTAGTCCGTAATGATCGGGTTGATAGAAGAGGGGGAGGGGTAGCTATTTACCTCCGCAGTGAGTTTAATTACAAAATTTTTGTCGCTTCACCTGCTCACCACTCTGTCTCTGCTGAATTTCTTTTCCTTGAGGTTTGGGTCCAGACAGTTAAAATTATTATTGGCGTTATTTATTGCCCCTCTTCTACTGATTATTTCACTGACTTTGAAGCAGTATTAGAATCTTTGGGGCTTGATTACACACATCACATTATAATGAGTGATTTCAATACCAATCTCCTTGCGTCCTGTTCCCCTAGATCTCTCAAATTTCTAAATATTGTACAATCCTCTAGTCTCCATGTGTTACCCCTTCAAGCGACACATATCAACACCAATGGGGATGACACGTGGCTTGACATTATTCTCACATCATTTCCTTCCTTTGTTTCGTCTCATGGCCAGTGTCCTGCTTCTTGTTTCTCCCATCATGATCTCATTTTTCTTTCCTACATCCTCAAGCCACCTAAACCTAGACCTAAGGTATTGAATCTACGTTGTTTTAATCGAATAAATGTTGACCAGTTACATTCACAGGCCTCAGCACTCAATTGGCAACCCCTGATGGAGGCTGTAACTATTAATGACAAAGTCAAAATTTTTAGCAATTCTGTCATCTCTCTTTATGATACCTTTGCTCCAATAAGGAAAATTAAACTGAAGCATCCACCTGTGCCTTGGTTAACACAGGAAATTCGTAAAGCGATAAAACGTAGTGATGTTGTTTTCCGGAAACACAGAAAAGAGCGTTCTGAATCCAACTGGGCCCTATATAAGTCTGCTGGGAATCGGTGTAACCAAATGATACGTAACGCTAAACGCCGACATATCCTTACCAATATCTCTTCTTCCTCCCCTTCTGACATTTGGTAGTTTCTTGGAAAACTTGGCATCGGTAAAATCCGTCATCTTGAGCTAGCCAAAACCATAAATCTTGATGATTTGAATTATTCTTTCAGCAATTCTATATCTCTTGATGGCGCCACTAAATGTCGAACAATACACTACATTGATAGTTTACCACGTCCCAATATTACTCCTTTTACTTTTTCTCCAGTGACATCTGATGAGATTAATAAGATTACCCTTTCCATCAAATCGAAAGCGGTTGGTTGTGACGAAATCAGTCGCCGTATGATTACGACTATCCTTGGTGATTTATTGCATCCTATCTGTCACATTATAATTTTTTCTCTTGAGCGTTGTTTTTCCTACGTTATGGCGTAAGGCGTACGTTCGTCCTTTGCCTAAAATCTCCAATCCCTGTCTTTCCAATCATTACTGTCCCATCTCTATTCTCCCTTTTGTTTCCAAAATACTTGAGATCTGTGTTCATAAACAGCTATGTAGGTTTGTTTATACCAACAACCTCCTAAGTGAATATCAGTCGGGATTTAGGCCCGGCCACAGCACAGTCTCCGCACTTCTCAAGGTAACAAGTGACATTAGGCAGGGCATGGAGGCTACCTTAATCACAGTGCTGGTTTTGGTTGACTTCTCTAATGCCTTTAATGCCATCAGCCATGACATCCTTCTTTCCATACTCTCTCACTTTCTAATCTCACCAGATGGATTGGAATGGTTCTCTTCTTATCTTCGTGGGCGCCAGCAGTCTGTACGCGTTGATGATACTTCTTCCACGTGGAATAACTTAAGTTCTGGTGTCCCACAAGGCGGTATACTTTCTCCTCTTCTATTCTTTATGTTTATTAATCTTTTATCTAATGATCTTCGATTTTCGTATCATTTGTATGCCGATGACTTACAAATTTACACACAAGCTAAGGTGGGTGATCTTAGATCAGCAATTGTCGCTGAAAACTATAATCGTGCAGTTATTAAAGACTGGTCTCTACGGTTTGGCTTAAACATTAATACAGATAAATGTCAGTCTATTTTAGTCGGCAGTCCCCGAATACATAATGTAATTGACATTTCTGAGCTGCCTCCAATAGAGTATAATGGTACTATTATACCTTTTTGCAGAGTTGTTAAAAACCCTGGGCATTTTTGTAGACAGTACGCTTGAATGGAGATCGCAAGTAACTAACATCTGTCAGAAAGTTATGGGTACCCTTCGCTCGCTTTACAGTTTGAAGAACTTACTTCCTATTACGATCAAAACAACGTTGATGCAGACATTGGTTTCCCTATCATTGATTATGCTGATGTGTGTTACCTTGACCTGAATGCAGATCTGCTAAATAAACTTGACCATCTTTTCAACAATTGCATTCGATTCATTTTTAATCTTCGTAAATACGACCACATCTCCAAATTTCGCACGCAACTGAATTGGTTACCAATAAGGCAAAGTCGCAGTTTACGAGCATTAACATTTCTATATTCTCTTCTAAACTATATATGTCAGTATATATGTATGTATATTATATACTTAACATATAAGTATTCTTACGGTATTAGTATGTAATTTTATTATAGTTATATATATATCAGGATGTATATATATATATATATATATATATATATTATAGTAGTATTACCTTATTGCACCTACCACTACAATTCTGCTCCGCCCCAGGTAGACTGTAGACTGGTAGAGAATGCCTAAGGCATTAAGTCCGCCTTGTACTTAGCATGTGCAAAAGTTTTAAAATAAATAAAATAAAATTATCATATCTTTTTCAATGTGTGCTTGTATAAAATTATAACATGTGTAAAATAACCGAAATGGACATAAGTCATCAGACTGAATATCATCTAGGATATCTACTATTCAAGATAACTCAAACTAGCTCTAAATCTATGGGTTGTGACGTTTAATTACGAGTACCCATGAGCACCTTCCAGCTCCATCATCTGACCCTGGATACTATTTAGAGACTAAGTACTCGTTAAGACGAATCAAACGAGTATAAACTCGATGTGGTGGCGATATTACATTACAGGGTTACTGTGGCCCCTTTCAGCTTCATCAACAGGCCCTGTATACCATCTAGAGACAAAGTACTCGTCAAGATAAATCATACGAGCCCAAACTCTATGGATTTATGTCGTTTTATAACGGAGTTCCTATGGCCACCTTCTAGCTCTATCATCAGACCCTGGATACCATCTAAAGACAAAGTACTCATCAAGACGAATCAAACGATTCCAAACTTGATGGGGTTGTGTCGATTCATTACAGAGTTACTGTAACCACCTTCAAGCTCCATCATCAGAGCCTGGATATCATCTAGGACTGGAGTACTAGACAAGACAATTCAAACGAGCCCTAACTCGATGGAGTTGCGCCATTTAATTACAGAGTTCTCATGGCCACCTTCCAGCTCCATCATCAGACCCTAGATACCATCTAAAGACAAAGTACTCATTAAGACGAATCAAACGAGTCCAAACTCGATGGGGTTGCGTCGTTTCATTATAAGAGTTACTGTGGCCACCTTCCAGCTTCATCATCAGACCCTGAATACCATCTAAAGGCAAAGTACTCGTCAAGACTAATCAAACGAGTGCAAACTCGATAGGGTTGTGCCGTTTCATTATAGAGTTCCTATGTCCACCTTCCAGCTCCATCATCAGATCAGCTTCATATCATCATAATATTGAATTGTCATGCGATACACATATGCGTGTAAAATTAAAGCTTAATCGGAAACCAGGAAGTGTGTCAAATTTAACTTGCATGAATCGAATGGGACAAGTAACATAAAAGTCTCGCCACACTAACAGCCGATTTTACCCTCACTCCGCATTAGATGTTTCACATCAAAAAGCTCCAGTCACGAATATTGACAATTTCGACGTCGCTGCTATTCGCAGCAACATATATGACTATTACGCACGCGGATAATTACCTATCCTGAGAAAATTAGGCGTGTCCCTTAAAGATGCAGGCTTATTCAAAGCAAAGCATAATATCTTTGTCAAAAATTTTGAAGAAAATTGGGTTCAAATATAAAAAGAGTGGCAAAGGGAAAAAATAATGGAGCGAACGGACATCGCCCTTGCCTGGATAGATTTCTTGCGCAAAGTCAAAAACATTTGGGACTGGGACAAAATAGTTTTTCTCGATGAAACATGGCTCAACGCAAATCACACTGTCTCAAAATCGTGGACACAAAGTGCCCGAAGGTAAAGGACAAAGATTAATAATTGCTCATGCTGGAACATCATCAAGTTTTGTGCCCAATTGCCTACTGGCATTCAAGTCTGTAAAGACAGAGACCACGTCGAAATGAATTTTGAAAAATTCGAAGAGTGGTTTTTTACACTTCTAGACAATTTAAATGAGCCGCATGTTATAATCATGTACAACGCTTCGTATCACTCTGTACAGAGTGTGAGACAGATAAGGCGCCAACGTCAAAAAACCGAAAATTAGATTTGATTTCAGGCTGCGACAAAAGGGTGTCGAGGCCAATGAGACGATGCTGAAGCGAGAATTATTACGATTGGTGAAAATTCATAAGCCCCGAACTCCGATGTACATTTTGGATGAAATGGCTAAACAAATGGGGCATACTGTGATCCGTTTAGAACCATACCACTGCCAGTACAACCCAATTGAGCTGATCTGGGCCCAGGTCAAGTGATTATTTATTGTACCTATTCTTGTTTCAAAACCTTTTTACTTTTATTAATAATTTTAATTGAGCTAAATTTTATGAACTAAGCCATGGGTCTTGCCAAATATAAGATCCTGGCACTACATCCTGACACTGTTACAGGTTGTCAGTCCTGAATAACCTGACTCTGGTCGTGTTCAAAGCGTCTGTTGTCCTCTTATTATAGTTGGGTTGTGGAGCCAGATAGGCAGTACCTAAGTATGGAGGTTAGAGGTAAGGAGGACTAGGCATGTCGATTTGAAATCGATTAATCGAATAATTGATTATTTAGAGTAATATAATCGATTTTTCAGATCGATTTTGATCCCTACATCGATTCAATGAATCGATCTATAAACCTACCGAATCGGACCGATCAATTCAAGGAACTAGCGAGATATTCCTAAACTGGCTGCGGTATATTTTTGCTGTTGTCGGGCGTAAAAGGAACTGGTAGTACTTGGTCGATAATTTGAACGCATCATAGACTCATATAGTAAATTAGAGCTTCCAAAGGTGGCGTGGCGTTACTTGCGTTAAAAAATAAATTTAAAAATTTAATGCGTCAAACAAAGATCTTATAAATATTTTAAAACATAGAAAGTAGTAAATTAATACTGTCTAACATTTACGCGAATTTTACACATTTTGAAATAAAACTAAGTTTACGGAATCTATCACGTTTACTTGATTTTTATACTATCCCAACGTTTCGAATACTTTACAGCATTCATGATCATGGGTGGACGTAGATGGTAGACGTCCAAAGCTGATATGTTGTTTCAACGGTTTCATCTACCCACAGTAATATGATTTTACAATTTTTTTGGTTTATTTATTGCAAGCCACATAAAATTCGTTAAGAAACACAATTAAAAATATATCTACTTTAAGTTTTATGTTTACAATGTATGAGATTTTATGCTAGCATATAGAGATAGACATAGAGATTTTATGCTAGCATAAAATCTCTATGTCTATCCTCTATGTATATGATCTCTAAATCTCTATCAGATATGATATCTAAATCTCTATGTATATGAGATAGACATAGAGATTTTATGCTAGCATAAAATCTCTATGTCTATCTCTAAAATCATATTACTGTGGGTAGATGAAACCGTTGAAACAACATATCAGCTTTGGACGTCTACCATCTACGTCCACCCATGATCATGAATGCTGTAAAGTTTTATGCTAGCATAAAATCTCATAACACTACTATTGAGCAAAAGATCCTGGGTTCGATCTCCACATCTACCTATTCTTTCGAAGTAATATAGGCGTGATATTATGTTTATTAATTTAATAATACTTCTATCCAATTACTTGTATTTGCGGTAAATGGGTATCAATAATTTCCTGTATCTATACTATTAGTTACTATATTGCAATTAGTTAGATATGTTTAAACTTTGAAATTGGCGCGATTAATCGAAAATAATCTTTTAATGCTTGATTTAAACAAGAATCGATTCTAGTATGTGCGATTTGAATCAAATCGGAGATCGATGTTTTTTAAAGTGAATCGACAAGGAGGACCGACTCCATGCCGTGTGTGAAAAAGTGTCCGTAAAACAGGGGCGAATAAAGGTATTGTCGAGTTAGTATCAGTTCAAATTTTAGGTTATATTTACTAAATTCTTTTAGACTACGTGAGTAGTTTACGTTTTATTTACGGCGATTTCATTATCTACTGTAGTTCCCCGAGATACTTAATATTTGTACTCGGTACACTTCACTTTGTCTACAACCGCTAAATATTTCTACTCAGCACACTTCACTTTATCTACAACCGCTAAGTTCGTATCGAACCTACACAAGCGCCATTCTGGTCACTTTTTGAACTGTTACTTGATGCTTTCAGCTGGACCATAGCCGTCTCCTCAGACTAAGAACTACGTGTCTATTGACACAAGCCATGAACATAAATAGAGACGGCTATGGCTGGACCAGGGCTGGACACTTTTTTCAGGTTTTTAGGTTTGGCCCCCATATGAGTCGGTCCTCCTTACCTCTACCCTCCATAGCAGTGATCCCTCTAGGGTAGAAGTGTTCTGTGGCAGTGATAGCAGTAAGATACAGCCCATAGATAAAACACATAGTATCTCTTGGTAGTCTGTGAACAATTTATTATTTTTGATAAATTTTTTTAGCATTTGACATGCTCAGCTACTTTAGTATAAATTATTTGTGAATGAGGAAAAAGAAAACTTTAGTGCGAGCGGGAATCGAACCCGCGCCCCTTCCAATCCGGGGAAGTGCTCTAAGCCACTGAGCTACCGCACCGACCTTTCGGGCATCCCAATCTCCTCATCACATTTGTCTGTACGACCATCGCCATCTATCGCAATGCATTTACATGCATTAATTCAATATAGTAAGTTTAATTTTGCAATTAAAATTCATACTATTTGATGGCGCGATTTTTTCTGTATTGCTGTTAGAGATTTTGGCGGTCATGAGCAGTTGAAATCCTTTCACATAGGTACTGCAATAAATTTAATGGGTTCCACGTGCAGAGTTGAGCGCAGATGGCGCTATCGGCGAGATGGCCACTGGCAAATTGTAGTTGCTTTATTTGCCTGAGAATCTTAGCTATTTTTTGTGTTTAATTTGATTGATCAGCAATATTGTTCAAATGTATAGTAGGTACCATATCAATATTACGCCATCTGCCGTTAAACAATGTCAGTCAACAACCCCCTTTACTGAAAATTACAGAATTAATGTATAATGATCTCCAATGATCTCGGGCCAATAATACCACAGACCACAGAACCATTCTTCTTTAACACTTACACCCGTATTCAAGAACGATACTTAGGTAAGGTAGCAAGCAACACTATTCTAAGTATATCTATAGGCATATCTCACTGCGTTCGTCAGGGCATGCCATTCCATTCACAAACAATACTCAAGCGATACTTCACAAAGGGCAAATTTACCACTGAATATAACCTCATTTGGGACTAAAGCTACACTATGCGTTAAACACAAAGTGAAAAATGTGAAATCGAAAAAAGCAAATCATCTGGACGGTATCCAGGAGATGCAAGTTCAAATCCTGCTCGTGACTGTTATTTTCGATGTCACATTTTTCACTTTGTGTTTAATGTATAGTGCTAAGCATGTCAAATGCTAAAAATATATATAATTATACACTATGCGTTAGTTAAAATAGCTGTTTCGCTACTTTACGTAAGTGACGTTCCAAATGAAAGCATAGCATTGCACACCGCATGTATTGTTTAAGAATCGAATTTTCAGGCCCTATGCGTTCGTGCGCATTGTGAGATTTCATAGTATTGTTCTTGAATACGGGTGTTAGTGGTCCAAGATAATGATGTATTCCATTGATGCTTATAGTTTACATGGTGCTAAAACAGTCCGCTCTAGATTCATGAAGGTTCATGTCTAGATCTCAGAGTCATGCCCGTATTCAAGAAGGATACTTGGGTAAGGAAGCAAGCAACACTATGCTAAGTAAGGCATTTTTCACTGCGTTCCTCAGGGCAAGCCATTCCATTCACAAACAATACTCAAGCGATCAAGCGATACTTTACTAAGCAAATGCTTGGTGTCAATTATAGACCTGTGATTGGCTTCGATCAACATTGATCGACGGTGATTGGTTCCTTTCTGTTACTAAGTTCTGTACAGTATTTGGCAGATGTGCGGATGACATAAATAATTTAAAAAAAATGTATTGTATATAAAAAAGAGGATTTATGTCTATCTTTAAAACGTGTTATTTTATTATTGATATTATTATTCTCTTTATTAATTTTGTTACATATTTCATACCTTTTTAAAATACACAAGCTCACACAAAATCACTAGGTACTATAAAAACAAAAGTAAAGTCATCGTGCCCTTGTTTAAAAACAAGGGTTCACGTTATGACTGTGCAAACTACAGAGCCATAAGCTTGACCAGTTTGGCAGCCAAAGTGTATGGTAAGATTATTGAAAGGAGAATGAGGATGGTGTCTGATGAATTTTTGTGTGAGGCACAAGGAAGTTTCAGGTGTGGAAGGGGATGCATGGATCAAGTGTTTTTTCTGCGCAACATTGTGGAGAAGCATCTGGCTGTAGGCCAGAGGGTTTTCTACAGTTTTGTGGATTTGGAGAAAGCATTTGACACTGTTGTACGAAAGGAACTTTGGAACATTTTGCCGGAGTATGGTATTAGCTGTAGACTGCTACAAGCGGTGCAGTCCAACTACATGGACTGTAGAGCTTGTGTGCGGCTGGATGATGGAATGTCACCCTGGTTTGATGTCAATATCGGCGTTAAACAGGGCTGCGTTCTATCAGCCAGACTGTTTATCATATATCTGGATAAATGTCTACAAAGGTTGAATGAAATGAATGTGGGAGTTCAGATGGGCGATTCAGTGGTTAACTCACTGCTATATGCAGACGATGCGGTCCTATTAGTGCAGTCAGCGACTGACCTGCAAACCCTAGTCGACGTAATGGCAGAAGATTGTAAGAAAAGGGGCCTACGTGTGAATGTGAGCAAAACCAAAGTAATGGTTTTTGAAAGAGAAGAAGCCAGAACAGAATATCGGCGTTAAACAGGGCTGCGTTCTATCAGCCAGACTGTTTATCATATATCTGGATAAATGTCTACAAAGGTTGAATGAAATGAATGTGGGAGTTCAGATGGGCGATTCAGTGGTTAACTCACTGCTATATGCAGACGATGCGGTCCTATTAGTGCAGTCAGCGACTGACCTGCAAACCCTAGTCGACGTAATGGCAGAAGATTGTAAGAAAAGGGGCCTACGTGTGAATGTGAGCAAAACCAAAGTAATGGTTTTTGAAAGAGAAGAAGCCAGAACAGATGTTAGAGTAGCAATAGGAAATGGTGTGCTAGAACAAGTGGATGAATTTGTATATCTTGGATGTGGATTCAGTCGGGATGGAAGGTACCTACACCACTGATGTAGAAAGAAGAGTGAATGCGGGAAATAGAGTGAATGGAGCATTGGGACAACTTCTCGGCAGCCACCACCTCAGCCAGAAGGCACGTGTCGCAATACACAACGCAGTGCGTCCCAACGTTATTATATGGAAGGGAGAGTTGGGTATGTAAAAAGGAGCATGAGAGTAAAATCAATGCGGTCGAAATGCGATCTCTGCGGAGAATCTGTGGAGTGAGGCTGACTGACCGCATTCGTAACAATGACGTAAGAGAGCGAGTAGGTATGAAATAGAGTATTGGTGTAAAGGTGCGAAAGGGAATGCTCCGATGGTTCGGACATGTGGAAAGAATGCCGGACGAGCGACTGGCTAAGAAGATATACAATGCGAAAGTGGAAGGATTCCGAAACCGGCGAGCGTGTATGAAGAGAGTTATGAATGTTGAGGAAGCGAGAGATGTATGTAAGAATAGAGCCTCTTGGCACTCTGTTCTCTCTGCCTACCCCGCAAGAGAAATGGCGTGATGATAAGTAAGTAAGTATAAAAACAAAAATAAACACAAAAGAATATAAATAATTTCGAAATGTATAAAATAGTGGCCCACCGACATCGGGGGCAGGGACCCAGCTGCCGGTGATTAAGGCTCCAAAAAAGGAACCCCCTTACAATGGGTACCTACGTGCCGTGTCGAGGAGTACTGCCTTTTTCATTAAGCCCTTAATCCAGCTGTCTAACCACAGTCTCTTTAGGTGTTGTTCGAGACTCTTGGCGATTCGCCCCTTAACTGGTATCACTTTCGGAACAATATGGATGTGCATACGATTTCGGATTCTCTAAAAACAAGTATACCTGAGTTCGTAGAGCCTTGCTCATCCCAGCACGAATGGGCCGGTTCGATCGGGGAAGTCCCTCTCACATAAGATCAGCGTGTAACAACGGTAATTACTCCTACCGTTGTGTTTCGTATGGTGAGTGAGATCGCCGGAGGCCCAAACTCCCTCCCTATCCTCTTTCTTTCTTTCTTGTTATCTTTCCCATACACCTCCTATCACTTTCCTTGGAGATGGCGACGCGCGAGTGATGCCTCTGGTGTTGTAATGTCTATAGGCTTCGATAACCGCTTACGATCAGGTGAGCCATATGGTTGTTCACCACCCCATCTAGTATAAAAAACATCTGTGGCCTTCATTGCACAACCGAACGTGTTTCAAAGGAAAACTGTGCAGTTAAAGAGATGCTGAGAAAATATTAAATTCCAAGAAAAGTAGGAGCTTTCCTAGGTATCCAATTATATGAGATGCACAGGTGGAGGCGGTGGTACTGCAGCCTCATCTGTTTCGATTCATATGAATAATAACAAAATATCGCAAACTATGATATGAATACAAACAAAATTTCAAAGACCAAATTTACCACTGAATATAACCTCATTTGGGACTAAAGCTACACTATGCATTGGTTAAAATAGCTGCCTAGCTACTTTACGTAAGTGACGTTCCAAATGAACGCATAGAATTGCACACCGTGATTAATAAAAAAAACCTTTATTAATCACGTTATATACGCTAATATTACATGTTCTAATACATTTTAAGCAAAATATAAGCATAACTACAATTGCTTTTGTCCTGTCATTTTTTATCCAGCTAAAACAGGTAGTACATTTTTAGTCAACAAAGTTATGATCTTTTGAAATTATTCCGGTGATCTATTGCTATCACGACACTGCATACGCTGATAGCTTGTCTATAATATTCGTGAGCCTAGCACTGAATCCTGACATTTAGCACCTAGCACTAAATCTAGCACTTAATAGAAAAATGCCATTATTTTTCGATTACTGCTAGACAAAACGCAATTACACGAGTAGTAACCAAACATCGTTTTAACATCGTATCGTAGTCTTCTACACTTTGCCATAATTGGGTTTAGAGAATGAATATCCGATACTGACCAATTACAATTATTACAAATGCGTATTATCCATTATTGCGCATTTCTAAATTTTTTTAATAACACGGAGCAATGAGCCAACATAACCCCGAAGGGAATTCTATTTATATTTGAAACGATGTCTTACGGATTGCCCATAAAATAAGATATAGTTTTAAAATAATTATCATAAGCGTTAAGGAACTAATAAACTGTCTAATTATGTGATTTTATTAAGTATTTAATTGATGGTCCTACAAATTTAGCACAATTTTTTTAATTTATATAGAAATCTAGCACTTTTTCAAATGACATTTAGCATCAAACCGTAGTACCGAGTTGGCAACCCTGCGTCTAAGTTCAACAATGTATTGTTGTTGTTGTCATGGTAACAATCTTAGATGGTAACATCAGTCTGATGAATAATAGAACAGGACCCGTTTGTATGGAGTTTGCGTGTCTAATAATGGCGGTTATCGCTATTGCATTTCCTCGGTGCACTCTCTCTTTCTGACTGCTGTCAAGTGTCAACACAACATGTCTTATTTTTTATTGCATAAGGTGGCATAGGCTTCATGAATAAATATCGATGTATCGATATATATTATTATATTAGATGTTTTTTGACCAATATATTGATATTTTATTATTTAGATTTATCGGTGTATCGACATAAAATTTTGAGTATCGAAAACGTATCAAATTTGATATATTTCCAATTAGACCCCAAATATTTATAACGAAAAGGTAAAAAACCTTATTGCTTAATAATTAACTCGCTAAATGTTTTAAGTAACATATTCACAGACTTAACGTTACTAGCACTTTTCATATATAATCTAAAATGAATAATATTATTAAACCTAAAACATGTTTTTTGAAATGTTAACGAAATGAACTTAGTTATATTTAAGTAGGGCAATATAAAACTATATAAATTAAAATGAGTTCGTTTCAATGGTTCGTCGTACAAAGTGCGAAAGTGATTTATTTCAGTTTACGATAGTCATTCCATATATCCTACAACCTACAATAAATATTTAAATAATATTTTATAATACTTTAAATGAAGTTAATTTTGCATAATAAGTTATAAACAATGATCAAATTCAGACATACATAAAAGCAAAATAAAGTTAAATACATATATTTTGCACTCTTTTATAACTATGCGCTCTTGAAACCTAGCATCCACCACAAATAATTTGTGATTTAATTTGATACTGGTTTTTAAATTAGTGGAGAAGAAGCCACCGATTTCCTGTCCTCAAAAATGAAGTGGTGAGACTTAGTAGCATAGTATTAAATATTTGTTAGTATAATTGTCTCCTCTATGAATTGAAAAAAAAAAATATTAAAAATATCTATATAAGAATTTAAAGTAGATATTTTAATTATGTTTTTGTTTCTAAACGAATATAAGGTGGGATAAAATAAATAAATCAACGTTTGTAAAATCATATAACTATGGGTAGATGAAACCGTTGAAACAACATATCAGCCTTGGTCGTCTACCATCTAAGTCCACCTGTGATCAGGGTAAAATTTAATTTTCTCGCAATCAATTCTCATGCTAACAAAACACAAAACTTTACAATTTGACAGAGGCCATCTAGCTGATAGCGCCATCTGCGCTAGGCTTTCCCATGGATCCCCATTTCAGCATTGTAAAAGAGGCCCTAATACATTGCTCTTGTATTATGCTTATTTTTATACAGAATTAACGTAAACTAAAATATTTTTAAAAAGTTGTTTTTATTTTGTTTAAGTCCGCCAGACCATCTCCAATAAACAACGTTATGTAATGTGGAGTACCACTATAAAGATTTAAAATAATATTTTGTGGGTCGCTAAAAAAGTGGTAGGTATTAGCTCTGTTAGGTTGGCATTTGTAACGTAATGACATAATTATTATGTTCCTTGCTAATGTTGGTTATAGAATGCCATGCAATTTAATAATAAAATATTGTTCGGAGCTCCGGTAGGAGTAGTATTGTTCTGTGGTTCGGAGTCCCGACTTAAAGTAGTGTCTTATATTCTCTTTGGGTAACATAAGAATACTAAGTATACTCGTAAATTATGCTAACATATATTGATTTGATCAAAATTGAAAGCAATATTACATCAGTCATTACTGATAGGTTCTTATTGTACACATAATTTTTATATTTGTTTTGTTTGTGTTTAGGAAAACCCTAAAAATAAAAAAATTAACATCTCAAATGCTATGAAGAAAACCTATTTCTTGAAGCCAGCTAGGAACCATATAATAATTTTAAATAAACGCTATGTCATGCATGTTTCAATAAACTAAATATTCGGCAGTGTGACCACACGATATGCCAAAAATTATTGAGTTAACAGTAGAGATAGACGTTCAACGAGTAAGTAAACTTAATACATTATTAAAATAACTACAGTAAATTTATTTCTATAACTTTTGGTTGGGAGTATTTGCTAGTGGTAGAGCCATTGCTCTGTATACATATGGGTAGAGCATTGCTTATTTCAGCATGTATGGGGAATGGGCTCAATCGTAAAAGTACCACCCTCTCACAGAAGATCAACGTGAAATAACGGTAGATACACGTAATGCCGGTTAGCAATTAATCAAATTAAGTAGTTAGTTAAATTCATAAATTCAAATGGTTATAGTAGTTATGAGCATCTTTGATTTTACTAACCTGTTGGTATTTTCCTTAGGTCTCATGCCCAGGTGTGTGGTTATGTCAAGATGGGTGTGTCAGCCTTACAGTGTTTGCTCTCGGTACCAGCTACCAGACATGTCTGCTTCCACCTGCCTTCCCTCTTTTGTTTAAGGATGTATTTTATTTCAAAAAGAGATTTGAAGAGACTTGTGCTTTGAATAATATTTGTTGTTTGTTGAGTAAGTTGTTATAGTATTTTAATTTAGGAACCGCAAAGAAGAGGCAATTGAGTGCCAGTCACCTTCACTATTATAATGCTAACTCTATTCAATAACTATTTTGATCAAATGAATGGTATCAAGATGACAGTAGCTTACCAATTTTCTATGCTGAGTGTTGTGCATCCACTATATTAAATTTTTTTATAGACTCTTTGAATGGTCATTAGTGTAACAAAACTATATTTCACATTTAACTTAGTCCTAATATAATCAGGGTCTATTACCTTTTACTTGACATGATCACAGACTCTATGTATGTAGCTACTGCATATTTCCTGATAAAACGCTAAATATTACTTTTGCGTGACTCAATTTGAATTCAAGATTTCAAATGCTTTGTACCACAGGGTTACCACTCACCATAATGTGATTCCCATACAAGTTAAATATATGTGTACAGTCCAGATTTATTATATTGTTAAACATTGTTGAAGATTAAGTCAACAATGTATACTAATGTAAATTTTTATTTATATTTGTATACTAATATAATTATCATGAAAGAAAAAGAAAAAAAATATTTTGATATACATGTACCTTAAATTTAAATGGGCTTGCTCGAGCATACTCAAAGTATTTCTAACTCCACATTGCAGAGGGTGAAACAATATACTGTGAACTAGTTCAATGGTGTGAAGACTGCACTACCAAAGAGTGTCTGGTGCTCGCACAGTACTTAGGTACCCTCAACGATGTGCTGTTCCCGCCTAACGTATGCTCAAGTGATGGTGTAGATCTACTCATGAGGAGGTCTAAGAATTTCCCTGTAATCATTTTGAAATGAGTATTTCTTTTTTTCTGTTAAATACTAGTGTTAGTATTCACAGTCCCACTATTGGGCATAGGTGTCTTCTCAGTGAAAAAGTATTTAAGGCATAATCACCACCATACCATGGTGTAATGGGTACAATGAATGAATTAAGTTCTCAAACTCATGTTGCTGCAAATGATGGCATAAAAGACAAAGGGTCCATTTTATCCAGCTATGAAAGTTCTTAATGAATTCCCTACAGTAGGAAAAGGAAGATCGATTCTAAAGATAGGGAGAATGAGGAGCCCTTCAAACATAATGGACAGTGGTTGATTTTGACAGTAAAGAGCATATAACTACTACTTCATTTTGCTAACATTAAGCTCACATTCACAAAAGCAACATCAAGACAAAATAAAGCAAGTGCATGTTCTCAACCTTGGTCTTGTTTGCTCAAGTAAGTCTATGACCCGTTATTACTTACGATTATGAGCCGACTATTACTCACTACCAGGTGTTGCGCTTGCTAAAGAAGCTCATAGCAGCGTCAGCAAAAAAAAGCTTATTATAAATTGACAAGTTATATGCCTATACCTACCTATAGTTGAAATTATATGTTTATAATATACTATTTCAGGGTATCCTATCTCCCAAGATCGAGATAGCCACAAAAGTCCGCATAGACGAGGTATGGAACAAGGGAACTACTCTTAGCTCTTCATTTATAAAATTGGCTACATGCCACTGTTCACCCCCATATGACCCCAACCGGCAGAAACAAGTTTGCCACTCAGCTAAATACCATAAGTAAGTTTTGTATTATAAAGCAATTAGTTATTGTAATTCATCAACGGGCCTTGTGGCATAGTCGGTAGTGTAACCAACTTCCGTGCACGTGGTTGTGGGTTCGATTCCCACTCAGGACAATTATTTGTGTGATGAACACATATATTTGTACTGCGTCTGGGTGTTTTCTATCTATTATATGTATGTATTTACAAAAAAAAAGTAGTATGTGTATTATATCAGTACTCTGGTACCCATAGCACATCAAGCGTTAAGCTTAGTTTGAGACCAGAAGACGTTGTGTGAAAATGTCCATGAATATTTATTTATTTTACCAAGTATTTAAATAACGTAAATGTCCATGAATATTTATTTTTACTTGGTTATATTAGACATGATGACACGCATAAGACTGAAAAAAATCAACTAAAAAAATCCATTTATTTATTATGTACTTACTTACTATCACGTCATCTCCCTTGTGGGGTAGGCAGAGAGAACAGAGTGCCAAAGGCTCTATTCTTTCATACATCTCCCGCTTCCGCAACATTCATAGTTCTCTTCATAAATGCTTGCCGGTTTCAGAGACTCCTGACTCCACCTTCCTTCCATATATGACAGATTTGGTGTAGGTAGGTTAGTCTCGGTCCCCCCCTGTACCTATATCCTTCCACTTTCGCATTGTATATGTTACTACTGAAAGAAAACATGTAGGTACATTCGTAACTCCTCTGCCCATCAGCCGTTAAATACTTGGTAATTGCTTCAGCCCTAGGCGCGCTTTCTCAGTGACGGCGCATCACATTATGTGGAATCCAATCCACCACGAACAAAAATTGTCTAAGTACGCCTATGCGCAAGGTCGTAGCGTGATATGTCTCCGTGTATTCAATGTGCCTTGTGGTGATATCAAATGTATTCCATCTCCTTGGATCTAAAAGGCTTTAAATAGCACAAAGAATTTTTAAATTGCGACAGGCGTTGTAAGTGATTAGAACATTTAACAAAATTCAAATTCAAATTCAATTTCACATTAACTTAATATAACATAAATTTGTCTATAACTAGTCATAATTTATATTTTTATTACTTAATAGGCACATTACATGTGCAGATGCACCGTCTTGAAAGTAGTCCAGGTGGCGCCCATGCCTACTTATATAAGATTTATTCCTCTGTGTAATATAATTTTCCTTCATCAGACACAGATGCCAATCACGGACACAAACGAAGGGTAGATCCGTGTCAGGTTCCAGGTCAAGATCGCGATCTAGATCGCTCTCGGGGTCAAACCGTTCATGTTGCAGTTTGAAATCCAAACAGCCTACCGTAGATGCTTGCTGTTGTCCTAAGTATGTATTGGTTCTGTTAAAAAAACATTTTGTCTAGTAAATGGATTTGATTTTGGGTCTTGTGTTGATCAGGGGGGTTAGAATGTATCTCATTAAATCGTATCGACATCGCATCGTGTCATTGTGATTGGTTGAACATCACCGTGATTGGCTGAGGGATTATCGCGACATCACGCATCGGTTTCTCAACCAATCACAAGCGAGACGATACGATGTCGATACGATTTAGTGAGTTACATTCTACGGGCCCTGTATCTATCTTTGATTTAGTTTTTCAGCCACTAAACGATGTATCTGATTTCTTAGAGAAATGCTATTCGAGGTTTGGAATTGTACTTTGAATATATTTCCAAACGTTGGGAACGTGTTCAACCTAATTTAATCAGTTTTATAATAACTCAGTTAGAGCTGTCTCTGCATCTGTGACATTATATAATCAGGAACAATAACTGTATTAGGCTATGTAGTCCATCCATCCATCAGCCTTTTAAAGTCCATCCATCCATCAGCCTCGGTATTGCCTCAGTCGGCTCTTACGACTCCCATGGGTGGGGAGGGGTGGGTCAATTCTAAAGCCGTCCCCACACGGCTATGTAGGCATGTCTGAATACAGAACATTTTTTTAAATTTATCTGTACGCGCATCACGAGAAGACGTAATGGCTACTGCCCCCTTAGAATGAAAAATGAAACGTTAAATGAACTTTCGTTTCAAGTCATTATGATTGATCAATAGTCCGACTCGTGATTCCTGATTAGTCGAAATTTCAACGCGTGATTCAGGCGACCAATCACAATGAAGCGAAACGAAAGTTCGTCTAACGTTTCGTTTTTCATTCTAAAGGGGCAGAAACGATTTTGATGAAACGTTTTTGGTTTGATAGCGAAATAACGGCTCCGCCTCCGGCAAAATCTCATCTTTTTATATTTCAAGATGTAATGTAATAGATAGGGGCATGACGTTATGTGCTTAAATTCAAATAATTATACAGAACTGCAGTTAAAATCATGTGCTCATTCTCTCTTCTCCCTAGTCCCTTACCTTCTGTCGATCGTAATGTTTCGCGCTCGACACGAAGTCGCCTACGACACTGCCGAGAGTACTGTGTGTACAACGTACAGACTGATTCTCCATTGAAACAGGGAACGTCCAGGAACAATTACGTGTACAAAGACCACAGTGATAATGATTTAACGAGGTGAATTTTATTGTAGTGTTGAATAGTTAAATAGTGATGTAGGTTATCGATTCATAAAACTAGTGACATAGTAATCGATTCGTCAAAAATCGCCTATTAACAGTAGAAGTTCATGAAATCTTTTAATTCGGGTACTTAATGGAGATTGAAAAATTTACCGAGGTTACTAAATATATGTATAGGTATCAACATACATTTATATATTTATATCATAACAACATAGCTCAGCCTGTATTCTCGAAGGGGTAGGCAGAGAGTGTTTTACACACCCACGGTTCGCCAACTATATTTAAGTCCCACGTAATAGGGGGCCGAGCATATTGCCGTCTCCCGGGCACATTTCCAAACTACGGGCTGCTACTGAGAATTTTTCTTTTTTATAAAAAAGCTCCATTACACCGCCCGACCCGGGGATCGAACTCGAGACCTCATGATCAGCAGTCGCTCACACTACCGCTACACCACAGAGGCATTTATTATCATGATTATCTGATTGTTCTGTAATTTGTTACGTTTATTTAGAATATTTAAGTTGTTATTTAGAATTTAAAAAATATTAGGTTAATTGCATATAGTAAGTAGTTTGTAAAGTAGCTGGGAAAATAGATAAAAATCTCACAGTTATTCTAGCAATTGCTACATACAACGATAGATTGATAATGTGCCATGATTATAAAAATAGGAAAAAAAAAAAGTGGCTCATGAGTTTCTTGCCGGGTTCTTCTGAAAAGCCTTACTACGGAATCCAGCCGTTTGTGGCGATTGCAACCGCGACATTGCGGATGCACTGGCCTCAAGAGTTCGTTTTAGTTATTAGTAACTTTGACGATTTTAAGTGCAATATAATAAGCCTATGAAATAAATATATTTTCGAATTCGAATTTGAGGAAGAAAATAATGATTTATTTTAATATTTAGAACCAGTGATGACCGGGAACCTATTGAAACAGTTGACTTAAACGAAGAAAGGATCAAGAGAATAATGTTAGAGAGCCGTTACATTGATTGTGATCTGCCACATGATCTTCATACTAAGGACACACCAAAGAAGTACAGTTCTAAAGTAACACCGTGTGTCTGCGAAATTTGTAAAAGGTATCACGAATTGTTTCATAATAATTAATAACCAACCTACATGTATGTTTGGATGATTATTATGGTTCAATCATCCGCTGCAAATATGGTTTTAAGTCTGCAAAATTTTATAATTAATTATTTGAAAAAGTACTTTATTAACTTTATGTTTAGCTTCATTCATTTGGAATACTTACTGTACAATTCACCAGCCGAAATTGTATTGTGTGTACGTATTTAAAAAAAAACCTGAGGTTATGGTACATAGTTGTTATATATATATTGTCTACCTCTTGGCAATATGTACAGCCTAAGATATTAGCTACTTGTAATAATATTTATTTGCTTTCATTCTACGAAAATGAAGATAGACAAATGATTATGGGCAGAAGTTTTGTGTAAGTATTGTTAGCAAATGTACTTATTTATTATAATTTATATAATTATTTACATATATTTTTGCAATTATTTATTGTTGATACAACTAATCATGTTTTAAAAATAATTATTGTGTTTCATTGTTAAGTAGATGTAATAAATTATTTAGTAGGTAATAAATTGATTTTGTAATTATTTTATATTTTGTTATTTACATATGCATCTGAAATAAAACTAATAATATGATTAAATTACTACTTTATTTACTTTAAAATTTTCGACCCTAAGGTAACTTAACAATAATTTTATAATTAAGTGATATGGCTTCACTGTAAACACTAATTTGACAGAAACTTATTGTCAAAATTAGGGCTTTTACATAAAATATCTATCTACAGTTTCCAAAGATTTTTTGCTAGGGTGACTTGGGGTAACATGAATCAGTGGGCTTGTATCTCTAACTATATTTTCAATAATTTGAATTGAATATTGTCCCTTGTTATATTATAATATACATAATTTGTAGACAATATTCGGTCTTTATCTGCTTAAACACTTGGCATGCTCGGATTGATTCGATACATATACATATCTTGATTAGATATTGAATATCTTATAGTAGAAATCCGTATTGATAAATACAACGACATTGGAATTAGGCAAGCGTTTTGCAGCTCATTTTAAACCATTAAAATATTATTTGCCTGTTAATTTTTCTATTGTCGAGTAATTCACATAGGAGAGCAAACAAATAGAACCGTTACAGATGACCTAATTTTTTTTGTTTTTAGGAATATTACAATAGTTTTATTATAACATATTATAAGGTCAATAGAGATATATGTGTATTTTTAATTAATACTGTAGTAATAGATGAGTAGTACATGCATTTTTTACGCACGTAAAAAATAACTGTGTACATAACGATCTATATCTAAACAATATACTTTCTAGCAATATGTTTTATAGTTGAGACTACCTATATGAAAATATTGAATATTCAAGGAAAACAGTAATGACGAGAGACCCGATGAATGCGAAATATCTCTTAACTTACAAATATTAATAAAAGTAGGTGGTTCATTTTAGTTACATTTCCCCCACGTATTATATTAAAATAAATATATTTCACTATTATAATTATTTTGACAATAATAATTATTTTTATAATACCTTAAAGTATTGATATGGACGGAAGACCTATAGTCAGCCTTTCGAAATTCAAAATTGACATTACATCTAATTTATTTTTTTATTATGACAATTCATACTTTTGTACATTGTTCGACTTGCTTATGATTCATTATTGATCATACTTTACTGTTAGCTCTTTTATATTGAGCAAATTATCATATTATATATATTTGATTATAATTATGGCTTCTAAATTATTATTTATTTCAATGTATCCACAGTGAATATTCTTGAGCGACTTTGCGTCATGATCAGCGTGACGTCACTCAACATGACCTTTAACCCTTTAAATATACTAGTCCTGTTACATTTTGAGCAAAATAAATAAGATAATAAATTATTACTAACAAATTTAGATCAAACATATTTACCATTAATCAGAATATATTTCTTATTCGTCGGTAATATTTATAAGTTTATTCAAACTGAGACGTTTAATTAACCTGAGAGAAAAATAGCAAAATCAAAGAGCATGTGCACTTGCAATCTGCGACAGTCTTCTGCAATGTGGCTTAAAAGGCCAAGTTTCGTAACGTCATAGAGCTGTATAAGTTTTTTTCTTTTTCAACTTTGATTATGGTTTTCAAGGAGTATTAACGCTAACTTTGTGTCCCTTCATAGAAGCTCGCTCCTTACTTTTGGTGTAGTTAGTACAGTCAGCAACAAAAGCTAAGAATGCTATAAAAGCGAATATTCCGTAGAATACCGCGAGTGCTATAAGGAAGCTCTCTTTGTTCCATTCCCAAATGTATTCAGATCTGAGATATTCGAAGTTTGAGAGCACTTGTGTACCGTTGGGTGGTGGGCAAGGAGATTGTACTATGATGTCTGGGTAGGGTCTCTGAAACAAGAAGAAAATAATTTGTTCAACTAATTTTTATTAATGAGTAGGCTATATCAATTAGTTTTATTAGAAAAGCCAATACTTCTATTTATTTAATTATTGTTATAGTAGTGCACTTATAGGTATACTTATAGGTAGGTAATTCACAGACAGAGTGCACCCAGAATTTTAACTATAACTACCCTTTGCCCGCGGCTCCGCCACAACCATAAGCTAGTTTTTAGGTTATATCTGAGGTTCCCGATATAGTAGCTAGATAAAATGTATAGGTAAGTCTTTTTAAGTCTAATCAAGAGCTATCAAATAAAAATAGTTGCATCAAAATCCATTCAGTAGGTTTTGCGTGATGCGCGAGCAAACAGATGAACAGATAATCTAAAAACATTGTTTTGTGTTCGACCAAGAGAGAGTGACCTTGTGTGACAAGGTGTTGGAGCGGCCCTAAGTTTTGTGGCGTCACATTTCAATCTCTAACATATCTAAGTATTAAAATGCGAAATTTAAACTGTTAACCAAACATATTTCCAAGTCTATGTGTAAACAAGGTTTAAATATTGCACGCCTCATAAGCGAAGCGTTGAGGTGGGTACTGCTCTCGTTTTACGTAGACCAACTGATTTTTCAAACTTAAAATGTCTCTATTTATCATATATTGCACTTGTATAATAATATATACACACACATATCAAGAAAAAAACACAATTTTTAACGCTCGTGATATTTTTTGTGCCATTTTCGTTATTTAAACTAGTTAAAAAACTGTTTAAAAAAGTTATGTCTTGGACGTCCGTTAGTTGTAGGTAATGTATGTTAACACGATAACGACCAAAATGCTTTACTAATCGAGGTTTTTTTTTCGTTTACGAATTATTATGATTACGAATACAGCCCTATCACTTTTCACGGTCTGATTCGATGTGGTTTAATTGTTATTAAATAAACAAAAAAATAGTGAATATTTACGCTCGACGCGACACTAAAATCAGGATGGTGTATTTCGTGAGAACTATTTCTAGAGACCAATGTAGAAGTACTTCTTAAAATTAGCGCTAGATGGCGGCGTATAAGACATGAGAAGGTACTTTTTGAAATTAGCGCTATCTATGTGATTTATTGAAAACTGCTTATTAAGACCCATACATTATTAGTTACTTATCAAATAATCAAATTTATTGTGAAAAATGTAGATTAAGAGGCGTGCACTTTTGGATTGTCTAAAGTATTTTATTAATGAATTTACACTCGCTCCAACTACTAGTGTCAGGCGCCGCCGAGTGGCGGCATTTGCAAAGGGCATGCCCCTTTGCAAATGCCGCCACTCGCACAGCGCCACTGCATTTTCATTTTTATTCGACAATAAAATTGATGACTATGGATAGGGGAGTCTAACTCATGTGACCAGCTGTGACCAAGACGAGGGGGAGGATCAAAAACTAATTGAAATTCGTGTGACGTAATTTATAAATATCCCCTTACTAGAACAACTAAAAACCTTGTACTAACCTGTTTATTAGGACACCTGGCATCTTTACCAATACTACTTCTAAGAGCTATTTCACTGAGCTCCATTCGCAGAACTTCAGGTAAAGTCCATCTTGACGGCGACACGTACTCCAGCCATCTGAAATAATACGGCAGGTCCTTCTGGTGTAACGTCACGCCATTCACAAGAGTACTGAGTAGTAGACAGAACCCAGCTATGACTGTAGAGGTCTTCTCCATTGGCACTACGAATATAGTTGCTCGACATAACATTTGTATACTAATTAGATACAGCACCATGTAACCTGGAAGAGAATTTTATGGATTAATAGCATACTATAGCTGTACCGCCAATACTTCTGTACATGTTAGGTCCTTAGATATGAAATTGGCGTTTTGTCATACTGGCCATTTTCATCTCAAATATCTGGCGTTTGGTTAGGAATTCCAAATACAAATTTAGGCTTGTGTATTTATGTTTCCAATTTAGCGATTCATTTGTTTTCGCGCCATTTGATATAATATAAGCAAAACTTCAAATATTGGGTTATTTACGTAAACGAGTTCCACCGTGGCACCAGCGCCGCAGAAACAGCTCGAAGGATTATTGTTGTGTATGGGGAAGCTACCGTAAAAGAATAACGTTTTCGTTCTGGCAATTTTGTCAAAACCGCCTTCAAAGATTTTATTGATTCTCGCTCCCACAATTTTTCAGTAAAGGTATCAATAAACTACCGATAAAATTGCGAAAGTGCATAGATAACAATGGTACATACGAGTACTTTGATTGATTGATTGAAATAATTTCATTTTGAAAAAATCGTTTTGCTTTTTCCATGGGTACCTAACGCCAATTTCATATGTAAGAGCCTATTATATACCTACTTCAAAAAAGGGCGGATAAAATTCACCCGCTCGTAGTAGAGTGACCAGACGGAATGGCAGAATTTTAATAAATGGACTTTTTCATCTCAGCAAATTAAAAAGAAAGAAAGAAAGAAAGAAAATATCTATGACACACTTCATGGTCACAAGTGGATCGTAAACGTAGTTTTATTTCATAATATCTAAATGCCCTAAAATGTATGCTGACTTACCTAAATATAAATAGAATCCGTCGAAGGACGTGGGCGACTGTGCGTACAATCCGCTCATAGCGTAGCTAGGCACTAAGTATGCGAGCCACGTCACCACAGCAGACAACAACTCAACAAATTGCTGCAACATTACACACAGTTGGTCATACAGCTATTTACATAGCAAAGCCGTATGATACGCGATATAAACAATATTTTACGCTAATATTTAAATACAAAAATATTGCCTTTACAGTTGCAGTAGGTAGGTTACCTACTTATTATTTGACGAAGGTTTTCAAAAGTGGCTGTTTAAAAACAAAACTTTAAAAATCTTTTCTATTTTCTCCTAACGGTAGTTAGAATACTTAACTTAAACTTAACTTATCATCACGCCATTTCCCTTGCGGGGTAGGCAGAGAGAACAGAGTGCCAAGAGGCTCTATTCTTGCATACATCCCTCGCTTCCTCAACATTTATAACTCTCTTCATATACGCTCGCCGGTTTCGGAGACTCCTGACTCCACCTTCCTTCAATACATGACCAATTTGGTCTAGGTAGGTAAGTCTCGGTCTCCCCCTGTACCTACATCCTTCCACTTTCGCATTGTATATCTTTTTAGCCAGTCGTCCGGCATTCTTTCCACATGTACGAACCATCGGAGCATTCCCTTTCGCATCTTTACACCAATACTCTCTTTCATACCTACTCGCTCTCTTACGTCATTGTTACGAATGCGGTCAGTCAGCCTCACTCCACAGATTCTCCGCAGAGATCGCATTTTGACCGCATTGATTTTACTCTCATGCTCCTTTTTACATACCCAACTCTCGCTTCCATATAATAACGTTGGGACAAGCATTGCGTTGTGTATTGCGACACGTGCCTTCTGGCTGAGGTGGTGGCTGCCGAGAAGTTGTCCCAATGTTCCATTCACTCTATTTCCCGCATTCACTCTTCTTTCTACATCAGTGGTGTACCTTCCAACCCGACTGAATCCACATCCAAGATATACAAATTCATCCACTTGTTCTTGCACACCATTTCCTATTGCTACTCTAACATCTGTTCTGGCTTCTTCTCTTTCAAAAACCATTATTTTGGTTTTGCTGCTCACATTCACACGTAGGCCCCTTTTCTTACAATCTTCTGCCATTACGTCGACTAGGGTGTAGGTCAGTCGCAGACTGCGCTAATAGGACCGCATCGTCTGCATATAGCAGCGAGTTAACCACTGAGTCGCCCATCTGAACTCCCACATTCATTTCATTCAACCTTTGTAGACATTTATCCAGATATATGATAAACAGTCTGGCTGATAGAACGCAGTCCTGTTTAACGCCAATATTGACATCAAACCAGGGTGACATTCCATCATCCAACCGCACACAAGCTCTGCAGTCCATGTAGTTGGACTGCACTGCTTGTAGCAGTCTACCGTTAATACCATACTCCGGCAAAATGTCGCAAAGTTCCTTTAGTACAACAGTGTCAAATGCTTTCTCCAAATCCACAAAACTGCAGAAAACCCTCTTGCCTACAGCCAGATGCTTCACAATGTTGCGCAGAGAAAACACTTGATCCATGCATCCTCGTCCACATCTGAAACCTCCTTGTGCCTCACACAAAAATTCATCAGACACCATCCTCATTCTCCTTTCAATAATCTTACCATACACTTTGGCTGCCAAACTGGTCAAGCTTATGGCCCTGTAGTTTGCACAGTCATAACGTGAACCCTTGTTTTTAAACAAGGGCACGATGACTGTGCTTCTCCAGTCCCTGGGAACCATTCCTGAGCTCCAACATAAATTGAGAAGCATCAGGAAGGATTCCCAGACACATGAGATTCCAAGCTTGATCATCTCAGCAGACACCATATCAATACCCGCTGCCTTACCATTTTTCAAACTTCTAATCGCCCATTCAACTTCATCCATACTAATGTCATCAGAGGATGCCGGTACCGAATGCTGATCTGTTAGACCACATGTGGCACCAGCATCACCCTGAACATCCGCATAAATATCTCCAAAATATTCACTCCATCGGCTTAACACATCTTGTGTTTGCGTAAGGATGTCTCCACCTTTAGACCATATTTTATTCATTCTGAAAGCTGACCAACCACTCCGATATTTCTTCACCTCCCTCCAGAAAAGTTTGGTGTTGCTCTCGAAGTTTTGGTCAGCCTTTCTTCTGCATTCATATTTGCTCTATCACGCTTCTCTTTCACTAAGGCTTTGGTGTTATTCTTACGTTGCCGGTATATTTCTTTCTTCTGTTATTTCATACTTGCACTCAGGTTCAAAGAAGATACATAGTCCAGCCACGCTTTCTTCTTTTGGTCTACGAAAGCTGCTACTTCCGTATCCCACCATGCATCACCTTTCACTTTCCTATGCTTCTTTGAGTATCCACATACTTCTTTCGCTGTATCTACCATACTATTTTTCAATACTCTCCAGCATTCTCCTATGTCAGATCCCGGCTGACTTGCCATTGTCAGCTGTTCACGGACACACTCTACATACTTTGTTCTTACACTCTCTTCTTGCAACTTTTCAATCTTTATCCTTTCAAGCCCTCCGAAGTGGACACGCTCTCGCTAGTGTCTCCACTTTCTGAACAGACCACTAAATCTCGCAATAACGAGATAGTGGTCCGTGTCTACAGTGGGACCCCTGTAGGCTCTTGTATCCAGAATTTTACTTCGGAGGCGACTGTCTACCAGAATTAAATCTATCATACTTCTCTGTTCATTCCTTCTCCATGTATACATATGGATGTCCTTATGTTGAAAAAATGTGTTTGACACAATAAGGTTTCTCTCCATACATACATCCGCAATGAGCCTACCTGCATCATTCACTCTCTTATCACCAAATGAACCAAGCACGTCCTCGAAGTCTGGACGCTTGGTACCAACCCATCCATTCAAGTCTCTGCATACGATCACGCGTTCACTAGCTTCTGCCAAATTCAGAACTTCCCTAACATTATCCCAGAACTTCTCTAGATCCGATCCCACCGAAGAGCCTACGGGAGCATAAGCTGCGACCATGAAGACCCTGGTGACACCTAATTTTATTCGGACCCATAGAAGTCTGGGATCAAACATTCCGTAGTCTTTCACACCTGAGGCCAAGCGAGCGGACAGCAACACCCCCACTCCCATGCTGGCCCGATCGCTCTGCGGTACACCAGACCACAGAGCTAACCCGCCACCAGGAAGATCACAGGCGTCGCTACCCTCTCGCTTGGTCTCTGTTACACAGAGCACATCAAGCTGTCTGTCCGACATGACGGTTACCAGCTCGTGTAACTTATCTTCCACACCACCTCTTACATTCCACGTGCCTACTCGACACTGCTCCCCTCGACTCGCCAAACTGGGCAAGGCGTGATGGGTGGCGGCCCCCATCGCCGCTTACTGTTCTAATAGGAGGTAGAAAATTAATTAACCTTTTTTTATTGCTTATGGTGGCAGACGAGCTAAGGCCCATCTGATGGTGTATATAGAACCTTCGCTCATGGACTCAACTACACCGGGAGTATTGTCAAGCCGCTGCTCACTAATTCATTTCACAGATATGAAATGAAAGCATAAACGGCTATCTCATGCTACAACCAACCCGTGCCGTGTCATCGGCCATGAAGCACATCGGTGTGTAGGTACTCGCAACAAGTGAGTACTCCCACTTGGTACCCAGCCCTACCACCAGTAATGCAATGGGTGATAATTGCTTTCCTTATTCGCTTCGTACGACACCAGTGGGAAATAATGGGGTACTTGTATTCTTAGTCTGTACCACTCGGACTTGCTAGGCTTGCTATTGCTTTGACACGCAATTCGATTATGTACCTATAATCATTGTTAACTGGCAGGTGTTACTTACATCAAATAATATGAACACGCTTCTCGAGTATAGTCCGACGGCGATGTCTCTCTCGACGTGGTGTCGCATCGAGCTTGCTTCCCTGGCACTCAGCCACAGCAGTATGGGCCATACTGTCAGACACATCACCGTGTAATGGAAGCCAACACGGTCGTTTTGGGTTAACTAAAATAAAGATGTGTTATTTAGAAGGAATCTATGGTTTGAATGCCAACATCTTGTGTTTAGTGGAGCCTGTCTTACGCACCTTGGAATCTGTAGCTGGTAGGTCCCAGAACACAGTTCCGGTGAGAAGCGACATAATGGCCGCTAATAATACGCGGCTGATCACGTTGCTCAGTATCGTCATCTGCATGAACATCACGTTTTTTCTGGAAATTAAACGTTGATATTTTTCATTATATTACTAGCTGAACTAATATTCAAATAATTATAAAAGAATAAAAGCCATTTTCCATGTTTCGTGAGACCTACGTACGTCAATTCATTAGGGCGAGCGCAGTTAGCCCTACTACTTACTACTATTCCACAATCTGTGCATATTGTGGTACACTTTACTGAGAAACTATCACACTTTCAGATTTGGGCTTTGACATAGTAATTTCAATTTATTTCTAGATGTGTTATCTATCATAAAACAAACATTTTTTATTAATCAGAATTTCATTGTAGTCCTAACATCATCTGTAGAAAATTATACATTAAGTAGAAAATTTCGTGAGCCCTCACAAATCTTAGCTATTTGCTAGTATAAGTATATATTAAAATATCAATGGGATAGGATCTTTTGAGTTTTTAGAACAATTTGATTGCTTTACAATGCACACTTATGACTTTTTTGTCCAAATCCAACAAAATATATTTACTAATTGATGAGATTATTACATATATTATATTTTTTTTTTGTATCGGAGAGCGGAGCATAGGACGGCTTCCTACCAGGTGGATCGACAACCTGGTCAGTCGCGACTAGCTCCTGGCGGAGGTATTATGGTAAAATACTGATGGATGGATGATTATTTTAAGAGACCATTAAGTATCTATCCCCTCGGACGTTTATATTCCGAAATGTGTTTGGGCTGACCAAATATTAAATTTAAATTTTTTTACAAAGCGACTGCTATCCGAATGACCCAAAAGGAAAACTAACTCCTATATGATTTATCGGGGTATTTACTAAGTTGGTATTAGCCCCGACGTTCATGACACCGGCCGGGAGGAGCCGTAAAGAAGTTGACTGACTGTATCAAAGCCTTGGCCTGCACGAGCACGTTGTGGCGGCGGGCGGGCGCGGGCAGCGGCACGGGCGGCGGCGGGTCGGGCGGCGCGTGCGCGGCGCCGAACGCGCCCGCCAGCGCCTCGATGCGCCCCGACGACTCCAGCATGGCCGCCGCCGACAGCTCGTCCAGCGTCACCAGGTCCACTGCGCACGGGGCACACGGGTGTACTTAATTATTAGGTCAACTCATCATATGTCTCACTTTTGGGATCGCCATTCAATTTCTCCTTGCCATAATAAAGGGATGCATAAGTTTAACTCGAACTCGTTCTACCTCATGACGCCGTAAGGGCCATAAGGCGTATATCAGCTCCAGTGGCCCCAACGCGTCTGTCCCTACCAGAACGCTAGCACGAGGAGGGCAACAATGAAAGCTCTCCCTTTTTTGCCAGCAAGGACCATTATGGCACAGTGGTTCTGCGTCGAACAGACCACCATTCTCCCGAGGTCGCTCTTGGTGAGACTGTCAGACCGCCCTCTCTGACTGCTCACGACCACAAGGAGTCGTCAGGCTAGTGGCACTGCCACCACCCTGACGCCGCCTCCGACGAACGCGATCAGCTCGTTCATGATCCCGCTCGGCAGCCTCCTTCCGAATCATGACTGCTTCGCAGAAAGAGACTGCAGCATTCCACTGTGCCTCTCCCGCTAACATGGCCCCTACAAAGGTCGCTGGGGAGAGATCCGGCCCGATACAGGCAACCAAGACTCGACGCTCGGACTCCCATGCAAGGCACTCAGCGAGCGTGTGTTGGGCAGAGTCGCTGCCGCAGTGGTGACACTGTGCGGTCACTTCTCGCCCAATTCGATTCAGATACTCACCGAAACATCCGTGTCCAGTAAGTATCTGAGTCAATCTGTATGTGACGCAGCCGAATCTCCTCTCGAACCAAGCCTCAAAGTTTGGCAGGATGGCAGCGACGTTGCGCTGGCGTGCACACCGCGGCTCTAGAAGCCGCGCACGCCACGTTGCTAGAACTTGCCTGTGCGCACGTCTCTTAAATTCTTCGAGCGTCTGAATTATCTCCACGCTGTTCCCCCGGCGGAAGCGGGTCTCGTCGTAGACGCGCAGATCCACCTCTGCCAGGAGGTCGAAAGGCGGGACCCGAGCCAAAAGTGTGGCCGTTGCGAAGGATATTGTACGATATCCTCGTGCGATCCGTATGGCCACTACATGCTGCAGGCTGTTAAGGATAGCTCTGCAGCGGGAGGCACCCGTCAAGCGATGAGACCAGACAGGCCCCCCATAGAGGGCCATGGATCGCACAACACCACCGTAGAGGCGGCGAACCTCCTCCCGCGGACCTCCTAAGTTCGGGAGCAATCTCTGCAGTGCTCCCGCTGCTCGACGAACCCTTGGACCCAGACGCCCGAAGTGCTCCTCAAAGTTCCAGCGGCTATCTAGAGTGAGACCCAGGTACTTCATGTACTTTCCCACTAGAAGTCCGCGTAACCGACTCTGATCGACATGCTGGGTCCCAGCCAGCTAATTGATCCTACTTACAAAGTTATGATGTACCTGCATTACTGGAACGTTATTGACTGAAATACGAATACCTCAGTAATTATATTATTCGATACGGTGATTCTTTTGCCTTAATAGTTTGATGTTACAGGGTAAATACTTACAATAGTAATCAGATGGGTTTTTGAAAGCCGGGCAGGGATAATCAATGGAGGCAAAATATGGCAACATATCCCTTCTGTAACCGCTGAACATGGTCCGGCCGGCTGATATTAGTACCACCTGGAATGTATACAAGTAACTGTATTGTTACCACTTTTATAACTTTTCTTTGTTAAGCTGGCAAAAAATGTATCATACTGAAATTTTATAATACACTCAAATACCCTCTAACTAATCCATTCGTATTTCAAAGATCATTGATATTTTTTAAAGAGGTCTTCTGTCATACCGTATGTGCGTGATTTGAAGTGACGTGGCGTAGTCGGTAGTGTAACCGACTTCCGTGCACGAGATCGTGGGGGTTCGATTCCCACTTAGGACAAATATTTTTGTGATGAACACAGATATTTGTAATGCGTCTGGGTGTTTTCTATCTATTATATGTATGTATTTACAAAAAAAGTAATATATGTATTATATCCGTAATCTGGTACCCATAGCACGAGCGTTAAGCTTAGTTTGGGACCAGAGGACGTTGTGTTAAAATGACCGTGAATATTTATATATTTATTTATTTAATATGCTTGACTTCCATTATTTTTTTCTTTTTTATGTCATAAAATCTAGATTTTTGATAACTCTTGATTAGACCTAAAAAAATGTGACGTAGATACGTTTTATCCCCCTACTATATTAGGAATCTGAGATATAATCTAAAAACGAACTATTTTCTGCAACGAAACCGCGGCCAAAGGCTAACATAGCATAAAATATACTAATTATAAATTGGGCTGGATTGCCTTCGAACGGTCTACATCTACAAAATATGGAATATAGAAAACTAGAAACGATATCTCACCTTAGTAAGCATAGCAAAGATCTCATATGTAGGCGGATGCAATGACATAATTATTACGCGACCAGTGCTAGCCCAGTTTCTTAAATACTCCACTAAGAAAAACGTGTCAAATATGTCCATGTCTTTTGTTGGCTGGTCGAGTATAAGCACCGCCATATCTAGGAGCAGTTGACAAGCGACGTTCAGACGTCGGATCTCGGACCGCGTGAGGCGCCCAACGTTAGTGTCTCGGACTTGTTCTAAGCCTAATTCTTCTATTAGAAGATTAATCTGTAATAAAAAACAGTTCTGTTGTCAAAAAAAGAAAAATAATGACTTAAAAAATGTAAAAGTGAGTTTTTTTGTTTGTTACGATTTAATGCCATAACTATAACTAACCAATCATTATGAGAATACGTGCATATTGTCCAAAGTTAGATACTTTAAAAAGGGACAATGTTATTTGATCCTCTAAACTAAAATCTAATTGAACTATTGTACATGAGCACTTTTCAAAATATAATAGGTGTTTTTTTTGTTTCCTTTTTATATATTTTTTTTTTTTAGGTATTGGATTTTTTAAATTATTGATGGTTTTATATCAAGTAGCCTTTTAATATTGATCCGGTGAATTCTTGGAATCTCAGTAGAATAGATCTTTATGAGGTAGGTATTGTTATCGAGGTGTCGTTATGTATTTTTTATGATTGATCAATTAAAATTTAAATAGACAAAAAAGTAATTTCGATAAATCCAATCACTTTTTTAAAAAAGTTTCCACTTTAAGATATTGCTCATTTCTTAGTTTAGGCCCAACAAAGTTAACTATCAAAGAACATTTCTGCATCTCACACATTTTAAAAATAACAAAGAAGAAACGGATTAAAATATCGAGTGATTTGATTTATTTTATGTCTCAGAGAAAGAGATCAATCATTAAAAATGATGACCGTTTAGATTTATTTACTTGCTGTTTTTGAAAAATTAAAATCACCATTTAAATACATGTCCTATAAAAATATCGATTAATCGAAATACAATCAATGCAGCTTACCCTCTCTCTATCGTCCATCTTCACGTGATTATTTTGCCTGGGTCGTCGCAACGTCGCATGAAACCTCAAAGTATGTTCCACCGTCATGTTGGGGCATAACGAAGTATCAGATCGTACGTAAGCAGCTATCTTCTTAAGAGTTGATGAGGCTACCGGCTGGCCGTTAAGAACTATGTCACCAGTTAGTTTCTGAAAGAACAAATTGTTTTATAAATCATTTAACGCAATATTAAGTGGTCGATTATCTATGAGAAGACAAGTACATTATACTATTGTATAAAAGATCCATAAATAAATAAAAAAAAAAATCTATGCTAAATCAATTTGGTGGCTTTTACATTTTTTTATACCCCGTCAACGGCAAATAAGCGTACGTCCACCTGATGGTAAGTGGTAACCGTAGTCTATAGACGCTAGCAACACCAGAGGCATCATTAGTGCTTTGCCATATCCTAGGAAAGGGTTATAATGTGAAGAGAAAGGATAATAAGGAGAGGATAGGGAGGGGCTCTGGGCCTCCGTACTCTCACTCACCATACGAAACACAACTGATGTCTGTGAGAGGGTGGTACTCAAGCGAGCCGGCCTATTCATGTTGGGCTAAGCCTAGCTACTAGGTACTAAATAATCCTGTAATAATACCTTAATAATGTAACCTGTAAATTAACCTAATACATTATCGTCTCAGCGCTCAGTCTTATAATCAGAATATCTAATTGATAACTTAGTTGCTAGTGGTTTTTGGCAAAATGGAAGATTGACTAAATAGGATTCCGAAAAATATTCTTTGTTAAAACGATATCATTGAAACCTCTATGGAATTATCTGAAGTTTAATTCCTTGTCATACCTTTGACTGCTTCGGTGGTGCAGCGGTAGCGTGAGCGACTGCTGGTCATGAGGTCTCGGGTTCGATGCCCGGGTCGGGCAGTGTATTTAGCTATTTCGTAAAAAAACTCTCAGTAGCTGCCCTGAGTTTGGAAATGTGCCTGATAGACGGCAATGGGCTCCTCTTACGTGGGACTTAAACATAGCTCGCGAACTGTGGGTGTGTAATACGCGTCTGCCTACCCCTTCGGGGATGTAGGCGTGATGCTATGATGCTCATTATATTGCTTAAGAAGTAAATGGATCTTTCGTCATACCTTCCGAACGCCAGCCAATACGTCTAACAGTCCAGTGGCTTCATGCTGTGATGTTGCCAACACGGCAAGGATTTCTCCTGACTTCACTTCGAAACTTAGACCAGACACCAGGAGCGTTGACTTATTCTCTGGTGATGTTATTTCTAAACTGTTTACCTGGAATCAATGTTATAATTTTTTTTTTTGCCAAGACTAGTTGGTGGTGGTATGGTGGAAGTTATACTTATCTATAATAACCCAGAGTACCTATGAATATATTTTATAGATAACTAGGTGCGACTTCGTCCGCGTGAGGAAGAGTTATTTCTTTTTTTGTGCGGAACCCTAATTATTTTTCCAACACTATCTACTAACTCCTATCTGCCAGCTAAAGTCCAAATCAGTCCATCTATTCCGGAGATTAGCGGAAACAATCACAGACAGACAGACAAAACCTTTAAAAAATGCTATTTGGTTATAGGTAACATATATATACTCTCATGTAAAAAGCCTGCCTATCCCGCAAGGGAGATGGCGTGATGATAAGTAAGGTAAAAAGCTGTTATTTAGACATTAACTTCAATTTTTCACTTCAATAGCTCTGTAGATTCTTTACAAAGACAAAAATGTCGAAATATCCACTTACATAATAATTAGGATAAATATAAGCCGAGTGTGTATATCCGTCTAGATGGTCACCAGGTCTCAAAGTGGAATGTTTTCTAGATTGTGCTAGTGACATGTGACTGCCTGCCTTCGATGCTCTCCCGCCCAAATGAGATGGTGACATTAGGTAGCTGCAAGAAAAAAAGAGATATATAAAAAGAGATATACAAGAGAAGACTCATTCGTTAACAAAATATTAATATAGTAGAATGCTGATACTGAGTTACTATGTGTAGAAGACTACCTAGAGAGCTACTCTACTCTTATACTTGTCTTTACTCCAGTCATTATGGAAATAAAAATAGTGTTGGGATTGGTTTATTACTGATTTCTCGAAATAAAAACTCGCATCGAAACCGCCTGTAGTTCCTTTAATATTAGAGCATTAACATTTAATGCTCTGAGCTTTTTTTAACAGCATGAAAAAAGTGCTTTGCAGTCACAGCTTTAAGATATCTTTGCGTACTTGTCCACTACATTGATATATAATTATGGCCCATACTTCTGTGTTGCTATTTAATCTCGCCAAAGACTGGAAAAAAATTAGGAGCTAACTATCAACCTTCCCTTGATAAAGAGGCACAGAAAAAAGATTATATTCTTAAATAAATTCTCTGCTCCTGTAGAAAATCTTAATATACCTACAGCACTTTCTTCGGCAGCGGTTTGGTCGTGCCTTTTGATATTGCCGAATCTATGAACGGTGGTTACCACTTCAAAGTCAGGATGTCCGAATATGTATATTACCCCAGCTAAAGGTAAATATTTTACAAAATTGTTAGCCGTGGATACGACTTGAATGAATTGTTTTCGACTTATCTAAACATCTATACCTACAATAGTGGAAATAGAATATTATTTTACCTGTGGTGATCACCGTCAGGTATATAGTCTGCTACACTGTTTCTTCTGTTGCTGTGATGTGTGTGGCTCCGATGCTGTGGTCTTGCGTCGATACCCAATAGATTTGCTTCGCTTACAGACTTGTGGCGTGAGCTAGTCCATTGAGAATCGCCCCGTATGCCGGCTTGTTGCATCGCTACTACTGGCACTCCGGTGTTCGGCTGTAGGATGAAGGTTCAACTATAGTGTTTGTTGACGATTTTTAATAGGTACTACGGAAAGCAGGTAACGAATCGGATTTGTTTACACCAGCAGCTGAAACCAAATTCTGCCCTAATAGAATTATAACAATTACAAATCAACAAAAACGTTCTACATGCCCCCGCAATTACTCGGTGAGTACCTAAACATTATGTAGCAAGCTAAATATTCAGTTTTTACATCGTTGCAATGTATCTTATGCATATGGATTGAGTCCTTACCAATATTATAAATGCAAAATGTGTTTTAAAGTGTTTAAGAAATAAATAAAAAAAATTGTACGTTCTTTTTTTTTGCATAATGTATACACACTAATAAAGTAGCGACAATTTTAAATATTATCTTGCTAAATTATTATCATTTTAATTAACTACGCATATACATATTTATGTTTCTCTTGATGTAAAAGCTGTAAATAAAATAAATTATTTGCTGCAGATAATTACTACAGAATTATAAGTATAATGAACTGTCTACAGCAATAAAAATAATGTATGTAAATGCATCCGATAGATGGCGTGAGTCGTAAAGACATCTAAAAGCAATTGTGAAGTGGACATTGGGAGTCGCCGTCGATGATTGCGATGGCTTAGTGGTTTAGAGCACTTCGCCGCTTTGGAAGCGCAGGTTCGAATTCCGCTCGCAGCAAAGCTCTCTTTTTCCACTTTCACAAATAATTTGTTCAATAAAAATAAAACAAAAGTGTTTCGTTAGTAGTAATGTAACATTATCTTTATTAATGAGTTTTTTTTATACCTACTACATGGGTGGCAAGCAAGCATACGGGCCACGCAATGGCAAACGGTTACCGTGGCCTATAGACGCTAGCAACACCAGAGGCATCAGTCGCGCGTCGCTATCTTCGAGGAAAGGGATGTGAACAATGATATTGTGTATAGGGATACGAAGGATAATAAGGAGGAGGAGCCTCCAGTTCTCCCACACGCCATACGAAGGGTAACGGCCTTCAGGCTTATCTTATGTGAGAGGCGGGTACTTCCCCGATCGAGCCGGCCCATTCATGTTGGGATAAGCAAAGACTACTGTAACCCCATGCCGCGTAATTTTTTCTGTAATCGATGTTTCAGAAACTCAATCTGATTTGACAGTAGATACCTACTGTTAAATTGACAGTGATGTTAGTTGAATAAGAATTTGATTAGCCTTTCAGAAACCGGGCGTAAGTGTTTCTACTTATTAAAACATGACATCTTAAGTATAAATGTAGATCTTTAATTTAAATATTTTATACCTGATAAGAGGCGTGTAAGTTATTCATTCTAAAGTCCGGGTCTGAACGGTATTTGCGATTATACTTGTAGTTTGTAGTTGTCTCGTTGTCCGAACTGTCGTAGCCTGACGAAGTTTCACGCATACCTCGACTTTGACGTTGGATCCTGGAAAGTTATAAAACAACATAAATCATTATTAATAACATATAGACAAAGAGACAGAGGCTACTCATTTCCGCTTGTTACTCTCCTAATCCGAACATATAAACATAAGGAACATATAACATTTATTATTTACAACAACATTTGGGTATCAACTAAGTTCCATTCCAAAAAGGATTCTAATAAATATAAGTTCTTTGTCCATTTATCCGTGACAGACTAATAAATATAGTCACAGGAGGTGATGCCAAACAGCAGTATGGTAGCTCTCCTGGTGTGTGGGAACGGGTGACCTTCCGTTTCTTTTCATCCTTTTATTTCCTTTACGTCTATAAATTAACCAGATGTACCATAATTGTTATTTTGTTATTATCATTCATAATTTTACAACTTTTTAGCTTATTTTTTTAGTATACATCCACAGTATTAAGACTCGGCTATCCTAATGTTGGATTTCCCATTCCAGTCCATAGTAAAGACGAACGATATAAAGTTTAACTATCAATAGAAGGAAATTCAATATCCTATATTATTATTGTGATCATTTTACATACTTATATATGTTAAGCATTTGACTTGCTTAGCCAATTATCACAAAGTGAAAATTCGATAATAACAGTCACGAGTGTCACTCAAGACATTATAAAGGAATGTGTTATCGAAATTCGCAGTCTTGAGCAATTGTCACGAGAGCAGAGTTGGTAAATCATCTGGGACGGTATTCCAGGTGATGCAGGTTCAAATCCTGCTCGTGACTGTTAATTTTGATTTCACATTTTCGCACTTTGTGTTAATCATATACCATTAACTTTAATTAATTGCCCATTCGCGAAATGATATCGTAAGAAGCGGAGTGGCTGTGTTCTTAGTATTGCTAAGTCCATCGGCAGCAGTCATCACCCATCACACCGGCCAATAAGTATGCTAGTCCTTCCGTTTGTGTTTCATACTCAACGTAGGACGTTTATAGGCTGTATAGAAAAAGAAAATTTAATTAATAACCTTGGCGCTGGCTTCATGCCACTTCCGATGGATGTCTTCGGTTTCGGCGTGCCAGATCGCTGCGATCCGTTATGATTCGGTGGAAATACCCGAGGTAGACCGAACTTCAAGTAGGTATACATGTTCGAACCTAGGGCCGATCTGTTGGCAAAAGTAAAGCTTTAAAGTAGGACAAGGTAGCTACCGTGACATGAATTTGTTTACGTAACGCGAGATTAAACGATGCTAATTAGTATTTAATGCAGTATTAATTAATTAATTAGTCAATGTTAGAATACTGTATTTTGTTTTAATGCATAATAATAAGTAATGATAATTTAGAGGGGAAACTAGTAAGTTGCCAGCCAGTGGAGGTCTCGCGTTGAGTCCACGTGCTTTAACAGTGAAAAAATAAAACGCGTGGATACCTATAATACAAGATAATTCTCTAAAAGATAGATGTGTGAAAGCCCTTTCAGCTAGCCTTTTGGATATAACAACATAGGAAGCCTCAAAATATTCTGACATTTTATTAATTTAGAATATTATTATCCCTTGTAATGCTGATGCGTATGGTGATGAGTATACCAGCGTTACCACAGGGGTAAGCAACCCCTAATGGAACTTAACCCAGCAATACTATGACGTGGATTAAGTAAAACGAAATGACTATCCTAATTAAACTATAGATCAGGGTGCTGCTGTAAATTAAATTACTTTTGGAATCCATCCATCCATCAGCCTTTCGACGTCCACTGCTGGACATAGGCATCCCCAAAGGGGGATAGTGCCGTAATCGCCACGCTTGGCAGGCGGGTTGGTGATCGCAGTGGATGTTGTTAACACTCGAGGGCGTGGTGCTGCCCACTCCCCCGGTATTCCCTTAGTCGGCTCTTACGACTCCCATGGGTGGAGAGGAGTGGGACAATTCTAAAGCCGGCCCCACACGGCAAAATTAATTACTTTTGGAAAGAATTGAAAATATATATTATATTATGTTCCGTTACACCCTTTCGATTATGGGCGACGGGCGATTGTTTGGTGTGATATGATATTTTGTCGAATATGATGTTATGGTGCCACGGGTGGCAACGTCCATTAATAATCAATATTATTGCTATAATAACATTGTCAAGACGGGTAGGCAGCAGAGCACATACCTACTTAGTAAGATAAGCAAGATATTTTAGCGCAATGCTCCAAAAAGTATAAATTTCCATTATGACCACTTATTATTTCATTACCAGTTGAGTAAACAGTCAATACTCACTTGGGTCCATATCGAGGATGTGATAATATGGACTGCACGGTAGTATCTCGTAGCTGGAAATTGCCGTAGGGCAAAGGGCTCTTATCAGTACTCCCCAAAGCGCTGTCTGTGAAGTCTGAATTCAAATTTTGCCTGAAAAAAGAATGGTTTAGTTCCAACGGTTGTAGGTATACACAGACAGTACTGCACTATATAGATATTGATTCTATATCATATTATGTTTGTATTTTTAGACACAATGGATCCTTCCTCGTCATGAGATATTGTGTTTAAAAGAAGATCTCTAATGTCAAAATGTGTGAAATATAATTTGTTAGAGCTTAGTTTTTTATATTTTTAAATTTGCGAAAATATACCTTGATTGTGAATGCGAACTTATTGTCAAATACATAATAATATATATGGAATCTGCTGTTCTTTTTAATCGATGTATTTATGTAAAGAATACGCTCTGGACTAGAGAACTGTGAATCACAGGGAACTCAACAAACACCATTAGTATACATAAAGCACACTTGAACTCGGAACAAACCTTTGTGTATCGCACAATTTTTTGTCACTGGCGAGAATCGAAAGCGCAACACCGACACAAATTTCCAATATGTTAAATCACTAGGTCCACGATCTGTGTGAGATCATTCGTAATGAGGTGATAGAAGTATCCATACCTGTATATCGACCATGCATGTAGATCTTCTGATTGCATGCCTCGGTGATCATGCATTAGCGGGTTAGAGGGCACAGAGTACCGGCGTTCCCCGCCGAGGCCTAACGCCGACTGCGACATTGTAACCTCTATTGTACCTGCCCAACAGATCACTCCATTGTTTTAAAATATAAAAAACAAAAATAATATTCTATTTTTACATGTTATTCACATGATAGTTATATCTTGACTTACAATTCGGTTTGCTCTGAACCGTCATAATAAGTCGTTAAAAGTGTTTTTTAGCGTTTCATTTTTATTGTTTTATGCAGCAGCTCTCATTGCAAGCTTCAAAGCTCTACAGTCCAACATGAAACGCGCACTCTGCGATAAATCTATGGATACATTTAAAAGAGGTAATGTGTAGGAAATTCAATTCTTAAGCTTATAAATTATGAAAGAGAAATCACTACCGATCTTCGAATTTTATAGATTTTCTCTAAACACCCAATACTAGTTGTAACGGTACTCTATGGTAAGCTACCAGGGGTATAAGCCTTGCTTGTCCCAGCATGAATGAGCCAGCTCGATTGCTGAAGTAGATACAGCCTTCGCAGAAGTTTTTTTGTTTATTAGGTATGGTGGCAGTCGAGCCACGGCCCACCAGATGGCAAATGATAACCATCGCTTATGGAGTCAACTATACCGAGAGTATAATAAAACCGCTGCTCACCATTTCATCACACATATATGAAATGAAACGGCTACAACCAAAACACACCAATGGTGCAGTGCCGGATTAACCACGTAGCAAGAGTAGCAAATGCTACGAGCCCCGCGAATTGGGGGGCCCCGCGCTACAACGCCTGTCTGACCGTAAAAAAAATACTTTGGAAAATCCAAAAGTCCACGCCTCATAATCTTCATTTTTCACAATAAAATTGATTACCTATTCGATAAGTAACTAATAATGTATTGTTCTTACTAAGTAGTTTTCAATAAATCACATAGATAGCGCTAAGTTCAAAAAGTACTGTGGTTTTCATGTCTTATACGCCATCTAGCGCTAATTTTAAGAAGTACTTATATATTGGTCTATAGAAATAGTTCTCACGAAATAAGGATAGCGCTGGTTTTAGTGTCACGTCGAGCGTAAATATTCACAAAAAAAAAACTCGATTAGTAAAGTATTTCGGTCGTTACCTATCGTGTTAACATACATTACCTACAACACATGGACGTCCAAGACAGAACTTTTTTAAACAGTTTTTTAACTACCTAGTTTAAATAACAAAAATGGCATCAAAATATCATGAGTGTTAAAAATAGTATTTTTTCTATGATATGTGTGTGAATATATTATTTTACAAGTGCAATATATGATAAATAGAGACATTTTAAGTTTGAAAAATCTGCTGTTCTGCATGAAACGAGAGTAGTAACCACCTCAACGCTTCGCTTATGAGGCGTGCAATAAGTTTAGATAAGCGTAAAATATCTTGCATGCCTTATACGCGAAACGCATAGCCTAAATGCTTCAATCCCTCCAAATATCTAAAACTCGATTTCGTCACGTTAAATCGTAGGTATAGGTTGTGTACGTTAAATCGTAGGTATAGGTTTGAGTTTGATTGTGCGTATGTAACTTTGATTGTACCTAATAAATATTTAAAATAATATACGTTTGAACTATTTTATTACCCAAAGTTAAAAAAAAGTCAACCATTTTTGATCTATATTTTTTAGCAGTTGACATGCTCAGCTACTTTTAGAAATACAAATTATTCGTGAATGAGGAAAAATAGATTTTTAGTACAGGCGGGAAACGACTCCCGCAAATAATTTGTACTTTAAAAAGCCAACCAATTTGATTTGAAAAAGTCATAAAAAAAATATAGGGAGTTTATTTCAAAAACTAGTAACATTACACGCACACAGATATGTGTTCCTATCCTACATAGCCGCTCCAGGTTGTCACGCACACACATTTTCGGTTTTATCTCTAATCTGAGTTTAATACCATAAACTTGAGAACCTAAATCAAACCAAGGGCCTCTTGGCCGAATTTACTACAGGCCCCGCGCTGGCTTTCCGGCACTGCAATGGTGCCGATGTGCTTCATGGCCCAAGAGACTACCAACCCACTCGCCCGATAGCAAGTGAGTAAGTATGGGAGTACTTGGTACCCATTCCTACCACCAGTAATGCAATGGGCGATAATTGATTATTTCCCTTAACCGCCTCATACAACACCCGTGGGAAAGAAAGGGTTGGTGATTCTTGTATTCTTAGACCATCACCACACAGATAAAGTCACCGTGAAACAACGGTAGGGACTATTAAACTATTACGCTATGTATGGTGAGTGAGAGCGTTTGAAGGGAGAAACTCACTCCTTATCCTATCTTTATTATCCTTCATCTCTCCTCTTATCGGTTTAATTGGAGTTGTCGACGTGCGAGTGATACTTCCAGTATTGCTTGCGTCTATAGGCTACGGTAACCGCTTACTATCAGGTAGGCGGTATGCTTGTTTGTTACCCAGGTAGTATACAAAAAGTAACTGCTGGCCATGGCTTTTAGACTTGCTGCTGGACTTGTCTTACAATATGAGCAGAATACATGATCCCACCTAACTGTAGTTAAGTATTCATTTGTTATCAGTACTTAAAGGTTTATTTCGCGTTTCTGCTTTATTTCATATTAGTTGCCAAAAAACGTCGGTACTTACCAAGATCATTTCAGTGTTGTAATGAGATTTATTTCTTTAAATTTGCACATGGTCTTTCAGCATTCCTGTTTCATCTGCAACAAATATTACATAAAAATTAGACTCAAACTAAGTGAACTAGACTGTGATAAAATAGTTGTAAGGTTTGAGTAAAAAGCTGAGTAAATGTACCATACGACTGAAGGTTAAGTTATTTTTTTTTGCTTTTGTACTAGTACCAAACACAATTCTTTAAACACAAAGTGAAAAAATGTGAAATCGAAAATAACAGTCAGGAGCAGGATTTGAACCTGCATCTTCTGGATACCGTCCAGATGCTTTACCAATTCAGCCATCCTGACAATTGCTCCTGACTGCTAATTTCGATAACACATCATGCTTAACGTCTTTGGGTGACGCCTGCGCCATCTTTCGGAAGTATTTTCATACATTATACCGACCAGGTAAACTTAATTCTACAATTAAGATTTTACCTAATAATGACGCAAACCCTTTAAATATTTAGATATTTTTATATATATTTTTAGCATTTGACATGCTTAGCACTATACATTCCGACAGATGGCGCAGGCGTCACCCAAAGACTTTAAGCATGATGTGTTATCGAAATTAGCAGTCAGGAGCAATTGTCAGGATGGCTGAATTGGTAAAGCATCTGGACGGTATCCAGAAGATGCAGGTTCAAATCCTGCTCCTGACTGTTATTTTCGATTTCACATTTTTCACTTTGTGTTTAATGTATAGTGCTAGGCATGTCAAATGCTAAAAATATATATAAAAATATCTAAATACACAATTCTTAATTAGGTATATGTTATACTTATTTTATCCATATAAGTGCTTTGTCATTTTAAACACCTTATTTTTTCCCTAGGTAAACGAGAGATCAGCCCAAGAATGATCTAATATAAACTGCCTTTTACACGATACGATAAATACTTAAAACACAATACACTGTTTTAAAGTATTCATAAAAAATAAGATTTTGCTTGAGCTCTCGGTTCAAACACAACAATACAAAATATAGTACCTACAAATTTAGTGCAAAAATTGGGGCTTCAACGGCAGCACCTTGGCTGTAGGTACTGCTGCTGTGTGTGGCTTTTGCAATTTACCATCAGGTGGGCTGCTTGTCAAAAAAGTCTAAAATGTTTAGTATGAATTCGACGATCGGCATTGGCCATATCCTATCAGACAAAACCTGGCTGGCGGATGGCATCGCGAATCAAAGGCCGTGTTGCGTCATAGTCGGCTGTCTGCCGGACGTGTGGACAGATCTCACCATCTCATTGTTAGTGTTGCATAAACTTTAAATAGATTAGTAATTGGATTAATACGCATGATATGTACAAATGAAGGTGCAGAAGGTCATTGTACTGATATCTATGCATATTTATTATTATTTAAGGACTTTTTTGTGTTTACTTGCACTCTGTTCGACATGGAAGTTCTTCCTAATTATCGGCTTCAAAATAAGTTTTGCTATTTAATGTAGCAGAACAGTATGTTTTTTTAAGGCGGGAAGAAAATGTTCCAAGCCGTCGTTCGGGGTAACGAACAGGGTAGTGTGGGGCCCTCACCCACTAAAGAAATCCGCCGTGTGCCGTCTCTCCGCCTTTATTGGCGGGCCACCGGAACCATATCACATTCCTTCAGTGGTAGAACAATATGCAGTAGGTACTACTGCATTTTTGTTGTCTTTCAATCAGCAGATTCATTAAATATTTCATTAAATAATAATTTTTAGCATTTTTAACTGTAATTTTTACTGATAATCTAATTAGATGTCTCCGGTTAGTATCATCATCAGCCTCCTAACCTTATCCTTTTTTTTAAGCCGGAAAAATTGTAGCCTTTTCCTAAACTTGGTTGGGGTCGGCTTCCGATGTGTTTTTTTTAGCTGTATTTACACGGAGTGATTGCCTATCTGCCCTCCACGTCCCAACTAAAGGCCGGCGCTCATTTCACGGGATGGAGCGGGATGGCACGGCAAAGGATTTTTAAGAGGAATTGAATTTGAATCTTATTATAATACTATTGGCACACACATTTCGTTGATATCGTTACAAGCAGACCGAGCATAGCGCGGCATGCCGAAGCGTCCCTCGGCGTTCCGTTGATACTTTGTCTTCTCGTGCTATCCCGCACCATCCCGTCAAGTGAGCGCCGGCCTTAAGAGGACAACTGGCGACCTTAGAACACCACCGGATTTTTTTTCAAGGATCTGATAATCTATAACGACTGCCAGGATGTTATATATGTTGATAGTCTGGATCCACTGCTTAACGTGCATTCCGAATCACGGATATCCATAAATAGGTGTCACTTTTTGGTCACCCATCTGATTGCTAGCTGAGAAACAGTTGCTTAACCTTGCCGAAATTCCTTTAGATTGCAGCGATCAAAAGTTATTTTAGGGAAACACCTCTAGATAATGGATCGGGTTGAAGTAATGGTACCGTACCAAATTGTACCTATAAGATCTTCCCTGCTTATTAAGTGTTATCTATACTGGGATTAATTTATCAATCACATGGTTAATGAATAGATGTAACTATTATAGTTTATTATACATAATTTAAACGTAATAGAACGTGCACGCTACAAACCACATACTCGAACCATAAAGTACGGAACACAATACAGAGTAACTCTCTGCAACTTTAAATAAATCAACCGACAGTACCTTGAACTAGACATCCATTACACACAATAAATGAAAACATTAACGAACCGTGGGACCACAACGCTGTATTGTTTCACAATTACAGGAATGTTAATTGAACAATGTCACCTCATAATTCATTGCGCAGATCTATTTCTGACTAAATACGATCCTGGCACACAGGGTATTGTAATCGGAAATTTGAGCATCATTTTGTTTCTTCTGAACCTAACGGCGAAATTGCTTAATATTTTTTCTACCTACCTATGCAATAATTGTGTTAGGATTTATTCTTTAGGTATCTACTCGTACCATGGGTAATGCCAGAATTATTTTCAGGGGCATCTACATCTATAAGCTAACTATACCATAAACAAATTATATATATAGGTATATAATTATCAAGGACTTATGTTTTTAATGAAAGTGTAACTCAATACTGTGAAATCATCCCCTTGCACCCACCAGCCGAACACTCCTGCGCGCTCTTCGACTATAACGCGAATTAACTAGGAATTAGTAGGAATCGTCAATTAAAATAAACTACGCAGAGGGATTAGAATGTAATACACAAATTTTTTTTTTTTTTATTATTGCGAACATCACATGTCAATGTGTCTACTAATCACATTAAGACGATACGGTGTCGATACGATTTTGTGTATCACATTCTAAGGGGGCAGAACTTGGTGGGCAATCATATCATATTTTTTCATAAGACGCGGGTGGTGAACAAGCTTATGGCCTACCTGATGGTAATGCGGCCAACGTAACCTATAATCGCTAGCAACACCCAGAGGTATCACTCGTGCGTCACCAACTCTGATCCACCAACCTATCGTTGTCTGATCTTCTGTGTGAGAGTGGTAGTTCCCCGATGTTGATGTTTATATATACGAGCTAGGAGGATATTAGCAACTAAAGTGTTTAATTATTATTTGTGAATGAGGAAAAAGAGAACTTTAGTGCGAGCGGGAATCAAACCTGCGTCCATTCCAATCCGGGGAAGTGCTCTAATCCACTGAGCTACCGCACTACCTTTCGGCCATACCCAATCGAGGAGACTGGGTCTCACATTTCTACTAATTTTTTATTTGTACTACTAATTATCAACCTGGCATCATCCCTGCGGGGTAAGCAGAGAGAACAGAGTACCGAAAGGCTCTATTCTTGCATACATCTCTAGCTTACTCTACATTCACAATTGTCTTCACACTCTCTACCTTCCTTCAATACATGATCGATTTGGTCTAGGTAGGTGAGTCTCGGTCGCTCCCTGTACCTACATCCTTCAAATTTCGCAATCTTCTTAAACAGTTGCTCGTCCGGCATTATTTCCACATATCCGAACCATCGGAGCATTCCTTTTCGCATCTTTACACCAATACTCTCCTTCATACCTACTTGCTCTTTAAATTAGTATGTTATTAGTTAAACACAAAAATAAAAAGCCTTTCTCGGTCGCTTAGGTATTACGTTATAATGTCTAGAGTTTACATGCCATGCCGTTACAGTATACAAGTACAGAAAGGAAGTTGTTCTTTAAGTATACATTACTCATATCGTTACAAGTAAAACAAACCATACAATAAAACTTGTCGCAAATAAAATTAAGTACCAGTTGTATTATCTTAGTCCTGTCATTTGGAAGCCGGAGACCCTCACCTACTTACATCGATGGTACTCATAGGTAAATGACATGTCGCATTACCGGTTCTTAAACATTGCGTGCGTGTATGGTACTTATAACGATAAATGCTAAGATGTTTTTATCTAAGCCCTCCTTTATTCTTCTTTCATTACGTAATTATATAGTTAGACATTTTAGATTATACGAGGTGCGACGCTCTGATGTGCGGATGCGTCGCTCAGGAGATGGTACCCGTAAGACACACTACCCTATTCGTCTCGTTCCCCGAACGACGGGGTGTGAGGTTAGGTACATTTGCTCCCACCTCAACAAAAAAGTCTTTATTTAGTTGTGCTTGACGCAAAATATATATTATACGAGCCTGTGCATGGACAGTTATTAAATGATGGAAGATTAAAATATAGGTAATACTCGTAGTTAATTCTATCAGGATTTTTATTTTAAAACCACACTCTGAACTACGGAATAAGCCTTGTATCGCGGAGGACTTTATAAATATACAATTTCATGGATACAAAGATACCCAGACTTAGAACAACCATTTGTGGGTCACACAAAGAGTTGTCCAGTGTGGGAATCGAACTCACAACACTAGGGCGGTGGGCCGGGTTCTAAATCATTCCTATTTTAGAGCAGGGAGACAATTAAAGATCTAAGCGGTTTAAGGCCGCGTCCACAGTAAATAAAATAAATGTTCACGGACATTTCACACAACGTCCTCTAGTCCCAAACTAAGCTTAACGCTTGTGCTATGGGTACCAGATTACGGATATAATACATATATTACTTTTTTTTTTTGTAAATACATACATATAATAGATAGAAAACACCCAGACGCAGTACAAATATCTGTGTTCATCACACAAATAATTGTCCTGGGTGGGAATCGAACCCACGACCTCGTGCACGGAAGTCGGTTACATTACCGACTACGCCACGAGGCCCGCCACAGTATTGATGATCATTATTTCACGAAGTCTATAGACATGTAGATAATGTTCTACAGACACTAAATTGGTTGTATGATTAAGTGGATGTTGCGTGGGTTAGATATGCCTTTGTATGTTAATCGCTGCTAATTTTGTATTAAGTAAGACATGGCGTTACTGTGAAGGTGTTAATATCAAGTAATGATTATCTTATAGTGTATGTTTCCTATAATAAAGCTGTTAGAAAGCTGTATCTGTAGCTGTATTTAAGATATTAGAGAAAAAAATATTGTATCAGGCTATACTATAGGCGTATCTGAACACAATAATTTTTTTTGATGTGGAACATCTAATGCGGAGGGAGGGTAAAATCGGCTGTTAGCGTGGCGACGCTTTTATTGTACTTATCCAGTTCAAATCTTGCAAGTAAAATTTGACACGTTTCCCGGTTTCCGATTGAGCTGAAATTTTACACGAAGGTGTATATCACGTGACAATGCAATATTATGATGACATGGAGCTGATCTGATCATGGAGCTGGAAGGTGGACATAGGAACTCTATAATGAAACGGCGCAACCCCATCGAGTTTGCGCTCGTATGATTCGTCTTGCCGAGTACTTTGTGTCTAGATGGTATACAGGGGCTGATGATGAAGCTGGAAGGTGGCCACAGTAACTCTGTAACGAAATGACGCAATCCCGTCGAGTTTAGACACGTTTGATTCGTCTTCATGAGTACTTTGTCTTTAGATGGTATCCAGGATCTGATGATAGAGCTGGAAGGTGGTCATGCGAAACTCTGTAATTAAATGGCGCAAATCCATCAAGTTAGGGCTCGTTTGAAATGTTCTGACTAGAACTTCAGTCATAGATGATATCCAGGGTCTGATGATGAAGCTGGAAGGTGACCACAGTAACTCTGTAATGAAACGACGCAACCCCATCGAGTTTGGAATCATTTGATCCGTTTTGACGAGTACTTTGTCTTTAGATGGTATCCAGGGTCTGATGATGGAGCCAGAAGATGGCAATAGGAACTCCGTTATAAAACGACATAACTCCATCGAGTTTGGGCTCGTATGATTTGTCTTGACGAGTACTTTGTCTCTAAATGGTATCAAGGGTCTGACGATCGAGCTGGAAGGTGGCCACAGTAACTCTATAATGAAACTACGCAACCCTATCGAGTTTATACTTGTTTGATTCGCCTTGACAAAGTACTCCCTTTGTCAAGTTATGATCATTTTATTTCTACAAAATAATTTCGGAGTTTTCACATCTGCTAGACGTCCTGCGACGTCTAGTTTTTGTCTGTTGGTCTGTTTATCGGTTCGCCTAATTGTTTGTCCGCACATCACGCAAAAACTACTGAACTTATTTGATGCAACTTTTTTATTTGATAGCTCTTGATTAGACTTAAAAACTGGTATATATTTTATCCCGCTACTGTATCGGGAACCTGAGATATAACCTAAAAACAAGCTTTTAGCTGTGGTTGAGCTAGTTTGTAATAAATTGGTAATATATAGGAGGCTGTTTGGTCCGTGATATAAGCACTAGGCAGCTCAGTGGCGATGTAATAATATTTGCCTATTTAATACTATTTATTTAAAACTAGCAGCTAAGCCCGTAACCTACTCATATGTATTCATCAATAAGCCTTTATTGTTTTTCAATTAACCGCCGTCTGCAAATGATTCCAATCAATAATGCAGATATCTTCAACCACACACAAAACACTTAAATATTGATTTGGGTCCATTTACCAACCAACCGATATCTATTGTTATATAATTATATAACGATATAACATATTTAGAAAATCTTATATCGTTATTTAGCCATCCTAACCGAGCATATATACCCACCTTACATAACCGTTGTCCTCCAAATCCCTAATAACATTTTAACACTTTCAATGTTAGCGTATCTGATTAGATTCTATGTATATGGTAGTATGCGATGTACGATAATAAGCGTTTCAATTGTTTATTTTTAAACAAGAACAAATATTAAGGTTAGCAAATTACTTTATTTAGAACGTTAAACCACTCTATTTATACTTGACTTACTGCATCCTTTTTAAAGTACAAATTATTTGTGAATTAGGAAAAAGATATTTTTTGTTCGAGCGGGAACCGAACCCGCGTCTTTTCCAATTCGGGGAAGTGCTCTAAGCCACTGAGCTATCGTACAGATCTTTCGATCATCCCAATCTCCTTATCACATTTGTCTTTACGACGGATTGGAAAAGACGCGGGTTCGATCCCCGCTCGTACAAAAAATCTCTTTTTCCTTATTCACAAATAATTTGTACTTTAAAAAGGGGCGGAGCATGTCAAATGCTAAAAAATATAGATCAAAAATGTTACTGCATCCTTTTAAAATACGTTACCACATACTCGTATATTACGATGTAATATACGAGTATGTGGTAACGTAGGGAATGACTACTACTATTAAAAATGCGTTAAAAGCAGGTACATTAGTGCCAGTGCACCTTTTATTTCACGGGTATAGCGAGATCGAATAAGGGCACTCTGTCGAGAACAATTTTTAATCCGTCTGATAAGTGGAGTATAGTCGCTCTTTAGAAGATTCATGCGCTACAGTAGTGCGTAAATGGAATTTACCTCTATCAAGCTTGACTACTATAGCTGCCTGGAAGAGATCGCTCTGAGCGATAGGCCGCCAATTGGAAGACTTATTAAAGTTGAACCTTAGTTTTATATTTTTGTTCCAATAAAGAGTTCTATTCTACTACTAGTTAGGCTTGGAAGTACGCTTAGCAGAGGATCGCGGTTGTCAAATAATATGTTGGCAGTCATTACAAGTTGACAGCGTCCTGAATAAATAATCTGACTCCGGTCTTGTTCTAAGGTCACCAGTTGTCCCCTTAATTGGGTCGTGGAGGTCTGATAGGCAGTCACACCGTATAAATACTTGAGGATCAGAGAAACCCGAATAGATCGGAAGCCGAAACTAACAAAATTTGGGATAAGTTTACGTAGATAAAGACGAAGTTTGACTTTTTTTTTGATGTTTGTATTTTTAATTAAACGCGAAATAACATGACGGACTCAAGCGAAATTACTTACAAATGATTATACATGTAATATTTTGATATGTATTTTAGCACTTGACATGCTCACCTACTTTAAAGAACAAATTATTTGTGGATGTGGAATAAGGGAAGTTTAGTGATAGCGAGATTCGAACCTGCGTCCCTTCCAATTCGTGGAAGTGCTCTAGACCGGCAATCGCACTGACCGATGGCCATTCCCAATCTCCACATTGCATTTGTTTTTACAACCCACACCACCTCACCAATAATTTATTCTTTAATATACTTACATGTAGTATAATACTGCCGTGTTGGGCCGGCTTTAGAATTGTCCCACCCCTCTCTACCCATGGCCTATGTCCAGCAGTGGACGTTAAAAGGCTGATGGATGGATGGATCGATGGTAGTATAATACTTTCTAGTATTTTACTTTCTCTTCCCGTACGGTTACGGATTAACAGTTGTTGCCTACTGAGTTTTCTGGCCAGATCTTTCTCAGTCAGGCCGCGTTCCGATCTGGTGGTAGCTTTTTAGTCTTAGCTTCCGGCAAAATCAACATATTTAACAATAAAAACTAATAATCAAGATTGTCTTCGTACTGGTAGTTATTTTGTTACTAAAAAATTTTAATTGGTAGTTTGTGGTAGAAGTTCTGAGCAATAAATAAAAACAAATATTTTACAATTTAAAGAGGAGTATTATACTCATTTTAAAATACTAGCTTAAAGTCTCATAGATAGTAAACATCAAATTTGAAGTACCTCGATATTTTAATTGTGTTTCTAAACGAATATTAGGTGGGTTAAAATAAATAAACCAAATATTTTTTTAAATCATATACTGTGGGTAGATGAAACCGTTGAAACAACATATCAGCCTTGGACATCTACCATCTAAGTCCACCCGTGATCATGAATGCTGTAAAGTATTCGAAACGTCGGGATAGTAGAAAATCAAGTAAACGCGATAGAATCCATAAACGTAGTTTTATTTCAAAATACATGTAGTAGTATATGTTTGGACATACCACCTGCCCTCCCGAATGTTGTATGATGAATTTCGCCACAGGATAATTGACTAGTAACAAATACACACACGGCAGGACAGTACAACCACCGAAGGAATGTAACATAGTTCCAGTGGCCCGCCAATAAAGGCGGAGAGACGGCATACGGTAGGTTTCTTTAGTGGGTGAAGGCCCCACATTACCCTGTTCGTTGCCCCAAACGACGGGGAGTGCGGTTAGGAATATTTTTTCCCCCGTTAACAAAAAAAAAAGGACGGTACAATAATTATACCTTTTTTTCTAATAGAATAACACTATGTAGTTAAAGTAAAACTGCGCGTAACTGATACCTCACAGCTAAAGATATTAAGATACTATGCCTAAATAGTTGTCAACCGAAAAGAGAAAGTTCTTACGTAATTGTCTTCTAAAACAATAAGATACGTCTAACTGACAACATTTTCAAGGTAAACGATTACATTTGGCATAACATCGAGAACTTAACATATAATTGCGAATCTGCATTTGACATACAAAGTCTAGAAATGTAACTTAGTAAGCACAATGCGTTGTCGTGACTATAACACACGCATTTTCTATTCAATGTTGAATGCGAATTCAACTTAAAAGACAATTACTGTACATACTCTAGAAAGTAAAATCATCTATTATCTAAAGAATTCCTCTTTCCTAAGACGGACTAAGAATACAAGTGTCACCACCCCATTCTTTTCCACGGGTGTCGTATGAGGCGACTAAGGGATCTAAGCAATTATCGCCCATTGCATTGCTGGATACCAAGTGGGAGTAGGTACTCAGTTGCTATCTATATGTAACAGGAGATAGCCGTTTATTCTTTCATTTCACATCGGTGAAATGAAATGGTGAGCAGCGGCTTGACAATACTCTCGGTATAGTTGAGTCCATGAGTGACGGTTACGATTTACCATCAGGTGGGCCGTGGCTCCTCTGCCACCATAGGCAATAAGAATATTTTTAAACTTGTTCTTCTTGATTTTTCTTGTCCAAGTGACCTGACATCTGTGACGTCATCAAAGCACATTAAAGGAAGATCAACGTAAGTTTAAGCATTACTGAGGTCGGGTTATGACGAACAAATACATCTATACTACGTGGATGGCAAACAAGTATAGGGCCTGATGGTAAGTGGTTACCGTAACCTATAGACGCTAGTAACACCAGAGGCATTACTCGCTCCTCGCCATATCCAAGGAAAGGGATAGGAAGTGGAGAGAAAGGATAACAAGAACAGGATAGGAATAATAAGGAGAGGATAGAAAGGATAATAAGGATAGGATATGGAAGGGCTTTGGGCCTCACGTAGTAATTTTTTCTCAACAGACACAACTGTGTTACAGCTTTATACTTAATAGTATAGATATAAGACCTATTACTTATTAACACAAATTAAGCTTACCTGGTCGGAATAATGTATGCAAATACTTTCGATAGATGGCGCAGGCGTCACCCAAGAAATTAACAATGAATGTGTTATGGAAATTCGCAGTCGCGAGCAATTGTCACTATGGCTGAATTGGCAAAGCATTTGGAACGTTATTCCAGGTGATGCAGATTCAAATCCTGCTCGTGACTGTTATTTTCGATTTCACATTTTCACACTTTGTTTTAATTTATATAGCACATCAAATGCTCAAATAATATTTAAAAATATCAAAGTATTACCTTTGTTGTGTTCATTGCAATTAATAATGACCAAAACAATAATATCTTCTCTGTGATCTCTAATTATCTATATTGTAGGTACCTATATGTATTTACTGCAAATTGCAATAAATATTCTGGAGAGAATGGCGTATGCGCGTTCGCAGCCTTTACTCTAGAGTCTAGGACCTAGGCTATAGATGTATAAGCCATGGATACGTAGAGCTATTTTTACCCGGGATGGTATGCCGCCTGGCGCCTTAGAGTCACTGACCCGGTCGACGTCCGCCAACAATAGCTATTGAGACAAATTGCATTTAGTTGTTTTGTTTTTAGTTTATTGTAAACGTATCTGAACTCGCGAATATGAAAAAGCCATTGAAATTGATATATTTCTTTGTGTAGGTATACCAGACCAGCTGGAATTTGAGGGCTGAGAAGCTCGAATCGCGCCACAACACAAACTTCAAGTCGTTCGTGATGCGTGAGTTCCAACTCAGCATATTGCGACCTTCCTCAAGGAAGAGGTTTGGCTGAAGGGTGTTGTGTATTGAAGATTTCGGGGAAGGTTACGCGACACCACGCAGCGCAACATGACGCCGACACTTCGTATGCAGTAGTTTCAAGTTTTATTTTATATAGCATATTTATTAGTTTATAATTAGTTAATATTTATGTATATTTTTTATGGGCCGTAGTTGCCTGAAATAAAGGAATAATAATAATAACAATAGCTCAAATGAGACTGTACAAATAGGTAGAATGCCTACACATTCAATTTTGAAGATAATACTTGCACTTTCAGTTATCCTATTATAAAGTAATACCATAGTAAAATAAAAGAAGTAAGTTATCTTCATACAAACGAGCCGAGCGACCTACGAGTTTTCTTTTACTATGGTAATACAACATTATACCCAATTCGAATGTTTTTATCTGATTCATTTTCTTAATCAATCACAAAAATGACCCTTGGAAGATTTGACATGCTTTTTGTCTTGGTAAATGATATGCCTTGCCGAAACGATTATCGATTTAGTCCTGCACTTCATCACTAGACGGCGCTGCGTTATACTGCATCTTTATTTCTATATTACATGCCTTCCCAGACCCGATTATGAACTCGTAGAGTAAAAATATTCTGTGATTATGAAGTCCATAGAATCCGGTACTTATGTTAAATTTATGTAACCAAATAGTTGAAACTATAATAATAGACCTATAATGTTGTACCTAATTATTGTAGGTACTTACCTAATATTCATTTGAATACAAAGGAAAACAATTAACAATAACTTACGCACGTCTATCATGAGACCAATAAATATCCGCGTTCCACAGCAGTATGGTGGAATTTAATAAATATTGTACAAAAATGTATATTATTTACTACATTTTTGTATAATGAATAGTAGTAGATTATCCTTTACATAGGTATATAATACCATTAACATTTGTTTGTTCACGCATTCCGCAGTAACAACAAACTAGGTTTTAATATCTAGCTTGGTTTATGGTCATAAGGTTAGTTATTAATACGTTATTCTAAGTTAGTATTTCTTTGTCGATGATGCTCATGCTAGTTAAATTCGTGTATAAAAAAATCTCCGATCTTCACTTGCCAAGAGTATTGACTGTCGTTTACTCAGAAAATTAATAAGAACAATGTGTTTAAATTGATTTTTGTTTAAATCTTAATGTAAAGATATATTGGCTGTCCTGATCCCAGGTTATATTATATGGGTCAGCCTAGGACAATAATAATTCTCAAACTAACTTCGTCCCGCGGCGGATAGTATCAATGGAGAGAAACTAACTATGCATTAGATAAACGTATTATAATGCACGAGGGTATGCGCAACCCAAAGTGCACTCTCTGTTCTCTTCAGAGCCTGATGGGTTGGCATTCCGAAATGAGTGAAGAGAGATCATTCTCAGTATCAATGACTTTAAGTGCTTTCCAAGGTACGGTGGTGTAACACCGCCAACATCCTAACTCCGAACTATTATAAATAATTTAATGACGGAAAAACTCAATAATTTTTTGCTATATCGATATGGGTTTCGAACCAGAGGTCTCATGATCCGTATAGAATAGTCGCCGGGATAGGTGTAGAATACATAGCGTGAGCATTGTTCACGTTCTAACTAAGGTACCATACTGATCAGTGGTCCACCAGTACAGGCGGAGAGACGACACACGGTTTGCGGTGGGTTTATTTAGTGGATGACGGCCCCACACTTCCTTCTTCTTTGCCTCCAACGACGGGGTGTATGTTTAGGTACATTTTTTCCCGCCTAAACAGAAAAAAGGTACAACATTGATTATTTTTTCAACAAAATAGTACGGCTATGTTCCACAAAGATGTTCAATGCTTCAATGTTTGGGTACAAACCTATTATCGTAAGTTTTCAGTTAGTCAACTGGCAACTTAAAAAACACAATCGGTTTGGAGCACACGCTTAATTAGTGTTTCAATTATAATATTTTTTACAGTAGGTACGTACCTTTATCGCAAAATAATATTATTATTATTAGTTTAAAGTAAAACAGAATATACAGTTACTATAATACGCAATAATTCAACGTAACGTACAACGTTACGTGTTCGTGTGCAACTATTGAAAAAATCAGAACATAACATCCGATAATTCGTAACATGTTCCGGTTTCTTAACTTTAGAACTACGATCGTTACTTACGATGCTTTCGTATAATTTACCGTTGTATCGACTTATTACTGAACGAAAGAAATGTGTTGTATTAGGTTAAGCTTCCGCATTATGTCTTCAAAACACTTGGTGAATAACTCTACTCTATATTGAACCCAATATTGTTATTTAATAAACCTACCTACGAAACTATAATGAAAAAATTTAAGACCGATGATGTGCAATACTTCTCCAATAAATAGCGTGAAACTTTAGCAATAGATACTTCATTGCGTGAAATGTTTGTTCTAAGACATTGGTAGAGGAACAATTGCTACTAATTTCTATGAGTTCATAGATTCGGATACAATTTAGTCATACAAGTCTACTTCACAGTTAACGTTATTAGCTAAAAATATACAAGTTTGTACTTTCTTAATGATGCAAATAAACTTCATAAAATAAGTCCAATCAACCAGAACAACAGTTGACTCAGTCATGCTTATAACAATGAAATAAATAAAATAAGCCTAAACAACCAGTTATAATAATTTTAGTTCTTATAAAAATAGAATTGCCATATGCGTATGAAAACTTTTTTAACACTGAGTTCGTGAAGTTCTAAAAAGAAAACACGCGTAGACTGGTAATCATGCGGCTACCAAAGATTTTGGTGTGCCTAGAGATGGTTGTCAATAAACTGATTTGTGCCCGAATAAGTTATAAACAGACACTAATTTTTCCGTAAATAAATTACGTCATTGGCACATTGCATTTTAATATAGGCCGTCTGGGGCCGGCTTTAGAATTGTCCCACCCCGCTCTACCCACGAGAGTCATAAGAGCCGACTGAGGGAATACCCGGGGAGTGGGCAGCAGCACTCCCTCGATTATTAACAACATCCACTGCGATCGCCAACCCGCCTGCCAAGCGTGGCGATTACGGCATTATCCCCCATGACGGGACCGCTCGTTGTGGCGTTCTCTTGGGGAGGCCTATGTCCAGCAGTGGACGTTGAAAGGCTGATGGATAGATGGATGGATTTTAATATATCATAACTTTTCCGGAGTTTTCCGAGTATAAATATAATGTCGCGAAAACTTAACCCCCTCCCTTTCTTCCCTTGTACATACATTGCGACTCAAATAAATTCAAGGAAACTGCGAATGTTTCGTTTGCTTAGCTAAGAGCCTCCTGCCTTGCCACATTTCCTCAAACTAAACTTTTTTTAATGGATGTATGCCTATTTCTTGAGCAGTTTTATAATAATCTGTTCTTTTTATTTAAATGGGCGTGGCTAATTACCCGCCGGGATCCAACAGTAAGTGAGAGTTGTCATTATAACCAAAGTTTCTCACCAGGCTGCGTATGAATTAAAGTCTACAAATAATGCTTTAAATGTGTAACAACGCAAGAAGTTTTACTTAAATAAACAATAGTCAATTCTATTTTGTCTCGCAATCATTTCTTAATATTCGCTAATTTCCAAGGCTTATAATTATACTCTTAACGTTCTTAGGCATATGGTGTCATAAATAACAGGCAGTATTTTGAGCTCATATACATAACATTGTTTGTGAAGCTTCCTCTACTATGAGGGAGACATTGGTAAAGGGTACCTATCGAATATCAAACGTTTTTGAATTAATTCCAAGGCTGTTAATGAGTTCATTATAACGTAATTATGTGATTGCTCTGATTGGCTTACTACTTAAGGAATTATATTAGTTTGCTTAGTCCAATACTGTCTCATAAATATGATTAGCGGAAAAGGTTTATTACTACAACTATTGCAAGAAAGTTTGGTGTTATTTCGAAGGCATGGCGCCACTACCACCGAAGGAATGTAACATAGTTCCAGTGGCCCGCCAATAAAAGCGGAGAGACGGCACACGGCGGGTTTCTTTAGTGGGTGAGGGCCCCAGACTACCCTGTTCGTTGCTCCGAACGACGGGGTGTGCGGTTAGGCACATTTTTTTTCCGCCTTAACACAAAAAATAGGTATGGCGCTACTACACGTTGGAACAGCTTCTTTCTTTGGAAGTAATGCAGTGACTTTTTTTTTCTCTTTTGGTATTGTTTGGATACCTCTGTCATAAACAGTTTGGTATTCTACAAATTCCAGGTGATATTGAAGCATCATGGTTACTATGTTATTAAAGTAATGGAATACCAAAAAAGTTTGCCCCAGTCATGCTTATAATCAGTGCTCTCACATCTTTTTTTTTATCGGGGTTTAAAACCAACTAGTAAGTGCATATTTGATAAAGCACAGACTAAAATTTACGTCCTGCCCCCTGAGGCAGAATGTCATATTTCACGTGTCGACCGTATCGAGATCACTGTGATTGGTTGAGAAACCGACGCGTGGTGTCACAATAATCCGTTGGCCAATCACGGTGATCGTACAAGCGAGACGATACGATCGACATGTGAGATATGAGATTCTGCCTAACCCCCCAGGTTAGAGAAGTTATATATTTAAAATATGTCATATATTTGTATAAACTTGACCATCAAATATGTTTGTGGATACCTACGACATGAGAATAAGTGTAGCTATTAGCTAGTATATGTATAGGTAATATCCTTACTTCCCTTATTAATATTATAAATGCGAAAGTGAGTTTTTTTGTTTATTACGTGTTCACGCTGTAACTATTAAAATCATGAAATACACAAATCTGAAGCCCATAAAAGGACATAGGTTACGGGATGAATATCCCGAAAAAATTAATGGTTCCCGTAGTATAGCTATTTTTAGATAGATAATATTAGTGAGCTGTAGAGTGATGCATTTATATTATGAAGTCCACACAGACGGAGTCGCGGGCAGAATCTAGTTACTAATCTATACTAATAAATGGAGAGCCTGGTTTTTTTGTTCGGTTATACTGCGAAAACTACTGAACCAATCGGAATAATACTTATACCATAAGATGCAGCGTGTTTCGGAGAAGGTTTTAGTATATGAAATGTTGGTAATTACTTATCCGAAACCTATAATTTTGATGTGAAATATCTAATGCAGAGGGAGGGTAAAATCAGCTGTTAGCGTGGCGACGCTTATACCTAATAATAGGAATTCTATCTGAAATTGATTTTTCATCGACAATACTATGACGCGAGCAAAGCTGTGTGGGGCCGGCTTTAGAATTGTCCCACCCTTCTCTACCCACGGGAGTCGTAAGAGCCGACTGAGGGAATACCGCGGGAGTGGGCAGCAGCACTCCCTCAAGTATTAACAACATCCACTGCGATCGCCAAACCTCCTGAAAAGCGTGGCGATTACGGCACTATACCACTATACCATTTCTTGGGGAGGCCTATGTCCAGCAGTGGACGTTGAAAGGCTGATGGATGGATGGATGGAGCGAAGCCGCGGAGAATGAACTAGTACAATATAAATGGTACTAGATTATATAGATTATGAAAGCTATTAGTGAAAGCCTACCGTTGTTATGTTTGTGCGAGTGCTTATCATTCTATTCAATAGGTTCGATTACCTTATATCCTCAATGGAATTACTTAGAGATTGTGCAACTATCATTACCTACTATGTATATTACTTTCATCATGGTATATGGTGTACAGATAAATAACTCCTCCTTTATGTATGTAGTGTAACCGACTTCCATGCACGAGGTCGTGGGCTCGATTCCCCCTCAGGACAATTATTTATTTGATGAACACAGATATTTGTACTGCGTCTATGTGTTTTATATCTATTATATGAATGTATTTTTACAGAAAAAAAGTAATATATACGAGTATATTATATCCGTATTCCGGTACCCATAGCACAAGCGTTAAGCTTAGTTTGGGACCAGAGGACGTTTTGTGAATATTTATTTATTCATCTACATTTTAATATTATTAATTGAAATGTTCCAAGATTTTCCTAATAAAATAATGATTAAGTACACAGATATTATGAACTGTAACAGTCTGCGAGAACAAGATACTTTCGAACATCTACGGTTACAGGGATGTATTGGATCGGAGTAAGTACATATTACAGAAGCTTCATCTACCTGTAAATATTATGTGTGAATTTCAAAGCTGTATATAATTTAGGTTAATACCTTTCAAAATTCTTTAATTTTCGAATCATAGACCCAAACGACACGTCTAAGATCGGTAATAAAAGACAAATGCGAAAAAAATTACGGTTTGCAATATCATTTTGTACAAATGTATGTCGTTAGAAACTGATGATGTTATGATATTGTCATTGTCAACAATTCTCACAATAGATAAGTGCAAATTATAACAAAATATTTAATAAGCCACACTATTATACGAAGTCTATTATTTTATGCAATAAGTCGTTATCAATTTGATTGAATCCGGAAACGAGAAACAAGTTATTATTTTATTAGGTACATTAGGCCAGATGATAGCGACCATTAAAGTAACGTCACATAGTTCCAGTGGTCTATCACACGGTGGATTTATTTGATGGGTGAGGGCCCTGCCACATTCCTGTTCGTTGACCCAAACGACGAGGTGTGCGATCAGGTACATTTTTTCCCGCCAACAATAAAAACCCAGATGAATAATATGCATATTAAAAATATCTATTTTTTTTAAATAGCGCTCAGAGAACTATTTAGACTGAATAGCCTAAAGGATGGTATATCTATATACCTACACAGAAATATGGAAAGAAACGAGTGTAATATACGAATATAATGTTGCGGGTCTTAATCGCTTAGATATTTTAAGGTTAATTATATATTTATATCATTATACCTTTATAATATATCCCGAAGTTCCGACCATATTGCATAGGCCGTGGTCACGGGTTGACTGTCCTGCACTTGGGTGTAATATAACCCAAAGTTATCGTGCTGAATTATTATAGAGTAGCTTAAAGTGATGTTTGCATTTGATCTTAACCCTGCAATACTTAAAGCAAATTCCGTTGAGTTTAGATATTTATGTATATGAATTAACGAATAAAATTGTACTGTGAGGGCTAATTGTCGATTCTGTACCTATATTTATCACAAGACTGTATGCCTCATGTGTCTTATCTAAGTAAATCACTACATATAGGCGTACAAACAATTTTCAAAGACATTGAAATCAAAAATCAATGTCAAGCAAACCTGTCCTGTATCTTTAATTAAAAGAAGGCATAAGACTTTCGTTGCAAGAAGTAATTAAATTGTAGATTGGTAATGAAATTCATTGGTTGTTTATATTTATTGGTTTTCTCTAGACAGTTGAGTAGATGATTTGCATGTGATTTCACTTTCGCTGCACGACAGCTTAAGTTATTACATGTAGTATATACTAAACGACATGGCTCGATATATGATCACTATTAAATAAATAATAAGTATGAGAAATTCGCGAGACTCATTGGAATTTAAACTATCATGTATATTTATGAGGTAGTTTTTTTTTTATTAATTTAAGAAGCTTATGCTGACTTTATTATTGATTTTGAAAATTCTACTTTTGCAAAAATCTCCGGCCTAGCTATATACATTAATATATTATACATATTATAATATAGAAACGAAAGTTCTTATTTAGTGTAAAATTAACCCAGCTCCAAATAATAAATAGGATATAAATCACTTTATCTCAGATTTTAGGGATTTACGTTTTCTTTCATGCTTTAAAATAATTATAGCAAAAATGTATAATCATAATGAAGCATTTATTTCACGTACTTAATTAGAATTTAAAAATATAATTTTTCTAGGCCATATTTTGTTTAGCTTTTGTTTCATATGTAAATTTTGCTGGGCTGGGCAGATTTATATAAAAATATAAAAATTGAAGAATTACGGACACACTTGTGGTAACATAGGTATACAAATAAAATAATAGAGGTTGCCGTTGTCCTCACATTACGGAAAAACTACTGGATAGATTTCAATTAAGCTTACTAAGTTTTATTCCTTATAAATTTCGCCGTTATTTAAAAAAATACGATATCTTTGTTAAGTTCAATGTAAAGTTATTAAAGTTTTAAGAAACATCGATTTTTATGGTCAGCTAGTGATGTATGTTAAAACATAGCATCGCACCTGTATTCCCCAAAGGGGTAGGCAGCAGAGGTGTATTACACACACACGATGATGTATGTGATGTGTGTTTTCTGTTAATATAATCAAGGCAGACGAAGTCGCGGGTATTAGTTTCTATTTTATAGAATTTTTCTATTATACAAGAATGACAAAAATAAAAATATCAAGCAGGTATAAAACTTTCCTTATAACTATGTACTTATGTTAAAATATTCATATTACAAAACCAATTTTTTTTATTAGAATATACAAAAGGGTTACCTAAGTGTATATAAATATGCAAATTAGACATAGGTTTGATAGTTTTTGATATTTTTATATAATTTTTTAACATTTGACATGCTTAGCCATATAAATCAACACAAAAAACGTGAAATCGCGAAATCGCAAAATAACAGTCACAAGCAGGATTTGAACCTGCATCTCCTGGGATACCGTCCCAGATGCTTTGCCAATTCAGCAATCATGACAATTGCTCGGAACTGAAAGTTTCGATAACACATCTATTCTTAAAGTCTTAGGTGACACCTGCGCCATCTGTCTGAAGTACATATTTGCATACTACATTGAAATTTTACATGAATAATTGAATTGATACATGAATTGGCAAAGCTATTAACGGGACGGTATTCCAGGAGATGCAGGTTCAAATCCTGCTCGTGACCGATATTTTCGATTTCACATTTTCACACTTTGTGTTGATGCTTGATAGTATATAAATCAGGGTGTTACCAATTAATATTTTGGGATTTTTAAGCTGTTACTAGATTGATTTGTTTTTTATTTGTCGCTAGTTTAATTACCCTCTGTACAATAACTGCGGTTACACAATGAATTGCCGAAACAAATTAGTACTTAGTCAACTTTAAGGAATGTCGTTGCAATGTACACGACCGGACGCCATCGGACGGAACGGAAACATAAGAAATATTGCCTAGCATACATTTTGATACTTCCTGTGCATTTACGCTAATGACTGTACAAAAATGAACTTTACATTTCAAGGGTTTCTATTCATTAAATTAAAAAAAAAACATTTAATCAACAGTTAAACTAGCTTACTTAACTAACTTAGACACGAGGCTTCTTCACGATAAAAGGGCATTTTTTCACAACTCATTACTCTCCCACTATCACGGGTCTTCACTCAGAGTCAGTGCCGGCTGGCAGACTTCAGGAGCCATCGACAAAATGTGTGCAGGCTTCCTTTCTAGATTGGGCAGGACCAAGTGCAAAAAAAAATTGCGAAAAGTGGTGTGTTTATAAATAACAAATTATTTGTGAATGTGGAAAAAGAGAACCTTACTGCGAGCGGGATTCAAATCTACGTCCCTTCCGATTCGGGGAAGTGCTCTAGACCGCTAAGCAATCGCAGTTACCGACGGCCATGCCCAATCTCCACGTTATAATTTGTCTTTACGACTTGTGTCTTGTGAACTCTCAGCCTAGGGTTGGGTATTAAACCTCAATACACCTGTTTTCGCAGTCCTTAGCCTTAATTAAAATCTTAACTATAATTGCCTTATTATGCATATGGAACAGAGATACAATGAACAGCCTAGTACTACTGGACTCATGGGTGTCCATTAAAGAGGTGTTATGAAACGTGATAAATTCTATGAAAAGTAATTTCACGAAACCAAAGCGTTTATGATATAAAATATAGAAACTATGGTATTGACCTTCTCCTGTCACGCAATCTAACGGCTTCTTAACTTACGGTTAAGTAACAACATATTCGCACACTACAACAATTCAAGGCATTATTTAATTACCGATTGAAATAGATTAATTAACTTGTTTCACTGTGTACGACAAGGAATTTATTTACACATATAGGTACATCGTAGGCAGACATTTCGTTGCTCCATCACCACAGCATATATACCTATGGCATGCCTGTTGTTTGGCACTGACAAGTATGCTCACATAAGAATATTGACCTTACTATTCACTATGTGTGTGGGGCCAGCACCAAGAATAGCTCCACCCCGTCTCTTCCTATGGGAGTCGTAAAAGCCGACTAAGGGATTACCGAGGGACTGGGCAGCAGTACTAAAAACATCCACTGCGATCGCCAACCTGCCTGCCAAGCGTGGCGATTATGGTAAAATCCCCATTTTAGGAAGGCCTATGTCCAGCAGTGGACGATAAAAGGCTGATGGATGGATGGACTATTCACTAGCTTCTGTGCACGACTTCGTCTAATTAGTCTTAATGACATCCAGCTATTAAAAAAAATATATTCTAAAACAAAATCTGCATCCAGAGCAACTCGCGCATTTCCGCACCGATATCAGTAACGTAGCTTCTATATATAATACAATAAACTTATGCGAGTTTATACTGTTTGCCATACCTCCTTATAGTCATTCGTGTACATGATGAATATATTCTAAATGCAGTACTGGAGATAACAAACATATTATTTAAAAAATCAAATCATTATTTTTAATGAAAGTTTGAAAAACACCGAGAATTATCTATTGCTGTCGCAAACTTACTATTAAGTATATTGCTTATTGACAGGAATAATTCAGTCTGTCATTATTTTTATATAATGCAGCGCTCTTCGTGATAGCATTCAAGAAGCAGTTTTTCCGACTTAATTGACGAGAATGGTCATAACGTAGTTGTTATACATAATATATAAATAAAATAGGAATCTGAAAAAGTGCTTTCAAATGGTATAAGAATTATTCGAATAGATGCAGTTGTTTTCGAAAATTAGTCACATATTTTGCACATTTTCTTTATATTAGTTTCGATTATAACAGATTTAACGGATCTATACGCGCAGTGTACCGAATGACTGAGTTGCAGCTACGGTACGGAAACTTCACGGTTAGTCAAAATTATAATATATAATAGTACGTAGTCTCTTCTTACTCAATTAGGTAGTAAAGTTCGTTTGCAGAGACAATATTTCGATTTAAGTACAAAAAATCTGGAAAACGGTTGTTCCTAAAGGCATCCCCGCAACTTCCCGCTAAGAAAAACGGGGAAAAACCAATAACATCCCAACTTTTAAAAATTTTTAATTTTCTTAGCAGGAAGTTAAAAATTAATAATTAAAAATAGCAACATGAAGCGGCGTCTTGGTCAAGATGTTCAGACAACAAGACAAGGAAAATATTCAGTCAAAAAAGTGATCAATAGCTCAGACGTCAAGAATGCATTATCAGAGTTTCTGGAAATTAACCCAAGGTAGTCAAGCTCGAATGTTTGATAAAAATTTATTAAAGCATTTTTTGAATATTTAAATTGAAATAACTTTTTAATGAATTAACCGATTTTCTTTGAAGAATCTTAAAGCTCAAACTGGTCAGACTGAAAATTTCATAGAAATTCTGAAAAAAACTTTTTTTTCAATTTTTTTCGACAACGATATCTCACGAACTAATCAACCGATTTTGACCAAACTGACGGCGATCGACGTGGTTTATTTATGTTAAGAGCTGATTAGTTGGTTCGAATCTATGGGTAAAACAGTTTAAAAGTTATTCCAAAAAAAACACATTCGAAAAAAAATAATTTTGTAGTTTTTTTAAGATTTCTCAAGATTCGGTTCTAGGTCGTAATTGCATTCAAAATCTAAGTTTGGTCAAGTCCTTTCGATTGACGCCGACCGCTGTGAAATCGGTCAAGCCGTTCAAAAGTTATGAGAGATTTACATACAGCCACACACACACACACACACATACATACAGACACATACATGCAGACGTACAGAAATCATTGTGGAAACATTCGGGGAAGCTTCCTAGGACCTCAAAACGTCAAAATCCGTCGAAAAATCGATTTTCGAAAAACGGGGTAAAACCAATAACTTCCCAAACCCAAAACTACAACGATGTGAACACAAATAATTAATAATAGAAATGACGAATCCTGCTCGCAGTAAAGCTCTCTTTTTATACTTTCACAAATGATTTGTAATTTAATAGAAATGACTTTATTGAATATCAAAATAATCACTGAAATACATTTAACTGCCTCGGTGGTGTAGCGGTAGTGTATGCGAGTGCTAATCATGAGGTCTCGGGTTCGATCCCCGGGTCGGGCAAAGTTATTGAGCTTTTTCCTAAAAAGAAAAATTCTCAGTAGCTGTCCAGAGTTTGGAATTGTGCCCGGTAGACGTCAATAGGCTCGCCCCCTATTACGTGGGACTTAAACATAGCTGGCGAGTCGTGGGTGTGTAATACACCTCTGCCGACCCCTTCGGGGAATACAGGCGTGATGCTATGCTAAATACATTTATTTACAGTTTCAGTATTTAATAGATTTTCCCGTCAATGCACATTTTCGATCCCCGGGTCGGGAAAAGATATTCCGTAAAAAAAAAAAATTCTCAGTAGCTGCCCGGAGTTTGGAAATGTGCCCCCTATTACGTGGGACTTAAACATAGTTGGCGAATCGTGGGTGTGTAACGCCGTGTGGGACCGGCTTTAGAATTGTCCCACCCCTCTCTACCCACGGGAGTCGTAAGAGCCGACTGAGGGAATACCTGGGGAGTGGGCAGCAGCATTTCCTCGAGTATTAACACAACATCCACTGCGATCGCCAACCCGCCTGCCAAGCGTGGCGATTACGGCATTATCCCCCATAATGAGCACACAGTACTTTTGGGGAGGCCTATGTCCAGCTGTGGACGTCGTAGGGCTGATGGATGGATGGATGGATGGGTGTGTAATACACCTCTGCCTACCCCTTCGGAGAATACAGGCGTGATGCTATTTTTTTTATATACTATTACACACTTTCCTAAATATAACAGGAAAGTGGAAAAAATATGAGCAGACTCGATTTTGTCCGTAGCTTCGTCTGTGTGAACTTCAGAATAGCGTCGATATTATGTAATTTCCAACGTGATATAGCATATTAAAATAAATAAGTCATAAGACATTGTACTATAGGCTGATAATAGACGAGTGCCAAAATCTTCGTTTATTATTCTTCTCATTTATACGTAGTATGTATACATATGTATTTTTTTTTCAACATTTTTTCTGTCCCACTATTGGGCACGGGTCTCGTCTCGGAGTGAGAGGGTCATAGTCCACCACGCTGGCATAATGCCGGTTGGCAGACTTCACAAGCCGTCGAAAAAAACTCTCAGGCATGCGGGTTTCCTTCCGATGAATCCTTCACCGAGCAGTGATAAATTATAAACAAATACACACATCATTTCGAAAAGTCAGAGGTGTGTGCCGTACTCGGTCTGAACTTTGGACTCAGGATTGAACTCGATACCACTGTCTTTGTAGTCCTTGGTTTTACCGTTAGGCTATCATTGCTATTACATATGTACTCGTATGTAATGTTAATATTATCTCCTTGAATATACTAAGATTTATACACATTTGTGTTTTAGACGCGTTCAATTATTAATTTACAGTAGCACAAACTGACTTTTGAATAATGCATGTTCAAGTCCAACGAACTGAACTATACTGATACACAAACAGTTAAACTGTAGTACTAAGTACTTTTCTGAACTATACTGATAACACAAACAGTTAAAATATAATAATAACACTCAAATAACAGTTAGAGTAATAATATTAAGCAAATTAATACATATTTATGTAATAATATTATTATTATAATTATTATAACAATAAACATAATCGTATTTAATTAACTCACATTAAATAATTACTACCAATTAAATAATGGTTTGCGTAATATTCATTATTTTTTAATTAGTTTAATAAAAACTATTTCGTAAACATTTTTTTTCCTCTATTTATGTAGTTACCGTACTATAGTTTCGCTGTGTAAACGGCCTGGAACCACTTACAGTTTGAATTGCAAGCAATAACACAAAAATGTTAAGTTGCATTTACCTATTTTGGAATATGTATTGTAGTAAATATATTTTAATTTATATAGAACACAGCAAGGCAAAGGCTAGTTTTTAGGTTATATCTCATGTTCCCAATATAGTAGCGAGATAAAATGTGTACTAGCTTTAAGTCTTATCAAGTCCTAACAAAAAATGTGTCATTAAAATTCATTTAGTAGTTTTTGTGATATGGGAACAAACAAACAGACACAGAAACAGAAATTCTAAAAACATGATTTTGTGTTCCGAAACGCTTCATTTCAATTTATCTCAAATAATAAGCAGTAAGCTAACCTTGGTATTCTCTTCTCAAATAAAAACAGAGCATCATGCCTGTATTCCCCGAAGGGGTAGGCAGAGGTGTATTACACATCCACGGTCCGCCAGCGATGTTTAATTCCACGTAATAGCGGGTGAGCCTATTGCCGTCTACCGGGCACATTTCCAAACTCCGCTCTCTGCTACCGAGAATTTTTCTTTTTACGAGAACGATCAACAACGTTGCTCGGCCGGGGATTGTCCCGATCTCATGATCAGCAGTTGCACACACTACCGCTGCACTACCGAGGCAGTTAACTTCTCAAATGTCTTAAATATACGTACACAGGTACTTTACAGCTTTATAATAGTGTATATAAAAATACAAATGGATATAAAACACAAAATGTAAGCAAAACAAAAAATAACTGCAATCTCCGTTAACAGAAAGTTTACACATACATACGATATTATTGGTGTTAACACCCGCACCTAAAACTTAAATTAACATACGATTTTCACTTTCATTCTTTCGATTGGAATTATAATTAGGTATTTATTTATATACTTTAATTTTATATCTGTGAAATGAAATGAAAGAATAAACGGCTATCTCCTGCTACAACCAAAACGCAACGATGTGCCGGTCACACGGGAGATGGTGGTACCAACCCGCTCGGGCCCGACACCAAGTGAGTACTCCCACTTGGGACCCAGCCCTACCACCAGTCATGCAATGGATGATAATTGCTTACTTCCCTTAGTCGCCTCATACGACACCCGTGGGAAAGAATGGGGTGGTGACACTTGTATTCTTAGTCCATCACCACACGGACAATATGTTTTTACACCTAAATTTAAGCCAAGCGTAAAAACTAAGAAATATAAACATTGTTTTTATTTTTCAATTACAAAAAATTCTACAATGGGTTAGAACAGAAAACACAGATAGAGCTCAAAAAACTAATAAAATAAAAAAGACTTTCAAATTTTTGATGCATTTATGTATTACTGTGCGAACGCGAATGTTTATTGGAATTCTGTATTCATAGACAGGTGTTTATGTATCCTATGATGATCAGCCAAAAAAATCTCAAGAGTTTCCCGGAGTCAAACAAGTTTTAATAGTAAGTAAACGCATATTTCAGTGAGTATACGAACAAATATAAGAAAGTAATAAACAAAACACTTAGAAATACAGGTCAATAAAATAATATGTATGCATCTAACGTAAGGAGTGTAGTATGTTGTCCGAGTTTCCCCGGATCCTGCAATTATTAAATCTGATCTGGAAACTGTGTCAAACATCTTCAACTTTCACTTTTCGTACATTATGGCAATTTTAAAAACCTGCTTTCTTTCACTGCTCAAATATATCACCCGATATAATGTATTAGCTTTGGTAGATGACTTCGAATACAATTTATTTTTATTTTTTAAGACTGACCTCGCAATAGTGAATAGTCCCTGAACCAACAAGAGCTTAACACTGAATAATTCATTCATCTTTATCTCGCATCACTTAATCGCGGCCTGAAAATTGATAGTTTACGGATTAAACGCGTCATTTTTGAAACTTGACTCATCTAGTAATAAAAAAGTTTAGGTAACTCTCTATGGTGTGTGAGGTGCGCTTCAAAAATTAGATATTTAAAAAAAACTAATGAAGAGTATTTGATAATACATTAGTTTAGAAGTTCGTTTTAGTCAAAGGTCGAATGAAATTGTTGAGTACAGCGTCCACTTGGAACCCGTCGACCACAACAACGTCGTTGCCTCACTTCCACCTTTACGTTGCTTTTAGGTAAGTATGTATATATTATATATTCATCTGTACAAGGATTGATCCCGACCTATTCATAAAACAAGGTTAATGTTGAAAGGATTCAATGTCATTCATAGGTATTCATATACTCGTATAATTTGGAGGCTTCAGAATTTTCAAATTAAAAAAAATCAAACTATTGGAAAAGTCGCTGCGACTAATTGGTGGAGTTTGCGAACTGAAACAGTAATGGACTCGCATAGAAGTACGAGTACTTTTGAAAACGAGTGTGTAATATGTGCTTATTATATCTCCTTTCACGGAAAAAGGCAGCTGTTAGTGTGAAAAGCTAACATACACACAAACTTTCGCATAGCTCGGTTAATATCATAATAGCGCAATAAAACGTGAGTGTATTAACAGCTTAAAACGATGATTGTTTTCGTTTTTACAAGGATTAATTAATGGCCATGCCATTCGAAAGTAAGTTCCGAGAAAGTTTTATCGGTAGGTACTAAACTAACATAATATATGTAATCCTAAACAAACATTTATCTCCATTTACATAATTTCCTAAAACAAAATCAGACTTCCTATCATAATATAAAATTTACGTGTCTACACGAGTGATTATCGTGCAGCGGATAATCAAGCAATTTAACGATTAATCGATTATGATACATCTCAAGATATGTTTAATACGCTAAGGTTATTTAGTAACATGTAATTTACTGTAAAAGTTAAAGGTAAAACCGCAACGAAACGAAATAAACTATGAATTATTGGCCCGGGCTTATGCAAGCGAATACAATTATATAAAGCTAGATTGGTCCGTGTGTGCTTCAGAATTGGGCCAGTAAATATTTATATATTATTATGTAAATATATCCCTACAGCTGCTCAACCCAACGTACAAGAGACAGCATCTCCCATCATCTGCTCATGTGCATAGTGCACCGGAATCAGCAAACTACGGATTGTCAGGTAACCACATCCTTTTTCTGGCCTTCCAGTATCTCCGGGGTTTTTGGGGTGACTAAACATTCTACGGAACATTAATTATCTCTATGCAAAAATAGCTATCACGCAGAAATCGACAATTTTTTTGGATAAAAAGTAGTCTTATGCAATTTCATGATTATCCGTTCAGTAGGTACGGCATGAAAGCGTAAGAAACAGATGCACTTTCGCATTTATAATATTACTAAGGAAGTAAATATTATGTACTTGTGCGATTAAACGGTAGATTATGCTGTTGATTAGTTCGATGTTCGTTATTTGTCTCGATAATATCTCGCAGCACGGAGAGTTGGCTTGACACTAGGTATGTATTTAGGTTACTTACTTCTAAAGTTGCAGTAACCCGTGTCTAATCCAGCAGCAAGTTCTGCAACAAAGGTAAGCCAATTGGTGAGTATAAGAAAACAGGTAATATGCGTGAAAGCTTGAAGAAGTTACGAGTACATTCGTTACGGCCACGCATATGAACTTCCACCTGCTAACGTGGCAATTGCGGGTATCGCAACGTGTAACCAATCCCTTTGTCATTCTTTTCAACCGTCACATCATAAGGAATTTTAACTCTAGTAGCAGTATCAATAATATTTTTATCGATATAATATTTGTAGCTAAAGTTTTATTTGTGACTTTTTAGATCATATCTCAGATTCACGATATAGTAGCGGGATAAAATGTATACCAGTATTTAAGCCTAATCAAGAGCTATCAAATAAAACAAGTTGCATTAAAATCCATTCAGTATTTTTTGCGTGATGCACGAACGAACAAACAGACAAACAAACAAAAAATCTAAAAAAAATTGTTTTGTGTTCAGGCACGCCTATATAGCCTAATATAGTAATTTTTTTCTAATGTACGGACACAGCTCTGTTACAGCTTTATAATAGTATAGCCTAGCTGCTCCCTACGACTTCGTATGCGTTTTATGTGGGGAACCCTGCTTATTTTTCCATAATAAAAGTAGCCTCAGTTATATAATTTATTATTATACTATTTTCTGCCTCCGACTTCATCTGCGTCAACTTTCAAGTATATCTTTCCCGCGGGAACTCCTTATCGAGTGTCTTAATTTATCTGTATATATCAATTTTCGTACAAATACGAGAGAGAGCGAAGTTGTCAGGTATATTATGTCACCACACTACCCTGTTCGTTGCCCCGGACGACGGGGTGTGCGGTTAGGAACATTTTTTCCCGCCTTAACAAAAAAAAAAAAAAGGTATATTATGTCAAAAATAGCTATCCTACGAAAACTATTCATTTATTCGGGATTGAATATATCCTACACCTAAATTAATCCATTACTATCGACCAACAAAATTTAATCCAAATCCGCTCAGTAGTTTAGGCATGATTGAAGGACAAACGTCCAATCTTTACAAACTTTCACATTTATAATAGTAGGATATCATAAAGCTAGAAATGTGGTTCGTATGCCACGGTAGTTATACCATTATACATGGTACTTTCTTTAACTGTTGCAAAGAAAGCGACAGGTTACGAGGAAACGGCTACGTGACCACGGTAGCACGTTTCTAGTACGTTCCATAATTGACAAAAAAAGTATATCAATAACTTTAATTTGATTACATGCTGTGCTTTTACAAATCTCATTGGTATTGACTTCAAATCTCTCGTTGCAAAATAAATAAATTTTAATGACGTGCACTAGCTAGCTCTTTCTATGACCTGTATTTGAAAATAATAAATAAATAATAGATTTATTTCCTTTTTAAACGTCTCTATTTTTGAAGTGAAATCTTCCAACACCATTGTGATTTGTAACTCCATAAAACAGAAAAGAGACAATAAACAGAAAAACGTACATGTAGAATTTAGCCTTTGAAAGAATGAGATGGAACATATACAGAGTTAACCTTGACCTGATCAGCAACTCGCCAGAAGAACTCTTCAACACCGTACGGCATCTACGGTGTTTTGATTGCGCACGTGACAAGCTTGATGGTTATGGTCAAAATCTACAGGTCTACTCTACTACTCTAAATGTTAACATTTTTAAATATAAAATTTCTACAGTTATTAAAATTATTATTGCAATTTTGGTAAAGCCATTTTTTAAGAAGACTATAAAACAGGTTTCTTTGGTGGAGGCATTGAGGTCAAAAATGCAGTATTATAAAAAGTTATGAGGCTTAAGGCTACATAAGCCTGGCTTTTTGCAAAAATATTAAATTGGCAACACTATTGTAAAAATCATCAGCACCATAGTGATGTCCTATTATGTATTTTTGTGTATGTGATGGTAACTGAAAAAAAAAACCATTTTGGATAGGATTTCCGTAAATTCCTTTTTTATTTTTTTTTGTAATGCCGAGTGGGGCCGGCTTTAGAATTGTCCCACCCCTTTCCACCCATGGCAGTCGTAAGAACCGACTGAGGGAATACCGAGGGAGTGGGCAGCAGCACTCCTTCGAGTATTAACAACATCCACTGCGATCGCCAATCCGCCTGCCAAGCGTGGCGATTACGGCACTATCCCCCATTCTTGGGGAGGCCTATGTCCAGTAGTGGACTTTAAAAGCAGCAGCTGGAAGGAATGCTCACGATATGAAAGAAAAATATTTTTTTATGGTCTTAGCCCCGAGTGTTAGGGCTGCGCATTGATTCGACAGTCAGCCAGTCATTTAAATATAAAAGATAGATATATATAAAAGATAGGGATAGAGTCGATGGTAGCGTGTTCCACCAATAAGTAATATAAGTTTAAAAACCATGTAATAAAAAATACATTTAAAATTTAAAGCAACCCCCGACACATAAACGTTATTTAAAAAGCGAAAAATAATATATAAATATTGTCCCTTTACGTTTAATATAAATTTAATAAAGGTGATAATAATATTTAGATATTATTTATCCACTTAAATAGATTTGTAGAGTCAGGATGCTTTAAATTTTACTTTATTTTATCCATATATAAACTTTATGAAAGCTTACAGTTGAAAATTTTTAAATTACTTTAATTCTGTATAATTGTGTTTTATTGCTACAATGTTTATAATGGTATTTTGTTGCTAATGTATTCAGTATATTATTTGTGTAAAAATCAGGAGAACCCAGATCAAAGAGGTAAATTTATACGAAGAAATATCAGATAAATATACCGGGAGAAATCGCAGCAGAGTTTTAAAAGTTTCATGTCTACCGTTGTTAGCGAACAAAACATCACTTTGAAAATTGCAAGTTGCAAGACTATGATGCCCAGTGCTTTACGCGCTGATGCAACAACAGTAGTTACCGGAGTTTCTTGCCGGATATTCACAATGAAACTGCGTTTGGAACTAATAATAGATATAATATTAGCAATGAATATAATGCAAACTTGTAGTCATATTAGTGCTTCACAGGATGTACAATTACACGTAATAATCGAAAATAGATTTTTAATTGTTATAGTGACTTCAGGAGAATGAGAAGTTAAGGAAAATATGATGGTTCAATAAAACCGTTACGTACACTTTAATGAGGTTGAATTTTCAACGCACACCATAGAAAATTACCAGTTAACTACAGTAACTTTGATTTCATGCCTTAGCCCAATCAAACTAGTCTCGTTATCGGGAATGTTGGGCAGTTGATCTAAATTCCATGACTAAACCACCGACCTAAGATGGCGACATAATTGCATTCTTTTTCTAAAATAAAATTTTCGTTAACTTTAAAATTTTGTTAATTGTACAAACGACTTAGAAATTTTTATAGAGCTATATTGAGTTGAGGGTTTAAACTAAACAAAAACTTAGTTTAAAACAAAGTGGACCTTTTATTGTAATCACCTAATTTTTCGGTTTAATTACCATGGATCTTAGGTTTTACCGTTGGCTGAGCCACGGTCAAAAAAAAACGGTAGGTATATGATATTTCAGAAGTTTACGGCACTTTTCCGCTTATTATTATAGACGGTTTTTAAAGCATCTCAAATTTAAATAACGGAGTACTAAATCTAAAGATGGCACCATAAAATACGTAATGTTTGTTATATTTTATAACGCCACAAAAGATTGTAAGAAAAGGGGCCTACGTGTGAAGAGCCAGAACAGATGATAGAGTAACAAAAGAAAATGGTTTGCACAAGTGGATGATTAGGTATAACTTGGATGTGGATTCAGTTGGTATGGAAGGTACACCACTGATATAGAAAGAAGAGTAAATGCGGGAAATAGAGTGAACGGAGCATTGGGACAATTTCCCCGCAAACACCATCTCAGCCAGAAGGACGTGTCACAATACACAACGCAGTGCTTGTCCCAACATTATTAAATGGAAGCGAGAGTTGGGTATGCAACAATGAGCATGACAGTAAAATCAATGCAGTCGAAATGCGATCTCTGAGGAAAATCTGTGGAGTTAGGCTGACTGACCGCATTCATAACGACGACGTAAGAGAGCGAGTAGGTACGAAAGAGAGTATTGGTGTAAATATGCTAAAGGGAATGCTCCGATGGTTCAGACATGTGGAAAGAATGCCGGACGAGCGACTGATTAAGAAGATACACAATGCGAAAGTGGAAGGATGTAGGTACAGGAGGAGACCGAGACTTACGTACCTAGACATCAACAAATCGGTCTTGTATTGAATGAAGGTGGAGTCAGGAGTCTCTGAAATGCCTTTGCCTACCCCGCAAGGGAAATGGCGAGGTGATAAGTAAGTAAAAAAGTATTTTATAACTAGGCTAAAGCTTATATCATCTACAAAACTACTTTGATTCAGACAGGTAGGTGCGACTGTGCCTAATAATTGCCTTCTTTTAAATAGCTGTTCAGTCAAGAGTTCTTTCGTCACACAAAACCAGTTCTCCTCCCATGAACTACTCGATTAGAGATTAATGGATTGTCAGGACTATAGTTGATTGATGGAACACAAGCAATAAGTAGTTGAGTCATACCAAATACTTTATGATTGGGACAATGTTATTGCAAAACAATGGTAAGTTAAACAGCTTGCAATAATAATTATTACAAATTCACTCAGCCCTTCTCAGATAAATCGTCTGTCAGTATCTCAGTATTAATGTCAGCACAATATGATAATGATAGATCGGGTTTATTATATCAAGTAAATAGTCTCTAAATTAAATAGATTAATATGTAAGAATAGTAATGGGCAATCATGTGCTAGAACAAGTGGATGAATTTGTATTTTACGGTAAACATAATAATAATACTGCTACATAGGAATACTCTCTTGGTAGACGTTTCCATTTTAGCGTTTTTAGCTCTAAATCATGAATTTTTTTGGTACTTAAATAAGTATGCATTTAGCTAAGATAAGTGCTTAAAATATCTTAGATTTTATTGAATTAGCTTTTTATATTGTCGTTAGTTCTCAAAGGGTACTTTTGATTTTTTGTAAAGAGGTTGTTGTAACACGTGTGAGTTGTGCGATGTCCGAACAAAACTGGAAACAGGCATCAAAAACTCATGGGCCGACTCAACCAGGAAACTAAAACCCTTGATATAACAGACATATAGGAAAATGTTAATAGGAATTAAGTGTTTCGTTGGTTGAGTGTGAGGTCAAACCTCTTCCTCATGTGGACGAACGCTTATATCCATCTCCTCACCCCTCTTTATCATCCTTTTTCTAGACCTGTATGACTGTTTCTAGCGTCTATAGACTACGATAACCACTTACCATCAACCGAACCATCAGTGTAGTAATAAAAAGAAAAGGAAAACGACCAGACAAAAGACATTATATTTATTGGTACCTTTAGTACCTGCAGAACATTGTACTGGCGAATTCTGGATATAGTTGTATTAATAGACTATACGACTTGGATTGGCTTTGTTAACAATAACTTAATTACTCATATAATAGCAATTTTATTAAATTGTTGAATCAACCTTTACACTTCACAATAAAAATTAATTGCAAAAGAAACTTTTTGCAATAGTTTAGCATTTATAAATATAATAGTTAATATAAAAATACTAAGGCTTTTTATTACAATCATAATTCCAAAATGTTAACAGCGTATTTATTTATTATCTACTGTAAGCGTGTGAAATGACTCGTAATAAAAGTATTATAATTAGTATCTATAAGATGTAATATTAATATTTGATATTTATTTTCCAAACAAATTGCGAATGAAATTGTTTTTTACAGAATATGTTGTAGAGATAAATGCCGTAAAACAAATTAAGTTTGAAAAATCAGTTGTTTTTCGTGAAGTGACAGTAGTACCCACCTCAACGCTTCGCTTATGAGGCCTGCAAAAGTCTAAAAAGTTACATATACCTACATTTATGAGTTTTTGAACGTTGGTTTTGAAAGTCAGTCTGCTTTAAACACAAAGTGAAAAATGTGAAATCGAAAATAACAGTCACGAGCAGGATTTGAACCTGCATCTCCTGGATACCGTCCAGATGCTTTGCCGATTCAGCCATCGTGACAATTGCTCCTGACTGCTAATTTCGATAACACATTCATACATGTTTAATGCATAGTGCTAAGCATGTCAAATGCTAAAAATATATATAAAAATATCTAAATAGTCAGTCTGCTACAAATAAATGTGCCCAGTCAGTCTGTAATGTGCCCAGTCAGTCTGTGCTGTTTACCAAGTGATGTGTGCGTGTTGCAAACACTCACAATAATTTTTCTAAATGATTCACTTAATCACTCACGTCTGTGAAGAGATTAACGGGCTACTATCACGAAATGCGACAAAGTCGCTATTTTTACGAATGAGAATAAATGTAATTTTATACCCACGTACATCGTTATAAATATTGATTTATAATGTTGTTATTTGGAATTAAGTTACATAAGTAATCATTTAACACAGCGAACACAGCTTCAAATTTCTGAGATAGTAGCTCAACTGGCCTTTGCGGTAGAAGAATGATCTTTACTCGAGATTTATACCTAAACTGGGAACAACTGCACAGATGGTGGAGTGGTTTAGACATCCACCTCGCATGCCTAGTGCTTGGGTTTCCCACATAGGACAATTTTTTTGTGTGATCCACAAAGAATTCTGAGTCTGGGTGTAAAGTACACCGTACCAAACGTATCGGATATATTGCATAAATAAATTCACATTGCCATCGTACGGGGCAACGGCCGTCGGACTCACCCCGCCCATTAAATAAACGCAATGTCTGCCGTCTCTCCGCCTGTGATGTCGGACTACTGGAAGTTTCATACACATTTATATTCATAGATTACGACTAGTATTAAAATGCTGAACTATCTTGTAAATTAAATACAATTGTAAAATAAAAAAATATTACAACATATCGAATCCAAGGAAGACCTTAAAGGTCTTGGATTCGGTACCGTTCCAGGCATTCTTCGAGTTGAGCTACCATGAATGTCAGTCACGATGATCAATTACTCTCTCATTATCGTTGTGAGACATGTCACCAATAGATGAGTATTACATAATTAACGTTTAAAATTGAGTAAAAGTCAACGAGGTCTGGATCCGGACTTTTACTAGAAGAGCAAAAATGTAGATATTATGACGGAAAAGAAGAGTTTGAGGGAAAAAAGAGGACAATTACTTTGGAAGAAAGGGGTACTTCCTCTAAAGTTTCTGTCCGCAATTTGGTCAAAAAGGCGAATATTGCAAAAAAAAAAAAAAATTGAAGTTAAATGTGATCTTATTCTTTGCAGAGAATGTAGAGACATGTAAATATTGCACCCAAAACAGTTGCTCAAACGTCTATTATTGTAATCTTGACCCACATTATGTGTATTATTTTAATTACTATCAATGCAGATTTCTTTCATTCGCGGTAACCGCGTGCAGTTTATGTTGCGATTTTTATGAAATAAACACCGTATATGTATTCAATAACACTTTATTTTAGCATAAGTATAAAAGACTAATTGCGCCACAAAATTACTGTGACATTAACAAAAAATTTAGAGCTTATAAAATTTCAGCTCTCGGCTTGCTCTTGCTCGTATTAACTCGTTTATTGTTGCGCTTTTAAGAATTGTCGCATCATATTAGATTAGATTTCTATAGACATAAATAAACTCTGATATGTATAAAGCGATATTTGAAATATACCATTCCATGGTACTTCTAGTGATTAAATATAAAATAACAAAGAATAGATCTGTAAATACATAATACTATATTATAGTTATTTATTTTGTTTTATTATTAATTTATATATACATGTACACGTTATTTAATATTCTTACATGTGTTTCATTAAAACGGATAGTTTGTAAATATTGTAAAATAACACCTAACTAAATATTATCTTCCTGAAAGTATTACCTAATTGCCAATTTGATACAGTTTTGTAACATATGCATAATGTAATACATTTCATGAATAAATAAACCGTTATTATGACATTCTGTACCTATACTTAATATACACAGTAACTTTTAAAGATTCGCGAATTGTACATATATTTATTATAAATTAGGTGAAATTTTAACTACCTTTAGCCTGACGTAATTTGTACGCGAAAAAAGACCTGTTTATGTTACTTTAAATATGTACACTTAATACTTAATATGTCTTATCTTAATATACACATATACTTAAGCAAAATCCCACTCACTCTCGATAATTATCTCGAAAACTATAAACTTGAATTGGCTTTCAAAAACTAATAACTATCCCAAAGTTATTATTTTTTGAACATATACACTGCTAAGAACAGATATTGAGCAAATCCTATCTAAAACCTATCTTTTCCTCTAGAATAACGATAACCTAATTCAACGGGGACGAAGTCACAGGCAAAAACTAGACTAATATGTATATTATTATAATAATGCAATCCAAAGCAAATTCCTCCTTCTCCTACTTAGAAATAAGGCTTTTTATTGTTAAAGCGAGAAAAAATAGATGTCACGGGACGTCTACCAGATGTGAAAACATCGAAATTATTTTGTAGAAATAATGAGCAGAAATAAAATAATTATCACTTTTTCAATGTGTGCTTGTATAAAATTATGACATATGTAAAATAACGGAAACGGACATAAATCATCATCATCAGGCCCTGGATATCACCTAGGACCAAAGTACTTGTCAAAACAAACCAAACCATTCCAAAGTTGGTGTTGTTGGGTGATTTCTATCTATTATATATTATGTATTTACAAAAAAAAAAGTAATATATGTGTGGGCTATATTTCTTTTTATGCTTATGAAAAGTATTGTTCAAGTTAGGGTAGTAAGAAAGTTTGATGTGAACGTGAGGCGGAACGTGAGATGTCTGAATGAACGAGCTATGTGTATGAAAGACAAGAAATGTTCTGAGTGGGGGGATTCGGAGGAAGTTAAGACGTGAGAGAGGACGTACCTATATTAAGACGCTATTTCTATTTTCTATTTAAAAAGTTTGTACATGTTTTTTTTCAAAATATAATCATAAACCGAGCCAAAAGTAGTTTTGCTACCTCGATCCCTACAATTTTTGGAGGCTCGTCCCGGGATCGACTGGGATTAACGAAGATTAATTTTGCATCGACGACGACGCGCCGGCATTGCGTGGCCTGCGCAAGGGCAACGCAATATAAGTACGAGGAAGACGAGGTATATGTTATCATTTATACACGCTGTTAAATATTCAAAGACGATTTACGCCAGCAAAGACGATGTTTGGCAATAAAGACGACGGTATTACAGCAGCAGCGGCGGGCACGGCGGCCATGTCGTTGGATCCAACTTATTCTTACGGTGTGGTTAAATTTAGTGGCGAAGATAAAGCCTATTCTTCGACTAAATGGGCAGCTGATATCGAAGACAATGCGGAAATATTTGGGTGGAGCGCACAGCAGAAATTAATAATAGCTCGACGATCACTCGTCGGAACGGCGGAGTTATGGCTTAGGTCAGAAAAGACATTTAAATCATACGAGGACTTAAAGGCGGCTCTCTTGAAGGAATTTCCTGATGTACTAAATTCTAAAGAAATGCATGAGCTAATGGCAGGTCGAAAAAAAAGAAAAGATGAAACGGTATACCAGTATATGTTAATTATGCGTGAGTTGGGTAAAAGAGCAAAATTTCCAGATTATATTGCCATACAGTACATAGTAGACGGCATAATGGATTACGAGAGCAATAAATCTATGTTATACGGCATTACGACATATAGCGGGTTAAGGGAAAAACTTGCGATTTACGAAGTTATAAAATCTAAGATGAACAAAGAACGAAGAAGCGGTGTTAGCACGAGTAAACAAGGCGATAAGCAGAAAACTATTACATCAAGCCAGAAGCAATCACCTATAACGTCGAGTAGAGTATGTTTTAACTGCGGTGAAAAGGATCATACGGCAAATCGGTGTCCTAACGGTGTGAAGTGTTTTCGCTGTAATAAATTTGGCCACATAAGCAAGGATTGCGAAAGCGGCCATGTTTCCGACAAATCATTCCCAAGATCAATCACGAAGAGCGGGAGCCGGACCGGTCATTCGCTGCATGTGACAGATTGCGCAAGTGGCGACACGAAACAGATAAGTTCAGAACTAACGAATGACGGATCGCGAACAACAAATGGTGATACTTTTAAGGATAGAACTGATAGTTTTCAAAACGGTTCAGTTCACTCGGTCGTTTTAAATGTAAACAATAAAGTGTCAGTGAATAAAAATAAATCTATAAAATCAGTGAAAATGTGTGGTGTTACGGTCGATACACTTATTGATACGGGTTGTGATTATAATTTAATAACTTCACAATTGTTTTTTCAGCTTGACAATGTCGTATATGTAAAAGATAAAGTTGTATTAACAGGGTTGGGAACAGCTAAGGTATGCACTCTGGGTAAGTTCACTACCTATATTGAGGTCGATAATAATAGTTTTGAAACTTGTTTCTATATTGTTCCTACAGGTGTTATTCCATATCAACTTATATTAGGTCAATCTTTCTTAGGGAATGCTACGGTTTTATTAGATAGAGGTGCAGTCAGACTTATGCCACAAAATGATTACAGTTTGTGTATGTTGAGTTTACCAATCGCATCTGAGGAGCCTATCTCTCAGATACCGGCAGTTCAGAAACTGATTGACAACTATAGGCCGATGAAGACGAAGGAGGCACCCATCAAATTGAAAATTAATATGAAAGATGATATTCCTATTTCGCAACGCCCAAGAAGGTTGGCAATCAAAGAAGAAGAAGTAGTTAGACGCCAGATTGATGAGTGGTTAGACAAAGGAATAATAAGACCCAGTTACTCAGAATATGCCAGCCCCTTAGTACTTGTAAAGAAGAAAGATGGTACATTTAGAGTTTGTGTGGATTATAGAAAAGTGAATCAAAAGATGATTAAAGATGAATTCCCCTTGCCAGTTATAGAAGATCATATAGATAAGCTTAGCAAGTCAAAAGTGTACAGTACACTGGATTTAAAAAATGGATTTTTTCATTTACCTGTACATGAAGACTCGGTAAAGTATACTGCTTTTGTTACTAGTAGTCCGGAAGGTCAATTTGAGTTTTTAAGAGCACCTTTTGGTTTGTCTATTTGTCCAAAGTATTTCAGCAGGTTTATTAACATAATTTTCAGGGACTTGATTAATAGTGGAATAGTTCTAATATTCATCGACGATATTATTGTTTTGTCTAAAGATGAGACGGAGGCTCTAGAACACCTCAATTTAGTTTTAAAAGTAGCTTCAGAATATGGCTTAGAGATTAATTGGAAAAAATGTCAGTTATTGCAAAGAAAAGTGGAATATTTGGGTCATGTTGTTGAAAATGGTACTATTAAACCATCACCGAGTAAGACTGAGGCTATTGCAAACTTTCCTGAACCGAGATCAACCAAACAAGTTCATTGTTTTGTAGGACTGACTTCCTATTTTCGCAAGTACATTGAAAATTATTCAGTAATAGCAAGACCCTTAACAGAATTACTAAAGAAAAATCAGTCATTTTATTTTGGAGAAGAAGAGAGAAAGTCATTTGAAACATTAAAGGCTAAACTATGCTGTGAACCTGTATTAAAAATTTTTAAAGTTGGTTTGGATATAGAATTACATACAGACGCATCAAAGTATGGAATTGGAGCGATTCTCTTGCAAAAGGACAGCAGCGATGGAGCATTACATCCTGTTCATTTCATGAGTAAGAAGACCAGTGCCACTGAACAAAATTATCATAGCTACGAGTTGGAAGCATTGGCAGTAGTAGAAGGTGTAAAGAAATTTAGGAAGTACTTATTTGGAAACCATTTCAAGATTGTGACAGACTGTGCAGCATTTCAGAAAACATTGTATAAGAATGAAGTAGCAACAAAAGTTGCAAGATGGGTTCTATTTCTTCAAGATTTTGATTATGAGATAGTGCATCGTGTTGGTAAAAAGATGGTCCATGCTGATTCACTAAGTAGAAGTCCCCATGTCAACCTTATTCAGTCAGAGCTACATGCGAGGATATGTAAAGCCCAGAAGGAAGACGATAATTTAAACATGGTAAGAGAAGTTTTAAAGGATAAGGAGTACAAAGATTTTTATATTGAAAATGATTTAATTTACAAAGGGGTAGAGAAAAAACTGGTAATCCCAGAAGTTATGGATACTGAAATTATAAGAAAAGCTCATGAAGTAGGACATTTTGGTAAAAAGAAGACTATGGATCTAGTAGAAAAAGATTATTACATAAAAGAGATAAATAAAAAGATAGATAAGATAATTTTAAGTTGTGTTCCCTGTATTTTGGCCAGTAGGAAAGAAGGAAGACAGGAAGGATTTCTGAATCCTATTGAGAAAGGAGAACTTCCCTTGGAGACATTACACTGTGATCACCTTGGCCCATTGGATGTCACAAAGAAGTTATATAATTACATCTTAACTGTTGTTGATGCCTATACAAAATTTGTGTGGATATATCCTACAAAGACTGTTACAGCTAAAGAGACAGTAGATAAACTGAAGTTGCACCAAAAGGATTATGGTAATCCCTCAAGAATAATTACAGACAAAGGGACAGCTTTTACAGGAAAGGATTTTAAAGATTATTGTGAGGAAGAAGGCATCCAGCACCATACTGTTACTACAGGCATTCCGAGGGGAAATGGACAAGTGGAGCGTATTCACAGGGTGATTATTTCCGTGCTAACCAAGTTGTGTGTACAAGAACCCACTCACTGGTACAAGCATGTAAGTCGAGTGCAAAGGGCAATAAATGGTACTTATCATAGGTCAATTAATACTTCACCTTTTTATTTATTTATTGGCACTAAAATGAAACGGAAAGAGGATATTCACCTTTTAGATTTAATAGAAGAAGAATGTCGACAAGATTTCATTGAAAGACGTCATCATTTGAGACAGGAAGCTAAAGCACAAATTTTAAAGATACAAGAAGAAAACATAAAGTCGTTTAATAAGAAAAGAAAGGAAGAACAACAATATCAAGTAGGAGATCTAGTTGCTATTCGAAGAACTCAATTTGGAAATGCAATGAAACTCAAACCCAAGTTTTTAGGTCCATACAAAGTAGTAAAGAAAGCAGGAAAGGGAAGGTATCATGTGGTGAAGGTGGCTCTTAATGCAGAAGGGCCAGTAAATACTTCAACTGGGGCAGACTGTATGAAGTTGTGGCCATGAGTCTGTTCTGTATTTCTTGTTGGGCAAGACAACCGCTTACTCATCTTATTTTGTGTTAATAGAATGTGCTAGGTGGACTTGTTAAGAATGCATATCCTAAATGAAGACTTTTCATAATGATGTGTCAACATTATGTTTGATATACTTATCTTTTAATTGTATAAGTAGGTATACTTTGAATTTTTGTTTAAATTTAATTCACAATGTATGTGTAGTAATAGTGATTCTAACCACTGTTTAAAGTTAAAGATGATATTGGTAGGTAACAAACCTAACCAGTTACTTGTGGTGAGTAACCATCATTATTGTTGTAGTTTACAAACTTATATTGATTTGTAGTTCTGTAATAATACTATCAAATTAAAGTTGTTAGTGGTAAATGTACTATGTAAGACTAAAGATGATAGTTAAAAATAAAATAAGTTATTTGTTTTTTTTTCTTGTAATATCAGTTACTATAAGTTGTTATGAAGTAGCTTAATGCTGTGTAAACTTAAAATATTTATTCCATTCTATATTATTACTGTGTAGACAGTAGTAACTGTGTTAAAGTGAGTAAAATTTTCTAAAGTATAGTTTTATCAATTTCTTAATATTGTGATTAGTTCAGTTTCACTAATTATAAGAGTAGTCTGGGGTCAGACTACAATGCAGAATGGCCGAGTTGTGGGCTATATTTCTTTTTATGCTTATGAAAAGTATTGTTCAAGTTAGGGTAGTAAGAAAGTTTGATGTGAACGTGAGGCGGAACGTGAGATGTCTGAATGAACGAGCTATGTGTATGAAAGACAAGAAATGTTCTGAGTGGGGGGATTCGGAGGAAGTTAAGACGTGAGAGAGGACGTACCTATATTAAGACGCTATTTCTATTTTCTATTTAAAAAGTTTGTACATGTTTTTTTTCAAAATATAATCATAAACCGAGCCAAAAGTAGTTTTGCTACCTCGATCCCTACATATGTATTATATCCGCAATCTGGTATCCATAGCACAAGCAAGCTTAGTTTGGAACCAGAGGACGTAGTGTGAAAAATGTCCGTGAATATTTATTTATTTATTATTATTTATTAAAGTTGATGTTTTTTGATGGGGTTGCATCGTTTCTCTAAAGAGTCACAATGGCCACCTTCCAGGTCCATCATAAGACCCTAGATACCATCTAAAGACAAAGTACTAATCAAGACAAACCAAACGAGTCCAAACTCGATGATGTTGCGTCGTTTGATTATAGAGTTACTGTGGGCACCTTCCAGCTTCATCATCAGACCCTGGATTGGTATCCAGATAGATGGTTCTAAAGACAAAGTGCTCGTCAAAACGAATCAAACAAGCTCAAACACGATATGGTTGCGTCGTTTCATTATAGAGTTCCTATGTCCACCTTCCAGCTCCATTATCAGATCAGCTCCATGTCATCATAATGTTGCATTGTCACGCGATATACATATGCGTATAAAATTTCAGCTCAATTGAAAACCGGGAAGTGTGTCAAATTTAACTTGCAAGATTTCCTTAGAAAAGAATTCCTTATAACGAAAAATATTGAGGTCAGATCATAGAAACAAGGCAATTTGGCACAAGGGCGCGTGCGAATGGATCTAGCCTAGTGATCAGTTGGGGCGTACTTACATATTTATATTATATTGAACGATTTCAATAGTTCTTATGGACAAAGTTGTGGACAGAATCTCGTATTAATACATACATAGATTTTGGCATAGAACATAATACAGACCTATTTGAGGTCAATAAAACCTAACTTCATTTGGTACTACAACACAAAGTTGGCTATTTGGTTTTGGTATAAAGAAGATATGCTGACACTTTTTGTTTTTATTTATTGTGTATGGTAGCAGACGAGCCCACCTGATGGTAAATGGTAACCATTGCTCATGGACTCGACTATACCGAGAGTATTGCCAAGCCGCTGCTCACCATTTAATTTCACATATTATATGGAATGAAAGAATAACCGGTTATCTCCTGCTACAAACAAAACACACCCATGTGCATCAAGGCTGGTCACACGGGAGAAGATAGTCCTAACCGCCCCATAACAAGTGAGTACTCCCTCTTGTTACCCAACCCTATACCACCAGTCCTGCAATGGGTGATAATTGCTTTCTTCTCTTAGTCGCCTCGTATGACACCCGTGGAAAAAAATGGTGTGGTGCCACTCGTATTCTTAGTCCGTCACCACACGGACACATGCTTCAATTTCTAAACCGATCAAACAATAACGGGATAACGTCTGCCTGACTTTAACAGTATTATAGTCCGTTTGAACCAAACCATTTATTCCCTGCAATCGTAGTGGATCAGTAAAACAAGGATATTTAAATGTGCAAATTAAATTATGCGTTTGTAATGCATACAATTATGAGGGATTTTGCAAAGTAATTTTAGTGTACTCGGTGTAGCAAGATGTAATGCAACCGATAATTAATTAGGTTGTAATTGTTTAACAAGCGTAAAGCACACGTGAACGTGTTTGTGTGTCTAGCTGATACTCGAGTTACGTTTTTCTGACTTACCTCATGTAAAGTTACGACAAGCAACTTTTTCCTCAGAGATACGTCAAATGAATCAATTTTACGTCAACGGCTATTTCCAGGTTTTCATCATAGTTTTTTTACCGCGGCTCCACACGTTGAGGCTAACGCTCGCTCCAACACTTTTCCCCCAATGCGTGGAATGACAAAATTGCGTTGGGGGGACGTTGTCAGCGGGTGTGGAAAGACAAAATTGCGCCGGAACTAGGGTTATGATACGAAATTTATAGTCTGTGTTGTTTCGATTCATGAAAATTGAAATGTAATATATATTTCTTTGAAATGAATATTTCTTTATTTATTTTCTAACTGTAAGTAGATATAGCAAGCAACTTTACATACCTAATTTATTTTATAATAAATTCTGTGGGTGAAATTTACTCCTAGGCTTACGACACAATACCATTGAAATAATGTAACATAGTTCCAGTGGCCTGCGAATACAGGCGTAGAGACGGCCCACGGCAATTTTATTTAGTATGTGAGGGCCCCAACTACCCTGTTCGTTGCCCCGAACGACGGGATGTGCGGTTAGGTACATTTATTCCCACCTTAACAAAAAAAGTTTACGAACACAATTAAATATATGAAACAATATGTCGGCCAGAACCTTAGAGCTTTCCCGATCCGGTTTTGTACCGCGTTATGAGCACACCTACCCACATATGACATTCAGAACGTTTCGATTTACATCACGTGTTTCAAAAATCATTAAATGTCTTTAGTGCGAAGACCGCCTGTAGAACAGAAACAATTACTTTTCAGTGAATTTCTAATGAGCTATAATTGCATTAATTACACATATTAGCCAGCATATTAATAAGAACATATGCATTGATGACACAGTTACCTTGACCGACCGTAACCTCGTGTGAACGCTATTAGCATAAGAATCGGCTGCAGAATAGGTCCACGATACGCATCTTTCACAAGTCTTCTTAAATGTATCGCTGTATGACCGATTTAATGAACTGCTTCATCTGAACAAGTATATCACTCATACTATGGTATAGGAGAATTTTTATCCGTGTGACGATGGAATGAAAATACGAATATCTCGCCATTCTTTCCCGCAGATTTAGTAGGAGGCGACTAAGGGAAGTTATCAACCATTGCATTATTGGTGGCAGGTTTGGTACCCAAGTACCAAGTGGGAATTTGGTAAATGCATAGATAAGACCGTAAACATGAAGTATACTTTCAAAACGGAAAAAATCACAATTCGTCATATACATTAACGACTAAACCGATTTAAACAAAATTTTCTACAAAGAATTAAGATTATGGCAAAATAATGTTTTTTCCTCATGGTCATTAGATTATTGAATTTGAGATCTTGTTATATATGTGACGTACATTAAAATTTGACATTATTGTGGTGGCATATAATAATGTAATAATAATGATTTATGTGATTTAATAACAATTTTATAATTTAGCTCTTAAGGACCTTTATATTCAAATACAATTTCCATTGTTAATGAATAAATGAAATGAAACCCAATTCTAGAGTCCGTGCAGACGGAGTCGCGGTTAGAAGCTTAGTTTATTATAATTGAAATCCAATCGAATGCAACTATCCAGCTTCTTTAATAAGTAATAACTCATTGATATTTGAACGTCAGACACACATTGACGATGTTGCTGCTCTTTATGTACCTGACTCATTATGTACTGGATTGATTCCAGATAAACGATGAAAGGCATTAAATACCGTAAAAGTAGTGTGAAACATTGGGAAGTATGACTACAGTTCTATTACTTAATAGAATCTATTCCAAAGCAAAAAAGCATCGCGTATATTACAAACAAACGGCAAAAAGGATTCTTGTACCTATATCAGTAGGTCAAGCTCAACGAGTTTAAATATGGGTAGGTATGAATATTCTTATTAAATATTTTTTTATAAGAATATCCTTAACAACCTCCACACCAATTGTATACCATTTTTTACCATGCTTGTCGCTAGAAGGTACTAAGGGGAGTGAACAGACAATACCTCCTGCAAGAAGGAAAACTCGAAATATAACTATGCAGAATAATATTATTTAGTACTAAATGGTTTACACACTACTAATACCCCGAAAAACTAAAAAATAACATGCGGGGCAGTCTTTGGGGGATTGCCGATAGAAGTGAAAACTGAGTAACTTGTGAATTGTATCGTCGAGCTATTAGATTATTATTTTTGGTTTATAAAGAAGTGTTCATGACCAATAGCTCGACAATAATCTCAATAATCTAATAGCTCGACGATACAATTCACAAATTACTTAGTTTTCACTTCTATCGGAGCGTTCGGTGACGATGATGCGATTTCCATGATTTTTGTTCACCCAAAAAGTGCTCAACGCGCCTAAAGAAGTTTTCACTTCAAAAATATATCATAACTGCGTACTTTGGTTATAGAGGATAAGGAGGTTATGAGATTCTTGGGCCTATACTGAATGTCATCGTTTACCGTCTCCGTAGAGAGTGGTTTGACTGTGCCCTGGTATTGCCAAGTCCATATAAAGCGGTCTCTTCAGGAGTGCGGCGGCCATCTTAATATTTAAACCAAAAAAATCAATACATTAACACGGTGCAATCGCCTTAATTCTAATCAACATTGACCATTGGAAATATATCAAAAAAAACTTTTATGATAAGGCCAATTTAACTTCAAAAGGTAGGTACAAACAAAAATTGCAGTCCATGGTTATTAGTTCTGCATCTGGCAAGTCGTAAAAACTTCAGATAACACAATTCGCAGTGTCGTTAGTGGAAAAAATACCCATAACACGTGGGATAACGTTATAATGACGTGTACACGCGTGTAAAAGAAAGTGTGTTGATAATTATCTATACCTAATACTTAAGATATATATGGTAATATATCTTAAGCCACCTTTTCGATTATGCCAGTATTATTCCAAGGAATTTTTAGGTTGAAAAACGGAAGTAAGTAACATTTTACAGCAACGTTCGATCGCAAAAACGCAACGGTCGTTTGAACAAAAAACATAGCATCACGCCTGTATTCCCCGAAGGGGTAGGCAGAGGTGTATTACACACCCACGACTCGCCAGCTATGTTTAAGTCCCACGTAATAGGGGGCGAGCCCGCCCGGCCCAGGAATCGAACCTGAGACCTCATGAACGGTCGTTTGCTATTATAATTAATAATCTATCTATGTATAAAGCAAAGTAGGGTTAGTTATACCATTTATAACTGAATCGATTTTTATGATCTTTGATTTGTTGTATTTATCTCCCCCAGGATTTTTCTTACAATTTTTTTTAATACATACAAAATCGAATAGGTATTTTTATATATTTTTTTAGCATTTGACATTTTTAGCCATATAAACTAACACATTGTGTGATATCGAAAATAACAGTCACGAGCAGGATTTAAACCTACATCTCCTGGAATACCGTCCCAGATGCTTTGCCACTTACGATTACACAATCATTCTTAACGTCTTGAGTAGAACAGATATCTTGCACGGATTGACTGATTTCGAAAATCTATTGATTATGATGCGGTACGAAGTTTGTCGGGTCAGCTAACTTGCTGACCCGACAAAGAGAGAGTCTAACTCAAGTTAGAGTTTAATCGCATTTGTAAATCTTAAAGACTAAATTTTATACATTTTTGATCTATATTTATTAGCATTTGGCATGCTCCGCCACTTTTAAAGTACAAATTATTTGTGAATAAGGAAAAAGAGATTTTTTTGTACTAGCGGGAATCGAACCCGCGTCTTTTCCAATCCGGGGAAGTGCTCTAAGCCACTGAGCTATAGTACAGATCTTTCGATCATCCCAATTTACTTATCACATTAATTATCTTAACGACCAACGCCATCTATCGGAAACGCATTTACATGCAATTATCCACTATAGTAAGTTTAATTTTGCAATTCAAATTCATACTATTTGATGGCGCGTTTTTTTAAACATTTTTGATCTATATTTTTTAGCATTTGGCATGCTCCGCCACTTTTCAAGTACAAATTATTCGTGAATAAGGAAAAAGAGATTTTTTGTACTAGCGGGAATCGAACCCGCGTCTTTTCCAATCCGGGGAAGTGCTCTAAGCCACTGAGCTATAGTACAGATCTTTCGATCATCCTAATTTACTTATCACATTTGTCTTAACGACCGACGACGTACAAAAAATCTCTAGAGAATAGACTAAATCTTAATTATTATTAATTATTGGTCTGGAGCCCAGAAGAAAAAATTAGCTACTTTTCATTCTGGAAAAATGGATGGTTCTTGTAGGATGGCTACATTCTGTAGTCAACGTATATTCCGAAGTCGAAGTTGCGGGCAGAATCTAATTCACATTATATACTCGTATAACTTATTTAACTTATTTTGTATTTCATAAATAGGATTGAAATTAATAACTTACAATTTATTTACAAAAATACAAGTGTGAATTTTTCATTGTAAATGTGGCCACACGGCAATTTATGTGTACCTCCCTAAACTGATTAATTACACAAACCTAAATAAAAATATAATTAAAGGTTACGTAAAACATGTAACTTTTTTAATAATAATTAAGGACAGATTTTACCTACTGTCTTGACTAACTTAATAGCTGTAGCTAGCTTATCGTGAATAAGGATTTTTTTTTTAATAACAGGGAGAATGCATTATAAACAATCGCGTAAAAGCAGTATTATTTGTGCTCTAGTTTATTATATTTCCGAGAAAGATACAGAATCACTGCGCTCAGGGAATGACGGAAAGGTTAAGGCACCCGTTATGTTACGGTAACCGCCAAATGTAGCTCCGAAGTCGTAATTTTTTCACATTGTTTTGATTAGACCACTTCTATTCATTAATTTTGGTGACTTAGCTGTAGTATTCTAATCGATGTTGAGTAGTGTATTCGTTTTGCTGTGCTGTGTGACACGGAGCCATTGAACTAAAATTAGTACTTATACGTTATACGTACCTAACTACAAGCTACAAAAAGCAATTACTTATTGGCAAGAACAAAGCTTGTAAATATTGGGATATTAGTTCGAGCCTCATCTAAGTAAATTATTACTTTGTATTGCGAAGGAAATGTTCCTAAAAAAACTCATGTCCAGAGATATCCTCAATGGAATGCCTATTCAAGGTCTTATTAAATTGTCAGGTGATCGTGTCCAATAGTGGAGTAATTACGAGTTGACGATTATTGGCCATAAAATAATACCGCGCATTTAACGTAACTAACTGTAGTGTATAATTATATTATGTACTAGCCTGTGCCCGCGGCTTCGCCGCAGCCAAAAGCTAGTTTTTGGGTTATATCACAGGTTCCCGGTATAGTAGCGGGATAAAATGTATACCATGTTAAGTCTAATCGAGAGCTATCAAATAAAAAAGTTGCATCAAAATCCGTTCAGTAGGATTTGAGTGATGCGCGAACAGACAAACAGATAAACAGACAGACAAAAAAATCTAAAAATAATCGTTTTGTGCTTAAACACCCCTATATACCTATAGCCTATCACAGTATTTTTTTCTATATCTTAAATGTATAGACATAGCTCTGTTACAGCTTTATAATACGAGTAGTATAGATGTGTAGAATCTTTACTATTATAAAACTGTAACAGGGCTGTCTCTACATTTAAGGTATTTGAGAAAAAAATACTATATTAGGTATGCTATATAACTAGATAGATGTGCCTGAACACAAAAAAAATATTTTTATTTTTTGTCTATTCGTTCGCGCATCACGCAAAAACTACTGAATGGATTTTGATGCAACTTTTTTGTTTTGTAGCTCTTGATTAGACTTGTGATTTAATCCCGCTACTGTATCGTAAACCTGTTATATAACCTAAAAATGAATATAATATGCGTTTTAGGCATCTATGAACAGAAAACAGGATTTTTTGTCTGTTTGACTATTTGTTTGTTCATCACGCAAAGACGAATATGAACGAATTTTGATGAAACTTTTTGGTTTGATGGCACTTCATAAGATTTCAAAACTGGTAGGTATATATTTTTTACGCTACTATACCGGGAACCGGAGATATAACTTAAAAACTAGCTTTTCGCTGCGGTGGAGCCGCGGGAAAAGGCTAATATACAATAAAATCATAACTTTATTTGTAGAAATAGCCACATTCCTGTCTTTATTTATATTGCTTACCTCATGCGTCACTGAGAAACCACGACCGCATCATCGCATCTTTTGTTTTCAATGTTTTTTTTTTTCAACGAAATTCAATGACCAAGACAATTTGTTTTAAAATCGTAGCCGGCCCTGGACTAAGTCAACCATAAAGGTTGTTACACGAACTATTAGACACAGAGGTTTAATATAACTGCTTTTATAAATTGATAGCAATGCCTGTATACGAGTAATCTGGTTCTTAAGAACATTACGTATTTAATATTAATTCGTATGAAATATTTTAACAAAAATCTGGTTTCTTAATTATCAATTGACAATACTTATGACTTTTAATGAAACATGATTCGTAATAGAAATATGACTGATTATAGAACATTTTATTGGCCCACGGTCCCACCACATCATTTGCTCGCCGGTCTTTCAATCAAAATGATTTTTATCAAAGATTTAGTATATCAATGTGAATAGTCGTCGTTATCTTGTTTGGTAAAACATGTTAAAAGTACCGGACGGATTTAAAAATTGAAAATTCTATCACACAGAACACATATACACAGAGATTTTCCATTATCGTTGTTTGTTTACTTCTTGCTTTTCCACTATCGTTGTCTCTGTCGTCTCTAACAGCCCTCCTATCAACATTTTGTAGAACATAGATGACAGAGCTTGAACCTATTTATCCAGACTTATAAGCATAACATCATGCCAAAATATTCAGACGCGGCGTTAGGAGGACCTTTGTGGGTAGGCAGACATCGAGTGTCGTCCTCATTCTTTATAAAAAAGTATCATATTATATTATAACCACTTCCAGTCAATTGCCGTGTGGGGTCGGCTTTAGAATTGTCTTACCCCTCTCCACCCATGGGAGTCGTAAGAGCCGACTGAGGGAATACCGGGGGAGTGGGCAGCAGCACTCCCTCGAGTATTAACAACATCCACTGCGATCGCCAACCCGCCTGTCAAGCGTGGCTATTACGGCAATATCCCCTCTTGGGGAGGCCTATGTCCAGCAGTGGACATCGAAAGGCTGATGGACTTCCAGTCAATGTTGCCACATTGCACTGAGTCGGTAGCCAATGACCCTATTGGTGGTTGGTATATTGACTCTAGAATACTGTTCATTTAATATTGACTGTAGCAAATAACATTGCATCACGCCTGTATTTCCCGGAGGGGTAGGCAGAGGTGTCCACCGAAGGAATGTAACATAGTTCCAGTGGCCCGCCAATAAAGGGGCAGAGACGGCACACGGCGGAGTTCTTTAGTGGGTGCAGGCCCCACACTACCCTGTTCGTTGCCCCAAACGACGGGGTGTGCGGTTAGGAACATTTTTCCCGCCTAAACAAAAAAAAAAGGCAGAGGTGTACTACACACCCACGACTCGCCAGCTATGTTTAAGTCCCACGTAATAGGGGACGAGCCTATTGCCGTCTACCGGGCACATTTCCAAACTCCGGGCTGCTACTGAGAATTTTTTTTACGAAAGAGCAGTATCACCGCCCTTTCCGGGGATCGAGAGTCGCTCTTACTACCACTGCACCACAGAGGCAGTTAAAGAAAGTCAATGATTTCTACAGCTTTTACCACAATATGAGATATTAAAGAAAATTACTAGAAGCAGGCAATAATTATCCAGGTTCAGTTATAACATAACACGTGTTTTTTGTAGCATGTGGACTGTGACGTCCACTTGTCCGCTGCTAACTGTACATAACTGTCAAAGATGACATTATAAAGTGTGGTATTATCGAACAGATTAAATATAGGGGCGTCCACGTTTCTTGCTTATTCAAGTTTAACATTCTAGATATTATAATTACAGCGCTTTTTAATACTTCTTGGGTGGCAAACAATCATACGGCCCATCTGATGGTAGGCATTTACTACTACGGTTGGATCGTAAGAAGAGGATAGGTAGGATACTAAGGAGAGGATGAGGAAGGATAATAATGAGAGGATATAGAGGGGGGTTCGGCCTCCTGCGCTCTTACCCACCATACGATACGTAACGGTAGGAGTAACTACCGTTGTTACACGCTGATCCTTTGTGAAAGGGTGGTACTTCCTACCACCGAAGGAATGTGACATAGTTCCAGTGGCCCGCCAATAAAGGCGGAGAGACGGCACACGGCGGGTTTCTTTAGTGGGGGAAGGCCTCACACTACCCTGTTCGTTGTCCCGAACAAACATTTTTTCCCGCCTTGAAAAGAAAAAGAAAAAAGGGTGGTACTTCCTCAATCGAACCGGCCAGCATTCGTGATGTGATAAGCTTAACTACTAGTATGTTACGTTAAAATCTAAAAATGTTTCTCTTTTCTCAATAGACCCTTAAATTGTGGTAAAATGTTTCCACATAACGTACATTCCGCTCTAAGAAACATTTTGTATGTACCGTAGAATACTTTGTAGGGATATATTAGAAATTACCTACTTGGATTATTAGTGAGATAATATTACAGATAAATAATTACCTCCAGATCGATAACAGTCACAGTGGCCAGTGGCCGTATCAACGGACACTAACCAACTGCGTAGGAAAGGGCCACACTACCCTGTTCGTTACCCCGAACGATGGGGGAAGCGGTTAGGTACAGTTTACCCGCCTTAACAAAGAAAGGCATACGTAGATGAAAATATATGATAAATAGCACGAGCCAGCTTCTTCAAACAGTTATATGTGTCTGCTAACGAATTCCATGTTTCAATAATTTTGTTATTGTCATTTTTACTTATATAGATTGTCCGTTCCGTTTCGATTAATTTCAACTCTTTCCTTGTTTCAATATTTTTTTAAATTCATATTGAACTAGACTGGAAATATATCAGTGCGTACCCAAAATATTGGGTCGCGTGCCACCAATGGCACGCGTGCCATTGGTTTGCCATCTCTAGCGTAGGATTGTGCGCAAATTTAACTTTTTAAAGTACCATAACATAGGACGAAGTACAGTCATTCTGGGTAACTTTGACAGATTACAGCGATATTTTTCACAGTATTTTAAATGTTTTAACATTTAAATGACAATATTATACTTTGTTAGTGTTCTCAGAATATGTTTTATCTATAGACAACAGTGAAAGACTATAATATCCATTAATTATAGAGAAAAATCTATTTTTGTAGTATGTCAAAGTTACCACCCACAAAAGTGTAACTTTGACACACATTAAATCCGTCACATAAATGAGGTAATATTTGATTATTAAATTACTTTGGGTAACATTGGTTTATTCCCAAAGTAGGGATGTGGTGTGGCGATACAAACATAAATTTTTAGTAGTATCATATATATTTGTAAAAAAAGGTCCATCAATCAAAATGTAGCAGTTACAAGTACATATTTTTTTAATTCGCATCAAAACGTCGTTTAATTCCTAAAAATGAACAAACCGTTAAGCATATTAAAATGAAGATAAACTGAAATAATTAAAACAAACAAAAAATATGTAAACACTTTGGTTTCAAGTATATATTCGCCCTACTACATATAGAGTAAATTGTCATCATTATAGTAAATGTATGGAGTGCCATACAATCACAAAATATCAAAAAAGTTATTCACTTATATATTTTTAGCATTTGACATGCTTAGCACCATACATTAAACACAAAGTGAAAAATGTGAAATCGAAAATAACAGTCAGGAGCAGGATTTGAACCTGCATCTCCTGGATACCGTCCAGATGCTTTACCAATTCAGCCATCCTGACAATTGCTCCTGACTGCTAATTTCGATAACACATTCATACTTAACGTCTTTGGGTGACGCCTGCACCATCTGTCGGAAGTATTTTTATACATTATACCGACCAGGTAAACTTAATTTTACAATTAAGATTTTACCTAATAATGACGCAAACCCTATAAATATTTATATATTTTTATATATATTTTTAGCATTTGACATGCTTAGCACCATACATTAATTGGTAAAGCATCTGGACGGTATCCAGAAGATGCAGGTTCAAATCCTGCTCCTGACTGTTATTTTCGATTTCACATTTTTCACTTTGTGTTTAAAGTTATTCACTGTTTCATACACTCAAATTCGCGCGCTAATTTCGGAAAAGGTTTTGACATTAACTCTGTTTGACAACTTCGCTTTTATTTTAAGGTGTGTCTACGGAGCTTGTTTAAAAAATAGAATCTTAAGCAAGCGTTAACAAAAAATATAGATTTCATAGGGGAAAGACATTAAAACATTCTGATAGTCACACTGTCAATGTTACCCGAATGAATCAAAGTTACCCAGATTTACTGTAAAGGTAACTAAAACGAACAGCATCGGATTATCTTGCGTTACGTTCGAAATTCAAAAGCGGAACACTAACGTGCTGCGCTTCATCAGGTAGGTACAATGTTGCACAAAGCATTAGAACAGTACAGTGGAGCTTAGCACAGGTGAGAGGAATATAAACTTGAAGCGACTAAAGAAAGCGCCGGAGCTATCGGCGAGATTGCAATTAAATGGAATACGAATAGAAGCAAGGTGAAATCACCGAGTTCAACCTCGTTACAGCTATACTGTCGCCATACCGCGTCAACATCGTGATCAGTGTTCGTTATTCAAAAGCATTTAAACTAGAAAATACCATAAAGAATAATAATTCAATCTCAATAGTTTAAAGCCATTTTTATTTATGTGGTTTAACATTAATTAAGTCAAATATCATTGCGGTTTTAATATTTTGTTTCGGTCAAAATTCCGAACTGCTGACTAATTAAAAACCTTGATATTTTTAGAAATAAACTTCCTAAAATATAATTCTCTTGACCTTCATGAAAGGCCTTGTAAAGTCTGCCAGCGCGCACTTAGCTAGCGTGATAGACTGCGGCCTAAACCCTCTTCACTCTGAAGGAAGATCCATGCCCAATAATAGTAGTTTTAGCTTTTGAAAAGTGAACCCATTGCTGGGGTTTACTTTTCAAAAGCTAAAACTATATCTCTAACATTACAATACGTTTTATTTCAATTGAGTTCTCGATTATATTGTGTGCTCGAGATATCACTACGATCATGGAGCGTTAAAGTAATTATAGTGTTATATACTATCGCCGATAATATACGATAACACACAAACAGTTCAGTGACAAAATTTGTCTTATAACGACACAAATTTATTCGTTCTATAATAGGAGGCTATAGTTAAAGCCAGCCAGCATGCACACGCTTCATAAAATTAGTCGTCAAAGATATTGTCAGCATCAAATATGGAAGGCATAACACTATTGTGTAACATGACCTAACTCAATGTCACGAACAACGCATAAACCTATCACCAGTCATGCTAATCACGTGCAGAGTTAGGTGGTCATTGTAAGGTCACAGACTAGGGTCACATATATGTATCTATGGTCACATGTCTAGCTAAATCATTGTCTATTAGTAAGCAAATACTCTAACCTATATACTTACTGTGGTCCATTATCATCATTAGCAAATATGGCGAGTTGTGAACAAAACTTCTATATAATGGAGGTCCTAACAAGTAATATGTTCGACCTACAACGTCCTTTCCAAATAGTCTGCGGAATAGATTTCAACGTAAGTAACGGTTGTCGATGTGTTTCTTGTAACGGACAAGCTAAACCACTTTACTATAATGAGATTGCACTACTACCAATAAAAGGTAGATTCGCTATGTACTTGTTCATTATTTTAATTATTTTAAAATTAGAATAATACATTCTATATTTTGAATTTCAATTCTCATCATTTTTGCTGAATAAAATTGATTCTATGCCTACTATATTGTGTCTCGTTTTATAATCATATTACGCATTTTACAACTGCATCTACAATACTTATTATTCATGTTTGGTAATATTAAAACAATACAAATAAAACACAAGTAGTAGAACTAAGTACCTACTGTCTTATGAAAGTCGATTACGACTTGCAAGGCGTTCATAGCCAGTTGCACAGACTGATTGATAAACGATAATGAAGATAAGTAGTCCTTAGAGCAGCCAGAGTAATGGTTGTCGCACAATATAAGTATTGTTTTCCTGTCTCGATGACAAAAGTTACTCCTAATTCCGACAATTGAAGGAGATTTGATATGGAAAATTACGGCAAAGGTGGATCTTACTTCTTATCAGATTATCTTAATAACTGGATTTGAAACAACCTAGAATTCATTAAACGTGAACGCTAAAAAGCTAAGCAGGCTTGAATAACAGAAAGCCCGGATCTCAACGTCACTTTATTAACCATTCGCCAATTAAACGTAAACGCAGATTGCTCAAGAAATTATTATTTATCCTGGTCTACACAGACTGTCTGTTTGATAATAATTAATAGAATAAGAATAAAAACGTTATTTGAAGAATTAATATCGCCGGCGTCATTTAGACGATAGAGTGGGTACAGGATGTGTTCAGTTATTAGCACGTTACCTTTTTTAAAATAAATCTTTATTTCATAGGCATATTATACAATACTTAAAATCGTCAAGTGTTCGAAAAGCACAAGCACTTGAGGCAAGTTCATTCGCAGCGCTAATGGCGTGATTGCCATCGCTACAAGCAGTCTGATTCCTTAGTAAGGATTTTCATGGGAAGATTCCGGAAGTCATAAGCCATTTAATTTTATCTACCCACTTACTATAGATATTTCTTAATACTGCCAGGAAGCATTGGATTATCGTGATGAACTATATAACTCGAATCGATTTCATTATCAGATCAGACGATGATTAGTTTGTTGAACTGTCCTTGTCCTTTTATGTAAAGTATTCTTTAAATATAGCTTTTTTTTTTGTTCAGGCGGGTAAAAATGTACCTAACCACATACCCCGTCGTTCAAGGCAACAAACAGGGTAGTGTCTTCACCCACTAAATAAACCCGCCGTGTGCCGTCTCTCCGCCTGTATTGGCGGACCACTGGAACTGTGTCACATTACTTCAGTGGTCCGCCGGTGGAAAGAGTAAGTATACCTAGGTAAATTAAACATAACAAATATAACAATAATAATTATGTCATCGGAAATGTAGGTAAATCACACACAAATCGATACTAATTCTTAGACGGTTTACTGCTTCGAATCAGATTAATTTATTGTGACAACGATCTCGACAACTAATCGCGTAAAATGTCACTTTGGTTTAGTAAATACCGTTTTATTTGTACTGTTACAATTTTGTTAGTGAACCACCGTTGACTCCGTGAGATAAAATGCATGCTGCGCCATTGAAGTTAACGTCAAAGATGTGTTTCAACGAACGAAGTGAAGTTCTTTCTTACTTTTTACAGTTGCTTTTAACGGGCTACGGCGATAATGCCAATAATGGGTCGTCTTTAGAAAATGCTTTTGCTAATCTTTTTATATATAGAAATTAACACCATACAGTACAATATGAAGAATAACAAACTGTAAAACATTCTTTTATTGTTATTTAATCTGGTCCCAGTAATAAAATTGTTTTCGATAAACGCTTCTGTCGAACTAGTCTATGATTATAAAACTGCTGTTTTGAAATAGAACTATAAAAAATATGCTATACGCGTTTAATATTTAACCCGTACATTATTAGAAACCCGGTGTAAATCTACATTGAACGTATGAATAAAAAAATAGTGACAGGCGAAAATTTATCTATCAATTTGTAATGGTCATTGATAGTCTCTATCATTGAAATTGCTGAAGGTGTTTTCATGTGGCTTTCACAAGTAGATAGAGTGCAACTTGGAGCAAGAGACTCTATTTCATTGAAATGCCAGGATAAAAGTTATCATCATTAAAAGCACTACGCAGATGTAGTTGCGAGCGATAACCGGGATAAAATATCTAGTCCGGTGTAGTAGTTCTAAATTACCACCAAAGCAGACCAATCAGACCATGCCATAAACGGTCAATACGTTAAATTAGCTATACTGTTAACTGATATTACGAATTTCTATAATATTTTCACTATAAATATAAAGAATTTCAAACGCATTCATATTCATTGTATAGATATAATATACAAAGATGACACACTTCATTTCATAAACTTAACAATTTCTTTTTGCTGAACTTTCGCCACGTTTTTAAAAAGTGAAATTATACGTTCGCAAATACAAACGTTCAAACACATCAAAAAATATTAATGTAAAAGCGAAAGCTTATGGATCGGTTTGCTATTGACACTAATCCCCAGTGGATCGTTGTTATGATAACAGAAAAACAATAGGCTTCGTTCCGTTGAACGGGCGTCTCTTGCGTAGGCTATATTGCACGTACGCCTAGGAAACTATCCTGCGTTGCAACACACACGTAATAAATTATATTAATTGTGCCTATTTAAAAACAAAAATGGCGATACCCATCTTTTACGTAGACCTTGGACGTTGCGTAAATTAAACAATAGAAGATTGTCTAACAATTAAAATTAAAAGTAATTGGCATTTAATATTCGATGCGTTCCTACTATGAAAATGAAATTAAAACTTATTATTTTTTTAAATTGTTTAATTCAATTCAATTTATTAATGCAAAGGAAAGTAATAATTACAAACAAACAAATACCTACATATATCAATCCGATAAAATCGTCTTAATCATATCTACTTCAAAGGAATTATAAAAAAAGCTAAATGGGATAATGGACTAAGGGCGTCTTATAAATGTCGCTCGGCAGTTGCACGTGTGCCGCGCGGTAATTATCCGTCTTAAAATAAACTGCGTACCCTACATTGCAGCTGTCGCACTGATGTTTTACTTTTATCGTACATTAATGTTGTTGTAATGCGAAAACTTAATATCATAGAGAAAAATTGTAATTCTCAAAGATTTATCCAACAGTTTCCCCTAAAAATCTACTTATTGCACGATATATAAAAGCACGATAACCTTTCGCACTTTGTGTTCCATCATTATTTTGTTTCCTAAACATGAAGAGAACTCCATAGCAGTCTTTGAGGTCAGGAATAATGAATTCTTACGCCTTTACAACGCTTACTGTTGGACGCCAGCTCTTTCCTTGTGACTTTAATGCCGAGAAATGAGTAAACAATCAATATAATAACAACACAAAACAATGTAATGATATGCCATCACTCATTACTTTCCGAATGGCGATGACTGCTCTACAGAAAAGTATGTCGAATACAGGTGTGTGATTCACGACTCTTGTGACACAAATCTGTACAAAACGTAAATGTTCGCTCTATTGTCTCTGGTATACGAACGAGAGTACGTTATAAAAACAAAAGTTAATCTATAAAGCGGGTCATTAAGCCTGCCCTGAACGTATTGAAATTATCGTGAGATTGATACATATTAGATTTATTATAATAGCGACAGTAACTCACATTTAGGATCGACTACGTCGACCCGGGTCAGTGCACGCCGGGAGGTCGCAGACGTCGCTGCGCACTCGTCCTGATGATGAGCATCGGATATGCTCGAAACCCGGGTCGACGTAATCGATCCCAAATGTGAGTTACTGTCGGTATTATAATAAATCTAATATGTCCTGAATGTGTTATAGAATTTTGTTAGTATTTATATATAGTATTTTTTTATCAAACAGGGTTAGATACGGTGCTTCATTAGGTACTACACAATGCACTTTGTCTTCGAATGTTGTGAATTCGATCTCAAGCACTAATATTCTATTTTGAACTATCAGTTGTTATCAACTTTTTTTGGCTGTGTGCACTTGCAGTTCGAATGATCCACAATATTAAGGTGAGATGGGTGACCAAAGTGTGACGGCTTTTTATGGACATCTAACCTTTTACGTGCTTCGGAAGACACTTTATAAAATGGGTTTCGGCTGTCAAATAACATCCTTTTTTTTGTTGAGGCGTGATGTGCTGTCTCTCCGCCTGTGTTGACGGACCACTGTTACTGTGTTGGATTACTTTAGTGGCCCGCTGATGGCTTACCCTTTCGGGTACCCTCTACTGAGCGACACGTAAATACTTATGGTTAGCTAAAACTGAACAAATTCCCACCAAATTTTTAGATAAGACTAGGGAGATGATGACGGAGGCAGATGAGCCCCAGCCGATAGTACATAATAACAACGAACGATAGAACTAAACTATGTAGAGTACTGCAACAATTTGAAACAAAAATCATGGATCGGTGTCCATCTACTCATTACACATACATCATCATCTAACCCCATCATTGCGTGTTCTTTCGTAGCCTACAATTGAGAGTCGTTGAACAAAGCAAAGGGTAACAGTAAACAATAATAAAGTAAATTATATAGAAAAATTACACCTTTAAGGCCTATTGTGTTCGTGTCATAAATGTGCGAATGTTTCTTGATACTACTAACACTAATATAGTGGTCAAAGGGACAGAGTAAAAAGGTCGTAGCGTTTTACTTTAAAAAAAAATAATACTTCTAAACTCAGACTAAGAAAAAATTAGACATTGTCGGGACCATAGATATAGTAACGTATAGATCACCAAAGTGTGTGAGCGAGAAGAAAATCTTATACGGCAACATAGCAAGATGGAAGAGGAAAGCAAATCTAATGTAACCCATTTGAATGACAGGTATTCTACAGTCTTCTAACTTGAAATTAGCTTCGCTGTTTTTTGATTTATTTATGTTATAAATCTTGTTTATTATAAGATTATAACTATTAAATACAATGGTTGTTTGTTCCGTGAGTGCCTGTGATGTAAATTATACAAACAATCCTGATAATTGCATGCTTCACAGGTAAGTTCTCAGGATGTTATCACAACTTAAATGCTTTTATTTTAGGACATAATTACTGATGTTTTATATTTCAGTTACAGATTAATTTCAATTTATTGTTACTGTTTGTTTTACATAGAAATATGTCGCATTGTTACATATTTGCAAGATTTAGTAGAAAAGTTTTTAGGTACATTACTACTTACTAGGGCTTGACTTTATAGACAAGGTATATTGTCGATATTTATCCTAAATGTTTGGAATATTTTCTCCTAACACATCAGTCAAGTCGATTTAGTTAGATAGATAATTTAAAAATTATAAGTAGGTTTATGTTGCTAAAAGCTGAGTGTATAATTACCTTATAAAATGCATAATATCGTTGACTGACGTTGCTGGTGAAATAAATAAACATAGCATCACGCCTGTATTCCCCGAAGGGGTAGGCGGAGGTGTATCACACACACCCACGACTCGCCAGCTATGTTTAAGTCCCACGTAATAGGGGAGCCGAGCGTCCCACGTAAGGAAGCGAGCCTATTGACGTCTACCGGGCACATTTCCAAACTCCGGGCTGTTACTGAGGAAAAAGCTCAATAACATTGCCCGACCCGGGGATCGATTACCCGAGACCTCATGATTAGCAGTCGCATACACTACCGCTACACCACCGAGGCAGTTAATAATAATATTATATATAAATAAAAACGAATTAATTATGTTTGTTTTAATTAGATAGTCAGTCTAACACTTAAAACTTACATCACTATTCAACGCACACATTGACAAATCAAAATTGATTACGCGTTATCGAGCTGTCAGGTGATCTATACGTTACTATATTTATGGTCGGGACCTCAGACTATCTAGGGAGTTTTGGCGGGAACACGAAGAAGATCATGTCGTCGCTCTGCATTATTTTCCTAAACTTGTGTTATTTCAAGTATTAATGTGTAAAAGTGGTGGCCTTTTGCTTATTAACTATTTGTGTATGTGCATAAGTGTTGGCAAGTGATGTTATGCGACATAACGTGTATTTTCCTGTTGTCTCCAAAACTCCATAGAAGCTTCAGTAAGATCGCCATCGTCTTACTGGAGTGGGACTTTGACTTGACTGACTAATTTTATATGACTGACTTCGACTATGACTTGTTTTATGAACTAAACTTACGTGTGATGAGAGAATAACGATGTTTATGTTACTTTTAGGCTGATGGTTCTTCCAATGCCTTAAATAAATAAATAAAAAAAAAAAAAAAATCAGACTATCTAGACAGAGCGAAGAAAATTCTTTGACATGTATGAGCGCGAACACAAGATACAATTTACTGGTGCAAAAAGCAGACAAAGCCATAGATTTTTGTCTTTGTCGCCGTGGCCAGTTTTCGGTATTGTCACGATGTCAAAATGCTTTGTCTGTCACGATCCAACTGACATAATCGAACATTTTGGAAAAAAAATCGGGTTTTAATTAAAATTTAATGTTAATTTGTGTTAATGAGTGTTTTGAGAAAAAGACTACGTGATAATAGTGCTTGTAAAATAGTGTACTATGCTACAAAAGCTATAGCGAGCGAAAAAATACAGGTACACATTTCATTTCATTCATATGTAGTCGAAAATGAAATAATTTAATGATTGAATTGCTATAAAGTTATATAAAATGGGCTTTTTTTACTCGAAATTAATAATTGCTACTAAGATACACTCGCAAAACACGTTTTCTAGCTAAATTTCTATTACTTTAAATTGTTTCGGTGTTGCCTTATTGCGAATTTAATTTGCCCAGTTTTCACTTTACTAATAAATTTATATGTCATTTATGAGATGATGATAAAAAATTACCATTTTAGATTTTACTCTAATCTAGATGCGAGATCGAAATGGGTGGATGCGCGGCAACCCATGAAATACCCAAAATATGCTTCACGATATTCTGTTGATGTTTCATTATATAATAAGAAAATAGTAACGCTGGGAGCAAAATCATTGCCAGTGAATATGTTCATGTAAGTATAGCTTTTAAAGTCTTTGTACTTCAACTTTGTAAGTAAATCTCAATTCTAGATTATGACTACCGCTGCAGTCATAATCTAGAATTCAGAGAATTTAATTTGCTCTCTCTTGTGACGGACGAAAAATACTAGTGTCACCACCCCATTCTTTCCCACGGATGTCGTATGAGGCGACTAAGGGAAGTAAGCAATTATCATCCATTGCATGACTGGTGGTAGGGCTGGGTACCAAGTGGGAGTACTCACTTGGTATCGGGCCCGAGCGGGTTGGTACCACCATCTCCCGTGTGACCGGCCATGAAGCACATCGTTGCGTTTTGGCTATAGCAGGAGATAGCCGTTTAATCTTTCATTTCATAGCGGTGAAATGAAATGGTGAGCAGCTTGACAATACTCTCGGTATAGTTGAGTCCATGGGAGACCATTTACCATCAGATGGGCCGTGGCTCGTCTGCCACGACATGCAATAAAAAAAAATAAAAAAGATACCTGTCTGGGATTTAATGGTTTCAAAATAAAACCCAGGAGTAAAACAAAATTCAATATATCATTCACACCCCAAATGGTAGGTGGCAGCACAAATTTATAAGGTCGTGGTATTCGTCCTATAGCTAACTTCACCACTTATAGTACTCTCTCTCCAGTGGGACTGGCCATGAAGCACATCGTTGCGTTTTGGTCGTAGCAGGAGATAGCCGTTTATTCTTTCATTATATATCGGTGAAATGAAATGGTGAGCAGTGGCTTGACAATACTCTCAGTATAGTTGAGTACATGAGCGACGGTTGACATTTACCATCAGATGGGCCGTGGCTCGTCTGCCACTAAATGCAATAAAAAAAAAGTTCTTATTCAATTAATTAAATCAGCGCTGAAAGGATGATAATTCTTTACTTATTTGACCCAGAAAAGAAAGAAAAGATGATTTAATTGTATTCTTGTGTACTATTTATTTTACTAAATATAACTCATTATTATTTACCAGATGAGATATCTAACAGAACGGCAATATATGGAGAAGCAATACTTATCTTGCATCAAGGCTCAAAGTCTTGGTGTTTCTCTACGTGATCGAATTCTTATTACGGATACGGAGGTAGAACGTGAATATCCGACATAGCCCGCCGAGTTTGCATGCTGAAGTGGCAATGGGCAGCCCATATCGCTCGACGAACTGACAACTGTTGGGGAAAAAGGTTCTCGAGTGGCGACCACATATTGGACAGCGCGGCGTAACATGGCCCTCCCACCAGATGGACCAAATATATGGTCAAAGCGGCAGGGAGCCGTTGCATGCAGTCAGCACAAGCCCGCTAGTTCTGGTATTCTCTTTGGGGAGGCCAATGTCCAACAGTGGACGTTTAAAGACTGATGGTTGGATGAATAGAAGGGGTGGCAGATTTTATATAATCATTTTGATAAACGTTGCGATTTTCAATAAAATATCTTTTACGAAGTTTCTTATTTACGACCTAGTTACAGACCTCATTCTAACTATCGTTTAATTTGCCCAAATATGGTTAAATATAGTAGTTATTAGTCTGAGGTCGGGACAGATTGTAACAAAATTAAATATTATTAATTTGTTTAAGGCATTGGCAGAACCATAAGCCTAACAGTAACTTATAAACATCATTATTCTCTCATCACACGTAAGTTTAATTCATAAAAAAAGTCGTAGTCGAAGTCAGTCATATAAAATTAGTCAGTCAAGTCAAAGTCCCGCTCCAGTAAGAAGGAGGTTACGTCGTTTTATAATGGAATTCCTATGGCCACCTTATAGCTCCATCATCAGACCCTGGATACCATCTAAAGACAAAGTACTCATCAAGACGAATCAAACGAGTCCAAACTCGATAGGGTTGCGCCGTTTCATTATGGAGTTCCTATGTCCACCTTCCAGCTCCATCATCAGATCAGCTCAATGCCATCATAATATTGCATTGTCACGCGATATTCATATGCGTGTAAAATTTTAGCTCAATCGGAAACCGGGAAGCGTGTCAAATTTAACCTGCAAAATTTGAACGGGACAAGTAAAATAAAAGCGTCGCCACGCTAATAGCCGATTTTAGCCTCCCTCCGCATTAGATGTTTCACATCAAAAACACATTATGTCGCACTACATCACTTGGCAACACTTATGCACATATACAAATAGTTAATAAGCAAAAGGCTACCACTTTTACACATTAATACTTGAAATAACACAAGTTTAGGAAAATAATGCAGAGCGACGATATGATCTTCTTCGTGTTCCCGCCAAAACTCAAACCCGTAGACAGAGGATATTATAGACACGCTATCAGCGTATGCAGTATCGAGATAGCAATAGTTTGACATAATTATGATAACCGGAATAATTTTAAAAGATAACTATGATTACGAGCAAAGCAAAAAGCAAAATGTACTACCTGTTTTAGCCGGAAAAGGAAGAAAAGACAAGTATGACAGGACAAAAGAAATTGCAGTTATGCTTTTTTTGTGCTTAATATGTATTAGAACGTGTAACATTAGCGTATATAACGTGATTAATGAAGGTTTTTTTTACGTAAATACAAATACAAGCTTACGACGACTGTTGGCCACCTTATTGTTGGGACCCAGTTGATTGAGTCCAAATAAAAATAACGCATACGCGAAAAAGAGCTTATACATGTGTCTCGCTCACTCTTGTTAAGACCTGTGCATCCTTTTCTTCATCCTTAGTGTCAAAATAGTAGCGAGTCTATAGTAGGTACTTAGTCTATGTCACAACCAAATGCACGATGGCAGACCAACCATGACCTACCTTATAACAAGTGGTAACATAAATTTAGGCTAATAGTTACCAGAAGCACAGCCTGCGTCGTCGAATCACTGAAGTAATATTAAACAGATCTACTAGGCTGCTCTCTTTCATCACGCTTTTATATATATTATTAATTTCTGATGTTTGTAACAATTTGTTTAATTTACCTCCATAAATATATGATGATGACGATTCAATTCGAAAATTTGAATTAACTTAAGACAACAAATGTAATACTTTTTTAAAGAATAGAATTTACTTCTTCTTTCTTTTTTAAAAGTTAGTAAACCAAAAAAATATATAAATAAAGACGAATATCCATGCTATTATTATTCTTTTTATTTGGCATGACTATGATGCCAAAATTTCATAATAAAGTTTTAACTTGCCATAATAAGTAGCCTTTTTAAAAATCGTGAACAGAGGTAACTAATTGAAAGTGCTGCTAACTGCACTGCTGTAATGACAGAGATAGTGACTTAAGCACGAAGAAACGTGCCCGATAATCGAATTACTTTATCCGATAATAACGTTAACAATATGTCCACATATACTCGCGTAAACGCTACTAGCTTCCACCATGACAAAAACAGCCCAGTTGCAGTTGCATAGTAAATAGTCTATATGTCATTCTCTAGTTAACAATTTATTTCCATTCAAAAATACCACGTACTCTTCTGTTACTATTCGAAAAAATGGACTAATCAACAATCAACTTTGGCATATACCTTATGCTTATTAGCCTAATTCTAGGCTTTTCTATACCCTCCTGCCTACATCTGTACTACAGCCAGGAAATAGGAATCAAAAAAATATACTACCGGTTTTTAAAATGGTAGCCCCAAAATATTTGAGTAGTGACATCTATCGGCTATCTGGGTTTCAAAATAGAGATAAATTCCAATTCCCATGTGATCCTCTTTTTTGAAAATGGCGATGGAAGACAGACCTGTGTCATTACGTGCGCGCAGAGGTAAGTTAATCGATTTGAATCTTATTTAAACCTAAGTTATTATTGGATTTCTTGCGATAGTAAAGTAATTAGAAGTAGGTATAAAATAATAATACGCAGTTTAATTTTCGCGTAATTGTATAAAACATGCAAGACAACGTATTGTAATTTTTTATATTCTTTGCAGAAGACAAATGTAGGCAATAAAAGTTTTAGTACTTAGACTTCCGACGTACTGTATAAAGTACATTGATAGATATTTTATCATATTTACGTTTGTTCTAGTTTTAACGGTCAATGGATAGCGGAGGCTTTAAATGATTCTGAGTTTGACTATTCGGGAGATGATTCAGATGAAGATCCGGAGTTTGTGCCGTTAGAACTTAACCAGAGTCAATGATCATCAAACCAGTGAGTCAAGCAGTTCAGATGAAGAAGAAAACACATTGGTTCCTTCAGCTGCTTCTCCGGCGTTCTCTAGTAGTTCTGATATTGCATCCACGTCATCACGGCCCCGCTTAAGAGGACGTGGCAGAAGTGTTTCACGTGGACGTGGCCTCAGTTTGAGCGAGGATACTCCACGGCCGCAATCGTTGCCTTTGTCAACCCGCCAGATTGCGATTAGAAATTGTCAACATAATGATGGCTTTCAAGACACCTGGCAAACGGTATGAAAGAGTCAGGAGACCTGTAGTTATAAAGACATTCAACCAAAATATGGGTAAAGTTGACCTCACAGATACAATGCTTTCTGTTTGTGAGGTCAACCCATCCCGTTATCGGATCAAGAAGTGGACAATTCGTGTTATCTTACATCTTTTCGACCTGGCTGTGGTAAATGCATGGCTGCATTATCGCATTGTATAAGTAGAAAAAGGTCATAACGCATAAGATAAATATTAGGCAACTGCGCCAATATAAGTTGGATTTGGGCACACAGTTTATTTCGGATAATGAAGGAAGTGATGATGAAGTTGAAGATGATGTTTACGAAGAAATGGAGCCGAAACATAAGAAACGAAAAATACCTATACCGTCGAAAGAATGCCGTACGAAAGCTGCTGCACATATCTTCCCGAATATGGAGCAAAACAGTTGCGCTGTAGAAGTAGATGCGCTAAAAGAACTACAGTGTTTTGCAAAAAGTATGATATTTATCTCTGTTTCACGCCAAACAGGAATTGTTATTCCGATTTTCAGCAAAACTTAGAGTAGTAATAAGGGTATAAGTGTTGATAAAACTTGATTGATCTCCAAAAATGTTCCTAATTATGACGGATTAGTAAGTTCGTAATAATTTTAGTTATTTTTATGACAAGAAATGTTTAATTGAAAGTTTTGTTTAGAGTTTTTTTTTTTGTTTTTTTTTTCAGAAACTATGATACTTAAATATAATATGAAGGTTACAATATGTTGTATTTATGTTTTATTTCTTTTCTAATCACAATTTATATCCATAAACACAAATCACATAGTAATATAGTCGCTTTGTCCTACATATAGGACATAGCGAAAAACCGTTTTTCCAGATGTGGGATTTTTTTTACTATTTTTCCAGCATATAATACATTGTTACCGATATTATACTAAAATTTCAAAAACGTACTCCAGAAAAAGTGCCTCTGGTAGGCAGATGTCAAATGGCTTTCATCAGTTAAAGGGAGAATAGGTAGGTTAATATATTGGTACCAAGGTGCTCTGATAGCCTTTCATGTATTCTATTGGCCTTGCCATTAAAGTATCATCGCATTTGCCTTAAGTATTTTTTTTCGATTTACAATCGAACCACAGCGATTTGTTTTGATGGGCGGTAGTACAAAACACGGAAGAATTTTGTATGCTATTCATTTGAATCACTGAAAGAACTACATTTTAATGTAATTTTAGAATTAGAAATTAGGCTTTATTTAAATAAGAAGTATTTCTTTTTTTATCATTTACATAAGTAGAGCATAGGCTATTAGTAGCTTGTTTACCACTGAAGGAATGTAATATGGTTCCGGTGGGTAGCCAACAAAGGCGGAGAGACGACACACGGCGGGTTTATTTAGTGGGTGAGGGCCCTACATTACCCTGTTCGTTGCCCCGAATGACAGGGTGTGCGGTTAGGTACATTTTTTCCCGCCTAAACAAAAAAAAGGCTTGTAGCTTGTTTATACAATTAGGTTTAGGTAAAGGATTTCCGTATTGAGTTATTGTCACATAACACAAATATTTGTATAATCCATAAATGGTTGACCTAATTCTCTTCGATGCTCGCTTGTGTCTTTGTCAAATTACCAGTGATGCCGAGATCTCGTTATGTCATTCTCTAGCGTAGGGTGTGGTCCTTATAAAAGAATAATTTTGTTTTGCCTTCTAATCGGAAGCAGGATGTTGAGTTTAATAAATGGAGACCAATCTATTGTTTTCCGGTGTACATTATACGCCGTGAGAACAGTTTTATTATTTGACAGTTCTCGTAATACTGTCGTTTACTAAATGTAAGTATATAATATTACCGGTATTCGTATTTTGTGAAAAGATTATATAACAATATAAAATTGGATCATCTTTGTATACTTGCCTAATTTATTTGGTGAGTTAAATTACAGTATTAATAATGGGAGGCACAAACATTTTCTCGTAACTATGACATCTTTCGATTTCTCGCTAATTTTGATTATGATTATACGAGTAATGTAGACTTGCTACAAACAAGAATAAGAAACTTAACCAACGACCTAGGTAGTGTGAAACTGAGACTTGAATTGTTACTACTGACGTGTAATATCAACTTCTGTTTTGAATAATATGAATCCAAAAAAAGGGTCTCAACGACATAGTGCCCACAAAAAATAACATCAATAATGCATATTTTGATCTGTATTTTATTGTGATTGACATGCTCAGCTACTTTAAGGAACACATTATTTGTGAAAGTGGAAAAAGGGAACTTAACTGTGGGCGGGATTCGAACCAGCGTCCCTTCCAATCCGGGGAAGTGCTTTAGACCGCTAAGCCATCGCAGTGTTCTAATATATAGTTGGCGTGGGTTGTAAAGACCCATTACCCCGCTGTCTCCCCGGGCAGCGGGGTGTGCGCTAGGTACATTTTTGCCCACCTAAAAAAAAAAAAGGGGTCGTAAAGACAAATGTCATGTGGAGAAATAGCTGACGATCACTGTGATGGCTTAGCGGTCTAGAGCGCTTCCCTGGATTGGAAGTGACGCAGGTTTGAATCCCGCTCGCAGTAGAATTCTCTTTTTCTTTGTCATATTGCTTGATTAAACAAAGATAGATCTATTTTTCCACATTCACAAATAATTTGTTCATCAATAATGCATTTACAATAGGTACACATTTTCTAAAACACACCAAAACTGCGGCCGTTTAGGTGTAATATCATAAATAAGAAATTGTTATAGAAAGTGAAAAGAAACGTAACTATGTACTAAAGTCTAGATGTGTAAATAAAAAAAATATTATAATCCAAAATACTGGGTTTTAAACGAATTAAAATTCTCTCTGTTTAAATTTTATTTTTATGTTCAATGAACCGTATAACGTGTTCCGTTTTCACAAAACGTTTGTGAACGAATTAGAGAGTCGTTTGGACGGATGTTAAATGTATTATGTCGTCCCCCTTTCGGTTTTTGAGAGTGATAGTGATACGCTTGATATATGAGGGTTTTGTTAATTAATATTCTTTTGCATTTAAAGTCACCTCGATAATATTTACGATTAGATTCTGTATTTGTTTTTATTGCTTATATGGCGGCAGAAGAGCCAAAGCCCGCCTGATGGTAAGTGCAGTTACCACCGAGTCCATCTCAGCGATACTAGTAATACCAAACCTGCTCGCCATTTCATATCATGAAAGGCATCTTCCGCTAACATCGATATGTTTCACGGTTGGTCTTACGGAAGATACAATTGATGACAATAAGCAACCCGACTCTGAGGAGACTCCCTCTCGCCGCGGTTCTCCGTCGCTTCGGGCCTGGACCCTCTACGGGAAAACGGCTCCGTTCAAAACGATCTTGGACAGGAGCGACCGCGACAAGAAAGCGGAACCCCCCGAACACCATATCTCCCGCAGCCTTAACAACGGTGGTGCAATGTGAGTGCAAAGTAGCAATTCAGTGCTGGGCTTCTTTCCTGTTCGTTCGCCACTACTAAGGAAATCCTAGTTAGTTTATTTTCCTCCGCTTACTAATATGCTTAAATTCGGCGGGTGATCCTCCCTAATCTGAGGCCAACGATAACAGAATGACACACCTGAGATGGAATGGAGTTGTGATACTTGAAACCTTACCTAATATGCGTCACTACATATGCTCAGAACATCACAACCTATTTTATATTGGAACCCACAAGTCGTGGAACCCAAACGCTTTAACCAAAATCACGACGTACTAATGATTTTATATGTATTTCAAAATAATTTATTCAAGACTTTCAATATTATAATTATATAACATACAGGTATATACTTATGCAAAAGTACTTCGATTAGAATAGACTAATCGTTCTTGCTACGTTAGAGTTCAACGAACATGGTCTATCTATAGAATATCGTGTACATAACCTATAAAAATTAACAAAAAAATAAACAAAATAGGGTATATATAATAGTTACATGCATATACTGTGATAACAGCGGTATACAGCGATGCGAAGCCGCCATGATATTAGTAGTTCATCTCCATGACGCAATAATAGAGTCATCCGACGTCTTCAATGTCAACATCCGTCGTAATGATAGCTCATATGCGAAGTTTTGTTTTACCTAATATCTCTACCACTATGTATCATATTCATTATAACACATCTAACGGGTCTATACGCGCATTAAACTTCTCAAAATACTATTATTTTGAGTAACCTCGACGTTTCGGCTGAGTTGCCCCCACCGTGGTCACGAGTAGACTCGACTCTACTCGTGACCACGGCTGGTTAATCTAAATAATAGTATTTTGAGAAGTTTAATGCGCGTATAGACCCGTTAAATGTGTTATAATTAATATAAAATGGGATAGTTTAAAAAGTACTGTATCATATATTTAATATTGTTCTACGTTAATTTTCTTTTGTTAAACTTTTTTTTTAAACCCATTACTGTCTACTATTGGGCACGGGTCTCCTGTAAAAGTGAGAGGGATTCAGGCCGTTTTCCACCACGCTGGCCCAGTGCGGGTTGGCAGACTTCACAAGCCGTCGAGAAGATCTCTCAAGCCTGCAGGTTTACTCACGATGTTTTTCTTCATCGAGCAGTGTATAATTTGTAAAATAATAAACGCATAATTTCTAAAAATCTTAAAAATCTGAAGTGTCTTTCATAAAGAGATCTAAAACTGGAGATTGAACTCGATACAATTTTCTTTGAAGTCTTTTGTTTTACCACTAGAGTATTACTGCATTTTTGATTATTTTAGAATTTTTGTATCACCTCTTCTGGTTTCCCATACCATCGTGTAGTACATATTTATGTATCGTAGAGTTCCCATGGGATAACTATTTTACAGATCATTGGTGTGCTGAAAGTAGGTATTTATATCTTGAAGTCCACGCGGACAAAGTCACAGGCAAATCTAGTCTAGTAATATACAACTTTTAGCTGTGATTTTTAGAACACTTCCATAAGCGTTATAGATATAAAATAAACATATCGCTCTAGGAAGGTGTTCAAGGTTATGAAACCATCTATCGACTTATTTATAGTTACATTTTTTGTATCATCCTAATATCAAATCTTATAAGACACACACAGTATACACTCACAGTTTAATAAAAGTACAAATTCAAATATGTACTAATAGACAGATTTATTTGTCTATTAGTACAACTTCTTTATATTTTTAGAGATATATCGATACAATTATTATTATTCAATTACTCGAAAAAGGCGAAGACAAGGTCGACATCGATCAAGCTGTACTGTTATAATTTTTTTAATTTACACACCTGTATAGGTGTGTATATTAAAAAGTATTAAAATCTTATACGTACGTGTATATTATAATATACGGTTATATAGTAGTTTGTTGTAATAAAGTGCATTGGCTGTTCAAATACGAGTACAATACCCGCACGTGTACCCTTTTTTTTTCTTTTTTTTTTTTTTTAACCGCATACCCCATCGTTATGGGCAACGAACAGGGTAGTGTGGGGCCCTCACCCATTAAAGAAACCCGCCGTGTGCCGTCTCTCTGCCTTTATTGGCGGGCCACTGGAACTATGTTACATTCCTTCGGTGGTCCGCCGGCGGCTTACCCTTTCGGGTACCCTCTACTGAGCGACGCACCCACACACAGAGCATCGCACCTTCGCGGGAGGCCTTGCGGGTGGCGGACGTTCCCCGGTCCAACCACCCGCAGCCTCAGCTAGGGCGGCATTAGGCGCAAATACTCACGCCTGCGCCGCCCCAGTCGCTGGCGGCGGTTCGGGTCTGCGGAAGGATCAGCCTCCCTAGCCCTCTCCGCCGCTTCCTTCCGCGAGATGACCTCGTCGCAGAAGGCAGCGACCGCGGCCCAATTCCTGTCGCTGCCAAGCATCGCTCTAACGACGCTCGGCAGCGAGAGGTCCCCCCCTATTGCCGCGACGAGATCACGGCGCTGCCCGCCCCAAGCCGGGCACGACTCGAGCGTGTGCTGCGCCGTGTCCTCGTCGCAGCCACAATGGTGACAGCCCGGAGTCGCTTCCCTCCTTGCAACTATGTGCAGATATCTGCCGAAGCAACCGTGCCCCGACAGCACCTGCACCAGTACCCGCACGTGTACCCTGCCCCTCTTTTTTCGAGTTGGCACAGTTGCATCTTTTTAAGTAGCATAATGTCGTGAAAAGCCTTGGTCCATATTATATGTAAAAGCAAAAACTGTCAAAACTTATCGACTGATGTACGCACAACCGAAACCGCTAAACCACGACGAATTAAATTTTACAGAAAGATATTGCACGTTAGAGAACTTTAATAAAAATATTTTTACCTGACTACGATAAAATAGAAAGAAATTTGACTTGTATCTATATATTCTATGTATGTATTGTCTCAGCTACTTATCACAGCCAAACAAATAAAGCTTCGTTATAAGCGTCTTGATTTTCTGCTGGTTATAGACTATATGATGTTACACTAAATTCAATAGCGGTCTCTAGAGGACATGTTGTTATGAATAAACTTTTTTCTTGGAAGTTCCTATTGAGTACCAAATGAAAATACATAATTACCATATTTCAAACATATATATAAATACGTATTCTGGGTTTACTTTGCAAACTGAACTTGCCTCTAAACTCTATTGAGCAGTATAGCTGTCACAATCGGCGTCCTTTTGTCTGAATAACTATCCAGTAATGCCTGTTTTATGGTCAGTTACAAAATATTGCGCCATATATGCACAAGAATGTCATAAGTAAAAATAACATGTCATACACATATTGAATATCCGTGAAGGCAACCATCCCATCCAATGGGGCGTGCACTTACACAATCCTATTGTTTGTATGATATTTATTATTTTGCGCATCCGAGGTCGGTGTATACGTAGGCTACGATCGATGGCCGCCAGTGAATGGTGTCATGGCGCATTTTAGTAATAATATGAAATAAACATTAATTTCATGTGATAATTTCTACATTTCATTATGAAAACATGTTTGTAAACCGTAATAAAGATATTGTTTATTAGAAGTAGGGTTGGCTTTCAGAACTATAACAGGATATGGACATCCTAATCAAAACTCACTCGGCAAAGAAATTGAATAGTTCCCGTTCAAATAACACAATTTATACTAGAGAAGAAATGGGTTTTTAAAACTACATTTGACATTTGCAACAATACACGTATAACAGCTTACATTAATGTCATATTAGCTACAACTGTGCTCATCAACACGTCCACGGTCTTGTTTGTAGAGAGGCGACAGCTTATCAGAATGAAATCTGCATCTCAGTATTTGTAGACTCTCGGTCGTGTAGGAATGAGACGATGTCGCTTCAAACTCTCATTGCTTGCTCTTACTTAGGACTAAGAATAAATAAAAAAATATTCACGGACATTTCACACAACATCTTCTGGTCCCAAACTAAGCTTAACGCTTATGCTAAGGGTACCAGATTACGGATATAATACATATATTCACCCAGACGCAGTACAAATATCTGTGTTTATCACACAAATAATTGTCCTGAGTGAAAATCGAACCCACGACCTCGTGCACGGAAGTCGGTTACACTACAGACAACGCACGAGGCCCGTCATTAAGGAAAACAGATATTTTGTTTTATGAACAGGTTTCGAACTTACGTCTTTCTCTATCCAGGGGAATGCTGAGCTATCATTGAAACCTACTTGCAACTTCCAATAGCCAGTTCGCATTTTAGACGTTTGAGTAGTAAATTGAGAACTCATCAGTTTAAAGAATGAAAGGTTAAGCCATGTGCATCTACACACACCATAGGACATCACACTACAATAGGAGACATACTTAACTAAGCAGGTCAATGACTCAATTCATTATGCTCCTCAGGCGATAACTGCCAAGACTGAACACGGCAGTCAGTCACGATACTCAATTGTTGTATGTACGTTAATCATCAGCCCTATACTCCGAAAAGACTAGGCCTTCATCATTAATAATCGCCACATTATTGTGTAATCACATAAATAAATTAATCATAACATAGCATCACGCCTGTATTCTCCGAAGGGTTAGGCAGATTTTTATTACACACCCATGGTTTACCAGCTATGTTTAAGTCCCACGTAATAGGGGGCGAGCCTATTGCCATCTACCGGGCACATAATAAATTAAAATGGAAGTGTTATCCTTTTTATTTTGTTAAGGAGGGAAAAAATATACCTAGCCGCATACCCCGTCGTTCGGGGCAACGAACAGGGTAGTTGGATACTGGAACTGTTTTATGTTACTTCAGTGGTAGGTATGAGTGTTATCTTCGCGTCACTTTCTAGTTTTATTAAAATAACTTGGAAATTGCTCTGTCTACTAAAATAGTAAATCTATCTACGTGATGAGATATCATCACTATAATAGTTCTTCTCAACCTCCTCCCTCTGGTATTGATAACAAAACAATCGTCTGTACAAAGGTCATGTCTCAAGAATGCTTTCTTCCTCGCCTTGGAGAGCTAGTAATTCCGGTTTGGCGCAGGTCATGTTATCCCATAACCCCATATGTCCATGTCATATAACGTATACACAACAAGCCTATGTTTATAGCATCCATCCATCCATCAGCCTTTTAAAGTCCACTGCTGAACATAGGCCTCCCCTAGAGAACGCCACAACGAGCGGTCCCGTCATGGGGGATAGTGCCGTAATCGCCACGCTTGGCAGGCGGGTTGACGATCGCAGTGGATGTTGTTAATACTCAAGGGAGTGCTGCTGCCCACTCCCCCGGTATTCCCTCAGTCGGCTCTTACGACTCCCGTGGGTAGAGAGGGGTGGGACAATGCTAAAGCCGGCCCCACATTATTAATTACTATTTATATTTTTCCTATAAAATGTTATGTTATCCATAAACCTAAATTATTGAACTTTTAGTAGGGATCCCCAATTTTTTCTAGTAATAAATATAGCCTATGTTACTCAAATATAATGTACGAGTAGCATTCTAATTGTAAAAGAATTTTAAAAATCGGTTTTTTAGTTTATTCGTTACAAATATACAAAAATACAAGTATTTCCTCTTTAAAATATTAGTGTAGATTATATAGGTGTAACAGAGTTATGTCCGTACATTTAAGATATTTGAGAAGAAAATATTAGGCTATTTAGACGTCTTTGAACTCAAACTTTCTGGTGTATCATAAATAATAGCATTAGTAGCTTGGTATGAGTGTATTGGCGTTTATATCGATGAAACCTGCTCGAGGTCGGGTCAAACGAGGCATCTTCATTAATGGGCTTAGGAATTTCTGACGTAATATTTAAAATATGTGTACGTATTGAATACCTATTAGAATGTTTGTTATAATAAGCACGAGATAGTATTTTATAGTAGGTATTATATTTGTTTATTTATTTATTTAAATGCACTGATCACATTCCATCAATCCATCCATCAGCTTTTTAACGTCCACTGCTGGACATAGGCCTCCCCAAGAATAGGGGATAGTGCCGTAATCGTCACGCTTGGCAGGCGGGTTGGCGATCGCAGTGGATGTTGTTAATACTCGTGGTAGTGCTGCTACCTACTCCCCCGGCACTGAACACATTACTTACACTAAAAAAGCAGTAAAACACAATTTTAAAATAAGTTTTTTTCTGTCTGCAATAGTGGATCTGGATCGTAACGTAGATATATCTGTAACGTGCATATAGCTCAAATAAACTTATATTAACCAAAAAAAAAACATATTTAAATATCGAGACGATCTTAATTTAGTATATATTTTCATAGTAGGTACTAGGTCAGTTGGTCTTAGTATTTACGTATAATGTATTTCGGTTGCATGACCTATCAAAACTTCAAAATTCATTCATAAAGGCATTTATATACAAACCTACAAGAATTTAAATCCTCCTTATCGGAATAAAAAATATTCTGTGTGTCTACCCAGCCCATAATTTATCTGTACTATATCTATATATAAAAATTAATCTCTATTTCCCTTGGTCATCGCGTCACGCGTGAACTGATGAAACAATTTCGCTAATTCTTTTTTTGTTGTGGTTATTATTGTCAGGAGAAGGTTCTTATGAAAGAAAAAACTGGAAAATTTTAGAAAACTTAACGACTATTTTAACTTAGCGCGATTGACAGTCCGCAAGTAATTGAATGTTCATAGCTAAGACAAAAGAACGTCTGTGGGTCAGCTAGTCTTTTGTATAAATACGTTTAGTTGTTATAAATTTTGTCCGTGTGGTGACGGATTAAGAATACAAGTTTCACCACCCCATTCTTTCCCACGGGTGTCGTATGAGGCGACTAAGGGAAGTAAGCAATTATCATCCATTGCATGACTGGTGGTAGGGCTGGGTACCAAGTGGGAGTACTCACTTGGTATCCGGCCCGAGCGGGTCGGTACCACCATCTCCCGTGTGACCGGCCATGAAGCACATCGTTGCGTTTTGGCTGTAGCAGGAGTTAGCCGTTTATATTTCATTTCATCTGTGAAATGAATTGGTGAGCAGCGGCTTGACAATACTCTCGGTATAGTCGAGTCCATGGGCGACGGTTACCATTTACCATCAGATGGACCGTAGCTCGTCTGCCACTACAGGCAATAAAAAAAATATATATATAGCTATCCTATGGGAACTATTCATTTTTTGGAATAAAAAGTATTTTACCATTTTAGCATTTTAATCCAGTGTCTCATCTATCTACCTACTTACTTGGCGTGATTGACGATCAAATATCCTAACATCTTTAAAATCAACTACTACAATTAAACCATTACTCTGATGACGTACGCATGTGAGGCGGTTTGTTAAAAACTCATCCCCTTAAATAAGATGAAGGGATGGGTAAAAATTAAAAGCGCTCAACCTTATTGTCTATACACCTAAATGTAAAATATGCTCGCCTTAATACTTTAAGGCTATAAGGCAATGAAATTGCCGTGTGGGGCCGGCTTTAGAATTGTCCCACCCCTCTCCACCCATGGGAGTCGTAAGAGCCGACTGAGGGAATTCCAGGGGAGTCGGCAGCAGCACTCCCCCGAGTATTAACAACATCCACTGCGATCGCCAACCCGCCTGCCAAGCGTGGCGATTACGGCACTATCCCCCATATGAGCGAAACACATGTTGTGGCGTTCTCTTGGGGAGGTTTATGTCCAGCAGTGGACTTCGAAAGGCTGATGGATGGATGGATGGATGGATAAGACAATGATAACTAGGTACCATTTGCGTACAATTGCTCAACAACATAACTAGTATTACCCTCTAATACCAAACATTATTACCATGAAACCAGTTAGTAGGGTAACAGAAAAACAAAGTAGATTATAGCTCAAAATAATACGCAACATAACCGAACCCTTAGAGCATTTTTTATGACAAAAACGTGTCCGCTCACCTACGTCAATATTGAAACGGAATATTTGAAACGTATTTGTGTGCACATATGCTGCACAGTTTAAACTCACATTAGATAACGAAAAGTAGAACAAGAGCTATGTTAGTTTGTAAAACATGTACATAGCGCAGGTAAATGCGTTCTATATATATGGAAACGTTCATAGCGTCACGATAATGGCGGCTAAAAATTCTGCGCAAATTGCGTTTATTGTTGACATGGAACGAGATTTTTTTAAAGAATTAGCATTATTTCTCTGTATTCTATAGTATATAATAATAGTGATAATTTAATAGTAAGAAAAAGGAAGGAAAGGCGCAAGTATTGAGTTATATGTTGGGTTTGAAGTCTAAATTCCAACCTCGTCGGGCCCACTGACTTTTTGAAATTATGCACGCATTTCATCACAATTTTCATTACGCTTGATGAAGCAACGCTATGGGGACACCAGCCTATCTGAGGAAATTTCTCGATTTATGAAGTTTTCCCCTATCTTAGCCACCACACACTTTTACCAATGGAAGTGCCGTCCGAATTGGTCCAGCTGTTCCGGTGATTATCCGGAACAACCAAACACAAAACTTTATAAATTAGTATTTTGTTATAGGCATAACATATACTTAAGAGTATATACGTTAGTATATATATACGCTTAAGTATATTCATTTAGTAAAAAGCTGTTGTATAAACATTATTAACCTAACACTTCAATTTTATTTATCTTATGATGAAATCAACATTTATTAACCACCTAGATCGTGTTCTTTCGGAACGGAAAACTATGAACTACTTGATAAGGCTTAGTAGCTGTTTACGTACACGGTGGCAATTCGTAGCTGTTATATATGTTTGTTTTACCTTTATTTTCTTTCTAGTATAAAAAGACGATTCGTACAAATGACATTATTGGGGAACAAACTCGTTTTCATTGCCCTTCAAAAATTCTACAGTCATCGTGTCAATTCCTTTGGAAAGATCTGGAAAGTAAAGAGCATTCTTTATGAAATGCACAATATTGGCAGACGAGCCACAGCCCATCTGATGGTAAATGGTAACCGTCGCCAATGGACTCAACAATACCGAGAGTATTGTCAAAACGCTGCTCACCAATTCTTAGTCCGTCAATACATGGACCAAAAAAAATGAGAAGGTACTACAAATCACACACCAAAGTCAAATCATCTTGTTACTAGAGGAAAGTCACGCTTTGTTACAACACAAATTGATCCCACAAGAGTAAGTACAAAAAGGTAATATATAGGGTCGTAACAACTTCACCTGTGTACCTTTTTTGTTTTGTTTAGGCGGGAAAAAATGTACCTAACCGCACACCCCGTCGTTCGAGGCATTGAACAGAGTAGTGTGGGGCCCTCACCCACTAAATAAACCCGCCGTGTGCCGTCTCTCCGCTTTTATTAGCGGGCCACCGGAACCATATTACATTCCTTCAGTGGTCTTCACCTGTGTGCCTAAGTTATATACCTACGTAATAGGAGATCGTTTACTTGTTACGATTTCGGATTCAATTCGAATACAAGACCTCGCTGCTAAAATTCGCGTATTTAATGGCAATAGACAAAAAGGCACAAATTTCGATAATTACGTACGTTCCTCTATAAGTCTATATGTGTATGGATTTGTTTCTTTATAATTGATTGTATGTCTGACTGCAACTCTTATTTCTTGGGATTTCACATAACCATTGACCATATGGCATACAATGGAAATTCTCCAATTCTTCGTTCTACTTTTACGAAATTCAAGAATACATCTATCTTGTAAAAATAGGTTAACTAACATTAAATACCTAAAGATAAAATTTAAGTAAAATTCTATTTAAATTTGAGTCGGTGGTGTGTATGACGTTACCGTATCTTAACGAAGAATGAATGAACTTGTTAATACAATATTTAGATCTTCGGGCAATGAGCTTACAGCTCAATTAAGGGTTATTGCCCCGCAAGCAGACCGTATAATTATGGCAACTACCATAACTCAAAAAGTCTGCATCTCACGTCTTTGGGGTATACACATATATGTATGGGAGAATAAGTATTGAACTGAAAGGTCTGAGGACAGACTGGCGAAACTAGCGTACGTCTCAGGACATAAGATAACTTGTTATGTTAGTTTATATACACATCTATTATCATTTTTCATGAGCCTTTGATGAAGAAAAAATGCAATGTCATATTTTAATAATTTTTAAAGAAAAACGATCCACTTTCAATAAATAGTTCCGTTTTCTCCAAAGATCTTCATCAAATCCAGAGCTATCAGATCCGAAGATTTTCATATTTTAAAACCTTCAAAATATGCATTTAATAACGAATATTGTTTGTTTTGTGCCCGGTAGACGTCAATAGGCTCGCCCTCTATTACGTGGGACTAAAACATAGCTGGCGAATCGTGGGTGTGTAATACACTCCTGTCTACCCCTTCAGGGAAAACAGGCGTGATGCTACGTTTAACGAACATGTTTGAGGAAAATCACGGACATGCAAATATTTTGAGTTTGTCATGCTTAATCTGAATTGGCAAAGAGTCTGGTTTCTCAGGAACCGGAACGGTTTTCCTGGAGATGCAGGTTCAAATCCTTTTCGTGACTATTATTTTTGATTTCACTGTTTGTGTTTACGGACATCCAAACTTATATACATACATGTGGGTCAAATAGAAAAACCTCCTCTTTTTGAAATTGGTAAAATCGAGAAGAATCATTGTGAGGGGAATTTGGACCTTTGACCTACAGAATACCTTTCAAGTCATGTGTTTAAAAGTTACAAATTAATATCCCGCTCGCACAAAAGTTCTCTTTTTCCACATTCACAAATAACTTGTTCTTTAATGTCTTATTGCTAAAACTATGACTTATGTAAAAACGTGACGTTAAACTTTAAATAATTTATATATAATAAAATAAAATATACCTCTATCTATTGAGCACTACGTATTTAGTACTCATTGCGTCCATTTTGTTACAATGATAATCCAAAATGTTTTTACAAATTTTCGCAGGCACTCGATTTTTAAAATAAATTGTGCTACCAATTCAATTGTTGAAAAAAAATATTATAAAAGGCAATTTTAACAGTAATGTCGGACTTTGAGGTTTAAATTAAGTTTTCAGAAAGAGCTTGAATGGAATTGACGCCAAGTGAGTCACTAAGAACATTTTTCCTGTTAGTCATCGTAAATCTGCATCCGTAACAATGACCTGAACCGAAAAAATCCAAAACAGGAAGGATTATAAATTCCCGTAAAATATTAAATGATTTGTTTCTTCTGATGATGCATTTCTTAATGACAGTGTTTTTAGAAAAAATATTGAGGAAGCGCTTAAATTCTGCTACTGGCTGGTTTAGGTACATACTTTCAAGTCCCGATAGTTTTGGGACTGGTCATTACTTAGAATGGGTGGTTTATATTTAAAAAAGGATTTACCTAGCCCTTTTTTTAGGCAGGAAATATTGTTCTGTCTTTCGGAGCAATGAGAGTGGCTTGAGGCTCTCGTCCACTATTTTCGTGGACGAGGAAGACTATAGAGGACCCACTATTCTTGTGGGTGAGTGAGGGTCCTCCGTGTGCTGTCTCTCTGCCTTTGTGAATCACTAGAAGGTATGTCTATCCTTAGGGCTTACTTGATGTACCTATCTAAATACGTATTTCCGTGTGTGTGCAACCATTTCTTCATACAACTTACAAGCAGTCCAAATTTAATCCTGTTTATATATTATTATAGAATGGATAATTTTAGGAGAGCCCACCACTCACCCACGGATTGTCAATCCCGGTTATTTTTGGACAGAATTACCTAAGAATCCCAATCCGCACCCTCATAGATAGAGAAGAATGTTATTATAGCAAAGTAGCATACACGATAATGACAAAAAACTCTCCAACGCGACACAACCGTGCGATATGGAAGGACTCTCAGAACCACAATATGGCAATATTCCGCAAAAATACGAACACAAATTCGACACGTGTTTCGCCTCTAAACGAGGCATTCTCAAGAACGCTCGGCAACAAATGTTTTAAAATTTGTCCATTAATCTAATGAATAAAATTATCCATTCTATAATAATAACAATGGACTTCCGCCAAGTGTCGCCTCATTCAATCAATTATCCTGTTTATATTTTATTTAGTCTTAACTTTTCCAAATACATAGTTTTTATAAGGATATTACTTATTAAATAATTGGTACACGTAGGCGAGAAATATTATAGAGTAGTTAGCCGAGCATACGTAATAAAAAATGGGCTGTTATTACCAGACAACGACTTAACTCGCGTTAAAGGTCGTTAACATCACCATTGTCTTATACAGGTATATTTGTGTTCTCATTTAGGTTCTGGTAAGTTTAGTAGGCACAGATCAAATTATAAAAAGGCTAAAAGACGAATATTTTATTTACAAGCATTTGTATTCCAATCTAATTTGGTGTTTTAAAATGTCAAAAATAAATGCATGGGGGTGAAACACCATCAACTTGCTAACTCCGCTGTTATTGAGAAGTTGCAAAAAAAGCAGGCTTTGAATCTGACTCCTTATGATGCGTGGTAGAGACCACCGACGCAGTTAAATACTAAATGAGTCTGTAAGCAAAATATCCTCTATATAAAAAGGGATTTCAGTTATAATTGTATCTTGATACAATCCTCATTAAGTGAATATATATGATTGATTTCAGTACTATATTTAGTAAGAACCTCAAAGATTTATCATAGTAAGATATCGGGCAAGAATTAACAAAATTAGAAACGTATAATATAGTTTTATAATGATCAGGATTTATTATTCTGATTTACATAGCCACGTTTGTACTTTAGTTGGGCTAATGCATTTCATAAGAGAACATCCTGCATCATCATTCTGCCATTAAAAAAATCACATAACTTATTGGCACGCATCGATACAAATATTCGGTAGATAATGTCATCCATCCACTCTTTTGAGGAAGCCTATGAGCATAGGCTTCCTCAAAAGAGTGACACGAGTCGTCCTACGCTGGCTGCATTCAACAGCTGCCTGCGTCTTTGCCCAGATCGTCGGTTCATATCTCGGGAAGCCATCCTATAATATCGTCCGTATTCGAAAACCATTTCCCCAGCGGTTATAGGTTCTTGGATGTGTCCTGCCTATTAACACTTCGCAATATTTTGACGTGCCAACTCCTCTTATAATTCTTAATTCGTAGCATTAATGCAAAGGACTCGCTATTCCATCTCCATAGAGGCAAATAAAAGCTTCCAATTAAAAACAGCGACGTAAATTAATAGCGATTAAGTTACGGTTTAATTTCATCCATAACTTTAACGGCACGGTTTTAGACTTGTTTAACGGTACTGTCTTTAGCTTTATCGTTGTGGATAGTCTTGTGCAATATAGATTAGGTGATTGCAATGATTATTATTAAATAGACTGTGGTTTGTAACAAGTTCCAAGATACAATTATCATCTTTATTTCTTTTTTTTTCCTTTTGATTGAATTTTGAGTACTAAGTAATGTCTGATTAAAAAAAAATCACAATATTGTCATTACTATTATAAAGCTTTAACAGAGCATGTCTGTGCATTTAAGATATTTGAGAAATAATAACTATTTGTTGATGAACACGAATCATTTTTTGAGAATTTTATTACGTATGTTTGTTTATGCGCACATCACGGATTTTGATGAAACTTTTTGTTTGATTGCTGGAGACTTATAAACTGGTATAGGTACCTACGTTTAATCTCGCCACTATATCAGGAACCTGAGATGTAACCAAAACCACCTAAAGAAAAATTTCTTACTAATATTATAAATGTGAAAGTTTGTTTGTTTGTTTCTTAGAATGCTTTCATGCCATCTCTACTCAACCGATAATCTAGCATTCATATAAAATGTAGCATACATATATGTAGTCCAAAGCCTAAAAAATAATGCTACTTTTTATCCTGGAAAAATGTTACAGAATGCAGAAGTTAAAAAATATAATTTGTGTCCGTGTGGTGACGGACTACTACAGGTGACACTTGTAGAATACAAGTGTCACCACCCCATTCTTTCCCACGGGTGTCGTATGAGGCGACTAAGGGAAGTAAGCAATTATCATCCATTGCATGACTGGTGGTAGGGCTGGGTATCAAGTGGGAGTACTCACTTGCTATTGGGCCCGAGCGGGTTGGTACCACCATCTCCCGTGTGACCGGCCATGAAGCACATCGTTGCGTTTTGGCTGTAGCAGGATATAGCCGTTTATATTTTATTTTATTTCATATCTATGAAATGAATTGGTGAGCAGCGGCTTGACAATGCTCTCGGTATAGTCGAGTCCATGGGCGACGGTTACCATTTACCATCAGATGGACCGTGGCTCATCTGCCAATACATGCAATAAAATAAAATAAAAAATGTGAATTATATAAGTAATTCTAAATTTTAACCTAACCATTTTCAATGTTTTTAAGTATTTTTTAAGCATTTGACGGATTAGCTGCGTAGCCATATAAATAAACACAAAATGCGAAAATGTGAAATCGAAAATAACAATCACGAGCAGAATTTTAACCTGCACCTCCGGGATACCCATATTCATTTTGTGTTCATTTTACCTAATTAATTCAAAAAGGTGACAATTTGTGTAACATATTGGTTTGACAATACCAATTATCTTTACACCATAGCGAATATTGCGTCGAAACATTTTTGCTGAATATTGCAACTCTGAGTTCTGGAGATATTGTCACTTTGCATTTTGGTGCGGTTGTTTCCCCCTAACCTATATATATATATATATATATATATATATTAGGTTAAAAAAGCTAATATAACCTATTAGCTTTTTTTTTCGTGTAGAGTGCGTGCAAAGATAGCTGGTAGCTAGCATAGGATGGATGCTATACCTATATATAGCTTAACAATATGTCGGTGTGTGATGGTCCTAATTATCGATTTCATAATTGAATTTCTTACAATATGCTAAACTTACGCTATAACGGGGCTGTCATTGATATATTATCAAGCAAAAAAAAATCATATAAGCAATAGAATCACTAAGCTCATAAAAAAGCGACCTATAAAAGCGATCGTTGTGAAATGGCGCCTTTGATTGCATAGGCGCACTAGCCCAGACTAGAATTATACCTAGTTCTTTTACAATACCTATAAGAAGTTAGTTTGAGTTAGCATATGTAAGGGAACAATTAAAAATACGTTCGTAAACATTATCGCTTGGCGTGATAAAATGTGACAATAGGAGGCGGAAGATTCTCAGGAAATGTGATTTCAGCGTTTATTTTTTTTGTGATTGAAATGACTAGTGTACTAGGTTAGAGAGAGGAAAGGTGACTAAATTTCATGGCAAAATTTTCAGGTTGGCCACTAAAATTTAGATGTAGTATGACGATAGGTAGATAGAGAGGTGGTCCAAAAACTAAATTTAAATTTATGAATATCCCCTAGCTAGTTTTATATATATATAACATAAAATATTTACGAGTTGAAGAGTTCTGTTACTATAAAAAAATAATTCGCTTTAATGGTGTTGGTTCACGCTTATGTCAAAAGATGCGTAGTGGTTTGCGTAGTGACCTCCCTTGGCGAGTGTTGCGGGTTCGAATCCCGCATGCAATAATCATTTGTGCGATACAGATTGTTAGTATACATATAGCTACATAATCTTAGAGCATACCAGCGCACCTTTATTTCTTGAGGTACCATAGCACTTCTGGCTCCAGAACCTCCCCGAGTTAGAAACTAAGTTATTCAAACAACTTAACTAGCCTCCAAAATTTAGTTTCGAATAAGAACTTTGAATTTGGAACTAAAAACTTACTACGGGGCATATCACAAGAAAACAACGTATCACATATTTTAATTATGGCTCTAATTGCTACCAAAGTTTAAGCAAATTTAGAACAGACTGAACCAACACATTTATAGTGTTAGTGATAGTATTAAAGAGACTTAAAAACGTGTTATGATGTCAACATTCATTCAACTTACCCGCTACTGCCAACGGGACTCCGGCCACACAGTTTCAACTAACACTGAACACAACACAGAGTTACAACTTAGTTCATCACACAAAACTAACTAAGAATATAACAAACAATTATTCTATTCTATTTTCTAGTATTAGTTTATTTATGTTCGCTCGTTTCGTTAACAGATCGTATTTGAATATTGATTGTTATTTTAGCGAGTGGCGAGGCTGACTTCATTTCCAGCCGTCATAGCACTGTGCGAACTCGGACTGAGTCACTGACACTGTGCTGGTAGCCCCTTCTCTATCACACCTATATTCATACTAATCATAAGAACGAGATGACTAATCAATGGAATGCATCAACATAGCGAAGGTAGTATTGCGTGGGAGTCTCACTTTCGTGTCTAGTTCTGTTGTGAGTGTAAGAGGGACGCGAATAGTGATTAGCCTTTCTGAGGTTCACGGTGAATATGTACGGCAACCATCTGTTGAAAATATGTGAAAAAGAGGCTTTCGTCGTTAAGACGAAGCACTATGATCCTAATTTAATTTAAGATAAATATCCATTTTGGTGTTAACTAGAAGAAATAGCGTGTATAGTACCAAACAGGTCTTGCATAATATTTTCAATAACAACATGTTTATTACTAAGAGGGCCGTTCATAAATTAATTATGTATGCGAATGTCACCTTTTATCATACCGATCGTTTGCAAACTTATATTTCGAAATGCCATTACGACATTGAATCCACGTTAACACAAAATAAAAATACTTTTGTGTTAACACGTTACTGGCACTGTTGTTGTTGTTTATCGGTCAAACAGTACTAACCCAAACATTCATCAAAGAGAAGTTGATCAAGTAACACATCTATACACACCAACATTTTAAGGCGGGAAAAAATGTTCCTAACCGCACACCCTGTCGTTTGGGGCAACGAACAGGGTAGTGTGGGGCCTTAGCCCACTAAAGATACCGGCCGTGTGCCGTCTCTCGGTCTTTAATTGGCGGGCCACTAGAACTATGTTACATTCCTTCGGTGGTCCGCCGGTGGCTTACCCTTTCGGGTATCCTCAACTGAGCGACGCATCCGCGCACGGAGCGTCGCACCTTCGCGGGAGACCTTGCGGATGGCGGAAGTTCCCCGGTCCATTCACTCGCAGCCTCAACGAGGGCGGCATTAGGCGCAAATACTCGCGCCTGCGCCGCCCCAGTCACTGGCGGCGGTTCGGGTCTGTGGAAGGATCAGCCTTCCTGGCCCTCTCCGCCGTTTCCTTCCGCAAGTATACACATCAACCTGGGGCTGTAACATTAGGCAGTTACAATCTATAATAACTTCACTAGGCGAAAAAATTCCTGCGCCTACGCATAATATCATCGCCTTAACAGTGATCCCTTGTGTATTGTACACAAAAATAAACCATATGACTGTCTCTTCGAGTTTATATTCGCGTAATACAAAATTTGTTTCAATAATCAAGTGCATTTAAAGCAATGAAGTAAGCTACAAGTAAGTTTGGCAACGTTGCTAACTGTCACTTTATGAATTGAAGTTAACTACAAACTAGTAGTTTTTAGTTTTTATCGCGTAAGGAGGTTGTGTCGCTCGGGAATTTGTTTGTTTATGTTTTTTAATAATATTTAATGTTTTCGAGTCGATTTATTGCGACAAAATTGTTTTAAAATGATTGGAAGTGATTATACGTTAGAGCTGTGCAATGTTTTCCATTCTGGACAGGTTTGTTGCTTACTAATGTATGAAATAAAATAGATGTGAATTAGGACACGCTATGTTGTCTCTTTACTTTTAACTTCGATTAAGTAGGGAGATTTGTAACAGCACCGCGGGAAAATCACGTCTGTATGAATGCATTTATAAATTGCGTTAAAATAAACTTCTCTAATAGTAAGTATTAACGCAGTATTAAGGAGTAGCTAATGTGGTAACAGGTTCATCTCGGTATCATAAACTTGCATCGTTTAACGTCAAAGTTTTTTTTTTTTTTCAAATTGCTACATCTTGTACTAAGGAATAATCCTTGCATGGTTGGGAACTTAGCTAACGTACAATTTAACGGACAGAAAGTACACCCAGACTTATAGCAATACTTTGTAGACCATATAAAGTATTGAAGTTCGGTATCAAAGCCACTCCGCCATCGCCATTCACTAACGGCAGAAGCCTCATAAGAATGATGATATGTATGATGAATTGATGATTACTATGAGGTCAAGGACTTTTTAACACTTGTATGCGCACGGGTATAATGGGGTGGTGACATTAAAGTTATATCATGGAGGATGTTAAAACACTGTTTCTACTTTAGTTACCGTTTTCTACTTTAGTTTTATTTAGTTGAATTTTAGACTCAACAATAGGATAGCTTATAGTTTAACTTACGGTAGGATATGAAATAGCGCGGGGACCTCACTCAGAGAGGGTGCCGGACAGGGCTAGCCGCCGCGCGGACCACTGAAGAGAATATACGCGGTACCAGTGAACCGCCGAATATAGACGGGTGAGGGAGCACGGTGGGTGGGATATGAAATGTAAGCGAATTTCAGAAAGTCGAGCATTGACATTGTTAGATCATACATAAGTTAAAAAAGTAGTATATTTCTATAATAAGAACGGAACAATCTTAAGAAGCCATTCATAAATTACGTCAATTTCTGCTTCTTGCAACTACTTTTTTTTATTAAGGCGGGAAAAAATATTTCTAACCGCACACCCCATCGTTCAGGGCAACGAACAGGGTAGTGTGGGGCCTGCACCCACTAAAGAAACCCGCCGTTTGCCGTCTTTCCGCCTTTATTGGCGGGCCACGGGAACTATTTTACATTCCTTCGGTGGTGCTTTTTGCTACTCCTTCCTTTTATATATTACGTCACGCAAGTTAATACCCTTACCCTTAAACTGCGAATAACTTTTTTTTTAAATAAATGTTTGGTGCACGCGTTCCCGCCATACCCCCTGCCGCCCGTGTTACATTTCATCACATCAAGTGAGGTATCACATCACATATTATATATAAATGTATGATCCAAATATGCCTAGATTCTGAACAAATATTTAAGACGGGTACACATTATTTATTTTGTGGGTATTGAATTCAGCAAGAAAGAGAGTTGATAGAGAGACTTAGGTATTTAAAACACTTGCTGCTGGTTAGTAATATAATCAATTAACATGGTTTATCATCACATCTATCAATGCTCAACAAAAAAGATTAAAAAAAACATAACGTTAGTTATCTGTTGTTACCACATTAGTAGTTCCCTAGTCTCCCGTACAAAAGAATTAAACGAGCTCCTTCTTTTTTCTCTGTGTGATTTGTAAAGGGAAAATAGTTCTTGTTGTGATAAAATGTGATAGGGGAAAGGAAGTCTAGTGATATAAATAAATAAATATTCACGGACATTTCACACAACGTCCTCTGGTCCCAAACTAAGCTTAACGCTTGTGCTACGGGTACCAGATTACGGATATAATACATATTTTTTTTTTGTAAATACATACATATAATAGATATAAAACACCCAGACACAGTACAAATATCTGTGTACATCACAAAAATAATGGTCCTGAGCGGGAATCAAACCCACGACCTCGTGCACGGAAGTCAGTTACACTGCCGACTACGCCACGAGGCTTGGATAAGTGACGTTCGCAGTTTACTTCATAGAAATTCATAATATTGTTTTATATTGGTTAAGTAACATTGCAGCACATGTAAAATTTTATGCAGGTGGAGCCTGGAAGCTTCTTCCAACGCCTGACAGGAGGAGTGAAGACTGGGGTGATACTCAAAGATGTTTCTTTTACAACACACAGTGGAGAGGTTACTGCTATACTCGGTTCCAAAGGTATGTAGGCAAACGTATTATTGACGGTTTACTAAAAATAGGATTTTATCTTTCATTTTGTCAGAACAAACTGAAAGATGTCATGTGCTTTCTGAAATAAAACTATTAGCCCTATTAAACCACATTCATGTATCAGCTATTATTGCATCCACTGGACATAGGCCTGGCAAAGGGAGTGGTCTCGTTATATTAAACCACATTCATTGTAAATTAGTTTTCATGTTTCATTCATATTTGTTTCATGTTAAAATTATCTCGAGGCAAAATTAGCTCATGTTATTTACCACAAGTCCTACGTATATGGTAGAAATTAATTTATGTTGGTTTATAAAGTTTATTGATTGCAACTCAAAACTGTGCAAATTTTTGGCTGGAAATTTTAGCAGTACAAAATAACACAGGTTTCTCGTAGAATAATATACATGTATAATATGGGTGAGATATTTTCTCGACGGCTTGTGATGTCTGGCCACCACCAGGGCTGCCAGCGTGATAGACAAGGGCCCTAACCCTTCTCTCTCCTAGAATAGACCCCTGTCCAACAGTTGGACAGTAAAGAGTTAAGAAAAGTTAACATAACTTTATGTGACCCCAAAGCTCTAAGACCTCGCTGGAGTAAGATATCAGAAACTGGAAGTGAGATTTGAATAGAAGAGAGAGTTTGCGTAATTATTTCAACAGCCTATTTATATTTTGAAATAAAACTACGTTTTCGGAATCTATCGCGTTTACTTGATTTTACTACTATCTCGAAGTTTCGAATACTTTACAGCATTCATGATCACGGGTGGACTTAGATGATAGACGTTCAAGGCTGATATGTTATTTCAACGGTTTCATCTACCCACAGTATATGATATCAGAAAGCCTATTTATATTTTATCAGGCAGTGGCAAACGTGCTCTTCTCGATGTGATAGCCCGACGCGTGCCTTCTAAGGGCCACATTTTACTTGAGGGAGTCCCGCTGGAATTCGAGCAGTTTAACAATACCTGCGCTCTGGTACGACACAGTACTCGGTTGTTGCCCGGCCTGACAGTGCAGCAGACTTTGGGACTCTCGCTTACCAAGGTATATCACTTAAATATATATCACATTTCTGTATTAAAGTATTTGGATTACGTAAATACAATCATATCACCAAATACCGCACCACAGTAGGTTCGAGTGCCTGACAATTGGTGGTCTTATTATATGTACCATCCATCCATCCATCAGCCTTTCGACGTCCACTGCTGGACATAGGCCTCCCCAAGAGAACGCCACAACGAGCGGTCCTGTGCTGTTTCGCTCATATGGGAGAATAGTGCCGTAATCGCCACGCTTGACAGGCGGGTTGGCGATCGCAGTGGATGTTGTTAATACTCGAGGGAGTGCTGCTGCCCACTCTCCCGGTATTCCCTCAGCCGGCTCTTAAGACTCCCATGGGTGGAAAAGGTGTGGGACAATTCTAAAGCCGGCCCCACACAGCCTATTATATGTACACCACATATAAAGGGTAATTTATATCTTGTGTGTATTAGTGTGTATTCTTAAATAAATGTGTACTTAATGTACAGAAACATACATGGTGTTTCTAACAAATTATTCGTTTTAAGATTTCAGGATATCTAAAGTCGTCAAAAGTAAAACAAGTTATGGCAGATCTGGCGTTATCAAACGTAAGTAGCGTGAATATGACAATCTATAGGGTATATAAATACAATGGTGTTAAGCCATTTAGTATTTATTATCCCGCTGTGAGTCAGCGATTTGTCATAATTTTGTGTGTACAAATAAATGTGCATGCTGTGTTCTCTTAAGTAATTTGACACTTAGCTTTAAGCCACTAAATATAAGTAGAATATCGTATTAGTGTACCTACTCATTGTTAGAGAACCAAATAATTAAACCAAAGTAAGGTTAGTTACACCATTTATAAATCAAAAACGGCTGGACCGATTGTAATGATCTTTGATTTGTTGGATTAGTAGAATAACTATTGAACAATGGAAAAACTAACGTAAATAAAATTATAAATAAAATTAATTTTATCATACACTTTGTATGCAACAGCTTTTTCACAGACTTCAAAAACGAAGGTTGTCAACATCTGTTATATTTTTTATGTATGTTCAGGCATAATTCCGTCATAATTATATAGACGGATTTGCGAAATTCTTTATTTTGTTTAAAAGAGGTTAATTCCGAAATGGTCTCGTTTAAATTTCGTAAATATCTGATGATGAGTTTCGGAGGCAGACAACAGAACTCTTAAATAAATGCCAGCAAATCAACCGCCATTGCTGCTATCGCATATCTATGCATTGTTTACGCAACCACATAACAAAACCTCACGCCTGGGCTGTACCCTCTAAAGGAAAGGAAAGAAGTTAGCTTTTTTGTTGTTAAAAAACTTTTTTATTTGAATATCGATTTTATTTTTGTTCGTCACTCTGACGCGTAACCAAGTTCACCCGGTCAAATAGTATGAACTAATCAGAACTAATATATTATATGTACCATATTTATTTTTCCAACGCTATTTGTGTGCAGGTCGCAAGCAAATGTGTTACGAGTCTCACAAAAAGCGAATACAGGAGATTAGTAATAGGCGTACAGCTAATTCGAGATCCGAGTGAGTGTTATGATTTTTTTTCTATTAATTTTTCTTCTAAATGATCTTAATGTTAACTTTTGTTCTATAAGTAAATCATATTTATCTTTTTTTTTACGATACATTTACTGCTATATCAATATGCTATTTTTACATAAGGCATATTGCAGAATTAAATTTTGCCCCAATTACTTTCCAAGGACTGATTAATATATAAATTAGTTTAGTAAATTATATAGGTATTATATTTTAATTTTAATGACCACTAACGATTTTACCGACATGCAACTTTCACATTTCTCACTGACTATTAACAATCGATTAACCAATGGGATTACAATTATAAGTCGGAATAAACTTGAACTAAAAGTTTACACGTCAGCTGTGATATTTCGTATCTTCTTTACATTCATCTTTACTACTCATATACGAGTGATTTATGTCTTCAAACGATAATATCTGCAGCTCTGAATATAAATTCATCACTAACTCATAAAAACTCACACAACCTAGCTCTATAGCACTATTGTAACTAAAATACTGTTTTGTCCCTTTTCCACAAAGTACAATTAAAATTTGACAGAAAGTGACAAACAAATCAGTGTTATATTTTTACTAGGTTCTGCTAGACTCAAACCGCGTGGACTGTAGGGCACAAATACGTCACTCTACAACACACTAAAAATTATCTCTGCAAAAATAACTATCCCACAAGAATTATTTTTACAGACTATATGTGTGCAAAATTTAATGACGATTGGTTCAGCAGTTACAGCGTGAAAGCGTAACAATCAATCAAACATACAAACTCACTTTCGCATTTAATATAAGCAATGATATGAATAATGGGCTTAATCTATTTCTAAACCTTATATTCATCCATCATCCATCTATAAATATCCATCATGATGATGACAGAAGATATCAATTTATTATCCAGTTATTTTGCTGCTCGATGAGCCGACGTGGGATCTGGATCCGCTGAACACTTACCTCGTCATCTCAATACTGTCCAATGCTGCCAAAAAATACGGCACTGCCATCGTACTTACTATGGAGAAGCCGAGATCAGGTATGAGACTACAATTTAATATGATTAAGATGGGTTCTCCTCTGTATAAAAAAAACTTACTTTACTTACCACTCAAGATGATAAAAATATAGGTACCTATGTGTAATTGGAAATTGAAGACCCCGAGTGAAAGTTACGAACCATGCTTGTGGCCATAGACTTAGATTAAACATAGCGAAAAAATCCTTCGTCTATACTTCAGATCGGCCTCTACATAGTTTATATGATTTTCCTAAAAAGCCTGGATTGAATCCCTAATACAAAGATCTGCAGGAGAAGGAGAGTGAGCGACATAGCCCGCCGAGCTGGCATGCTGAACTGGCAATGAGGAATCCACATCGCTCGACGAACTGACAACTTTGGAGAAAAAACGGATGGCGTCCCACTAGACTGACGTAGGGAGCCGTTGGATGCACTCAGCACAGGTCCGCTCTTTGTAGCACTCTCTTGAGTAGGCCTATGTCCAGCAGTTGAAATCAAAAGACTGATGCATGGATGAATGAAAGAGACTTGATGGCGCCCTTCACTATGTTAGCGGTTGACAAGGATTGCCAACAATAAAATGTTTAATTTTAGGTATATATTTGTAGCGTTGTAATGACAGGCTAAATCCATACTTTACCATAAGTGTCGTAAAAGATGGCTGTAGTAAATTCGAGTGAAAACTACAAGAAAATGAAATTTTAAAACAAAGCGCTATGCCCATCGCCGACTCTCCAACCGATATCCAAGATGTTACCTGCTATTCAGTTCCGTGGTCCACGCGGGGGCTTATCTTCGATGTCCATGTCTTGAGGGACGTCTCTATTCAAAAACTCCATTCCAAGACTTATTAATGACTTGCTATAAATTATTTTAATGCTGGTTCTCTCTAATCGCCAGATGTGTTCCCATTCCTGGACCGAGTCGTATATCTATGCCTCGGCGATGTGGTGTACGCAGGCCCTACCAGGAATCTATTGGATTACTTCGGCAGCATTGGTTTCCCTTGTCCACAGCTAGAAAATCCTTTAATGTATTATCGTGAGTAACTTTTCATCAAATTCAAAGGTATTTTATACTTATAACTTTCAGTAGGAACTTCAAATCTTAACAAGCAAGTAAGTGATGAAAGGATTTGAAAAAATGGATGAAACTATTTACTTATAAGGTACTTTTTGCATTTAATATGTAAATAATCACCACTTGCACATACCTACCTTTGCCTCGGTATTAAAATAATAACTTTCGATTCCTTGATTGAAAATTACGCCTTATTTTTAACACAGTATGTGTTAAAAATAAGGCGTAATTTTCAACCTAGGTATAATCTTTAATTTCAAACTTTACGACAAGTATTCAATAAAATAACTAACGTATTTTTTTCCCTCTAGTATGCCTGTCCACAGTAGACCGAAGGTCTCGTGAGCGTTTCATCGAATCGAACCACCAAATAGCAGCACTGGTAGAAAAGTTCAAGATGGAAGGGCAGGGTATTATGCAGGGCAATCTGCACGAGAACAATCGTATTATCAACCCTAACAAGATACAGTTGAACTATGGAAGACCTGGGGGCACCCATGTTATTTGGATGTTATATTTGTAAGTACACACAAACAATATACAGAATACTGGCGAATAATTATTTAATCTACCTCCACTGCTAAGCCAAGAATGATTTATTTATAATAAACCACATGGGTGGCAAACAAGTATACGGCCCACCTGATGGTAAGCGGTTACCGTAGCCTGTAGACACTAGCTATACCAGGGGCATCACTCGCGCGTCGCCATCTCCATGGAAAGGGATAGGAAGTATATTTAGGAGAGGATAGGGAGGGCGTTATACAACCGTAGGTACCATTACTGTTGGTTCACGCTGATCTTTGGTGACAGGGTGGTACTTCGACCGAGCCGGCCCATTCATGCAAAAGCAATAAGGCTCTACCACGTTTCACACTTGATGACAAGACTGAGCTAATAATGCGATTTCGAGCATCTTATAATGCCAGAACTTTTGTCTAAACAATGGTAGAATTGTCTAAAAGCGGGCAGGAGTATTCGTTTCCACTAACTATGGAACAAAATACAGACAGAACGATCTCGTCAACGGCTGAATTATAAATAAATATTCACGGACATTTCACACAACGTCCTCTGATCCCAAACTAAACTTAATGTTGCGTTTTAGTTATTTGTTATGTTTAGGTAGTGTGGTAATTAGTAAAGTTTAATAACACAATTTAAATTTTTCTATGCATTTCACGTTTTATCAAATTCCTTTACAGGAGACTACTGGCTTCGATATTCAATCTGAAGAAGAACGGTATAAAGCAAATGTTTATGAGATTATGCTCTTTGCCTATATATTTTTTTATACTATGGGCATTCTACAATGAAGCGAAGGTAACCAGAACTAGAATACAACTGAAATACCTACATATCCCATTTTGGTTTGCATTACAATTATCTAATTCCCGACCCGTTTTTTTAGGATTATCAAAGGGCTTTCATCACTAAAAGCGGACTCATATTTAACGCGATGGTGGGCACTTACTTTATCAGCATTATGAATACGATATGCTTGTGTGAGTATAATAGTTATGTTTTAGAACACACACACACACACATAGATACCAAAGTAGGTAATCACTTAATATCTGACCTGCGAGGCATAATACCACCGTCTGCCGTGTGACCATCTTTCATTTCATATGGCTAAATGAAATGGTGAGCTGCTTGACAGTAGGTACTATTAGTATGGTTGAGTCAAAAGCGAAAATTACCACTTACCATCAGATGGGCCGTGGCCACAATAAGCAATAAACAAAAAGTTAATCAATACCCTGCACTATGGCATAATCATTGTATCGCTGGGGAATTTACAAACACAATTTCACAGACACAAAGTACACCGAAACTCGGAACAACAATTTGTGAATCACACAGAGTTGTGGTGTGTGGGAATCGAACCCATAACACTTGGGCGGGAGGCTAGTATCACTACCAACTCTAAACCACTCCGCTATCTGTGCAGTCAAGCTCAGAATAATGTTGAAAACACCATCCATCCATCCATCAGCCTATCGACGTCCACTGCTGGATATAGGCCTCCCCAAGACATCGCCACAACGAGCGGTCCTGCGCCGACCGCATCCTACGGCTCCCCGCGACTTTGACCAGATCGTCGGTCCATCTGGTGGGAGGCCGTTCTACGCTGCGCCGTCCGATACATGGTCGTTGAAAACACACTACATAAAATTATATACCTAATACCTAAATATTTCAGATGGTCCGTATCGCACTCGATATTATCAGGAGTCCCAAGAAGGGTTATACAGCGGTGCCAGTTTACTTCTCTCGTGGAACATAGTCTCGTTGCCTTTCTCATTCCTGAGCGTGTTAGCTTCTACAGCTGTAATCTACCCGTAAGTTTTTACTATCGAATTTGTTTACGAATGAATCGAGTCCGTGTTATTAAAATTGAGAGTCCCGCGTGAATGCCACGATGGTTCAGTTGGCAGAGCGTCTGGAAGGCTCGAGTTCAAACCCCGCTCGTGTCTATCACCCACTCGTTCCATTTCACATTTTCGCACTGTGGTCTTTTAAATGGCCAAGCATGTCGTGATAAAAATATATAAAAACGACTGCGTCCGCGTGGACTTCACAATATAAATATGTACATCACTATGGCACACTAATTATCTCTAACATTATGAAATAAATCGGCACACTAATATCACAGAATAGATACTAATCCTGCTAATATTATCTTTGATATATTATCAAATAAATTTAGATTGGTTTAGTAGATATCGTGTGAAAGCATAACAAACAAATAAACTCGACTTTCGCGTTTATTTATAATATTATCTAGTATTAATGATAATAGTAATAATTTTGCCGTGTGGGGCCGGCTTTAGAATTGTCTCACCCCTCTCCACCCATGAGAGTCGTAAGAGCCGACTGAGGGAATACCGGGGGAGTGGGCAGCAGCACTCCCTCAAGTATTAACAACATCCACTGCGATCGCCAACCCGCCTGCCAAGCGTGGCGATTACGGCATTATCCCCTATGATGGGACCGCTCGTTATGGCGTTCCCTTGGGGAGGCCTATGTCCAGCAGTGGACGTTGAAAGGCTAATGGATGGATGGATGGAATGATAATATCTTTTGGTATTCTATATAGATTTTTTAGCATTTGACATGCTTAGCCATATAAATTACCACAAAATGTGAAAATGTGAAATCGAACATAACCGTAATTAGCAGGATTTAGCCTGCATCTCCCGGAATACCGTCCCAGATGCTTTGCCAATTCAGCCATCGTGACAGTTGCTTGGGATTGATTATGCAGATTTAAACCCTGCTCGTGACTGTTATTTTCAATTTCACATTTTCACACTTTGTGCTAAATGATAACATCTTTTTAAGGCGCCAAATATTTGATGATCTTAAAGATTCTAGCATAAAAGGATTTTATGACTAGTTACTGTTCATTTTCATGTATTTTGAACAGCAGTCGGTTTACGAATATTCTGACCGTCTAAAACTCAACTAACTTATTTTGTTTTTAGGATACTCTCAGATATATCCGAAAATCTGGACTTTCTATACTTCGCGCTGGTGCTATGGTCGTGCTACATCTACGCTGAACAGCAGGCAATGGCTATCATGATGTTTGTGAAGAACGGAATGATTGCAGCTGTCGTTAACGTTTATATTACATGTATCTATGTAATGTTAGCTAGTGGAGTGCTGAGGTGAGATTTATTATGTTTGGATTTTGGATACTATCATCTTCTACGCAAGCCAAGCCAAAGTAGGTACTTCCGTTATCAATGGGAATCTTCACGGTAAGCAATTGTTTAGCTGTGACTACTGTTATGGCCATGAGGTGCATTTACCACTTACCACAGGGTGGTCCGTAGCTATTACCACAAACACCATTACCTAGCTCATATTTAACAAGTTCAAACGTGGTTACAGTTTGTTGTTACAGTTTTTTAGTATTCCAATAAAGAGTTCTATTCTATTCTAATTAAGCTATATTAATAGGTAGGATATTATAAACGTTTTTTTATAAACTTTAACAAGAACAAAATATTTGTGAAAATGGAAAAAGAGAATTTGCGCCCATTCCAATCCACCATTTTGAGTTGTCTGTGCCAATAGGTAACTGCGATAGCTTAACAGTCCAGAGAAATTCCCCGGATTAAATGAGACACAGGTTCGGATCCTGCTCGCAGTAAAGCTCTATTTTTCCACTTTCACAAATATTTTGTTGTTTAATGTAGCTAAGCATAGCAAGTACTAAAATACAGATAAAAAAAACTTCTGAAACTTGTAAATAGAAATGACCGATTTTTCAAGTTTGACGAATTATATCAAGCTATGTATAGGCCATGAAATTAAGCTACGTTATAACTTCTATTGTCTGGATTACGTTTTTTTTTTGTATAAACAATTAAATGGCTAACCAGATGCCTTCATAGAAAACGCAATTGATGAAGTGTAAATGACACAAACAGACACCTTCATTTGAAATAATTAGCTGTGGAATTTTTTGGATGTTGGCAATCCTAGAGCTACACACAATGCAGGCTTAATAAAAATTACAATAATTTAGGGTTTTTTTTTTCAGGTCATACAAAGGTTTCGAAGAATGGCTGTACTACGTAACTTACGTGACTCATACACGATACGCATCAATATTCCTACATAGGAACATATTCAAGCAGCCCACATTCAATATCCTACCATACAACGACTCGGAAAACTGCACGTCTACTATCGCCAGCCTTATACAAACTTCTTCGAACCTCAATACAAATTCAAACGCAAATTGTCGTTACGCTAGCGGCAAGGCCTTTTTGACAGAAAGATTTACGTCCAAAAACTTCAACGGTGATATTTACCACGCAGGTGATTTTAACCCAGAGTTTAATTTAGGATTATCATTTGCTTTTTCTTTAGGAATAATGGTTATAAATAAGTTTTTGTACTTGATGCCCTTGCCGAATTATATTACTGACAAGTTTAGGGAATAATATTTCGGACACTGAATCCTGTTAAAATGTAATTTAAGTAATAATTAATTTATATTATACGCCTGATTATAGTGAACAAGCCCTAGATATAATTGATAAAATGTCGTTTTATTAACCCTCCTGCCTACACCTTGTACAAAAATACCAGAAATCAACCGGCGACACAACCCTAATTTAATCAAAAAATAAGAGCAAGGTATATTGTCATATATTTCAGCAACAATATAGTATTATAATTTCAAAACTATTGTAAATTCAATCTAGCTATATTTATAAAAATCCTACAGATAATGATGATGCTCCCGAGGTCGATGACCGAGCATTTAAATATATACCTTATTTCGATTGGTTAAGTATTAAATTCAAGTGATAAATTTAATATCCTCTACCGTCCCGTCCGCCAGTCTGCGCACACCCTAAGACACCAGCGAGACATTAAATAACGTTCAATTGTAAGAATCATGATACATTATTTCATGGCTCTAAATAAATACCGGGGACATAGCGCAACCTACTTCTCATGAATATCCATCAGTCCATTCAAGAAAAAAGTATAAATAGGGTTAAGGAAACTTGATGATGGCCCATTTTGGCCACTTATAAGTTACATAATATATTATATTAATTAGGTACATCTTGATTTAAATCTAGTTTTGAAAATACCTATGCCATTTGTATAGTAGATATACACAGAACTACAAATAAGGCAAATTACTATATTCAACAAAATGAGAGTGTAGTGCAGTCTTATAAACCTTATTGTAAACAAAGACTTTAATAATCATTGACCTAATAAAAAGGGACGTCGGGTCTAATACAAAATTCACCAAAAAAGCGTCTCTACTCAATAGACAGTCTATATTAATACATACTGACTTTAACATCCTAATTTGAAACCTTGTACCATTATAATTGTGTTGAGTTTACTTTGCAATAACTTATTAGCTTATGTAGCTTCTACCAATAGACCGCACCATGATCAACCTTATACAACTTTTAGTGATTATTATGTGTTAATGATTTATTTTTACAAATATTCAAAATATAAAACAAATTCTTTGTTTTTTAGTAAAATAATATTTACTAATGACAAAACAATAGTCATCATATGAAAATATTATTTTTTCACTTTATTTCAGTAGTTTTTACATGTTTTTAATACTACAGTATGGCATATTGAATGTAATAGTCAAGTCGATCAACCAAACGAGACAGGCGCGCGATTACTTCTCTTTTGACGTTTTCTTTCTCTTTTGGTTCGGACAGTTTAGACAAGCGGACACGAGCTCCATTTGTTGCTAGGTCAATGATAATTATGAGAAATGGCCTCTTTGGAATTGATGTGTACCAAAGTTTGTATGAGCGGAAGTGACATTATTTTGTTAAATACCTTATATAATAACAGTATGTTCAACAACCTTGTAATTACTTAAAAAATATGTAATTATTAGGTTTACTAATACAACCACTAAATAACATTATTTATTATATCTGATCTGTAAAAGTAATTTCTTTGGGGAATGTGTACAGTACTGCAGATTCTGATTGTGTCTCTGTATCACTTTCGGCTCCCACACGAGAGGCACCTTCGTCTGTAAAATTAGTTATAGTATTACATAAACAAATTATATTGACCCGCCAAACATTATTTCTAGAGATTTTTTGGGGAATTTCTAGCGTAGAAAAAAATAAGTAATTTATATTGTCGAATCATAAAAAAAATAAAATAAAAATTTGGTCCAAAAAATGAATAATAAAATTTTGGTGTGGATCACCCTTGTCACTTAGGGGTATAAAAATAGTTTACATCCTATTCTTAGACCTACTGAATATACACAAAATATCATGAAAATTAAGCCGTTTCGGAGGAGAATGGCGACAAACTTTTTTTTTGTCTATCTATAATACAAAGAATGACTGACTGACATATCAACACACAGCTCAAACTCCTGGCTATTTTTGGTATAATGACTAAATGGTTTTGAATGAAATTGTGTATTTAGAATTTTTTTATATATGTATATTTTTAGCATTTGACATGCTTAGAACACAAAGTGGAAAATATGAAATCGAAAATAACAGTTACGAGCAGGATTTGAACCTGCATCTCCTGGATACCATCCAGATGCTTTGCCAATTCAGCCATTGTGACAATTGTGAAAATTGTTTGTGTTAGAATGAATAACATTCAAAAGTTATTGGGATTAGATAAGAGCTTGAATTTTTGATAAAAATTTATTAAAAAAGCAATTTTTGAATATTTACTTAAATTTAAAAAACAGGGTAAAACCAATAACTTCCTAACTTGAAAATTCTCAATTTTCTTAGCAGGAAGTTAAAAACCGCACGAATAAAATTCGCAATGCGTGCTAAGGCCAATATGTAGATAAGCTAGTAGTTTCCTATAAACTAATGAAATCCCTAAAACAAGTAATGAATTTCCACTTGTAATTAATTTAAGTCAGTACACCATTTTTGAAGGACTAAGACAAGTTGCCCAATTCATGAAAACAAACACTGTTACGTTTGTGCTTACCTCCAAATACAACAATAGTTTTGTTCAGCTTGCTCATTGTGACCTGCAAATTAAATTACAATGATTATAAACTTATCAAGCACAGTGTATGTTTGAAATGGTATTACTGCACATAGATACAACTTACACATGAAATTACATAGTTTTATTAGCTACACCTCCCTCTGGCAGGTTAAGAAGTCACTACTCTATATATTTTATGGATTATGTTAATGGGAGTAACTTATATCAAATAACAGCAGTGATAGTGATGAATAGTCCGGACGTCGCAACGAGCACGCTCCGGGTGATCATAGTCCGGAGCGTGCTCGTCGCGATCCCTGCGAGCCTGTAATCCACAAGCTGCAATCCGGCTCGAATGCGTACCGCAGTGCGGGTTAGGGCGTGCCCCAGAGGCGACGCGTACCGACCCGCCCCGCCGAATGTAAGAGATGGTGTGGAAGGTAAGTTACACAAGCTGGTTACCGTCATGTCGGACAGACAGCTTGATGTGCTATATGTAACAGAGACCAAGCGAAAGGGCAGCCATCCATCCATCCATCAGCCTTTCAACGTCCACTGCTGGACATAGGCCTCCCCAAGAGAACGCCATAACGAGCGGTCCCCTCAAGGGGGATAATGCCGTAACCGCCACGCTTGGCAGGCGGGTTGGCGATCGCAGTGGATATTGTTTGTTAATACTAGAGGGTGCTGCTGCCCCCTCCCCCGGCATTCCCTCAGTTGGCTCTTACGACTCCCGTGGGTAGAGAGGGGTGGGACAATTCTAAAGTCAGCCCCACACGGCAAAAGGGCAGCGACGCATGTGTTCACCAGGATGGTGGCTCTGTGGTCTGGTGTACCGCAGAGCGATCGGGCCAGCATGGGAGTGGGGTTGTCGCTGTCCGCTCGCTTGGCCTCTGGTGTGAAAGGATCCCAGACTGCTAGGGGTCCGAATAAAACTAGGTGTCACCAGGGTCTTCATGGTCGCAGCTCCCGTAGGCTCTTCGGTGGCATCGGATCTAGAGAAGTTCTGGGATAATGTTAGTTCTGGATTTGGCAGAAGCTAGTGAACGCGTGATCGTATGCGGAGACTTGAATGGATGAGTTGGGACCAAGCGTCCAGACTTCGAGGACGTGCTTGGTTCATTTGGTGATAAGATAGTGAATGATGCAGGTAGGCTCATTGCGGATGTATGTATGGAGAGAAACCTTATTGTGTCAAACACATTTTTTCAACATAAGGACATCCATATGTATACATGGAGAAGGAATGAACAGAGAAGTATGATAGATTTAATTCTGGTAGACAGTCGCCTCCGAAGTAAAATGCTGGATACAAGAGCCTACAGGGGTTCCACTGTCGACACGGACCACTATCTCGTTATTGCGAGATTTAGTGGTCTGTTCAGAAAGTGGAGACACTGGCGAGAGCGTGTCTACTTCGGAGGGCTTGAAAGAATAAAGATTGAAAAGTTGCAAGAAGAGAGTATAAGAGCAAAGTATGCAGAGGGTGTCCGTGAACGGCTGACAATGACCAGTCAGCCGGAATCTGACATAGAAGAATGCTGGACAGTATTGAAAGATAGTATGGTAAATACAGCGAAAGAAGTATGTAGATGCTCAAAGAAGCATAGGAAAGTGAAAGGTGATGCATGGTGGGATACGGAAGTAGCAGCTTCTGTAGACCAAAAGAAGAAAGCGTGGCTGGACTATGTATCTTCTTTGAACCTAAGTGCCAGTATGAAAGAACAGAAGAAAGAAATATACCGGCAACGTAAGAATGACACCAAAGCCTTAGTGAAAGAGAAGCGTGATAGAGCAAATATGATTACAGAAGAAAGGCTGACCAAAAACTTCGAGAGAGAAATCTCTGAGTGGTTGGTCAGCTTTCAGAATGAATAAAATAAGGTCTAAAGGTGGAGACAATCTTACGCAAACACAAGATGTGTTATGGTTCAGAGGGCACGTGTCGCAATACACAACGCAGTGCTTGTCCCAACATTATTATATGGAAGCGAGAGTTGGGTATGCAAAAAGGAGCATGAGAGTAAAATCAGTGCGGTTGAAATGCGATCTCTGCGGAGAATCTGTGGAGTGAGGCTGACTGACCGCATTCGTAACAACGACGAAAGAGAGCGAGTAGGTATGAAAGAGAGTATTGGTGTAAAGATGCGAAAGGGAATGCTCCGATGGTTCGGACATGTGGAATGAATGTCGGGCGAGAGACTGGTTAAGAAGATATACAGTGCGAAAGTGGAAGGATGTAGGTACAGGGGGAGACCGAGACTCGCCTACCTACCAAATCGGTCATGTATTGAAGGAAGGTGGAGTCAGGAGTCTCCGAAACCGGCGAGCGTGTATGAAGAGAGTTATGAATGTTGAGGAAGCGAGAGATGTATGCAAGAATAGAGCCTCTTGGCACTCTGTTCTCTCTGCCTACCCCGCAAGGGAAATGGCGTGATGATACGCTAGTAAGTAAGTAGAAAAAGAAAGCTTGACTGCGAGCTGGCCAGCTTAGAGGTTGAGAGCATTTCTCCAGATTAGATAGGATGCAGGTCTGAACCAATATGAATTGTAATTGCAAAATTAAACTTCCTACATTTTATTATTTCCATTTCAAATAAAATGTATGTAAATGCATCCAATAGGTGTAATAAAGTTTTTTTAATCTTAGCATGTGAAGTGCTAAAATACATGTAAAATAATTTCAAAATGGTGTAAATAACATGTTATCACGTGACCACGAACGCCATATGACATCATGACACGTATTTGCACTGACAGATACAAAATACTAGAGACCATACATGCATGATCATTAATTAAGCTGCGGTTTGTGATGCAATTGAAAACAGTCCAAATCCAAATTATACCAAGAGACCTATGACCAGTGGCTTGTATAATAATAGTGCATTTAATAAAAAGAAGTTATAGCGAATGAAGCCTTACCGGTGATAAAACGATTTCCCTATACTTTTTAAGGTATATCCTTAAAGGTTCCACGTAATTATCAAATCCAAGTGCATTGAGAGCATACAAAACATCTTCTCCGTTGATTGTTTTTCTCTTTTCCACTTGACAGCGATCACTTGCTTCACTTGTAACAAAAGATATGAATTCTGATATACATTCTTGCACACATTCTCTAGCATCTTTGGCTATCTGTAAAATAATCAAAATATTATATACCTATGCATGTTTCATGATGAGTAAATACTGCTACTAAACTTACTGCTAACAATTATAAAATTATTAATTATTTATTTTAAATTTTAACTCTGCCCATGGACAACTAACTGTACCAGGGTAGTGTAGCAGTGACTTTCATTTTGTAGATATGAAATTATAGAATGAATGGCTATTTCCCGTTACAATCAAAATACACCAAGGTGCTTCAAGGTGAAGTGTACCAAACTAAACCTGCTCAGACCCAATAACAAGTAACCACTCCCACTTGATACCATCAGCAATGCGGTGATAATTGCTTGTTACCCGAAGTCACTTCGTACAACACCTGTGGGAAAAATAAGGAAGTGGCAATTGTGCTCTTAGTCTGTAACAATATGGACTAAAAGAAGCATAGGAATATAAGAGGGGCATAGGAATATAAGAGGGGCATAGGAATATAAGAGGGGCATAGGAATATAAGAGAAGTATAGGCACATATATTACCTATATCTGCTAATAATTTCTATCTATATTGCCATAATCAGCATTTTTAATGCTAATCGTAACCATAGAATCATAATTAGCAAAAGTGCTAACAACTAAAAATGAAAAACAATAAATTTTAGACTTTAATAGCTAAAGCATTAGGTAATATACGAGTCACAACAGCCTTTTTACATGTAATTCATATATTTTATTAAATTCTTACCTTCCCATTATCAGGAATAGCTCTTTTCATAATCTTAGCAATATTAGCTATAGGTAGGAACCTATCTTGTTCTCTTAAAGGCACATGCTTACTACCAGAGTCTGAATTGTTCTCTTCATCTGAAATAATAGAAAAAAGCAGCCATAAGTATCAATACGAGACTTACAACTTAATCATATGTTTACAGCATATTCTTACTGAATTATAATTTTACATAATAAATTACCCAGAGCTTTATATATAAAACTGAAGATAAGCAAAGCAAACAGGTCACCTCATGGTAAGCGGTTACCTTAGCATATAGATACTAGCAACACCAGAGGCATCACTCTCACATAGCCAACTTCAACTTCTGGAGGAGGGGTTTAGACCAGGCATTCTCAAGATAAGACAGAGTAAGATTTTTTTATAAAATTAGTCTGTAAAGTGATCATATAATAGCATTGAGGATTTTTTAAGGCATTGAAGATTAATGGACATAATGTAACACTACCTGTTACCTGTGACACTATCCCCATGAAACTTGTTTTTTTGGTGTGGAAAATATTCTTTCAAAATAAACATAGGCTAAGACACTCCTTATAATATCAGCTAGCTGCTGGTGGAAGACTCAACGAAATCGGTGCAGCCATATAGGATTAGCCAGAAGAAACAGACACAAAACTTACAAATTGTCTGTACATACTTTCATATGTATTTAGTAAAAATCTGTTTCTGACATTGCAAAATACAGGCACTTCAATTTTATTTGATTGTATAGATTAAAAATAATTTATAGTATATATATACACACATATATATATATATATATATATATATATATATATATATATATATATATATATATATATATATATACATCACTGCAGTGCCTTGATTTTACAACAAAAACCTGCTCATAAAAATTACTTCGACCTATAGCAATCTAAAATAAGCTTACCCAAGACGTCATCTGAATTTACGACATATTCACAACGAATATTATTCTCTTCGTCTACAAGGTATCCATTGTCCAACCTCACCAACTCATTACCAATTTCATCGTTTTCCATGATTTATCATACGAATTGCAGCACAATAACAGAGGTTAATTCTAGTTTTGCAAACAGCACTGCGCTTTCATTTATATGTTAAAATGCCTTTCCTAAACCATACGAAACAAGAAGAACTGCACAAACACGGACATAGGATTTTTATATTTTTTTAAATTATGCTTGTAAGATTGAATCATCAAAAGTATGAAATAATTATTGAAATAAAATGGAATAGGAATAACAACACCACTGAACACCACTTTTTACTCTTTGACACAGAGCATCATAGATAAATAACTATACTTATTTTTTTGTTTGTTTAAGGCATTGGCAGAACCATCAGCCTAACAGTAACTTATAAATATCGTTATTCTCTCATCACACGTAAGTTTAGTTCATAAAACAAGTAATAGTCGAAGTCAGTCATATAAAATTAGTCAGTCAAGTCAAAGTCCCACTCCAGTAAGACGATGGCGATCTTACTGAAGCTTCTATGGAGTTTTGGAGACAACAGGAAAAAACACGTTATGTCGCATTACATCACTTGCCAACACTTATGCACATACACAAATAGTTAATAAGCAAAAGGCCACCACTTTTACACATTAATACTTGAAATAACACAAGTTTAGGAAAATAATGCAGAGCGACGACATGATCTTCTTCGTGTTCCCGCCAAAACTCTAACTATACTTAGAACAGAGCATGAGAGCATAGGTATAAAAGACGTTGTTTGACTTTTTAGTAAGAGTCAATTTTCTTTTTATTAATTTGTTTAAGGCATTGGCAGAACTATCAGCCTAACAGTAACATCATTTTATATTCTCTGATCACAGGTAAGTTTAGTTCATAAAACAAGTCGAAGTCGAAGTCAGTCATATAAAATTAGTCAGTAAAGTCAAAGTTCCACTCCAGTAATACGATGGCGATCTTACTGAAGCTTCTATGGAGTTTTGGAGACAACAGGAAAAAACACGATATGTCGCATTACATCACTTGCCAACACTTATGAATAATTATCCACAAATAATTACCCGCCCGCGGCACCAGCGGATAAGCAAAAGGCCACCACTTTTAAACATTAATACTTGAACACATTATTTAATATATTAGTAATTACGTAATTACATTATATTTAATATATTAGTAATTAAAGGGAAAATAAAAAACAATTCTGTTTTTATTATGAGTAATTTTAGTTAAATTTTGAGAACACTCAATTATTAATAATACAATTTTCTTATAATTAGAAATTTTATTATATAGATGAATATAAAAATAATAAGTATAAAAATAATAATTAAGTTTACTCTAAAAATATTTTTAAAATCTATTTTTTACTGTATTGATAGTGCTAGATATCCTCTTAAATTCCACATTTGAGTGCGACAATATTTAAATTTCTTGAAACATATACTCGTTTCCAGACTGAATTAGTCGTATGGAAATTAATTAAGTTTTGAAATAAAGAAGAAATGAAGAATCCTAACGTCATTTTACTTCGCCTAAGTCACTAAATATCACTAAAAATCTAAAAGTTTTTACTCGCGAGAACAATAAAATCTGCTATTTCTAGCCATAATGTTGCCGCAACGGCAACACTGATACAGATTATGAGTCAGAGCTGAAAAAGAGAGTGTCCTTTAGCTAAGGTGAGAGGAGAGCACGAAGTACATTGAATATACGGAGAGAGGAAAATTGTCCGTGTAGTGATGGACTAAGAATACAAGTGTCACCACCCCATTTTTTCCCACGGGTATCGTATGAGGCGACTAAGGGAAGTAAGCAATGATCACCCAGTACATTACTGGTGGTAGGGGTACCAAGTGGGAGTACTCACTTGCTATCGGGCCCGAGCGGGTTGGTACCACCATCTCCCGTGTGACCGGCCATGAAGCACATCGTTGCGTTTTGGTAGTAGTAGGAGATAGCCGTTTATTCTTTCATTTCATATCTGTGAAATGAAATGGTGAGCAGCGGCTTGACAATACTTTCGGTATAGTTGAGTCCATGAGCGACGGTTACCATTTACCATCAAATGGGCCGTGGCTAGTCTGCCACATCATGCAAAAAAAAATGGAGGGTAAAAGTACTACCCTCCATATTATGTGAGAGAGAGATCCATCTTAAAATGTAGGTACTCTGAGTTAGAGAGGAATCGACTCACTGTTGTCATATGTACGGATTTGTCCGTACAGGTACGGAATTCGGAGTATGACGTACGGATAAAAATTGCGTACGAATATGTGTACCATCCATCCATCAGCCTTTCTACGTCCTCTGCTGGACATATGTGTACAGATTTCCAATATTACACTATGGATGACGTTGATTCCGTTGATTACAGTAGTAAATGAAAGAGATAAATATTTTTGATCTACGATCAATAAATGCCGAAATAGTGCATTAAAAGTACAAAAAAAGGATGGCGTTTCTTATTTTCGGTAAGTAATATTAGACAGTATTTCTATTTGATATTATTTGGAAGTGATATAGTTAAAGTGGTGAACTCCAATTAATCTAGAGTCCAACCAAATACCGAGGAATTTAACGGAATCTTTTTGAGGGATGGACTCGTTATTCATTTGGAGATTGACGGTAGGAATAGTCTTTTTTTCAGTAAAAATTACCGTAGAGCTTTTGTTGGGCGATAAGGATAATCCGTGGTTGGTTAGCCAATCATTCAAATATCCTAGGGCCGCATTTAATCTGAATTCAGCTTCCTGAACAGATTTTGAGGTTACGAAGAGGACGAGATCGTCAGCATATTGAAGTGTATGGCATAAAGAGGAAACTGATAGATGCATATCGTGTGTATAGATATTGTATAAAAGAGGGCTTAGGACAGAGCCCTGTGGAAGACCCTTCCAGACCGTTCTAGATATGGTACTGAAATTGGTTGTTCTAATTTGGATCGTACTTTCCATCAGAAAGCAGTCAGAAACCATTAAAAAATTACACTCTATTATTATATCTAACGGTCAACACCCCGAAACACGGCTCCCTTGTCTTATTCACAGCTACAGCCGACTACTACAATATCCAGAGCCCTTCACCCAATTCCTTACACATACTCTTTTTCTAGCCAAATATGTATCCCTGATTTATAAAGCCCCAGTCATCTTTGATTATGGCATTAATAAGGACACTGCTGATCCACAAAGAATGTTATCCCAAAATATCCAGGACAATAATTGGTAGGACTACATGCAAATATTTACAGATGCCTCTAAAACAGTTAATAAAGATGTTGGTGTTGCTGTATGGATTCCTAAATATTCCATAGCTCTTTGTTTTAAGTGCTCTTCCATTGCTTCCGTTTTCACAGGTGAATCCACAGCCATTTTAGAAGCTGTCAAATACATAATATTTCACAAAATTAAAAAATCAATCATCTTCACGGACTCAAAAAGCTGCCTGGTATCAATTCAAGCAAACAATTTTAAATCAAAATCTCTCTCTCCTCTTCCCCTCCAGATTAAAGAGTTACTATTCGAATGCTCCCGGATGGGATTAGTTACTCTACTAGTATGGATTCCAGGCTATGTTGGCATATATGGGAATGAAATGGCTGATTCATGGGCTAAGAAATCTTCAGTTTTTGGGAATCGTGATAATTATGTAGGCTCCCAGGGCCTTGCTAATAATAGTTTTTTGCATCTACGTAACTCATGGAAGTTTCTATGGCAGGTTTCTAGAAAAACCAAAGGAAAGCTCTATGGTCAACTGCAGCCAGATATACCTCCAAAACCTTGATTCTTTAAGTACAAAAAAGTCGACAAAAGTATTACATCATCAATCTGCCGCATGCGGTTGGGTCATTGCACTCATTGCTGCTCACCCGTATTTCTCAATAAATTCAGAGTGAGGGATCACTCGCTATGTGAATGCGGTCTCAACGAGGGATCTATAGACCATATATTATTTTCTTGCCCAAAGCTCCGCTTCTCACTTTACGACAAACTCCCACCTAATATTCTTCGCCCTACTAACGCATGTACGCTTTATCACTTACCTTCACACCCTTCATTAACATCCTTTTCAAATTTTTGAAAACTAACAATATCAGACATGGACGTATAAAGGAACGGACAGCGCCTCGCTAAGACAAAATTGAAGATACGTAATGGCGGCGGCTATCTAAGTGCGAATGAATTTAGGGTTGCCATGTTAGCCAAATTTACCCGTTTTATTATACATATTAAAAAAAAACAGGTTGGCAGATAAATTTATTGGAAATGTATATGAAATATACCGTACTATTTGAAAAGGTTAATAGTGCGAAAAACACTATTTTACTGTATTTCTTTAAAATTTAAAATAAATCATCGGCAGATAATGGGTAATAAAGGATAACATAATTATGTCGATAAAACGGGATTAACTTGCATGTTTGTCGGGACTACAGTGGCCAAGGTGTCTTTACTGCTTTGACAATTAATGTGTTTCCGAGGAATCCGATGCAGTTGTAATCGGTAGAGTTATTGTTCCAGCGCAGATTGGGTTCACATAATTCTAGGAAACTATTGCTCTTTTTTGAGGTGAGCGGAATACACAAAGCTTATTGTTTTAAACAGTTTTATGTTATCTATATGGGCCGCTACAGTTTCTAATTGTAAGCAGATATATTATTATTAAAAAAGAATATTTTGAAGAGTGGCTAGAGGTAATTTTGATGATTTCGTTTTGGTATTAGATAACGCTTTTTACCACTCCCATGAGGTAGAATAAAACTGCCATTACAGGGTGGCGTAAGGTCCAGTTCAAAAGTGGCTAAACTCAAAGAATGTAAACAATTAATAAATGAATACACTGATTAAAGCAGAATTACTGTAAATCATTACAAAAGAAAAGACTTATTATCAAAAAATGTAGTTGAGGAGTTCACTGTTAAGTATGGTGTCAACATCTCAAAAGACTTCCTTAGCACTGTAAATCAAATCCCATATAACTAGTATGGGCACAGGTAAAGGGGCGTGTCGCAAGAAATAACAAATGTTTTAAAATGGCTGAAATTAAAGAATTATTTACTGAGGGCTAAAGTTGTTGACACTGCAATGGTAGTTGAGATATATCGAGTATGTTATTATACTTAAAGTAATGAAATAAAATGATGCTACTCGTTCACCTTATTGATAATGTAACAGAAAGATTCTTAGTAAATGTAGATTCTGAAAGTAATATTTCAGAAATAAATTGTGATTAAGAAAGTTCGGCTTTTATTTTTTCCATTTCGACTAAAATGATAATAAGCAGACAAATAGGCATCTACGGTGGGCATCTATTACCTTATTTTAAGTCGCTTTCGTTAAATGCGATTTTCTTATGAACATAAATAACACTCGCAAATGCAATTTTATTACGTTACTCGCCTCCTTCCTCCTCCTCGCAGCTCCGCCGCATCTAAACGTTAGTTTTTGGGTTATATCTCAGCTTCCCGATAAAGTAGCGTATAAAATGTATACCAGTTGTTAAGTGTAATCAAGAGCTATCAAATAAAAAGTTGCATCAAAATCCGTTCAGCAGTTTTTGCGTGATGCGCAAACAAACAAACAGATAAACAGACAAAAAATTAAAAAAAATAGTTTTGTGTTTAGATACGCTTATATAGTCTATTACAGTCATTTTTTCTAAATTATCTTAAATGTTAACACAGCTATGTTACAGCTTTATAATAGTATAGAAAACATATTAAAATAGGGATGATTACTTTAATTTAGATTTTGTAAATGCTACAATAATACATTCATGCTACTTATACTACTGATCAACGCAAATTCAAATTAATAAACCATCAGAAAATTTATTATAATAAAAAATATATATTAATTATGTGTTTTCGATAACTCAGACTACAACAACACTATTAATGATACATGGCAATCAAATATCATTTTAGTCCACAAAATATAAAATCAAAGTATAGTAATTTAACCTAAACAAATAGTACCTCATAAATATAAACTATAAAATTCCCATATTTCGGGTAATTTCCACTAGGTGAATTAATATAAATTTTAATGTATAAAATCGGGAACTAAGTGATTAAATTATTCATTTACCTATGATAACGTGACTCCTGGATTTTTTTCTTTGTGTCACTACGGTTTTTCACCATTTCACCACACAAGATATGCTGTATTTTGATATTTTTTTGCAGCGTAGACGTAACGAAACGTTTACTCGCGCAAAGGCCGACTAAGGTGTGAATGTGTACGTGTCGGCATGTTCGTACAGCGAACTGGCTGACTCTGAGTAACACAATCTTTTGTTAGCAAGGCTCAGTCCGTTCTTTTTATTAAGTCCATGATATCAGATTATAACTTTTAACTTCTATCATTAAGTGAAATATAAACAGAATCATTATAAATTAAAAAATAAATTTCCCTTCCACGGATCAAATACTAACGAGTATCTCACTCTGCCCACATTACGACATTGGCAAATTTGTGGCAGCGCTTCGCCGCTCAAGCCAAAAAATCAAAATTGAAGTACCCTATTTGTGAATAAGGAAAATGAGATTATTTTGTTTTTTTTTTAATGCATGTAAATGCATTCCGATTCACAGATTCCTGTTAGTAACGACGGGTGGTCGAGATGTTTGATTTTGAACAAGCGAAAGAATCGCATTCGTTAATATTGTTATTCGAGTCATCGATTTGTTTGATCTGCCATTGAACCATTGAGAGGTTTTCAAATGTTCTAGTAAACATATTTGGCACAAGCACAAAGAGTTTGGTGATTCGATAGCTTCGTTTTTAACCAGTATATTTTAATGCAAAATACAACCGATTGATTGTAGATTGAATCGATGGTAATTATTGGTTGATAACTAAAGCAAAGTCTTTTTTATCACAAATAACGCGATATATTCTTGATTTGTGAGTGCCGAGCGTTGCATTTTTGTTGACTCGAAACCATCTACTACGATTGAAAACAAGTGATCATCATGGAGACGTCTCTATCGAGTGATTGTTTGAACAATTTATGCGAAACCATCGACTGCGAATGAAAACAATCAAAAGTCATCGAAGTATTTGAACAATCGAGACAATCAACTTTAACTATTTGCCCTCGCCCATTGTTACGTTTTAGCCACAAGCTTTTAAGAGACTTTTGAGTCAAGGTTAAAGGTTTAAACAATTTTTTTTCTTATTATCTTCTAATATTCTCATCCCTAAGTGAACCTCTAACATGATGTCTAAAAATATGTTGGAACCATATGGATACATTGATATTCCGATATTACAATATTATGATAGTGATGTATCGATGTTATCTATTTACTCGCATAGCATCGGTGAATATCGATTATCTGTATTGAATTAATTGAATTGTCCCCTCACTTAAATTCTCCGTTCCGTCCGCGATGTAGGATTCTGGATCGTACGTAATTTAACTCATACAATCCAAAAAATTAACTAAAATTATCCGAGTCTGCAACATCTGGAAGAAGTGTCATTGCGTCGCAGGGTGCACTGAACTGCCCTGTATTGTGCAAAAGGAAAAAATCAGGTTATATCAGTTTGAGTACAACAAACTCATCAGGCGTTTATAATATAAATAAATTACAAAACAAACTAGCAGAATGGGGGTACCGAAGTTTTTCAGATACACCAGCGAAAGATATCCGTGTCTCAACGAGTTGGTGAAGCAGTATCAGGTATTTTAAAATCTCATACATAACGATTTTCCTACCTAGAGCCCCACATATAAAAGCATTTTAGAAGCATTTGAGTAATGTTAAATGTTAGAATTTAGGTATTAAGCCCATATTATGTTGTATTGAAGTTGAATGAAGCAGACTGTACAAAGAGAATGAATATTCAATCCAAAAAAACAAGTCAACCCATTGGGTCATTTTTGTAGTACAGTAGGCAAATTTCCCTTTCACCTTGGATGAGGTTCAGGGCTTATAATGGACTTTATACACTTGAAGATTATAGCATCCCATCATAAGAACCAAATAGTAAATATATTAATTCCTTTGGTAACTCAATTTTCTAAATATATTACATGCTTATGGTGCAATAGGTAATTAGCTTCATTTTTTTAAATACATATCTTTTTCAGATACCAGATTTTGACAATATGTACTTGGATATGAATGGTATAATACATAATTGTTCACATCCTGATGACTCTAACCCTCACTTCAGAATCACGGAAGAGAAAATATTTCAGGATATTTTTCATTATCTTAGTATATTGTTTCAAATCATAAAGCCGAAGAAATTATTTTTTATGGCTATAGATGGTGTGGCTCCAAGAGCTAAGATGAACCAACAAAGAGGCAGAAGGTAATCACATACATAGTATAGATAACAAAAGATTAATGCAGCAATAGCATAGTAGTAAAACTGAGGACTGCAAAGACAATGGTATTAAGTTTGAGACCTCACCTTCAACCTTTGATTTCTAGAAAAATATGTGTATTTTTTTATACTTAATGAAGCCTTGATGAAGATCAATGCCCAACAGTGTGATAGTACCTTTATGGGAGTAAAGAATAGTTTCTTTGCTGCACACAAGTAATTTTGGATTAGCTTTCACTTTTTTGAGGAAGATTTATATGTGTGTTAGAAGGTCTATTCAATATTTCTACGCACTATTGGCAAAGTTGTGTCTATAAGTCTAACAATGCTATTCAATCAATAATTGAATTGAAGATTTTTACTACTTTAGACATTTAGGTCAAAATAATGTAACAGACTTTTTGATCTTCACAAATCTTAGGAATATTATTAAATAGCACCCATAAGAAGCAAGGGTTCAATCATTCTATTCCATGATGATCTTTTGTCAGACTTGTGAACGGGTACTACTGGTGGTGATTGGTCAGTCTTGCTATAGTAAGAGGAGTGGATGGTGTCATTGCGAGATTCAGTGCCTATTTTCTTTTCTTTTTAGTACATTTTTTTTTTTAATTATTTGAGTACCATATTCTAGTCACTGATGCCTTTGCTAATTTTATGTGGCATACTTTAATAATAATAAGTATCCCAGGGACAGACATTAATGTGCGCTATTTTTGACATCATGATAACGTCTTGTAAATCGATGAACCCCATCCGCACACAGAAAAAATTGTCACTTTCTGCCTAGGGTTGCTAAAACATAAAAATAGGTGGTGGTATTGAAAGTAATCTGACTACGTGGATCATCTGCCATTCGTAAGATGGCAGATTTACGAAGTTACTTAAATTGATGATGATTTAGTGTGTACTTAAGTAATATTAAGTAAGCTTTGTATTTACATATACATCGAAAAATGTATGGCGACCGATGCGTTATTTGTGAAACTCATATATCACGTTATCACGTCAAATTATCGTCCGTAAACCGACTTTACAGACAACCATATGTTATGGTATGCTACCCAGTCTTTAAAGTCCAGTATAAGTTGAACTCAGTGCTATTGGTTTATTTATATGGATATGATTTACTTACGTGTGAAATATTTACCATCTTTGTGGCTAGATGTTTTAGCCAACTTTCCACATCACTTTACAGCACAGGGTTTATGTTAATTTTGGGCACTAAATAACTCGCATCCTTCAAATATTGCATGAGTCTACAGATCACAGACTTGGTCATTACTGATGTTGTAAATACTGGCATAGTTTTATATATGCCTTAGATCATATGTGTTGTGTGTCTTGTGTTTTCAGATGTGCTCTTGATTAGCAACTAATTCATGATTTCAGATTCAGATCTGCTAGAGAAGCTGAGAAGTTAGAAGAAGAAGCTAAAGAGAAAGGTTGGTACCTGGACTGTCAGTCTGAAGCCACAAAATATCTGATCACTATACTATATAACCATTAATGAGATGGATCTCAAAATTGTGAAACATTGTTGTTTTAATGTTTTCAGGTGAGGTGTTGCCGTCCGAAAAACGTTTTGACAGCAATTGCATCACACCAGGGACGGTATTCATGGCACGTTTGCATGAACAGTTGAAATACTTCATCAAACATAAAATGTCTACAGACCCATTGTGGGCTAAAGTCAAAGTTGTTTTGTCAGGTCATGAGGTAAATAAATTTGTTTAATCTTATGGAAAGGTGCATATTGTACAAATTCCAATCGCAACTTATAGGATACTTTGTAATGTTATAAAAATTCATGTGCTGTGTCTAATTACTTATACTTTGGGACTCATTGCACCATATGGTAGTGATCCCACTAAATTAGTGGTTTTGCCAAATACCGATTGATCAGGCCCGCTCTCTACTCCAATTGCCCGTACAATAGGTATTTGGTAAAATCACTATTTGAAGCATAACACATAGTGTTACGACAGATTTAAGTGATTCTCGTTCCTCTGCCCCTTTCCCCTTCACGTGGATTCTGCCTTATATGATTTGTTGTTTGACTTCTCTCAATGACTTACATTGCAGCATTCACCACTTTATTTATGTCTTTATTCACACAATCAAAGGAGTAATTTTAGCTTCAAAATAAATATAAACAAAAGATTCACTTGCACATGCTAACTAACATAAAAAAGTGAAAGGGATTTTTTTGTTTGTTATGCTCACACCATAACTATTGAACCAGTCATTATGAAATTTTCCATTGATATAGTTGGGAGCCCAGAAAATTACTTAATAGGTTTTTTATCCCAGAACAATAGGCAGTGCCTGTGGAATATTGCACGCCTCATAAGCGAAGCGTTGAGGTGGGTACTATTCTCGTTTTACACAGAACAACTGATTTTTCAAACTTAAAATGTCTCTATTTATCATATATTGCACTTGTAAAACAATATATACACACACATATCAAGAAAAAACACTATTTTTGACACTCATGATATTTTTTATGCCAATTTTGTTATTAAAACTAGTTAAAAAACTGTTTAAAAAAGTTCTGTCTTGGACGTCCGTTTGTTGTAGGTAATGTATGTTAACACGATAACAACCGAAATACTTTTTTTTCGTTTTACCTTGTGTATAACTACGAATAGAGCCCTATTACTTTTCACGGTCTGATTCGATGTGGTTTAATTTTTTATTAAATAAACAAAAAAATACTGAATATTTATGCTCGACTCGACACTAATACCAGCGCTTACAGCGCTATACCTTTCATGAGAACTATTTCTATAGACCAATATAGAGTACTTCTTAAAATTAGCGCCAGATGGCGTATAAGACATGAAACCCACATTAGTACTTTTTGAAATTAGCGCTATCTATGTGATTTATTGAAAACTACTTAGTAATACCAATACATTATTAGTTACTTATCAAATAATCAATTTTATTGTGAAAAATGAAGATTATGAGGCGTGCAGTTTTGGATTTTCCAAAGTATTTATTTTTGCATAGTGACAAGTAATATGTCATAAAGTGATGTAGGCAATTATATTCAGAAATTCCATGCGGACAAAGTTGCGGGCAGCATTCCATAAGTATGGAAAACATATAATTATATTAGTTTTCTCAAGATCTCCCTAAGTTAATGAACAACCATAGAGACTTAGGAATCGCAAAACCAAAATAATATTTCTTTCGTTAATTAAGTACTATAAATTTTGACTAGTTTATTTATAAATCTTTCTAAACATTTTCATTGATCATCCTGATAAATCACAAAATTATTTTCTTTTACAGACCCCTGGGGAAGGCGAGCATAAAATAATGGACTATATTCGTTGGTCACGGTCACAACCAGACTATGACCCAAACACTCGCCATTGCCTTTATGGCTTAGATGCAGACCTCATAATGTTAGGGATGTGTACTCATGAGCCTCACTTTGCACTATTGAGAGAAGAGGTAAGATTATACAACTCTTAAATCAACAATTTTTTTGATACTGGCAAACACGGTAACCAATTGATGCTAGCAACACCTGGGGTACGTCGCCAACTCTAAGGAAAGGGATACGAGTTGGAGAGGAAGGATAATAAGGAGGGGTTGTTTGGGCCTCTGGCGCTCTCACTTACCATACAAAACCACTAGGAGCACCTACAATCAGTTTCACACTGATATGATATACCCGTATTTCCACAATCGAGCCGGCCATTTATGCCGAGACAACTGCCTCTGTGGTGCAGAGGTAGTGTGAGCGACACTGCTCATCATGAGGTCTCGGGTTCGATCCCCGGGTCGGGCAGTGTTATTGAGCTTTTCGTAAAAAGAAAAATTCTCAGTAGCAGCTTGAAGTTTGGAATTCTGCCTGGTAGACGGCAATAGGCGCGCCCCCTATTACGTGTGACTTAAACAGCTGGCGAACCGTGGGTGTGTAACACCAAACACCTCTGCCTACCCCTTTGAAGAATACAGGCGTGATACTATGTTTTTGTTTTTTACAAGCAAGGCTCTAAAATTTTTTGAGGTTGTGAAAGCGATTCGGGCTGCAAATTATTGTAGGTTTTTAGGCCTGATATAAACACTGGTATGCATACGACGGGCCTTGTGGCATGGTCGGTAGTGTAACCGACTTCCGTGCACGAGGTCGTGGGTTCGATTCCCACTCAGGACAATTATTTGTGTGATGAACACAGATATTTGTACTGCGTCTGGGTGTTTTCTATCTATTATATGTAGGTATTTACAAAAAAAAAGTTGTGTATGTATTATATCCGTAATCTGGTACCCATAGCACAAGCGTTAAGCTTAGTTTGGGACCAGATTGTATGAAAAATGTCCGTGAATATTATCTTAAAACTTTTTTCGCAGGTAAAATTTGGCAAAACAACTCAACGTGCGACCAGTCCAGAAGAAACAAATTTTTATCTATTACATTTATCTTTATTAAGAGAATATTTAGCTCAAGAATTTATATCTATTAAGGACAACCTCCCGTTTGAGTATGACATTGAGAAAGTGGTTGATGACTGGGTTTTGATGGGCTTTCTTGTGGGCAATGATTTTATACCAAATTTGCCCAACATGCATATTAGTAATGATGCCCTGCCCTTATTGTATAAAACTTATATGACTGTGTTGCCTACTTTAGATGGTGAGTCTATATTTATTTATTGATAAATATGATTGAGGTTAAATTTCTATATTATAAATCTCTAATGTCAGGAATGAAAATGTCTGCCCTTGATAAGAAATAATGTGTGATAATTATTGCAGCCCATATATGTTTAATACAATGATTAATTAGCATCGAATGTATTATGATGGTCTTCGTTACAGTGGTGCTAAACTTAGCGAAACTAAGCAAGATGACAATACCCTTTGTTTTTTATTGCTTTTGGTGGTAGACGATCCATCTGATGGTAAATGGTAACCGTCGCTCATGGACTCAACTATACCGAGAGTATTGCCAAGCCCCGCTGCTCGCCATTTCATTTCACAATATGAAATGAAAGAATTAACGGCTATCTCCTGATACCACCGGAACACACCGCTGTGCTTCATGTCCGGTCACACGTGAGATGGTGGTACCAACCCGCTCGGGCCCGATAGCAAGTAAGTACTCCCATTTGGTACCCAGCCCTACCACCAGTAAACCCTACTGAAAAATCATCCATCTCACGTGTGAGCCACGTTTACGAGTTCAATAAAAAGTAAAAAAATAAAGGTTAAGCATGTCAAATGCGTAAAAGATATATAAAAATATCAAAAAACGTTTAGGAGTTGTTCTCAAGGTTCACGTCACGAATTACAACCACTAATGGTCTGATGACATAAAAAAGCGGGGGAATAGCCTAGACGTGGTACGCAAAGATTCGGACGCTGTGGTGTGAACAGAGTGACATTCACTTCAGACCAGGTATCGAACTTGATACTCCTGTCTTTGTAGGCCTTAGTCTTACCTCTAAGCTGCCACAGAAATTAAGTTTTTAAATCGTTATAACTTATTGGATGAATAATCTTTATATAAAATCCATCAGGCTATATAAATGAGGCAGGTGACCTGAACCTTGCGAGGTTCGAGATCTTCATGCAAGAACTTGCCAAGATAGACAGGGAGAAATTCCAGGACACGTATGCCGATCTCAAGTATTTTGAAGCGAAGACCGGCAGGCGGCCCACGGCCAATGAGAGGAGAGAGGTATAGTTAAATATTTTATATGAACTTGATTATTTAACTTATAAAATAATTGACTGAATGTGTGAAACACTTTCCAGAGTGCCTAGTGCGTTTTTAGTAGATACTCTAATTTAAATCAAAAATGCTTTTTATGTCCAAGTTTGATTTGACGGTAGCCACATCGTATCAATACATAAAAACACCGCACGCGAAAATATGAGTGTTGAAAACAGTAATAATTTTATTAGTGACGTTAGTTAATTATTCTATTTTTAATTTCATATTTCATAGTATGTATAACATAATAACATATATTATCACATTCGAAGCAAACGCCATTTACCTCGGTCCTTAAACTTTATACAGTGGTAGAGCCTTGTTTATCCCAGCACGAATGGGTCGGCTCGATCGGGCACTCACCACCCTCTTACAAAAGATAAGCCTGAAACGCGGTAGATAACCTACCTTTGCGTTTCGTATGGTGAGTGAGAGCGCCGGAGGCCCAAACCAAACTACCCTCTCGTTATTCTTCCTATCCATCTCCTATCCCTTTCGCACGAGTGATGCCTCTGCTGTTACTAGCGTCGTATAGTAGTGATGACCTTTCTCGTCCCTCGGTGCAAGTGTACAGTTTGCAAAAGTTATTATAAACAATTTCCATTTCAGTATAAACCCAATAATGACGACACATTCAACGTGAATGTGGAAGATATCAAGTCAAACCAACCTGATGACGAACTACAGGCTCTTATAGACGCCACGCAGGACATGGTGAGTCAGCCATCTGAATAATTGACTTAAGACTATCCTTATGAAGCTTCTATAAGTAGAAGAAATAACTGTTTATATATTCTACCTTTGAGTTAATTTATTACATATATTAAAATACTTTCTCATTATATGCCTAAAGGATTTCCTATCTCTAACTTGTTCTGATCAAACGTTTATGTGTAAGCCTTTTATAGGATCTAACCTTAGATTATTTTTATCTAAATCAAAACACCACGCTCAAGAATATACTATCCGAATATTTTTATTTATGTATCGTAAACTATAAAACAATAAAACCACCATTGTATCCAACAAATCCTGAAAATCCTTGATACCAGTAATATATAGATACACCATTATCTAAACTATATTTTGCGTACTGTAAACAAGGAGATTGCTTTTGAACAGTTTCTGGAAGATTTGGATGCTGAAGACGGCTATGAAGAGACAAGCGATGGTGAGTTGGAAATACAAAATCATTATACTTCTGTATCAGAAAGAGAAGTGGTCAGAGAATAGCAGAATAACTATTAAAGAAATTAAATAATAAATATTCACGGACATTTTTCGCACAACGTCCTCTGGTCCTAAACTAAGCTCAACGCTTGTACTATGGGTGCTAGATTACGTATATTATACATATATTACTTTTTTTTTTGTAGATACATACATATCTATGTATTATAGAAAACACCCAGACGCAGTACAAATATCTGTGTTCATCACACAAATAATTGTCCTGAGTGGTAATACAACCCACGACCTCGTGCACGGAAGTCTGTTACACTACCGACTGGGCCCGTCACGTTATTTTCATGAACTTATTAAAACAATAAGATAATGAAAATAAAAATTACTAGTAATGAAAACAATTTTTTTCATACATGCTTTATTGATGATATTTCGAGATTGAATTTTTATTCAATCTGACTGATTGAGACTGGTTTCATTAGTTGTTCGTCTCGGATTCGACAACTTTATACACATAATATTGGAAAAGTAAGAAAATCTCTGATACATGAAAGAAACATACATTGCGTTTTGTTCTATTTGGAAAGAAAATAAATAATTTAGATTTTCGTACAGTTATTGAACTTAGTTCGTTTCGTGTATTCATTTTATCTTAATAAAAAACTCGGCTATAAGTTAAAATAAAATTTATTGATTCTGAAGCGGTAAGAAGTTCGCCAGCTAGTTAGCAATATATGCATATATCATATATTCGCGATAAAACGCTCATTTAAGAAAATATATATTTTTAATTATCCTTTTTCACAATTCTGTATCCTATACATATATATATATTCCTATACATATATATATATGAGCCGGGGCCATTTGTGATGGGTAAATATTGATCAGTATGATAATTAGTGTAATTTTCTTCGCAGAGGAACAGAATATGGAAATGGAATTTATTCTACATAAGAAAGATTACTATATGAATAAGCTAGATTATTCTAAAATTACAGAGTAAGTATTAAATGTTTTAATTCATATTGGATTTATATAATATGTCTATAAGAATCAGACAACCTAAATTTCCTAATATGCTTGCCTATATATGCCAAAAATCAACATTTAGCTAAACATTGTAAATGTAAACCATTCAAACGGAGAATGCCCATTCATGGTTTCGTTTTGTGTCAGACTCAAATTGGCCTCAAAAATTAAATGTTTAATATTTACAATACCTACTATTTGAGTCAAAATTTCGACGGATAAAAATCTGCAAATTAAAATGTAATTTACCTTCTTTGATCGTTCGAATACTACCATCTAATATTGGGCGAGCCTGTTGCCATATATCGGGCACATCTAAAACTAGCAATAATTAACATTTAATACATTCAAAAATTACTATACTGAGGGATATACTGGATATACTGGGATATACTGAGGGAATGCCGGGGGAGTGGGCAGCAGCACTCCCTCGAGTATTAACAACATCCACTGCGATCGCCAACCCGCCTGCCAAGCGTGGCGATTACGGCAATATCCCCCATGACGGGACCGCTCGTTGTGGCGTTCTCTTGCGGAGGCCTATGTCTAGCAGTGGACGTTGAAAGGCTGATGGATGGATGGATACATTCAAAAATATTGTTATTATATTGTTTATAACAGCTTTAATTCATCTATAGATAACGAGATGGCGATTACCAAGAATTATAGAGAACTCGAATAATATTTTTTTTAATAAACTACTCTGCCTGCTGCTCCACCGCAGCCAAAACCTAGTTTTTGAGTTATATCTCAGGTGCCCAATATATTAGCGGAATAAAATGTATACCAGTTATTAAGTCTAATCAAGAGCTATCAAACAAAAAAGTTGCATCCAAATCCGTTTAGTAGTTTTTGCGTGATGCGCGAGCAAACAAACAGACAAAAAATCTAAAAAAAAAATGTTTTGTGTTTAGACACGCCTATATAGCCTAATACAGTCATTTTTTCTTAAATATCTTAAATGTACAGACACAGGTCTGTAACAACTTTATAATAGTGTATAGATAAAATAAAAATCGATGCTTTCGTCCCGTGATGGCTCATTTTTGTCACATGTAATACTCATAAGAAAAAAACTTGATGAAAACGCCAAGTATTTGTATAATTTTGTAGGTACAAACACGTAAAGTTGACCTAATTTGATGAACTTCATTAGTCTTTTTCTCGAAAATTCGGCGAAGTAGGGATATTGTATTATTTATAATTATATGTACACTTAAAACACTATAAATTAAGGTAAGTTTCAACATGATACAATATGAAACCAAAACACATATATTTGTGGGCATCCTCTTTTTATTAAGAGAATGATATTTAATTATAAGTATACTGCCTAACCACCTAATAATCTAAAAACCTAGAAATGTTTGTCTCTACATAAAAAAGGTATCCCAAAGGAGCCCTAAATTTTATGGAATAAACAGTATCCTATGTCCTATGTACTTCGGACTATATGTATGTAAACACGATAGTAGGATGACTATGTTACTACGAGTACTAATGGAAGTGACTATGTGTAGTATGATTTTCGCCATAACATTTCTTTGATTGCCTGATTCTTGTAGATATCTACGGACCGACCAACCTCTGGACTTCGCATTGTATATAATTTACTTTACACTTATTACGGACAAATTAGTGGTGTGCGACAACGCATTGTAATTTGTTAAAAAAATTACGTCGTCACATAATTAGTGCAGTTACCGTGCTGTGTCAATAATAACGACAAATTTATAGAATAATGCTGCTATTATCAAAAGTACGTTCCAGTCATCAGTGGTAACACATAGTGGTCAATTATTTTCTAATAATAAATAATACCTAACAATAAATTTATTGACAGTTTTTATTTAAACTCTCAAAAACTAAGACAAACTAATTATAAACTAGATTCTGCCCGTAATTTCGTTTATGTAAAGTATGGTTGGTCCGTATTATTAATAGTTGACTGTACTGTCCTGTGTAACTTTTACTAACTTAGATAAAAAACAAATTAAAATGTGTGCTACAGGTATGACGATATGTGCCAATATTATAGGTATGTAGTTATTGATACAAAGTAGTTAATATGACAGTTTTGCTTAATTCAAACTTGAATACTTTTACCGCTACATAACATCTAGATTATTAAATTAATGGTGATTTGCAGTGAGGTTACATTTGATTTATCTTATTCAAATCACGCAAATGTTATAAATATCATTCCCAATCCAGGCCAGATAATATATTTGTTTTTAATTTGAAGCGGGTAGGCGTTTAGTTTTTCTAAATAATTTTTTGCATGAGCTAACTTGTAAAAATCGTTTATAATTTTAGTAAAACTAATGTTTGTTATTTTTTTAATTTTATCTATATCGTTTTCAGAATGTTGTATTAAAGATTACGGATTTGATTTAGTGTCTGATTTTATGTGTAAATATTAAACACTAGACTATGTCTGTGCCCGCGGTTTCATCATATATTGAGACTACCTTACACCATCATTGACAATATTTTTAGTAACTTTTTCGTGTTATATATTACTGGTCGTCACCTCAACGCTTCGTTTTGGTTTAGGCCGTGTTTCCATCTTCCATGTCGTGACGACAGATAGTCGTACAGGTTAAAGTGTCATGACTGGTATATTTAAATGGAGGTGTTCACATAGAGGACGATACGATTAACTATCGTCCACGATATGTTTTCGCTGTAACGTCAGATTGTTGAGACAATGGGAACGGCTAGAACGACAGTCGTGAAACGATAAAAAAACACGATCTAATCAACGGCACATCGTTGTTGCGACTACTATCGTGGCCACGATAAAAAATTGTCACAACTAGACACGGAACGGAACAGGACAGTCGTCCAACAATAAAAAAAATCGACGAGACGATGACGACAATCTATTATACGGGAACAGCTAGACGAAAGTTGTCTAACGATAAAATTATCGTCACGACATTGTGGGAACGCGGCCACAGTTTTCTTTCTTTCTAACTAGTAGATTGGTAGAAATACGTCGCGCTTTATTATATTTTATATGCCTGCGACGCCTGGGTGGTGTAGCGGTAGAGCAAGCGACTGCAGATCATGAGGTCTCGGGTTCGATCCCCGGGTCGGGCAGCGTAATTGAGCTATTCCGTATAAAGAAAAAATCTCAGTAGAAGCCCGGAGTTTTGAAATGTGCCCGGTAGATGACATATTTGGCCAACCGTGGGTGTGTAAAATAAACCTCTGCCTACCCCTTCAGGGGTTTCTCAGTGTAGTTTTATTGTGTGACGTCAGATGGCTTATTTGCTTTTTTTTTTGTTGGATCCCTAAAGATTGTAGTGTGTCGTTTAATAGCCTAGACTTTCTCGAAAATTGGCGCTATGAAATACAAATTTTATAACTGGCTTGATAGTTTCAGAGATTAGCGCGTTTAATTTAACAAGTTTATATTGCCTATATATAAACTTAAAAGCATAACATAAACTTAAGTTTATAATATGTATAAACATGTACCATTATTTATATCGTGGTTTTTTAGCGAAGTTTTGGCTGACCAAGCTGAGGGTTACGTCAGGGCGATACAATGGAACCTGTACTATTATTACAAAGGTTGTCCATCGTGGTGTTGGTATTATCCCCATCACTACGCGCCCTACATCTCGGATATCAAGGGTTTCAAGGATCTCAAGTTAGAATTTGAGTTGGGCGAACCTTTTAAACCGTTTGAACAGGTGCGTAGATACTAAAGTATATATTTATTTTAAAATAGTTTTTGTTACTTCCAACTTGATATTTTGCATTGTTTTGAATAAGTATTTAACAATATAACACGTTTAACAATAAACGCAATACGACATAACACTTTCAGCAAAGTGTTGTTAAAGATATTGTTGATATAAATTATGCTCTAAGATTTCCATGACCCTCTCAAAATGTTCTTCTTATTAATCCATAGAGTAGTACTTCACCGATTGTGAACAATTTGTATACATATAATCACGCTTGTTTTCCAAAGGCAGAGACAACAGATCTCCACATGTACCACCGAACTTGTACAACGGTAATGTTGGCACTAAAATTCCACCAGTCGAGCTTTTTAGAGACTTGTCAACTACTCGTAAAAAATAAATAAATATTCACGGACATTCCGCACAACGTCCTCTGGTCTCAAACTAAGCTTAACGCTTGGGATATGGGTACCAGATTACAGAAATAATACATAATTATTACTTTTTTTTTAAATACATACATATCATAGATAGAAAACACCCAGACGCAGTACAAATCTCTGTGTTTATCACACAAATAATTTTCCTAAGTGGTAATCGAACCCACGACCTCGTGCACGGAAGTCGGTTACACTATCGACTACGCCACGAAGCCCGTCATCAAAGAAATGTAGTGCCACATTCACCTGATTACCTGCATTCACTTCACTTTCAATATTCATTTCAGATTTATGTTATTATTGTTATATGTATACATGTATTTTCACTTGACATGCTGCTCATTTTCTTAAACCACAAACTGGATAATGTGAAATAGAAAATAACACCGGTCCAAACGTTCTGCCACTGAGCTACCGTAGCAATGCTCGGAGCCTTCGATCAAAAATGCAATAGATGTCGCGTCGACACGAAAAATATATTGTTTAGTTTAAAAAGTAATTTATTTGTTGCTATTTAAGCTTGATTTCACAGTAAACGTTATTTGTCTTTTCAATTTTAAGTGGCAGTAGTAAATTATTGCTTTGCTCGTTTTTTGTGACGAATGACTGTAAATGTGAGATAATATTTTAAAGATTTGTGACTTTATTACTAAGTGCCATGATTGTAATTAAGTTGAACTTAAAACTGTGTAAAATCTTTTTCTCAGTTCGTTAGTAAACAGATGTAGCTGTAAGTATAAGTATATATTCACACGGACAGTTTTTAGCTTGATTTTGTTCGGGACACTGTATCTTGTTAGTATTGATGATCGAAGCTCGGAGCTATTAATTTCCATATTATTATTTTGATGCTATGCCTGTTTCAGTTATTAGCAGTACTGCCGGCCGCCAGTAAGCAGTTACTGCCGATGCCTTTCCACGATCTGATGACAGACGAAGATTCGCCTATAGTACATTACTATCCGATAAACTTTGAGACTGACCTCAACGGCAAGAGAAATGATTGGGAAGCGGTCGTGTTAATACCATTTATTGACGAGGTAAACGGTTTTAATCCCAGCGGTTGTTTTCGTTTAACGTTAGTCGAATTGAGATGTAGGAACCAAATCGTGTGTTTCTAAAGTGGCACATGGCATGTAGATAAGTTTTCCACAGTTAAAATTAAACAGGTGATCATAGTCCGAAGCGTGCTCGTCGCGATCCCTGCCAGCCTGTAATCCACAGGCTGCAATCCGGCTCGAATGCGTACCGCAGTGCGGGTTAGGGCGTGCCCTAGAGGCGACGCGTACCGACCCGCCCCCGTCGGTACGAACAACGGCAGATGCGTTGATGGGGGCCGCCACCCATCACGCCTTGCCCAGTTTGGCGAGTCGAGGGGAGCAGAGTGTCGAGTAGGCACGTGGAATGTAAGAGGTGGTGTGGAAGATAAGTTACACGAGCTGGTAACCGTCATGTCGGACAGACAGCTTGATGTGCTCTGTGTAACAGAGACCAAGCGAAAGGGTAGCGACGTCTGTGATCTTCCTGGTGGCGGGTTAGCGCTGTGGTCTGGTGTACCGCAGAGCGATCGGGCCAGCATGGCAGTGGGGGTGTTGCTGTCCGCTCGCTTAGCCTCGGATCGGATGTATGTATGGAGAGAAACCTTATTGTGTCAAACACAATTTTTCAACATAAGGACATCCATATGTATACATGGAGAAGGAATGAACAGAGAAGTATGATAGATTTAATTCTGGTAGACAGTCGCCTCCGAAGTAAAATTCTGGATACAAAAGCCTACAGGGGTCCCACTGTCGACACGGACCACTATCTCGTTATTGCGAAATTTAGTGGTCTGTTCAGAAAGTGGAGACAGTGGCGAGAGCGTGTCCACTTCGGAGGGCTTGAAAGAATAAAGATTGAAAAGTTGCAAGAAGAGAGTGTAAGAGCAAAGTATGTAGAGGGTGTCCGTGAACGGCTGAGAATGGCAAGTCAGCCGGGATCTGACATAGAAGAGTATTGAAAGATAGTATGGTAGATACAGCGAAAGAAGTATGTGGATGCTCAAAGAAGCATAGGAAAGTGAAAGGTGATGCATGGTGGGATACGGAAGTAGCAGCTTCCGTAGACCAAAAGAAGAAAGCGTGGCTTGACTATGTATCTTCTTTGAACCTAAGTGCAAGTATGAAAGAACAGAAGAAAGAAATATACCGGCAACGTAAGAATGACACCAAAGCCTTAGTGAAAGAGAAGCGTGATAGAGCAAATATGATTGCAGAAGAAAGGCTGACCAAAAACTTCAAGAGCAACACCAAACTTTTCTGGAGGGAGGTGAAGAAATCTCTGAGTGGTTGGTCAGCTTTCAGAATGAATAAAATAAGGTCTTAAGTGGAGACATTCTTACGCAAACACAAGATGTGTTAAGCCGATGGAGTGAATATTTTGGAGATATGTATGCGGCTGTTCAGGGTGATGCTGGTGCCACATGTGATCTAACAGATCAGCATTCGGTACCGGCATACTCTGATGACATTAGTATGGATGAAGATGAATGGGCGATTAGAAGTTTGAAAAATGGTAAGGCAGCGGGTATTGATATGGTGTCTGCTGAGATGATCAAGCTTGGAGGCTCATGTGTCTGGGAATCCTTCCTGATGCTTCTCAATTTATGTTGGAGCTCAGGAATGGTTCCCAAGGACTGGAGAAGCGCAGTCATCGTGCCCTTGTTTAAAAACAAGGGTTCACGTTATGACTGTGCAAACTACAGAGCCATAAGCTTGACCAGTTTGGCGGCCAAAGTGTATGGTAAGATTGTTGAAAGGAGAATGAGGATGGTGTCTGATGAATTTTTGTGTGAGGCACAAGGAGGTTTCAGGTGTGGACGAGAATGCATGGATCAAGTGATTTCTCTGCGCAACATTGTGGAGAAGCATCTGGCTGTAGGCCAGAGGGTTTTCTGCAGTTTTGTGGATTTGGAGAAAGCATTTGACACTGTTGTACGAAAGAAACTTTGGGACATTTTGCCGGAGTATGGTATTAGCGGTAGACAGCTACAAGCGGTGCAGTCCAACTACATGGACTGCAGCGCTTGTGTGCGGCTGGATGATGGAATGTCTCCCAGGTTTGACGTCAATATCGGCGTTAAACAGGGCTGCGTTCTATCAGCCAGACTGTTTATCATATATCTGGATAAATGTCTATAAAGGTTGAATGAAATGAATGTGGAAGTTCAGATGGGCGATTCAGTGGTTAACTCGCTGCCATATGCAGACGATGCGGTCCTATTAGCGCAGTCTGCGACTGACCTGCAAACCCTAGTCGACGTAATGGCAGAAGATTGTAAGAAAAGGGGCCTACGTGTGAATGTGAGCAAAACCAAAGTAATGGTTTTTGAAAGAGAAGAAGCCAGAACAGATGTTAGAGTAGCAATAGGAAATGGTGTGCTAGAACAAGTGGATGAATTTGTATATCTTGGATGTGGATTCAGTCGGAATGGAAGGTACACCACTGATGTAGAAAGAAGAGTGAATGCGGGAAATAGAGTGAACGGAGCATTGGGACAACTTCTCGGCAGCCACCACCTCAGCCAGAAGGCACGTGTCGCAATACACAACGCAGTGCTTGTCCCAACGTTATTATATGGAAGCGAGAGTTGGGTATGTAAAAAGGAGCATGAGAGCAAAATCAATGCGGTCGAAATGCGATCTCTGCGGAGAATCTGTGGAGTGAGGCTGACTGACCGCATTCGTAACAATGACGTAAGAGAGCGAGTAGGTATGAAAGAGAGTATTGGTGTAAAGATGCGAAAGGGAATGCTCCGATGGTTCGGACATGTGGAAAGAATGCCGGACGAGTGACTGGCTAAGAAGATATACAATGCGAAAGTGGAAGAATGTAGGTACAGGGGAGACCGAGACACCTACCTAGACCAAATTGGTCATGTATTGAAGGAAAGTGGAGTCAGGAGTCTCCGAAACCTGCGAGCGTGTATGAAGAGAGTTATGAATGTTGAGGAAGCGAGAGATGTATGCAAGAATAGAGTCTCTTGGCACTCTGTTCTCTCTGCCTACCCCGCAAGGGAAATGGCGTGATGATAAGTTAGTTAGTTAAAATTAAACGAGATAATTAAAAAAATGCTCTGATGATTTAAAACTGCCTCTGTAGTGCAGCGGTAGTGTGAGCGATGCTGATCATTGACTTCTCGGGTTCGAGCCCCGGGTCGGGAAAGGTTTTTCGTAAAATGAATAATTTTCAGTAGCAGCCTGGAGTTTGGAAATGTGCCCGGTAAACGGCAATAGGCTCGTCCCCTATTACGTGGGACTTAAAAACATAGCTGGTGAACCGTGTGTATGTAATACACCACTGCTTATCCTTTCGGGGAATACAGACGTGATGCTATGTTAATATTATGTTATGATTTTGATTTCTCAGTAGAAAGGTTATAGTTTAACAGGCAGAAGGAGGCACAGGAACGGTGATCCAAGAGATGTGAGTCTAAGTCTAAACCCCGCTCGTAAATTTTGAGAATGTATCGATATAGGCCTCCCCAAGAGAACTGTGTGTTCATTGTGGGGGATAATGCCGTAATCGCCACGCTTGGCAGACGGGTTGGCGATCGCAGTAGATGTCGTTAATACTCGAGGGAGTGCTGCTGCCCACTCCCACGGTATTCCCTCAGTCGGCTCTTACGACTCCCGTGGGTAGAGAGGGGGGGGACAATTCTAAAGCCGGACCCACACGGCGGTGAGAATATATATCGAGGTTAAAAATTTGTGTAAATTTTTTTCTTAATTTTAGGTAAATCTTCTGTCAGCAATGGAACCATGCTATCAGAGGTTAACGGAGGAGGAAAAAAAACGTAACTCGCATGGACCTATGCTTGTCTACAATTGGACATCTCAAGACTTAGGTACGAATCTTACGAATATTTAGGCCTTAATCTGTTTTTTTATACACTACAAGGGTGCTAAAAGCATACGCCTCGTGTCATAGTAAGCTCTCACCGTGTCTATCCGCTAAGACAAAGGACTGTGCTTTATTAAACCGTCGAAAAGGGTTATGGAATTAACTAAAGGGGACAAGAAAGGGATTTAGTTTTCCTCTTGAAGACGTATGGTATACAATTTATCAGAACTTTTCCTTATTATCTAATAAGCTGGCATATTGCCACTAGGTTTTCCGCTCATACATATAATTTTCTATAAAAATGACAAATATATGACGTGAACATTAGTTCAACGCAGTTATATATACACACTCACACTGTTGTTTACAAATATATTTGAAGCATTTTTGTTCTATATTTTTTAGCATTTTACATGCTTCGTCACTTTTTAAAGTACAAATTATTTGTGAATAAGGAAAAAGAGTTTTTTTTTTTATTTATATTGGTTTAGATGGCGTTGGTCGTAAAGACAAATGTGATAAGAAGATTGCGATAATCGAAAGATCTGTACTATAGCTCAGTGGCTTCGAGCACTTCCCCGGATTGGAAAAGACGCGGGTTCGTTTTCCGCTAGTACAAAAAATCTCTTTTTCCTTATTCACCAATTATTTGTACTTTATAAAATATTTGAAGCATGCCAATTTTACATTAAAACAGAAGTACACTTTTCAATAAGTATAATATAATGTTGATGATCATAATAATAAGAGATTAGGTTTGAGCATGGTTCTCATGTAGTCATTTTATATATCTTGTCAATAAAAATATTCAAACGTAAACAATGGGGATTCACGCGCAAAGCTGAGCGCAGATGGCGTATAAGCAAGATGGCCACTGTCAAATTTTTTTTGCCTGAGAATTCTCTGCTTTATTATGTATTTAATTCGATTGATCAGCGATATTGTTGAAATGTATAAAAGGAAGGAAGGAAGTTTAAAGAATTGAAAGGCGTTATGCTGTGGAGCCACAACATTTATGCGATGTTTCCCACTTTTTTTATGTTGGATTTTTGGGAAACAAATGTACATCGGGATTATTACATTTTGGTACAGCATACAGAGACATAATGCGAGAAAATTAAAATATACCAAGTTACAGGTTACAAATTGTAGGGAAATTATTCAAAAATGTTTTCTATGGCCATGTCGATAATACGCTATCTGCCGTAAAATGATGGCAGTCAAAATCCCCACTGTAAAATTGATAATAATAACGGCTGGAGTAATGATATAAACATCCAATATGTCCGTGTCTAACAGCAGATCTTCAGAAAGGCCCAAAGCGCTTTTGTATCATGCATAACCTCTGTTACACGTAGCGCCTTTAGAATGATTTTTTCTAATATACATTCAATATAGCATGTTTTTTTTTAAATAACAACGAAAATGAACCATTATCCATAAGTCTCTGCCATTCCCACACAGGACAACTCTTTGTGTGATGTACAAAGAGTTGTCCTGTGTGGGAATGGTGTGGTTATTCTGAGTGGCTGTACTTTGTGTCCGTGAAATTGTATGTTTGTAAAGTCCCCCGCGATACAATGATTATTCCTTAGTATTGTGTGTGTTATTATATCGTGTTGTCTAATCTAAATAACAATAATATTTATATTTTAGGTGAAGCAAAAGCACCAGAATACTTCCCATCGATAACAGAGTGTCACGCCATAGAGAAGCCGGTGTGGCGACAGGAGTTAGAAGTGCCTGAAGCGCAACTCAAGAGGGGCATGCTGCCAAATGCTAAGAGAGATATGTTGTTCCCTGGATTTCCTACTATGAGACATCTTAAGTATAAGGTTTGTGGAATACTTTATCCGATTTTTTTCTTTATCGAATAGCGTATAAAGCGACAGTGGTTATACCTACGTGAATTAAAGCACTGCTTTATTTCACAGGCCCACGTCCCGTCTTCATCCTTTCTTTTCACCTTCTCATCCTTTGTCCCTACCTCCTATCATTTTCCCTCGGCTTAGGAGCGTGCCAGTGATGCCTCTGATGTTTTTTTTTCAATGCTTACGGCAGACGAGCCGCGGCCCACCTGATGGTAAGTGCTATCCATCGCTCATGGACTCGACTATACCGAGAGTATATATAGTCAAGTCGCTGCCTACCATTTCATTTCTCAGATGCGAAATGAAGGAATAAACGGCTATCTTCTGCAACAGCCAAAACACACTGACGTGCTTCATGACCGGTCAGACAGGAGACGATGGTACCGACTCGTTCGGGCCCGATAGCAAGTGAGTACTCTCACTTAGTACCCAGCCCTATACCACCAGTAATGCAATGTGGGATAATTGCTTACTTCTTTAGTCGCCTTGTACGACACCCGCGGGAAAGGATGGGGTGGTGACACTTGTATTCTTAGTCCGTCACAACACGGACACAATGTTTCAAGGATATAGACCACACAAAACTGCCACAGAGAGGATTTTAGTTTTTTATAATACCATCTCCTGTGTTGGAAGAATTATGTTTATTTAATCCTACTTCCTACGTAAATGTGAAATTTTGTATGTCTAGAAGTTTGCCCAAACATTTTTGAACAGATTTGGATGCAATTTGCTCACATATAAATTTGTGCCTGTATTGACACATAGGGTTATATTATCATAGAGTGACGTAATAATATTATATTGTTAAACACAAAGTGAAAAATGTGAAATCGAAAATAACAGTCAGGAGCAGGATTTGAACCTGCATCTTCTGGATACCGTCCAGATGCTTTACCAATTCAGCCATCCTGACAATTGCTCCTGACTGCTAATTTCGATAACACATCATACTTAACGTCTTTGGGTGACGCCTGCGCCACCTGTCGGAAGTATTTTCATACATTATACCGACCAGGTAAACTTAATTTTACAATTAAGATTTTTACCTAATAATGACACAAACCCTATAAATATTTAGATATGTTTATATATATTTTTAGCATTTGACATGCTTAGCACTATACATTAAACACAAAGTGAAAAATGTGAAATCGAAAATAACAGTCAGGAGCAGGATTTGAACCTGCATCTTCTGGATACCGTCCAGATGCTTTACCAATTCAGCCATCCTGACAATTGCTCCTGACTGCTAATTTCGATACCACATCATACTTAACGTCTTTGGGTGACGCCTGCGCCACCTGTCGGAAGTATTTTCATACATTATACCGACCAGGTAAACTTAATTTTACAATTAAGATTTTTACCTAATAATGACACAAACCCTATAAATATTTAGATATTTTTATAAATCCTGCTCCTGACTGTTTTTTTCGATTTCACATTTTTCACTTTGTGTTTAATGTATAGTGCTAAGCATGTCAAATGCTAAAAATATATATAAAAATATCTAAATAATATTATATTGACCAGATTTCTGTAGTCCGCGCAGACGAAGTCGCGAGCAGCAACTAGTTTCTGATATTTTCGTAAAAACGAGAAAGCATTATCTAACTTATGACTTGTTATCCATCTGGTTTCTATTGGCAAACACCACATTATATTACAGACAAGTATGAAGAAAGCGCGAGTGAAAGTGTTTGACCAGCAGTCGCGCAACGACAATATGATAGTGGAAATAGTAAGGGAAGGTGATGGGGAGGATCCTGCGCTGGAGAATGTCGCGAAAGAATTTCTCGGGAAGATCATATGGGTCGGCTGGCCGCATCTCACTAGAGCCAAGTAAGTTTTATGTGGACTTGAGATCTTGTAAGTATTTACTTTTTTGTTAAGGCGGGAAAAATGTACCTAACCGCACACCCCGTCGTTCGGGGCAACGAAAAGGGTAGTGTGAGGCCCTCATCCACTAAATAAATCCGTCGTGTGCCATCTCTCCGCCTGTATTGGCGGATCACTGGAACTGGCATTACTTTAGTGGTATCTTGTAAGCACCCTACTTGACTATGAGAAGACATTTATGGTTACTATATTGTGTCTATGACATAATCGCTTTTGTTCATATAATAATGACGATATGGCATCTCTTGTGACTAACAAACTAAACTAGAAAGTTACACTTGTAAGGGTTACGTTTGGCAAAATACCACATTACAGTTTTTCACCGATATGAAATGAAAGAATAAACGGCTATCTCTTGCTACAGCCAAAATGCAACGATGTGCTTCATGGCCGGTCACACAGGAGATGGATGGAACCCGCTCGGGCCCGATACCAAGTGAGTACTCCCACTTGGTATACAGCCCTACTACCAGTCAGGCATAGTCGCCTCATACGACACCCGTGGGAAAGAATGGGGTGTGACACTTGTATTCTTAGTCCGTCACCACATGGACTATATAAAAAAGCCAAACTGCCGCAGGATAAATCAAACATTTCAACATAATAAAATGTGTGACTGTGTTCGAATATCACGCCTTGTTCTGAGATAATGTGAATAAATTGATCAGTGTTGCTAGATAGCTCCTTTTTTTGCACCTGCACTCTAGCAGGTACCAAGGCAAGTGCTCAGAGCCCCGCGATGTTTGGGACGACGAAGTTCTAGTTAAGTATTCAATAACTAATACTGCCAACCAATAAAAAACAACTAAATACTCCTTTTGACCATTATAAACTTGTACTGCTCTATTATTGCCGTAGAGGTCATCCCCAGGTTTCAACAGTTAATATTGTTTTCTTTTTAGAGTAATATCTGTATCAAACGAGAAAATGCGGTTACACTGTGTTGACAAAAAAAACAATAATGTAAACAGCTTCACGACTGAAGCTAACTTAGGCAACTTGCACAAGCAGTGGATTAGTGAGAGGTCTACTATTATTGAACAGTGAGTATATATGGCTCCTTAAATTAAGTATACCATCTTGAGGAGACTGGCGGGACGTCATGGGGAGCTCTTGAAATACTGTTACAAATGCCAGAAGTTTAGAAATCTAAGCTCTTGAAATACTGTTACAAATGCCAAAAGTTTAGAAATCAATTAAATGAATTTTTTACTGCACAGATGTTGAAGTGGTACAGATCTTTCGTGCCAAGACATGCAGGTTCGCTGCCTCACACTGGACAATGTTTTGTGTGATCTATAAAGCTGTTCTGAGTCAGGGTGTACTTTGTGTCTGTCAATTGTAAAGTCCCCCGCGATACAGGGAGGGGTCGCTGAGTACGGAGTGTTACTCTTTAAAAAAAAATTCTACTAACAAACATAGTTTAGAAAAAAAGAGAAAGCTACTCCAAATACAACAACTTCTTTGAAACAACTGAGCAACTATTTTTGTAGTCTGTGTTCCTTTTTTTGCTAACTGTAAAAGATGGGTCTGACGGTAAGTGGTAACCGCCGTTCATGGCTATAGCAGGCTTTAGCTGCCGCGAAGTTCTACCACTACACTTAAGAAACTAGTAGGCACATACTATCTTAAATAACTTTTTTATTATTGCATATGGTGGCAGACGAGCTACCTGATAGTAAGTTGTAACCGTCGCTCATGGATTCAACTGTGCAAGAATCAAGCCGCTGCTCATCATTTTATTTCGTTGATATGAAATTAAAAAACAAACAACTATCTCCCGTCGCTTGTATTCGGTATAGTAACGAGGGAGAAGTTTAATTTGGTGGTTGTCTTGTAGTGGTGTTATGTGCCTCGTGTCATCTGCGGGATTGTGACATGTATTTTTAGCCCATGGCCACATGAAGGACTTGTTTGTATTTTTTCAGCAATATGAATCGCCTGGGAATTGAATTAAGTGCAGTGAACACAATAATTCATGCTATAAATTTAAGAGGTAAGAGATATAGCCTTTATTGACCAGATATATAAGAATTGTAAAGACAGTAGTAATGAGTATGATCTCCAGTTTAAGGTCCAGACCTTGGACCGCACACAGCTCTGACTTTGTGATATTTTTTTAAATCATATGTTTTTTTTATACGACATGGGTGGCGAACTAGCATACGGCCCACCTGATGCTAAGCGGTTACCGGAGTCTATAGATGCTATCAATACCAGAGGCATCACTCATGCGAGAGGGGTAGGTAGGATACTAGGAGAGGATAGGGAGGGGGATTTGGGCCTCCGACGCACTCACTCACCATACGAAACACAACGGTAGGTACCGGTGTTACACGCTGATCTTTTGTGTGATGGTGGTACTTCCCCGATCGAGCCAGCCCATTCGTGCTAGGATAAGCAAGGCTCTACCACTATCTATAGTGTATTTTTCTTAACTTGTCCTAAGACGTAAACAAACCGTACTGAATACGAAAATCATGAGTTTTGGTATCAATCCGAAACTTTACCTAAGTTATGAGCGTCTTGATTATTACACTTGATATTACACACACATACACCAAAAATTGCTTCATATTAACTATTCAAACCACAATTATTTTCATAAAATGTTTAAAATATCAGAATCCATTTCAACAGATAAAAAATGATCATCTCTATTTGACATTTCTAAATCCTAGATTGTCTTTGGATCGTTGGGATGCGAGAAGCGAGTGAATGATTCTGACCAGTGAGTGAACTGTAACCATCATTTAAAGAGCATTATAAAATTATTATTATAAAATTAACCTGACTAATAAATCAGTTTTTATTTTTATTGGATTGTTATAGTAATGTAGTATTGAAATTATTTGGATAATAAATCCCAAACATAGACTAAAACTATTATTACTTCGCTGTAATGAGGAAATATTTCATAGTATGTCCCACTCGAAGATGCTGATTTAGCAAGTTGGTCTGCCTTTGCGTTACCCCCAATTCCGATATATCCTGGGATCCATTGTAGTCTCAAATTCACCCCCCTCGATTGAAAGTCGTGATTTTTCAATGCTTCAAAGGCTATCGGTATGTCTGTATCCAGAGGTGCAACGAGCCATATGTTGTAGAAAACTTTTACTATCTGTAAGTATGACTACATTGTCTAATTATAAGAATATATATAAGTTAGTGCTTCCGAGGCCGTAATCAATTCCACAGACATTATACAAACGTTGCCATTTACATTAAAACTTCCACTATTTTAAAAAAAGGATTATAAAATGCAGCTCCTAGACCATTAGTACTCTTTGACCCAACAATAAAATATTATGTGCCAACCATCATATTTTTCTTGCACCGTCCGTGTGGTGACGGACTAAGAATACAAGTGTCACCATCCCATCCATTCCTGCGGGACGAATTTAGTGAAATTCAAATAAAGTTTGTTTATCTGACATATTTTTATAAATTTTGTACGGAAACCTTCTTTTTAATCACTGTAACTATAGGAAAAATATGTATTTATTATAATTATAATTATTTATTATTATAATCAGGCGCGAAAATCTGCTTTTTAATAATTTGTTTGAGACACGGCATTTTTTCAAACCCAAAACACGGCACCTTATTTTCCTTTTAATGACGTCCCTGGTAGTCATGGTGTTGGTGATTAAGTTGTATGGCGAACTATTTTAAAGTTCGCCAGTTGAAAAACCTACAGGTCATATGAGATAGGAAGATACGATACTTTGTCTCAATTTTTATATCAATGGATCAGAATCGGAAGACTCTTCTAGTGAAGAAACTAGTGGCTCAAATTAATAAAAGAAAATAAAAATAACTTGTCGTTTTATTTCTTTCCATAGGGCAGATGATTTTCAGAAATTATTTCTTTGATCATGAAAATCATTCAGTCACAAACTTTATTTGTTCTCTCGTTCGTTCGATAATGTCCCAACGCTATCAATTGTCTTTGGTTACTAGGACGCCATTTCTGTTTACGTAATAAGACAAGTTAAAAAAAATACACTATATATGTTTGTATTTTGTTAAATTATTACTGCTCAGTGAAGGCAAACATTATTCTCGATAATACGAGGAGGGATCAAAAAGTAGTGAGAATGAGATAGAATATAATGACTGTTGAATACTTAATAATTTATTTTTCTACATAGTCTCTGAGTCTCTGCACACCGAGTCCAGCGCTTTTCTAAGGCTTCAATCCCTTTCAAAAAAAAAGTTTTGTCTTGGTCCTGCAAAAAGCTCTCCACGGTATCCATCACCTCGTTATCGTCTTCGTACCTGTTTCCCCTTAAGTATTCTTTCAATTTGGGGAACAGATAAAAATCGCTAGGCGCCAGATCTGGTAAATAAGGGGGGGTGGTCAACCAATTCGAAGCCAGCTTGCTGAATGGCAGCCATCGCAACTGCTGACCTGTTCGCGAGTGCGTTGTCGTGATGAAACAGCACGCCACTTCGAAGTTTCCCTCTGATTTTCTCTTTGATGGCATTCCTCAACTTGGGAACTAAAGCTGCATAATATTCGCCTGTAATAGTGGTTCCACGCTCCAGGTAATCAATCAACAATATCCCTTCTGAGTCCCAAAATATTGAGGCCATAACCTTGCCAGCCGATGCCACGGCACGATACTTCTTCGGGGTCAAACGAGAGAAAAAGTTTTCAGAATCTTCTTGAAACTTGTCCAACAGTATCTTCAAAATGTCAATTCGATTTTGTTTCTGATTGTCGGTTAACATTCTCGGCACCCATCTTGCGGAGACTTTTCTCATATTCAAAGATTGTTTCAATATGGATTAAATACTTCCATATGAAATGCCCGTTTCATGAATTAAGTATCGGATGGTAACTCTTCGATCGCTCAATAAAATTTTCTTGACTTTCGCAACATTTTCTTGGGTGACTGACGTCGATGGACGGCCGCAACGATGTTCGTCTTCCGTGCTCGTTCTCCCTACTCGAAATTGAGAAGCCCACCTTGCAACAGTGGAATACGGCGGAGCAGACTCTCCTAATGTTGCCTCCAAATCGCAATGAATCTCTTGCGTCGTTAACTTTTTTAAACAGAGGTATTTAATAACGGCTCGCACTTAGTCTTTCTCCATTTTCGAGAACACGTTCCGACACGAAGCAAACAAATAACTACATTCAGAAAAAAACAAAAGAGAATCGAATATTTCTAAACGTTTTTACGTGATTTCGGAGAGATCATGATCGGAGCGTACTTTGCTCCGTGATCATGGCGCTTGCAACAGTGCCGAAATATCGTAAACTCGTAAGTAAAAATTTACATGGTATAAATCCCGTAAAAACGTTTAGAATTATAAGTGACCATGAATGTTTGAAATTCTATAGAATCGAATATTTTTTTCTTTTTTAATATTACAAATATGTATCTGAGCTATGCCTGCCAGTATTTATTTTTTTTCTTACCAAGGAGTATGTCGTTCTCACTACTTTTTGATCCCTCCTCGTATGTGAAGTCTGCCAACCTGCACTGGGCCAGGGTGGATTGTGGCCTAAATTCCTGTCACTGAGAGGAGACCCATGCCTCTTACTGGAACAGTAATAAGTTGAGCAAGAAAGAAAATAGCCACATTCTTTAATATAACTTTTATTATTGAGCAATTATCGGCAATTTAAACAAAACATCACGCACCACACCCGTATCCCCGAAGGGGTAGGCAGAGGTGTATTACAACCCATGGTTCCTCAGCTATGTTTAAGACCCACGTAATAGGGGCGAGCCTATTGCCCTCTACCGGGCACATTTCCAAACTCATCGTCGACAGTTTCATCTGCTAGAATTATCTTAATATCTACAAATGTTTTTTTCACACATAACAATTTTTCCTGAGATCCAATTTAAATTAAATAAAGCCCCATAGTTAACCTTTGTCGACTTGTGAAAACTGAAAAATTTATAGATGTGTGCTTAGTAAATAAACAGAAAATGATTGTTATGCGTTTACGAACTTCTTAGTCATATTGGCTTAATATTACACATTGAGTACATAAATTAGGTTATGGTCAGCGTAATTTTGTTTGTTTAACGAACTCCTAATATGAAATGTGGTGGTGACATTATGTATTCATAGTCAATAAAATTACACAATTAACACTGGTTATATTTTCAGGCTTTAAATATATAATACAAGATAACGTAAAAATGGTACAGGAACCTGAATGGTGTAGTATACCATGTGGGTATGCGTATCAGGCAGTTGTGAAGGATGTGAGAGCCCACATTATACAAGAAGGGGGCAAGTTCAGCACTCCACAAGAAGCCTATCCGCCTGGAGACAGTGTGTTTTTACTTACATATGGACAACAGTATGGATCTTTAGCCACCGTGAGTTCGTTTCTGTTTTTTTTCTGTACATACAACCATTTAACTCTACCTAAAACAGTACGGAGATTTGAAAATTAATATGCCGATGTGTTCATCATCTTATAATCCTATTATAAACCTATAACAGAGCTGTGTGTGTACATTTAAGATATTTGGGAAAAAAATGATTATATTAGGCTATATAGGCATGACTGAACACAAAACAATTTTTTTTCTGTTTGTTTGTTTTGTTCACGGAAAAACTACTCAAGGGATTTTTTTGCAACTTATGTTTGATAGCTCTTAATTAGACTTAAAAACTGATACACATTTTATCCAGTTACTATATCGGGAACCTGAGATATAACCTAAAAACCAGCTTTTGGCTGCGGCGTAGCCGCGGGCAAAGGCTACATTTTCTGCCCTACTATTTCTATAATTATGTTTATTTGGTAATACAGGTGGTGGATTCAGAAAATGTTCGATCAGGACGTATCAAAGTAAGTGTGATAGAACGAGGTGAGCCCGTGCCCATCATGAAATCCATCCCTAATCCTTACAAAACTGCCAACCACGCAGCGGCTGCCTGTGGTAAGTACAGCTCGTCGAAGCTTATATATGTTAGACCCTAGTTATGTGCCGATTAAATTAATCTTGTTGATAAATCAATTACTACTTATACTTTTCATTAGCAAAGACTAAACTAAAAATAAATCTTCAGGTGTATCTGCTCAAATGATGTCACGCATTACTGGTACAATTCTAGTCATAATAGGGGAGCGACATGATCGTCCTACAGAGAGTCTCAATAAACTAAATATTGGACTTAACTTGAAGTTTAATAAAAAGGTAAGAAAGGCCATCCTTAAATTTCATGATTTTACCAACCCTCTTGCGTCATCGCCACATTGAGATAATGGTCGCATTGGCTCGGCTTGCCACTTATCATCAAGATGGTAGTTGTTTATCTACCCATTGGTCGAAAATTGATAGTAAGAAGCAAAATGAATCGCGGCCTATGTATATACAACGATACAAAACTGTAGAATAGTGTCGCGTATGAATTCGTTTTAGATATGTGCGTCAGGCGCTATGTAATTAGTAATTTGTGATTTAAGTTCGTGTTCCCTGATTACGTTTCACATCCATCATGTTTGCACCGCAAACGTGATGGAGTTAAGTGCAATATTTTTTTTTTTGTAATGATATTATTGGCTTACTGCTCTTGCCTTAAGGGCAACAATGCAAAGGAAGTTAAAAAGAAAAATGACAATTGACGTGTGGTTTTATGAAACCACGATACAAGTGAAACTTTTTTTCGGACGGATCAAAACACAAATATCGTGGAACACTTACACGAATGACTGAGTGAGAATATAAATGCTACATGGTTAGCTGATGCGAGCCATGGGCGCCGCCATATTGGCCTTGGCTGCTCAGCCGAGCGCCTTTCAATTTACCCCTACCGGTCGGATGTAATACAACATAATATAGTTGATAGATGGACAAAAAAATTTGAGGCGATGGAAAAAAGTTTCACTTTAAATTTCTCTTTTTAGAATCAAGAAGTATCGGGATATACGCGGCGATGTAAAGTAGCTAATACGTGGTTGTACTCGGACCGGTGTATCGATCTGGTAAAAGCTTACGCGAGGAAATACCCCGAGCTGTTTGATAACTTAGCACAAACACAAAATAGGGACGTGTTCTTCGAGAGCGATTTGTTCCCGGATGAAATGGGGTGAGTAAAATATGCAATTAATAATCACAAGTGCATTTTCTGTTCAAGCGGTAGATGATCTATCCATAGCTTCTAGCAACCGATTTACTATATTTATCCAGCGACTGATCATTTGATTCTACATTTATAGCTGTTTTTTCTGTATGGTGACGGACTAAGAATACAAGTGGCACCACCCCATCCTTTCCCGCGAGTGTCGTACAAGGCGACTAAGGGAAGTAAGCAATTATAACCCATTGCATTACTGATGATAGGGCTGGGTACCAAGTGAGAGTACTGACATGCTATCGGATCCGAGTCGGTACCATCGTCTCCTGTGTGACCGGTCATGAAGCACGTCGGTGTGTTTTGGCTGTAGCAAAAGATAGCCGTTTATTCTTTCATTTCATATCTGAGAAATGAAATGGTGTGCAGCGGCTTGACAACTCGCGGCATAGTTGAGTCTATGAGCGACGGTTACCACTTACAATCAGGCCGTGGCTCGTCTACCATCATAAGCAATAAAAAAATAAATATTAACAGATATACTTTTGGTGCACTCCACTGCGATCGCCAACCCGTCTGTCAAGCGTGGCGATTACGGCAATATCCCCCAAAAAAATGAGCACCCAACAAAAACGGCCCCCAGTCACCGCAGCTCCGCTATTCCGTGGCCTAACGGTAGCGGGCCCGGTAACGGCGGAGGGGAGCGGTGCGAAGAATCTCCGGTCGCGGTAAGGCTACCAAAAACAACGACCTCTGGCCCTGGTAACGCACAACGTTCGAACACTTCGGACCGACGAGAGGATCACCGAGCTGGAAGAGGAATTGAGCAAGATCCACTGGGACATTATAGGGTTGTCAGAAGTCCGAAGAGAGGGTGAGGGCACGACAATCCTCCAGTCCGGGAACTTGCTCTTCCACCGGGAGGGCGACCACCAGTCCCAAGGGGGTGTCGGGTTTCTCTCTTAGGCAACGTGGAGAGGGTTGAAAGTGTGTCGAGTAGGGTGGCGTACCTTATACTCAGAATAACCAAACGGTATTCGTTGAAGGTCATACAGGTTTACGCACCGACCTCGACACACTCCGATGACGAGGTGGAGGCCCTATATGAGGACATCTCGAAGGCCATCCACTTGTTTAAAATCTATTTCACGGTGGTTATGGGAGACTTTAACGCGAAACTGGGCAAAAGGACAGACGATGAGCTGAATGTGGGGCACTATGGATTTGGGCAGAGGAACCACAGGGGCCAGATGCTGGCTGATTTTCTGCAGAAGGAAGGCCTCTTCATGATGAAATCCTTCTTCAGGAAGCAGCCCCAGCGAAATGGACCTGGATTAGCCCTGATGGTTTAGTGAAAAACGAGATTGACTTCATCCTGTTGGACAAACGACACATATTCAATGATGTCTCAGTGATCAGCATCTTCAGATCTATCTTGAACAAAAGTCGAGAGGTCGCGCTTGATGAAGTCTACGCTCCCACCAACACCTGCCCAATACCAGAACCCCGAGAGCTTTCAGCTTGAACTACAAAATCGCTTCCAATGTCTAGATGAGTGTGAATCAGCGAGCGATATGAACATCAGGTTCATGCAAACTGTCCACGCGGTCGGGTCGACTTACTTCAAGGCCCGTCGCGTCAGTAGGACTCGTAAACTCTCGGACCATACTCTCAAACTCATGGAGAGGAGAAAACAAATGATAGTCCAGTCCTCAGCCGATTGGTCCTGCCTAAGGCGGTTAAACAGATAGATCGCCAAGGCTGTGCGGCATTCGCCAATTTAATACTACCCGTATTAAAGAGGCGATAGAGCGGAACCAAGGCTTGAAAGTGTTTGCAAGAGATCTGTCTGTTGGCCAAAGTCAGTTAACTAAACTGAGGACCAACAACGGCATTGTCATTTCTTCTTGAGATGAGATTTTGGGAGAGGTCCAGCAGTTCTATGGACAGTTGTACAGATCCCAGAGCCCTGCTGTTGGCTTGGTCCAAGACCCCAGATCCAAGCTAACTCGGCACTTTACCGAAGATATCCCGGACGTCAGTCAGAGGCTGTTCAATTCCGTCGTTCTCGGGGGCGACGTTCCAGTCGTGGACCAGAAGCGTGGTGGTGCTGTTCTTCAAGAATCGTGACAGAACCCTCTTGAAGAACTATAGACACATCTCGCTCTTGAGCCACGTCTATAAGTTGTTTTCGAGTGTCATTACAAATCGACTCACGCGCAGGCTTGACGACTTCCAGCCTCCCGAACAAGCCGGTTTCCGAAAAGGCTGTAGTACCATAGACCACATCCACACGCTACGCCAGATTATACAGAAAACCGAGGAATACAATCCGTCTCTGTGTCTGGCGTTTTTGGACTATGAGAAAGCCTTCTATTCGATCGAAACTTGGGCGGTGCTGCAGTCCCTTCAGCGGTGCCAAATTGACAATCAGTACATCGAAGTGCTGAAGTAGCGATGAGACATACTTGCAAAATTGAATACCAGGGCTCTTAAGTACGAGTACGGAAAAATACCAGGGTCAAAAACCAGGTTTTATAAATACTTGGAAGTATTTCATTGTTAGTATGTCAGATTATGTCATACTTACATTTTTATAATAAAATACTGGCAATAGTGGCAATAATGTCTCTTTTGGCTATAGATTTAAGGGTGAATGGCGCGTATTGTAAACGCGGGCTATTTTTTTCCGCAACTCGACGTCGTAAGTGCGCCCAGTCAAAAGCGCGTAATCAAAAGATATTTTTGTTTCTGTTATGTTAGCTATTTGATTGACAAGTTCTTGACCCGATCGGATGGCATATGCATTAAATTTTCGGTTCATGCATTCGGCTTTCATCGGAAATACTCGGGCTCGGTAACCCACTCCCTGCGCGTCAAGTGCGTCAACGCGCTGAGCCTCGTACGCGTACGTACTGCATGCATAGGAATTCAACCCGTATTCCATGCCGAATAAGGAGCAAAATCGTATAAATAGAAAAATACTTGGAAGTTCAAAGTACTTTTTTATTCACAAATCCGATTGTGTTTTTTATTCCTAATAAGATATGAATCATTTTCCTATGCAGTAATTTCATGTTAGTGTTCAAGTTTTTTGATCATCCACCTTCAGCACATATATATACTTTTCATACTTGCAAGTATTTTTTGCTCGTACCAGGGCGCCGTACTACGAAGTGAAAACCTGGTTTTAAAACCTGGTAGCGTAAATACGCCTCATCTTTATGCTGAAGTGCTTGTATAGAAATGCCACCATGTCAGTTCGTGTTCAGGACAAGAGTACGAAACCGATCCAACTGCAGAGAGATGTTAGACAGGGAGACGTTATGTCCCCGAAACTCTTCACCACTGCATTGGAAGATGTCTTCAAGCTCTTGGACTGGACCGGATTCGGCATCAACATCAATGGCGAATATCACCTTCGATATGCCGACGACATCGTAGTCATGGCAGAATCGCTGGAGGACCTTGACACCATGCTCAATGATCTCAGCAGGGTTTCCCGACTACTGGGTCTCAAAATGAACATGGACAAGACGGAAGTCATGTCTAATGTCCATGTCATTTCAGCACCGGTCCTAGTTGGGAGTGCGCTTCTCGAAGTTGTCGACCATTATGTCTACCTGCGACAAACAGTGCAGTTAGGTAGGCACAACTTCGAGAAAGAGGTCAATCGACGAATCCAACTCGGCTGGGCAGCGTTTGGGCAGCTAAGGAAGATCTTCTCGTTCAATATTCCGCAGTGTTTGAAAACGAAGGTCTACGGCCAGTGTGTGTTACCAGTGATGACATACGAAACAGACGTGGTCTCTGAATGTTGGCCTCATATCAAGGCTCAAAGTCGCTCAGCGGGCCATGGAGCGGGCTATGCTTGGTATTTCCCTACGTGATCGAATCCGTAATACGGAGATCCGCAGGAGAACGAGAGTGACCGACACAGCCCGCCGGGTTGCCATGCTGAAGTGGCAATGGGCAGGCCACATCGCTCGACGAACCGATAACCGTTGGGGATGAAAGGTTCTCGAGTGGCGATCACGTATAGGACGGCGCAGCGTAGGACGGCCCCCCACTAGATGGACTGATGATCTGGTCAAAGCTGCGGGGAGCCGTTGGATGCGGTTGGCACAGGACCGCTCGTTGTGGCGTTCTCTTGGGGAGGCCTATGTCTAGCAGTGGACGTTGAAAGGCTGATGGATGGATGGATACATTTGGTGAAATAGTATGTGTATGGCACTAGTATCAGTATATTGTCGACTATACGCAAACTTGGACTGCAAAGATTGCTATGGCATATAAGTAAATTCAAAGCTATAATAAATACATAGATTTAATATTTAGATAGATCGGCTATAGAGTAATTATAACGAGACCAAAATGACATGTACTAGTGTGCGTGTCTTGTGCATGTGTGCACCTCAAATAGTGCTGCGCTATTCACTAAACGCGAGTTTATCGACACATATTGTGTTGTTTTAGTGCCACCAGGTCCAAAATGAATTTAAATAAATTTAATATTCGAGGGAATGACACTAAACTAAAAGTAGTTTGGTTTTTATTTTCTGCCAAAGAGAAGTATATTTTAATCTTATATTTAAACAAAATTTCGATTAATTTAATAATTTTGTTGATAAGTATTTATGATTGGTTAACGCTGGCGAATCACACAAATCACACGTATGAATTTCAAGAATGATTAAGAAGTTGTTACAGTTTACAAGGCATTTATTTACTAATTTTCGAAATATGTTTTCATATATTTTTGTAAAAGCCGTTCAGATTAAATACCTATTCCAAAGACATCTTCAGAAGGATAAATGAGGCCACCTATGTCATTCAAGTCAACCTTCTTTTATTTCACCGTAAAGGGAACACAAGGCACGCATTTGATTTTCTAATAATCCTACTTTAACACAAAAATCGTCAAATCGAAAATAACAGACATGAGCAGGATTTAAAACTCCAACTCCTGGAATACCGTCCATTTCGGTAGTCCCGAGCAATTATCACGATGCTGCACGACGTCAAAGGCCAAAAAAATATATGAAAATATCAAAATTGTAATATGCTATTTTTTGAAGACATATCGATAACATGTTACCGATACCGAAATACCGATAATGTCAATCTCTTTAAAAGTAAGATTTTAAATAGCAGAAATTCACGTATATGTTATCTTTTTATATTTAATTCGAGGGCATTCTGGGTATTTATATGATTTAATGCAATAAAATACCCCACCCGTTTATGCGCAAAACTTTTGTGGTAGTTCATAAGCTCAGTATATAAACAACAAAATATTTTCACGGTACCTATTATGTAAAATGTACAATTCTGTGAGTTTTCTTTCTGATGAATTACATCCGGGCACTGCACACGTAACCAAAAGTTAAATTAATACAGAATTTCACTATTATTTCAGCTATTTTGCTAAAATATGCGAAATTTCTATCGCTCACGACTGATATCAGGTCCATACAGGGCCATAGCGTGTTTGATAGTGGTCTCGTCTATCTATCTTGCTCTAACATACGCGTATACTATTTATTTATTTATTTATTTATTCAGGAAACAAACAGTCATTATACAGTTTTTGATACAAAAAATAAACACATGAGTTCCATAATAGTTTTTACAAAGTACGATACTTTATAGATAATATATACGATGCTTTATAGTGTTTCATTTCGTATCTCTTATTATGAGATACGAAATGAAACACTCAAAATAGTTATGAACACTAAAATTAAGTTACACATTCAAGGGAGATATAATATGGGAGTCACATAAGAATGGACTCAGGTGTTATTTAAGATCTTTTTACGTAATTTTATTTTATAAGCTGCTAAAGTACTATTGAATATATCTATATCTTGATATTTATTATTGTATGTGTCAACACTACGTCTGAAAAAGTTATTACTCGTATAATTAGTAGTATAAAGAGGAATAGAAAATAATTGTTGCAAGCGTGAACCTGGTCTAGGTACTCTAAGAGATATCTTTTCTAAAATGTGAGGAGCGTCAATATAATTATTAAGAATTTAAAAGAGAAATGTTTGGTCGAACATCAAGCGTCGATCAGCTAGAGTAGTAAGAGAATGACGAAAAAGTGAATTCTCATATGATACATATTCGTGATTCCCACGAAAATCTAACGATTTAAGGAATAATTTAATTATTATATTACTATGTTCTTACTCTTTTGCATCGCCGATCTATCTATATATTAAATCTATGAATAAATATGACACACTTCGTGTCAGTGTGTGTCGTGCAGATATCAATGTTTCGTAGATGTCACTGCAGGACTTGCTTTCTTATTAGATCGGCTTTAAACAAGCATGATCAATCTGATTCACATTATTTGAAGTCTTTTTTCATCCTTTTAATTGTTTTTTTATGTTTCTGGAATCCATTAGCGTAATCAAGATTTGTGATTATATATGTAATAAATAGTACTGATTTGTACTTTTGACCAGGGCCGTCTTTAACCTATTGGAGGCCCTGGGCATATTAGGATAATGGGGCCCCTATGATTTTGACAGAACACTATTTTGTTAGAATAGACAAAGAAAGTAGATAAACAAGGTTAAATATTTATTTTTATTAATAATAACATGAAACGAATAGATAAATGTAATATAGTCTACAAAAGTAACTCTTTTAGCATTTACTAAATGAAACTAGGGACTTTGTATTTGATCTGAGGGGGGCTCATATCGATCGCGGGGCCCTGGGCACTTGCTCAAAGTGCCCACTGGGAAAGAGGGGTCTGCTTTTGACTTGCAACTTTTTCATGTATTTGCAGTAAAAATATGCCACAAGAAGTCGTGGCATGGCTAAAGGAACAACCGCACAACAAGGCTGCAAGGCGTGAGTGTGGCTCCGAGTGCCTCGAGCCAGAAGAGATGAAGATGTTGGCCGAAACTCTGGAAAAACAGCTCGGAGCCCTCAAACAGAAAGAATTTAAAGTTGTGTTGCAAGTCAAATGGTCTCTTCTTTATAAGGTAGAGATTTATTTATTTCGCTACAAACAATCTACATCTTAACAATCTAACTTTTGCTGGCACTTACATTGGTCTACTATGGCTTGGTTGATATAAGGTCAAAATTTCATCGTCCATCTGAAGTACGATCTGCTTAATTTTGAGACATTATAATTACACTAGCAGGATAAAATGTATAAGTACCAGTTTTAAGTCTAATCAAGAGCTATTAAACAAAAATGTTTTATGAAATTTTAATCAGTATTTTTTTACTTCATGTGTGGACAAACAAACAGACAAAAATTCTAAAAAAAATTGTTTTCAGTTCAGAGACCATAGTCTAATACAATTATTTTGTCTCAAATATCATCAGTCTATAACAGCTGTGTTACAGCTTTATAATAGTAGATACAGATTTATATCAGAATATCGGACTATTTGGGTAAGAAAGTGGCATGAGTCTGTAAGTTCTTCATTTAAGAGTAAATTCTGGGTTGTGCTAAATATGTATTGCATTATAAATTTCCTGACAAAAAGTCAGGGAATTTATAATAGCTCGGAGCCTGGAAACTGTACCCTGCAGTAGACTCATCCCCTCTATTAGATTAGGACTTAGTTCTATAGACGAAGTTGTAATTTACCATTCCTCTCTTTAATTGGGGGGTTATAAAAATAAGAGCACCACCAAGAAAAACATTTCACATGTTTCACTTCTGTCGGCTATCCCACGACATTACTTTTAAACGGCTTTTATTATTGTAGCCAGAACTCCATTGCGGCAACATCCCACCAGATCCGGCGGCAGATTTCAAGTTATACGACCGAGTGGTATGTGTAGCTAGCCATATGACAGTACCGCTGGGAGCCACAGGTACCATCACGGCGATATACGGCGCGCCTAACTCGAATACTGTGCGCCTCTCTGACAAGCTAAACGCTGAGCCGACCTACCAAGTCATGTTTGACAAAGCCTTCCCTGGAGCTATGACTGAGGACTTGTTTGAGGAAGCCCGCTTTTATAGGTTAGTTTTTTAATTTTATGATAATGTTATCTGTTGTCCATCGATGTTTGAAAAGATAAGCTCCAGAAAGATGAACCAATGTATTGTTTTTTAGGGTTCCGTACCTGAAGGGTCAAAACGGGACCCTATTAATAAGACTTCGCTGTCTGTTTGTCTGTCCGTCCGTCCGTCTGTCGCCAGGCTGTATCTCAAGAACGGCGATAGCTAGACAGTTGAAATTTTCACAAATGATGTATATCTGATGCCACTATAACAACAAATACTAAATAAAACAAATATTTAAGGGGTCCCATACAACAAACGTGATTTTTTTGCCTTTTTGTTGTTTTATTCGTTCATAGTTGATTGTACTTTTTTAATATTGCTACAATTTTATTAAATTTATAAGTTAACATAATAGCCGTATTTTCTACCAAGTTACTGACATCTGGATCTTCGAGGCAAGGGCAATGAAAATCAAGTTTAAACCAGAGGTCAATTAAAAATCACTGAGCCTCTATACAACTATCGAAGTGTTCATGGCAACTAGGACTAATGGCTTAACGTACTTTACGAGGCTTTCTAGACGATGTTTCGTTATGCGCATCTAAGTCTAAGTTGAAAACCACGAAATTAGTTAAATTTTACTTGCAAAATTTGGTAACGGCCATACACCATGGTTACAGAGAGTTACAATAGTATAATGTTGTTTACCTAGTCAATGGTACGGAACCCTTCGTGCACGAGTCCGACTCGCACTTGGCCGCTTTTTTATAATATGTCAATTGACTAACAAGTAAAATTTATATATAATATTATAGTTGATGTAACAGTAATTAGTGTATAATGTACACACACCTTACATACACTGTGTACAAGGTGTGTGAAGTAAAACAAAAGGTGTCACATGTCTGTACGGGCACAGACTGTCGCCCAACAACATGCTGAGCCTGTCGTACGGCCGCAAGCTGCGCGGGCTCGTGCAGGCGGCGCCAGACGCGTACCCGCTCGTGTCGCACAACTCGCTGCGAGCACACGACGCGCACCACTCCGCCTTCGCTAGCTACAGGTATGTTCTATGTGCATCGAACTCCAAAATCAATACTAATATAGTCTATGGGCTGGTCACATTAATAAATTATGTAATAAATCTGTAATTACATGTACTCAAGTTTTCAATATGGATCAAATTATTGCACTTTAAACATTGATATCACATTTTTAATTATGCTGCAATAATCAACTTTGTGTTGCGCGAATACAGACGTCTTGGATGATAAAAGAACAGACATCGTAACCTCGAGAGAACGTTTAGGGGTAAAGGCCCACGCCTTTATTTGCGAAGTCCTGGAGGAAAATCCCAAAAATACGCAGGACCCACATAATATCACATATTGTGGTAGTAATAAATTCTACAATTCTAAAAAAAAGTTACACCATGATCTCGAAGTATAATTTTCTTTCTAGCCCGCCCGGAGACAAAATGGCGCAGTCAGCAATAACTATCGAAAACAGTAACAGTTCAAATGGAAGCAAGGAGCAGCCACAGGTAATTTTTATTGTACTGATCGTAAACAGACAGTGGATGATGGGATGGTATGTGCCAACCACTATTCATTCATATTATAGCAGTGATACTTTAATCCTACTTACTATTAAATAACTTGATATCTAAATATCATGATATTGTATTTCCACTTAGATATTGTAAGTGTCAAAAGAGTTTCTTGTGTAATATCTTTCCGTGAGTTCTCAAGGTTTTATCCTGGCTCATGCACCCTATAGGATTTAAATTATTAAACCATCAGGTTTAATTGCCAAATCAACACAAATGATGTTGCATATTAAAAAAAATATTTAATGCATTATGTGTCGGTTACCAGGGCAATGCAACTCACCTTTTAAGAAGTTTGTTGAAGATCAGTGAAGACGATCCCCATAACAAGAAGAACAAGGTAATATATAAATTAATATCAAACTCCTTTTAAAGTTTAAAAAAAAAAGTACCCTACAACACTTAGTACTTACCTCAGACAAGTTTACAACGCCACGACCGCGGTTTTTGCCGATCCACATGCTTGTGAGTGTTTCATTCTTAAACCGGAGTGGAACGGATCGGTGGGTGATTGTGACCTTAGCGTGAGTGAAAATAATGACGTCATAGATCATTTTTGGCCACGACCATAACAACCTCGGGCGCCAAGTGGAATAGCTTAGAGGTCGTTTGGAACGTTGTGAGTGCCATATGGAAGGCGCTCACTAATAAAGCGTTAGTTCAACCAATCAGAATGTACATGCGAGTACACCAAACAACCATAGGTATTATATTACATATGCATTTGGTCCTTCGAGCCGGAATGATTTTCCGCTCAGTGTTGTAATTTTAATTTGATATAGTTTAATATAATTGTGTTATAGTCTGTGGCTCAAGAACAAAACAGCAACAGCTGGCGTGTAAAGAAAGAGATCGCTGAAGCAGCACCGCAGCAGACACAGAAGAGTTTGTTGGGGTAATTTATTTTATTTTATCCTTTTCCTTAAAATTACTCAGACATTTAGGTTGCTTATTGTTTGTTTTTTTATTGCTTATGAGCCACTGCCCAGCTCATAGTAAGTGGTAATTGTAGCTCATGGACTCCACTATACTAAGAATGCTCTCAATCTGCTGCTCACCATTTCATTTCGTGGATATGAAATGAAAAAACAGTTATCTCACGGTACAACCTATACACATCGAGGTGCTTCGTACCGACCCACTCGGGCCCGATATGAAGTGAGTACTCCCACTTGGTACCCAACACTACGACCAATAAATACAATGGGTGATAATTGCTTATTTCTCTTAGTCGTCTAGTACGACACCTAAAGGAAAGAACGGAATGGTTATATTATTATAGAGGTAGGTAAGTTGAAGGTAGTAACTATAGGCAATAAAAAAATACAAAGTAACAACTAAAAAAAAATAAAAAACCGCAGTAGACTGCGTATATTTAGTTATGGTATTGAGGCTTGCAAAGCTTTTTTTTTTGTTAAGGTGGGAAAAAAATTTCCTTACCACACACCCCGTCGTTCGGGGCAACGAACAGGGTAGTGTGGGGCCCTCACTAAAGAAACCCGCCGTGTGCCGTCTCTCCGCCTTTAATGGCGGCCCACCGTAACCATATTACATTACTTCAGTGGTCAACCACTTGGAAGCATGGTTATGTTATTGTGACTTATGTTTTTTAACACTACCAGTTGGGTTATTTTTATAATAATTTGATCTTCCTCTAGGGCTCCACCGGTACAATCCAACTGGCGCATAGAGAACGCTACTGGCAACAATACGAAGCTCCCCGCCAACACCAATCGTCCACAGTCCCTCTACAACCAGGACTGGAACAACAGTTACACGGTCTCTATTCTATATTTTAGCCCATATATCGTGCATGAAATTATTAGACAACATAACCCATTTTTTATTTAGTTTATTTTCTTATATTCGTATTCTAATAGAAACTAAAAGATAAGTTGCAGATTATGATCTGTATTTTTAGCACTTGACATGCTCAGCTACTTTAAAGTACAAATTATTATTTGTGAATGAGAAAAAAGAAAACCTTAGTGCGAGCGGGAATCGAGCCTGCGTCCCTTTCAATCCGGGGAAGTGCTCCAATCCACTAAGCCACCGTACTACCTTTCGGCTACCCCCTCTCACACTCGTCTTAACGACCAACGCAATTTACATGCATTAATCCAATATAATAAGTTTAATTTTGCAATTAAAATTCATACTATTTAATGGCGTGATTTTTTAAACATTTTGCTCTGTATTTTTAGCACTTGACATTCTCAGCTAGTTTAAAGTATAAATTATTATTTGTGAAAGAGGAAAAAGAGAACCTTAGTGCAAGCGGGAATCGAACCTGCGGGTAGTGCGGTGGCTCAGTGAATTGGAGCACTTCCCCGGATTGGAATTGACGCACTAAGGTTCTCTTTTTCTTCATTCACAAATAATAATTTGTACTTTAAAGTTGCAGATTGTTTAGGATTGATAATCGCTGATGAAATAAATTGTAGGATACGACGTTCACCAGATCATCTAGTAATAAATAAAGTTTCACTCAGAATATAACTTACCATAACTGTTTCATGATATACAATAAATAACCGTTTCATGAATCTGTTTTTCTTTCAGGCTCCACAGTCAATGCCTTCTTATCCATCGTTTGGGCAGCCATTCCAAGGACCAGGTCCAAGCCAAATACCTTTCCCCCAATTCTCGAATCCCCTCTTCCAACAGCATAACCAAACTGCTAACTATCCCCCTCGCAATGCTGATCCTACTTATAACCAATGCCCACCACCACCAAGGCACCTAGACCAAGGTTTCCCTAAACATTTGCCAAGTGTTAGTGGTAATATTTCTCTGGCACCGAGTTGGAACCAACAACAGAAGATGCAGGTGAGTTTTAATTGTTCTATTATCTTCCCATGTGCGCCACGCCTAATACCATACTGAGCATTACTCATTATTAGATTTAGTACTCCCTTTTTTTTTTACATTACTAACATTGCATTACTGGTCGGAGTGCTCACAATTTTTTCGTGAATATGATTCTGCCATTGTCCTTTATGGAAGAGAATGTTTCATTGACTAAGCGTAAGAAATTAACAATAAGTATTGGCCGTGTGGGGCCGGCTTTAGAATTGCCCCATCCCTCTCCATCCATGGGAGTCGTAAGAGCCGGCTGAGGGATACCGAGGGAGTGGGCAGCAGCACTCCCTCGAGTATTAACAACATCTACTGCGATTGCCAACCCGCCTACCAAGCGTGGCGATTACGGCACTATACCCCTAATTTGGGGAGGCCTATGTCCAGCAGTGAACGTCGAAAGGCTGATGGATGGATGGATAAGGGATTATGGTAAAGGCACTAGCTTAGTAGTATGGTTGTATAATAAAGCATAGGGCTTATGATGAAATGTGTAAGTTCCTGTGAGGTTATAATAAAATTATTCTTTAGCAGAATGTGCCGTCACCACAGAATACGAGCGCAGGCAATCTGAAGCCGAATAATCCGTCGCAGAGCAATGCCGAAAAAGGCAATCCCTTCGTACCACTACAAGTGCAGACCAGCCAACGGTAAGTTGTCATCATCAATTTGTTGTTTTACCACAGGACACAACGCGCACAAAGACTGGCTTTGTCTAATAAAATAATCTGGAATAATTATTCGTTTATTTCCTTAAAAAAAAAAAAAGTATAAATTAATTTTATTAATTCAAAAGCCAACTGTATAGTTATTCTTTAGCTGGCCTGACGCATTATCCTGACACGATCGCATTGATAACTTATACAGGGTCGCCTTCGACGCTCTCACTCACCATACGAAACAACTGTAGAAGTAACAATGGTCGTATCACGCTGAACTTCTGTGAGCGGGTGGTACTTCCCTGATCGAGCCAGCCCATTCATGCTCACAACACAGGACAAGCAAGGCTTGACTACTCTGCAGTCTGCTATAGATACAAAGATTATGTTGTATGAATCATCCATCAGCCTTTCATCGTCTACTGCTGGACATAGGCCTCTCCAAGAGAACGCCACAGCGAACGGTCCTGTGCTGCCTGCATCCAACAAATGCCTGTGACTTTGACCAGGTCATCGGTCCATCTGGTGGGAGGCCGTCCTACTCTGCGTCGTCCGATACGCGGTCGCCACTCGAGAACCTTTCTTCCCCGACGGTTGTCGGTTCGTCGAGCGTTGTGGCCTGCCCCGGTAGGCTATGTCAGTTACTCTCGTTCTCGGATTTCCGTATTACGGATCTTAACACTAACATAGAAAGATCCCAAGCATAGCCCACCCCCACCCCGCCATGGCACGCTGACCGACTTTGAGCCTTGATATAAGGCCAATATTCACACCACGCCTCTGTTCCGTAAGTCATCACCGCCAGTCACAATGTTGTATGAAACTCTCATTTTATTCTCAGACGTACCCAGCCTGGTGGTCTATCATCGAAAATAGATACGGATCAGTCGGCCCAGATGTCGACATTGCCGAAACCTCAACCCATCAATACAGGTGTAAGTGTGTGTTTTATATTCTTATGGAATTATCATCAGTGTAGGATAACCAATGGCCATGCCTAGAAGGGCTACGTAAGTACAACCATGTATTTTACATGAACGTGTCATCCTCATATGACATGGCTGTCCATGTAATCAAAAGATTTTTTTATATTTCGTGTGGTGACGGACTAAGAATACATGTGTCACCATCCCATTCTTTCCCACTGGAGTCGTACGAGGCGACTAAGGGAAGTAAGCAATTATCACCCATTGCATTACTGGTGGTAGGGTTGGGTGCCAAGTGGGAGTACTCACTTGCTATTGGGCCCGAGTGGGTTAGTACCACTATCTCCCGTGTGATGGCCATGAAGTACATCGGTGTGTTTTGGTTGTAGCAGGAGATAGCCGTTAATTCTTTCATTTCATGTCTGTAAATGAAATGGTTAACAGAGGCTTGACAATGCTCTCGGTGTAGTTGAGTCCATGAGCGACGGTTACCATTTACCATCACGTGGACCGTGGGTCGTCTGCCACCATAGGCAATATAAAAAAGAAGATATCCGAATGAGAACTCTCAGGGACTCGGTCATCAATATGTGGCTTGAGACATTAAAAAAATCTCCTCCTGCATGCAGATTTGTTACTTACAATGTTTTTGTCAGCAATTTAAAATAGTTATGATAAACTCACGTAAACATTTGCTTTCAGGCGCAACAACACCAGGATGCGACATCGCGGCCTATAAAAAAGAAAAAACCGAGAATAGCAGCGAACCTACCATTTCACACAGAATAAACAATTTAGTACAATTATTTTATTGTAGCATAAATTTGTATGCTCTGGTGATATTGCAGCCTAGCATACTGTAAGTTTAATAGATAAATAGGTCCAGTTCATAATAATATTTATATAAAAATTTAGTTTTACCACATGAATGTAACAATGTATTAAACCTTAAAACGTCCCCGATCCGCGTTACGACCATATAAGGTATGTCCTTATATCGCGCTCGAGGCGTATAGGTATAAATTACCTGGTCAAATATAAAGAATTTATTATTGGTTAAAATATCATAATCATTGACAATGTTAAGTTAAAGCTAATTTCAATTAAAAAAAATCCAAATAAAAAATTAGTTTTTTGGAACCATCCTCAATTATAAAGCCGCTTGGCTCATGCTTCTGTCGCGATTGTGCAGTAACAATCACATAATATAAGGCTAGATAGCCTCTCTGGAATCAAAACTACTTGCTGCATCGACTTAACATTCTGGGCCTCAAAAAAATAATCTATTATTTAGATTTAACAAGCATTATAATAACAGCAGAGTCTAAGACGATAAAACCCTTTCATTCAGATTATCTTTTCTAAATTTACGATCTACTTTAAAATTGCTCTAGGAGCTGGAGTTCCAATTTTGAAGCCCTTGACATTTTAAAGAGAAAACGTGAAGCTTCGTCTGCTATTGTTTCTACTGAACTGAATCTATACTTTGGCATCTACTTACCTATTAAGGAAACTTATAGCTTTAACCATATAACAACTTTGTGAAACATTAGATTTTGCCACTTTTTTATCGAAATAAATTATGTATTTGGAAATCCTTGGCAAAGAAAATAAAGATACTGTTGTTAGTTTGCTGTTTGCAATTTTTTTCAATGCATACAATTAGTTGACGTAGTAATAGAATATTTCATTATAAATAATACCAATATTATCACTAATTGAACTGCTGAGACCACTTGCATAATTTGATTAGGCTGTAACATGTTTTATAAAATATTTATTTTTGGTAGAATTATAATTATTTTTCTTTCACTAATTATATTTAAATGAACTAAAATAATATTGAACAGACTGCAGTGATTTCTAGTTATAAAAAGATGATAATATCAGTTCATTGTTCGAACAGTTGTAAGCTAAAAGTGCAATTGTTCATTTGTGCATGGTGTGTTCATTTGAGCACAGGCTACAAGTTTTACTTGTTAATAAAATTGACCTTGTGTTCATTAGGCCTAGCCTGCAATGTCTCCACTTGTAAACAGAAGGTGTGCCCGAGTACAAACTTCAATGATGACTTCTAAAATCGATGTTGTGTCCAATTGAGTACAAACAACGGTGTTTTTAAAATGTAAAAAATGAATAGTTGTAAAAATTTATTCATGATTAATAAAATATCTTGTATATTTTGTAAATAATGTTGAAGTTATAATAATCTTTTAGTGGTGTGATCAATTTATTTAAATGAATTATACGTGATCTATCTATTCAATAAAGATATATTATTATTCATCTAAATTGTTATCTGTGTTAGTGAAATGTGTAAATGTTGTAAAATTTAAAATGCCCAACAATTGTGAAAGGCATATATTTCCACTGTGTGTATGTGATATAGATTTTTAATTTAAAGTTCCTGAGTGTAAAGTTTATCATTGATATTATGATGCGTGCGCCGTGAGGGGCCGGCTTTAGAATTGTCCCACCCCTCTCTACCCACGGGAGTCGTAAGAGCCCCATGATGGGACCGCTCGTTGTGGCGTTCTTTTGGGGAGGCCTATATCCAGCAGTGGACGTTGAAAGGCTGGTGGATGGATGGATGGATTATGATAAGTTGGTAAAACGCGTTATTAGTTTCCTTGGGTAAGACCGACTTTGTTCTCTTAAATATTGTTTTCCAATATGTTTTTTAAGAAATAGGCTTTTCAGAGCTTGTCTCAATTTAACTGCAATTTTATTACTGACCATAAATTTTTGCGGTCGGTTTCCAAACTTACTTCTTACTGTTTTAGTTAATCAGTATTTATAAGGATTGAATGCCTATCTGACCTCCACGTCTAATTAGGGGTCCTAATGGCGACCCAACAACAAAGCTATAGCTGACAACCAGAATGTTATTCCGGCCACTGCATAACGTGCCTGCGAAGTTAGATGTTCAATATAGATTTCCTTTTTGGTCCTTGACAATCGTTCGAGTAGCAAGTTAACGACTAGGCTGTGAAATTTTCAAGACAAGTAATAATAATAATAATAATAAATATTTCTGGACATTTTCACACAACGCCTCTGGTCCCAAACTAAGCTTAACGCTTGTGCTGTGGGTACCAGATTACGGATATAATACATATACTACTTTTTTTTTTGTAAATACATACATATAATAGATAGAAAACACCCAGACGCAGTACAAATATCTGTGTTCATCACACAAATAATTGTCCTGGGTGGGAATCGAACCCACGACCTCGTGCACGGAAGTCGGTTACACTACCGACTACGCCACGAGGCCCGTCACAGTACACATTAAACTATTATAATTGTCCTTGGTTTAATGGGCAGCTTTATATTCTCAACCCGATCGGCTCAGAATTAACGCAAATTAGGCGACCGACCATACCTGTTGACTTACGACTGTAGATTGATATGTATTTATCAGCACCCCTCCAAAAAATAAACGATACATCAACCACCCATGCAATTGAGCGGTGTATTATTTTGCCCAGGTCTATTTTGCTTGTATTACTCGCAATTCGCATACTTATTCACATTATTTTTAAATTTTCTCCATATTTTTCTTCTTTCTAATCTAAAATTTAATCCATCTGTAAACTATGAAATTATATATATTCTATGACTGGCAATTTCTTTCTCTAATCTTCCTCCTCGTCTTCAATTCTAATCATTCTTTTCGGTGATAAGCAGGTGATACATGTCGTGTCCATATCTCCTGTCTTGGGAAATTAAGCTACCATTCTCATATTGAATTGCCCCGTGAGTAGAGAATCTAATTGCAATAGTTGTAGTACTAGCAACTGAAAATTGTGTTAAGATATCTCCTGTTTGTGTTGAGCTAATTGATTTCCACTAAAACCTATCTAAACTATTGCAACTCAAAATGTTGACCTCATTCACCGTGACTTTGGAAGTATATCTTCTATTATGAGGATATCCTGAATGTAACTTAAATTAATAAGTACTTATTAATTTAAGTTGCATTATTTTAATTTCTTTAATTTGTATTTATATGTTTATGAAAAATTTGTAAGTAATATCTTTCTTAAACAAGTAGTAAGTATACTTTTTGTTTGGATTAAGCACTGATTGTTTAAAAAAATGTTCGGAAGTACATCATGAATATAAAATCAAGATTCGACTCAATAAAGTGAAATCAATTAAAATTTTACCTTTAATGTGCTTTTGTTTTATATTTCCAATCTTATATGTGGCCTAATATTTAATATATCATGTTATCAAGAAAACCTTACTAATATTATAAATGCGAAAGTGAATTTGTTTGGTTTCACGCCGTAACTACTGAACCAATTATGAAATTTTGCATCATATAATAGAATGGAGCCCAGAAGAGGACAGACTACTTTTCATCCCGAATAATTCATAGCTCCCGTGGGACAGTTATTTTTACATAACGATAGTTTATTTTCCGTCGAGTGATTGATGTATTTATATTCCAAAATCGTCGCGAGCAGAAACTAGTATCTTTTAAATAAGACTTGCGAAATTAATTAGAAAACCAAGTAAGCGCGATAGATTACATTTTTTTTTTTATTTCAATTGTAATATTCGCATAAATATAAGAAAGTAGTACCCTAGCTCCGGTGTTTTAGGGTTTTATCGGAAGCACATTCGTTCAGTAATTACTCCTTAAAAGGAATTACTGAACGAATAAATACCCTAAACTAAAACTGAGAAGTAGGTAGAATAAGTACGAGCCCCGATGCAAAATAGTGTCTAGTATGGAAGTAGTGCAAACCCTAAAATATAGAAAGCAAATATTGGTAAAATAATTAAGAACGTTTAATAAAAAGTAAACCACAATTTGAGGAACATTTTAAAGTTTAATATAACTGAAATTCTTTCATGACTTTACATAACAAAAAATTTAAAAAAATATTCTAAAGAACATAACGCAAAAGTATTCGTCTACCCTTGTCACTCACGCAAAATAGTTCGTCTACCACTTAGTTGTGTCGCCTTTGCTCTCAATGACAGCTTTAATGCGAAGAGGCATGGTTGCAACCAACGCTGCACACTGCTCAGGCGTAATTGACTCCCAGACAGCCAAGAGTTTAGCCTTTAAGTCACTTCGATTTTGATGGATTTTTACGGAGAACTTTTTTTATTTTCCACCATAGGGTTTCGATCGGCGACAAGTCCGGGCTGTTAGATGGCCATTCGATTGTAGGGATGCTTTTCGCTAGCAGCCATGTCTTTGTTGTCCTTGCAGGAAGCACCATCCTGTTGAAAAATGCAGGAATCTTGATGCTTAAGTGACGGTATAGAGGGCAGTAAATTCTCTTCCAAAAGGTTTTGATACATTGCAGCATTGATAGAACGATCCACAAACTGCATACCACCAACACCTTGTGCAGACATGCACCCCCATATCATAAGAGACGCCGGAAACTTCACTTTGCGTTTGAGACAATTAGTATGAAATGCCTCATTTTTGTTCCGAATCACTTTTTTCCTTTCATCGCAGACTGTCACTTCAAATTTGGACTCGTCACTCCAAATGATACTACGCCACTGATCGGAAGTCGAATTTAAATGATCACGAGCAAACTTAACCTCTTTTTCTTTTGTACAGCAGTCAACAGTGGTTTCTCCTTAGCGGTGTAAAATCCGTAACCCATTCTTTTTAGGACTCTTGCAAGTATCAACTGAGACATCTTTGTGAATCATGTTATTTTGCACCGTGAGTTCTCCAGCTCGAGCACGACGATTATTTTTGATAATTTTCTTCAGGATTCTGTTTTCTACTGCACTTGTGACCAGTTTTCAAACGAGAAGTCGTTCTATTCTTTTTATACTGCTGAATGATAGATTGGACTATAGACCTGGGAAGTCTTTAGATATTTGGTAACTTTGCCAGCATCGACCCCACAAACTATTCGCTTTCGAAGCTCTTCACACACGGGTTTGCCACGACCCATTGTTATTTGAAAACTAATGAAAAAAACTGAAATTTTCAGTATTTATTCTGTCTCACTTGACAAATGACAAAGAATTACTTTTACAAATTTAAATTATGCAACATAATTGTACAAAGAAGGAATAATTTTATTTAACTCACCGATAGACGAACTCTTTTGCATCAAGTAACAATTAGACGAACTATTTTGCTTATAAGTTCTTCGAATTTAAAACAGGATATGTATAAATTTAAAAAGCTAAAATAGTTTATTGTTTCATAATTAAAAAATGGCATAAGTAACGCGACATGTGATAGTAGAACAGCTTAATATTTTATAAAAATCTCACAGAGAAAATTTCACACTAGACGAACTATTTTGCATCGGGGCTCGTATTAGGCTAAAATTCTAAATAATAACACTGAGGAGTCATTAAAATTTTAATGAAACATTAGTATATGATATGCCATTATATTGTTATAGTTATACAATAAATAAAATGTTGAAATAGGTTATAATTTACTTTGAAGCTATTAGTAGTAGCTTTTCAGAGGGGTTTTAGTAGTAGCTAGTAGGTAGCTATTAGTAGTAGCTTTTCAGAGGGGTTTTAGTAGTAGCTAGTAGGTAGCTATTAGTAGTAGCTTTTCAGAGGGGTTTTAGTAGTAGCTAGTAGGTAGCTATTAGTAGTAGCTTTTCAGAGGGGTTTTAGTAGTAGCTAGTAGGTAGCTATTAGTAGTAGCTTTTCAGAGGGGTTTTAGTAGTAGCTAGTAGGTAGCTATTAGTAGTAGCTTTTCAGAGGGGTTTTAGTAGTAGCTAGTAGGTAGCTATTAGTAGTAGCTTTTCAGAGGGGTTTTAGTAGTAGCTAGTAGGTAGCTATTAGTAGTAGCTTTTCAGAGGGGTTTTAGTAGTAGCTAGTAGGTAGCTATTAGTAGTAGCTTTTCAGAGGGGTATTTTTTTCTTTTCAGGCTTAGCTTTTTTTTTATAGCATGTAGTGGCAGACGGCCCATCTGATGGTAAATGGTAACCTTCTCTCATGGACTCAACTATACCGAGAGTATTGTCAAGCCGCTGCTCACCATTTCATTCCACAGTTCAACGACTTTTAAACTCCTGAACAAGCGGGTTTCCGAAAAGGCTGTAGTACCATAGACCACATCCATTTGCTTGGCCAGTTATACAGAAGAGCGAAGAATATAATTGGCCTCTGTGTCTGGTGTTTGTGGACTATGATAAAGCCTTCGATTCCATTGAAACTTAGGGTGGCGTTGCAGTGACGGTCTCAATCGTGACCCCTGGGGTCATCCGTACCGTGCGGCGCTGAATAAGCTCCGCACCCAGGCCCCCCCCACCCCCCAGGTAGCGACCGGGAGGCTGACTTCAGTGTACCATCCGTCACTGCGTCGGAAATGGAGGCGGCTGTTGCGCGGATTCGTTTCAAGAACACCGCCCCTGGCCCGGACGGGATACCCACCCGGGCTCTGGACCACCTGGAGCCCCGCCTCAGGGGACTGTTCGACGCGTGCCTGGCGTCCGGACGGTTCCCTGACTGCTGGAAGGAGGGGAGGCTGGTACTCCTGCCGAAGCCGGGGCGAACGCCGGATTCGGTCGGGGCCTTCAGGCCCATCGTGCTGCTGGATGAGGCGGGTAAGATGCTGGAGAGACTCCTCGCTGCCCGCATTGTCCAGCACCTGTACGACGTCGGGCCCGACTTGTCGGACGCCCAGTTCGGTTTTGGAGCTGGTCGTTTGAGTCAGCGCGATCATGCGTCTGAGGGCTGTGGCCGCGGCGGTCGTCACTGGCGAGGAAATGCTATTGGCGGTGTCACTTGACATTGCCAACGCATTTAACAGTCTGCCATTCAGCTGCATCAGGAAGGCGCTCCGGTATCACGGGGTGCCTGTATACCTGAGGCGGCTGGTGGCGGACTACCTAGAGGGCCGCAGCGTCGTCTATGAGAGCCGCATAGGGGACATTGTGAGGAGACCCATGTCATGCGGTGTCCCACAGGGTTCAGTCCTGGGGCCGCTCCTGTGGGACATCGGTTACGACTGGGTGGCGCTGTCGGCTCCCCCCTGTGCTGGCGGTCATCTGCTATGCGGATGACACGTTGGTCGTGGCCCGGGGTGGAAACTTCGAGGAAGCGGCGTTCCTGGCCACCTAAGGGACCTCGGAGGTGGTCAGGAGGATCGGGGCACTGGGGCTTAGGGTGGCCCTGGACAAGTCGGAGGCCCTACTTTTCCATGGGCCCCGACGTCGGCCACCTGCTGGTGCCTCGATCACAGTGGACGGGGTTCAGATTGGGGTGCAGGCCCAGATTAAGAGATTAAGTATCTGGGCCTGGTGCTGGACGAGCGGTGGCGCTTTCGCGAGCACTTCTGCCAACTGTCCCCGAGGCTAGTAGGCGCAGCGTCCGCCCTTGCACGGCTCATGCCGAATATGGGCGGACCCAACAATACGTGCCGACGGCTTTACGCGGGGGTGGTACGGTCGATGGCGCTGTACGGCGCACCCGTGTGGTCGGGGTCCCTGGACGCAACACCCCAGAGTGAACAGGGCTCTTCTGTGGAGACCACAGAGAATCGTTGCGTCCAGGGTCATACGCGGATACCGCACGGTGTCGACGGAGGCGGCCTGCACGTTGGCCGGAATCCCCCCTTGGGACTTGGAGGCGGAGGTGCTCGCCGAGGTGTATCTGCGGGCGTCGCAAGAGCGGGAGGGGGGCGGACGCCCCCTACCCAGGGAGGTGGCCAGGTGGCAGGGCAACGCCCGCAGAGCTGCCATGGCCAGGTGGAGGGCACGGTTGGAGGCGCCCCGGGCCGGTCGCTGGACCGTAGGGGCGCTCCAGCCAGTGCTGGAGGAGTGGGCGAGGCGACGGCATGGAGTCCTTACCTTCCGACTGGTGCAGGTGCTGTCGGGGCACGGTTGCTTTGGCAGATACCTGCACATAGTCGCAAGGAGGGAAGCGACTCCGGGCTGCCACCACTGCGGCTGTGACGAGGACACGGCGCGGCACACGCTGGAGTCGTGCCCGGCTTGGGCCGAGCAGCGCTGTGAACTCGTCGCGGAAATAGGGGGGGGACCTCTCGCTGCCGAGCGTCGTTAGAGCGATGCTTGGCAGCGACAGGAACTGGGCCGCTGCCTTCTGCGAGGAGGTTATCGCGCGGAAGGAAGCGGCGGAGAGAGCCAGGGAGGAGGATTTTTCCGCTGACCCGAACCGCCGCCAGTGACGGGGGCGGCGCAGGTGCAGGTACTTGCGCCTCATGCCGCCCTAGCTGAGGCTGCGGGTGGATGGACCGGGGAACGTCCGCCACCCGCAAGGCCTCCCGAGAAGGTGCGACGCTCCGTGCGCGGATGCGTCGCTCAGTAGAGGGTACCCGAAAGGGTAAGCCGCTGGCGGACCACAGAAGGAATGTAACATAGTTCCAGTGGCCCGCCAATAAAGGCGGAGAGATGGCACACGGCGGGTTTTTTTAGTGGGTGCAGGCCCCACACTATCCTGTTCGTTGCCCCGAACGACGGGGTGTGCGGTTAGGAACATTATCTCCCGCCTAAACAAAAAAAAAGGGTGGCGTTGCAGTCCCTTTAGCAGTGCCAAATTGACTATCGCTATATATAGAAGTGTTGAAATGCTTGAATAGAAATGCCACCATGTCAGTCAGAGTTCAGCACAAGAGTACAAAACCAATCCAACTGCACAGAGGTGTTAGAAACTCTTCACCACTGCACTGGAAGATGTCTTCAAGCTCTTGCACTGGACCGTATTCGGCATCAATGTCATATCAGTCATGGCAAAATCGCTGGAGGACCTAGGTACTATGCTCAATGATCTTAGCAGGATTTCCCAACTAGTGAAGATGTGTAGGCCTCGATTTCAGCCTACTCTGAAGAAAAAAATCAAAGGTCATGTCAAAGACGTACGACAATATGCACTGCTTCTTTTAGAACAAAACTGATGCTAGCATGCAAATTGTTGCTATGGCCACATTGGTCATTCAAGGTGTGTACTGCATCTGCCGTGTGGGACCGGCTTTAGTATTGTCCCACCCCTCTCCACCCATGGGAGTCGTAAGAGCCGACTGAGGGAATATACTGGAGGAGTGGGCAGCAGCACTCCTTCGAGTATTAACAACATCCACTGCGATCGCCAACCCGCCCGCCAAGTGTGGCGATTACTGCACTATCCCCCATTCTTGGGAAGGCCTATGTCTAGCAGTGGACGTTGAAAGGCTGATGGATTGATGGATGGATGACTGCATCTGACTGTCAATTTTAGCAATTGCATTGAATAGGATGAAAGAAATGAATGGAACTTTATTAGTCTTTATAGAAAGAAACAAACTAGTCTTATTTGTCTATAATTAATAATACATAAGTCAAAAATCCATAGCACCCTCCAAAAAGCACAAACAATCCACTTTGTTGATAACCAAGTCAAAATCTTTTTTTGCAATAATTTTTCTTTTGTTAGTAGCTGTGTAAGCAAATGTTTCCTTTGCTATTGTTTCTAAAAATAATTCCTGAAACAAACAAAAATTGTAAATTACTACAGGGTGATTGATCTAAAAATAGTGGAAATGGACTAGGTTAGCTGAGTACTATCTTCAGCAGTAGACTATCGTGGGTTGATAAATTGATGAAATCATATTATTAGTAATTTACATTTCATGCACCATGACGAGTTAAGATCTACCACTATGTAGTCTCGTGTGTGTACCATGGTACCATGATGATGATCCTAACTTGACAACCATCATGTGGTCAATGCCTGAGTATTTGCAATGACATAGTTGAAGTTTTGCATTTGGCGAAATTGTGCTCACACTGCCACAACTAGAGCCATTAAACAAGAAGATAAGAAGTTTTGCATAAATTATACTTAATGACATAGTTGCAGTACTGGTCTGAGTTCTTACAATTGGCATTTAGCACAGGACTAACAATATAATGCAGTAAATAGTACACATATACTAACGGTAGCTTTCGTAACTAAAAAAACTGCATCTCCTGAGACCACACTGACATCTGGATCCATTTTCATAATATTTTTTATTCTAGCCATAGGTAACCTTGTAGAGCGTATCGTCTCGGTCCTATTCTGTGCATGTGGTTTCTTTACTTCCGTTGTTTGTTGTTCCGAATTTATTAATTCTGAGTCTTGGATTGTGTTTACTGTGTTTGTGCATAAACTATCTGTGTGTTGGTGTTCGGCATTAAGGTAAGGTTCAGATTCATCGATCATATCCGATATGTCAATGTCGTCGCAGTTTTCGTCTTCCGCCATCACTTTAGGGTTAATCTTGTACGAGCTTGCAAAATATATTACAACGAATAACTTAATTTTTGGATAAATTTAAGCGCGAAATCAGCTTGCTTGATCCGTGATCGACACCATTGACATTTGACAAGACAATTTGACTTAACTTCTCTGGTCATTTCACATCTGTCTCACTGACATTGACCACACGTCATTCCTGTCTATGGTCACATCATTATCACTGGTGCTTCTAATGTTTTATTTACTTCACATTACTATCCTTTATCTAAGACTTCACAACACGCCATCTTCCTTACGGAGGGCAGTGAGAACAGAGTGCCAAAAAGCTCTATTCTTGCATACGTCTCTCGCTTTCTCAACATTCATAATTCACCGGTTTCAGAGACTCCTGACTCCACCTTTCTTTAATACATGACTGTTTTGTAGAGATGTGTAACTCAGGAGTGATTGATACACAGAAACTTAGACTCTCTGTCGTTTTAGTAAAAAGCTCAAAACCACTTGAGGGAATGAGAGAATAACTACATGAATCAATAGATATTTTTGCATCACTTATGATCAACTGAATGAATAACGTCATTCGTAACCAAATATTTAAAAGAGTTAAAGATTTAAAAGAGTGATTTAAATCTTTCGAAGAAAAAGATTTATAAATCCCTGATCTCATTGGTGATTTAGTTTGCGCACCTCTGCTGTTTTGGTCTTTGGTCTAGGTACGGGTCTCGGTCTGTCCCTGCAAGTGTACCTGTGTTAAAGTTTTATTTTATTTACGAATTACGGATGTAAGAGGCAGGTGTCTGTGCCTACGGTTAGGTTTGTCTTTGTTTTTAAGCGATCTACACTGTAAATTCTTGTAAAACGGGGACTTTACAAACTTACATTTTCACGGTCACAAAGTACACCTATAGTCGGATTCATAATTAGCTGCAGGCTGCAGTAAATTGACAGTTCTAGTCTTGTCAGTTTATGACGAAAATAATAGTGATAGGAAATAAGGAACGAATGGTTTCAATATTTATTATTTAATTAGTTTGTATGAATTTTGCTGCAATGGTGGTTTTCGTATATTTATATTTCTTTATAAGGTGTATCAGCGTATTTGCCACAGGAGGTAAAAAAATATCATTTTACAAATGTTACATTTTATTATTCGCTTTCACTACTAGCATCGCTATTAATCTCGTTTGCTTTAGTTATAAGAATAACAGAATGAATGAAATTAATGAAGTATGTTACGACACTACTAAAATAAATGTGGCAACATTTTTTCACAAACTGATATTACGTAATGTCATTTTACTGCAGCTAATTATGAATCCGAGTCGTATTATACGACTATAGATTCACTTATCTTCTCCTAGAACAACTATTTGTAGGTCACACAAAGCTGTGGGAATCGCACCCACATTTGTGAAAATTTGTTATGGTCAAGAAAAATATCAGAAAATTTGATAAGTACCTATATGTAACAACGATCATCGCAATAATATACTAGGAACAAAGGCAATATTATTGCACACTAGAGATGGGTCGTATTAGGTAAATCAAGTACTAAGTGCACGTGTTCCTAGTCTGCATAAATACCTGATCCAAATACCTATTCCACCTAATCTCAATACTTGGTTATCTCAATCCGCCTATTCCAAATCAAATCCTGATATCGAATGAATTATTGACATTTGAAGTAATTGAATTTTCATTTATTAAGAACAGGTATTGTTATAATCACACTTTTAAGAAAATCAAGTTATAATCAAAAAGTATTTTATTTTTATTGACGATATTTTTGCATGAAATTGGCTGAATAAAATAATACTCTTTTTCTATTTTATCATTCAATGATATATTAGTGATGAATTATATATCTTCCCTTCATACTGTTTACAGGCTTTAGGACGGTCACCTTACGAATGTATGAAATTATGAAGCTTAGTTTTGCGAAATTAAATATTCCGCAAAAGTTTAGCGTTTGCAAGATTTAGAAGATTTCAATTTATTATTATTTACATTACGTACTATATACATTTTTTGTATATAGTTCGTTACGTTTTTTTTTCTGTTTCGCCTTTTTTTATATATTTTTATTTTTATATACATTACAAATAATTACTTACTATTTTAATACATACTTATGTTTTTTTTTAAATAACACCGAACGAGAACTATCAGTACCTACGCGTTGTATAGTGCTGTCTCACTCCCTCCGCCCTTGCACTTAAGCGGGATAGCGAAGACGATGTAGCATATGAGTGAGTGAGATGCGCGGTAACAGGTGCGAGAGAACACGCTGAACGGTTAAACATTAGTTTAGTTTTTATTGAAGAATATTAGGTGGATTAGGTATTGTCAGAATTGGATTAGGTACCGCCTATTCCCGTAAAATACCTATTCTTGGGATCTGTTCTATTAAATACGACTCATCTCTATTGCATACAGTACTCGTCTCCACAGATTCACAGAATTAGTTTCATGGGACAATGTATCATATTATTATGCTTCTACAATAAAATTCCTAAGTGTCCGAAACATGCCATTTAAGTAAGTTTAAGAAAGCCATGGGCCGTGTGGGGCCGGCTTTAGAATTGTCCCACCCCTTTCTACCCACGGGAGTCGTAAGAGCCGACTGAGGGAATACCGGGGGAGTGGGCAGCAGCACTTCCTCGAGTAATAACAACATCCACTGCGATCGCCAACCCGCCTGCCAAGCGTGGCGATTACGGCATTATCCCCCATGACGAGACCGCTCGTTGTGGCGTTCTCTTGGGAGGCCTATGTCCAGCAGTGGACGATGAAAGGCTGATGGATAAGAAAGCCATAAAAAATAGACTTTGTCATAAATGTTAATATTTTTATGTGTCCATGTTACACAGTTTCGGTTTACCTTGAAGATAAACAGTAGTAATTAGGCAAAAGTGGCCATAAGTTTCTTGCCAGGTTCTTCTAATGAAAGGCTCTACGGAATCTAGCCACTTGTGGCGATTGCAATCGCCACTTTGTTGTTGCGGATTCACTCGCCTCAGGTACCTTTTAACTAAGAATTAGTGTTATTGGAGGTTTTAAGTGCTATATAATAGGCCTATAAATTAAAGATATTTTTGAATTTGACTAAATTTATTCTAGGCCATCGCTCTGACCACGCTCGGCAGCAACAAATCCCCCTTATTGCCGCGATGAGTTCACATCTGAGTTAGTGGTTAGAGCACTTCCTCGGATTGGAAGGGATGCAGATTCGATTCCAGCTCTCACTAAAGTTCTCTTTTTCCACATTTTCACAAACAATTTGTTCTTTAATGTAGCAGAGCATATCGAGTGCTAAAATACAGATAAAAAAACTTCCATAAAAATCTTAAAAAATATGTTTTGTGTTCAGACACGCCTACATAGTCTAATACAGTCATTTTTTGTCAAATATCTTATATGTACAGGCGCAGGTCTGTTGCAACTTTATAATAGTTAGGATTAATTTGATATGGGCCAGGCATTTATTTCATAAATAAAACAACTGATTCCTTTAAAATAAAATATTATTATCAGTTCGTGTTGAGTATCAAAACAACATTATAATCAATATATACACCTATAACAACTAACTAAAACTTAACTATGATAAAAGTAATATTAACATTTACTGTACAAGGCAACCTACCTATTTTACATTTAAAAAAAGTTGCAATTTATTATGTCTATTGCGATTCGACAAGCGTTTGTTCTTGGCTCGTACCTAGGTAAAAAAATATACCTATTTTATAGCATCCAGTTATATGTTAACTATACATCAATGTTTTATAGAAATTTAATATTTATGGTTGTATTGGTTTCAAAAGTAATCCCTTTTCTTGTAATTAGTGTTGTTATCGGTTACTTCCTTTAGGACAATTGCTGAAAAAAATATCTACACGGACAAATATTTAAATCAAATTTTTTTGGGGATATGGATAGTTATAGTACATAAACAGTAAAAGTCATAGACTAAGTATACGATAGACTCGCTACTATTTTGACATTAAGGATGAAGAAAAGGATGCACATATTAGGTCTTAGCAAGAGTGAGCGAGACATGTATAAGTTATTTATCCTTTTCGCGTAAGCAGTATTTTTATTAGGACCCAATCAACTGGGTCCCAACAATAAGGTGGTCAACTGTCCCCATCATCGTTATGTAAGCTTGTTTTTGTATTTACGTAAAAAAAACTTCATTAATCACTTTATTTACCCTAATCTTACAAGTTCTAATATATTTTAAGCAAAATATAGGCATAACTGCAATTTCTTTTGTCCTGTCATTCTTGTATCAAGCTAAAACAGGGAGTACATTTTCAGTCAACAAAGTTATAATCATAGTTATCTTTTAGAATTATTCCGGTTAATGTCAAACTATTGCTATTGACACTGCATACGCTGATAGCGTGTCTATAATATCCTCTATCTATGGTAAAAGTGCATTTTGATATTTACTTTAGAATAAGTCTTAGACGAAGGATAGAATAAGTTGACGTTTGCAACAATTGCTCAGACTAATTTTGTCATTATTAAAAAAAATATGAGAGTGGGCCAGTGGGGGTGGGGTGGAGATAATATATTATGGATGGATGAGGCCACCACGCTGGCCCAGTGCAGGTTGGCAGACTTCCCAAGCCGTCGAGAACATCTCTCAGGCATGCTAGTTTCTTCACGATGTTTTCCTTCACCGAGCAGTAATGAATTATTATTAAATACCTACATAAATAATTACGAAAAATCTCGAAAAGTCAGAGATGTGTGCCGTACGAGGTCTGTACCTTGTACTGGGGATCGAAACCGAGACCAATGTCGCTGCAGTTAGTATTAGGTTTTACCGCTAGGTTACCACCGCTGTATGTTACCTTAATTTATATTAAAACTGGGACCTATAACCCTATTACGTGGGACAATATCTTACTGTTTTAGTATGTTTTATAATCGCATAGATAGCAGAATTATTTTATTGTTGGATCCATAACAATGCGTTATCATAGATCACGTAATATAGGCACTTCATTGAGCTATAAATAAAGACGCAGTTCGATATTAAAGCGTATGTAGGCCAAAGCACTTTTGAAACCTTGCAGCACAAATAAACAATTACAGCTCATTTATGGCGGTAAGGTGAGTAATTAAATTACGAGTAAATACATTATAGTTATAATTTATGAGTTTATCACAGACACCTTTACTACTTTGCTACCACCTTCGGGAAAATGGTGAGTTTAAAAAAAAATGAAAAGCGTCTGGATTAAACTATTGTTTTGAGAAAAAATTAATTTACTCTGTGTTCATCGGATGATTTTACATATTGCTTAGCATACTCTTAATTTTTTTAGCTACGAATATTATAGCTAAATTGTAGATAATATTATAATAATTTTAAGGCACTTCCATTTCAATATAAAAAAAATAAATTTAAAAAGCCAAGGCATGGCATTTCTATATTTTTTAATTAGGTGTAAGTAGGTATTGACAATCGATCAATCGATCGTCAAAATCCATAACAATTTTCACGATAAAAAGTACTAATCATTTACTTGTTTGAAAAAGGCTAACAAAAACTGCATATAATTTTAATTAATTTTGTGTTCGAATCCATATGCGATAGTTTTATTTTCTGAACATTGAATTCGTTAGCGATTTCCAAATCTCTACAAAATGCATTTGACTCATACATAAGTCATAATTCTTCTACTTCTAAACTTTATAATTGCCAAAATTGCTGTAATGTTGTAAATGGATCGGCTAGGTAGTCTAACAAGAAATTGTAAGTTAAAATGTAGGCTCGTGAACAGGGACCACTGAAGCAATGTCAGAAAGTTCAAGTGGCCAGTACAAGCGGAGAGACGGCACACGGGTTGTTTTAGTTGGTGAAGGCCACCACTAGCCTGTTCGATGCTCCGAACGACGCGGACGGGTCACGGGCACGGGTCTATTATTTCTCTATTTAAATATAAAAGGCCCATGAACAGCTAAGTATTTTAAAGTGTCACCGCCCACATTTTTTATTTAGGTGACTACTCCAGAAATTACTTTTGTTCGGAGCGTTCAATATTTAGCTGCTTAGCCAAATGTTTTAAATTGGAAACATTACTATTTTATAATTTCTCTGTTACGCGCTATAAATTTAAATCTACACTGTACACAACAGTCTAAATAGGCATCAATAATATACTATTTATATATTTCTACTATAATTTAAGTCAAACAGAACAATTTCTTCCAAAAAGGCTTTTTTCCTTGTAGAATTGGCAGTCCCGCTAAAATGGCGGCGTCAAATGCGTCTTTCAATTGTTTTCTAGTCTTGGCCGAGGTTTCCACGTAGACTGCGTTGATTTTTGTTGCTAATGCTCTAGCTTCTATGTCAGAGACCACGTGCTCGCCGCGATTCTGCAAATAAAAATAAATAAACCTTATAAAATAAACCTTTTTATTGGATTAATGCATGTAAATGCATTCCGATAGGTGGCTTTGGTCGTTAAGACAAATGTGATGAGGAAATTGGGTATGACCTCTAGGGAGTACGATTTCTCAGTGGATTAGAGCACTTCCCCGGAAAGGAAGGGACGCAGGTTCGATTCCCGCTCGTACTAAAGTTCTCTTTTTCCTCATTCACAAATAATAATTTGTACTTTAAAAGTAGCTGAGCATGACAAGTGCTAAAAATATAGATCAAAATGTCCAACTGACCATTTTAACCAGTTGATCTGATTCAAGATACTGCACTGGCTGCATCTTGCTTTGACCCGCGGCCGCTACATCCGGGGAAGTATCACCCTCTCACAGAAGATTAGCGTGAAACAACGGTAGCTACTCTTTCTGTTGTGTTTCTTATGGTGAGTGAGAGCACCGGTGGTATGGTCCTTCCTTCCCCCTTCTATCCCTTTCCTTAGTGGCGGCGACGCACGAGTGATGCCTTTTGTGTTGCTAGCGTTTATAAGCTAACGTTAACGATTCCGCAAAAGTATTTATATTATATCGCGCGTCATAGTGATGTCCTATACCTATGTGATGGTACATGAAAAATTCATTTTGGATAGGATTTGCGTAAAATACTTTTTTAGTGCTCACACATTTCTCAGTATAAGAAACCCATATGTAAATTTCCATGGTCCTAGCCCGAGGAGATTGGGCTATGCGTTGATATGGCAGTAAGTCAGTTAGTTAGTCTTTTATGTATAGTGATTCGATACATCCATTCAAAAGTATAGGAAGCGATATAAATTTACCTATATCTCTCCATGTGCCTATATTACCTCTCACGATTACATTAGGTACCTACCTACATCCAGTAAAATCCTTGTATACTTACCTATTCATTTTATAAACATTGCCACAATTGCAACAATCCATCTACTCTCTATATAGGACAAGATATTGTTAAATAACGAACAAAGAAATGTGACGAAAATTCAGCAAAATTTACGGGCATGCCAATCAAAGAGAGATCTCCAATAATATAGGAAAATTAAATTCTTCATGAAGAAGATGTCATATGCTACGCCATTCTGTTTTAATTGAACTTAATAATGATATAGTTGTCATATACTCAAAACAGCAATTTTATGACATAACATAATGAAAATGGTAATGAGACCGCAAAATTAACAAACCGTATCTTATAATTGATGGCATAATGCGAATGCATTTGAACAAAGAACATCTTATACATAAACGACGATTGACGGGCCTCGTGGCATAGTCGGTAGTGTTAACAACTTCCGTGCACGAGGTCGTGGGTTCGATTCCCACTAAAGACAATTATTTGTGTGATGAACACAGATATTTGTACTGCGTCTGGGTGTTTTCTATCTATTATATGTATTTATTTACAAAAAAAAAGTAATATATGTATTAAATCCGTAAGCTTGTACTTATTTAGCAAAAAAATTAACCTTGAAAGTGACTTAGGTTTTAACATTGTCCCGTACTGAAATCTATTTTATCCTTGTATCGCGGGATACTTGCATACAATTTAACGGACACACAGTACACTCAGATCCAGAACAACCATTTGTAGATCACACAAAGAACTTTCCTGTGTGGGTATCGAACCTACAGCGCCCAGCATGGGAGTTCAGTATCTAGACCAATCCGCCAGCTGTGCAATCATTATGCCTCAATGTTGGGAGCCTCCACAATGGGGTGATATTGGATTTCCAGTGGACTTGTCTGTATATTTACTTCTTTAGCTGTTTCAATGTATCGATATACGATATATCGATATCTCCAGGTAATACGATTAGTTGGAGGCACAAGCCATTCACACAATCAATGAATATTTCAAGTATCTATTTGATGGTACACTCTTACTGATTGCAGCTGTGAATAGGCTAGCTTGACTAGAGAAGAATCGTCTAAAGCAACCCTCTTACAAAATTTTACGTAAAGTAGGTAGATTTTCTTATATATCGTTCGGTGAGTGAGAGTGTCGTAGGCGCAAACATCCTTATCGTGCCCTCTAATAATAATCATCAATCTGCTCATTTCGCTTTATAACCGTTACTCGCCACCTCCCATGCCTTTCCCCGGGGTATTCAATAGACTATGCCTTTGTTATTGCTAGTGTCTAATCTCTATAGGCTACGGATAGTCACTCACCATCAAACAGCCTTTGCCTTTATAATATAAAAAAATGATATAGAATAAAATCGAAAATATAGCTTACTTTCAATGTCTGCAGCACTCTGGAGTCTTGAGCTAGGTCGCTCTGCGTGCCCACTAGCACGAGGGGCGCGTGTACGTTCGCCACGGCCTTCGTCCACCTCTCGGCAACCGACCTGAATGTCTCGGGTCGCACCACAGAGAAACACAGCATAAGTACGTCTGTACCGGGGTAGCATAGCTCGCGGAGCTCAGACATCGAGTCCTGGAATATAAAATAGTTACTATTATGATAATGAATAATGCTATTTTTCGGATGCCCCCCTCACACCTTTCAAAAATAGTAGAATTTAAAACAGTAACGCTTTCACATAGAAACTACTGTTTGTAGTACATAGTTTAATTTTGATGAAGTTTGATGCAACATGCCACAGGCCATTTTTTTAATTTACTCTATCCCTACGCTGGGATTACTATTGCTTGCATTCATTTTTGCACATTAAATAATGTCGTTAAAATCTGAATTGTTAGTTTATCTATAAATGCAAATTTTAAAACCAGAAAGAAAATACCACTCACCACCACTTCTTACCACGAATGCTGTAAAGTATTTGAAACATTACGATAGTAGAAAGTCAATTAAATCCGATAGAATAGATTGAAAGTATGTAGTCTTATTTTATAACTAGCCTTAGCTCGCGGCTCCGCCGCAGCCATAAGTTTTAGGTTACACCTCAGGTTCCCGATATAGTAGCGGGATAGAATGTATACCGGTTTTTAAGTCTAATCAACAGCTATTAAACAAAAAAGGTTTCATCAAAATCCGTTCAGTAGTTTTGCGTGAAGCACGAATAAATAAACAGACAAAATTCTAGAAAATATTGTTTTGTGTCCAGCAATAGATGTGTAATATTCGCGTAAATAAATATGTATAGGAAAGTATCGTAAGAAAATCCATTAGGCAATATGCATTTTCAGAGATTTTGTTAACAACGTGTGATATTTTTGATCTATATTTTTTAGCATTTGACATGCTCCGCCACTTTTAAAGTATAAATTATTTGAGAATAAGGAAAAAGAGATTTTTTGTACTAGCGGGAATCGAACCCGCGTCTTTTCCAGTCCGGGGAAGTGCTCTAAGCCACTGAGCTATAGTACAGGTACTTCGACCATCCCAATCTCCTTATTACATTTGTCTTTACGACCAGCGCCATCTATCGGAAGCATTTACATGCATTAAACCGATATAGTAAGTTTAATTTTGCAATTAAAATTCATACTATTTGATGGCGCGATTTTTTAAACATTTTTGATCTATATTTTTTAGCATTTGACATGCTCCGCCACTTTTAAAGTATAAATTATTTGAGAATAAGGAAAAAGAGATTTTTTTTGTACTAGCGGGAATCGAACCCGCGTCTTTTCCAATCCGGGGAAGTGCTCTAAGCCACTGAGCTATAGTACAGGTACTTCGACCATCCCAATCTCCTTATTACATTTGTCTTTACGACCAGCGCCATCTATCGGAAGCATTTACATGCATTAAACCGATATAGTAAGTTTAATTTTGCAATTAAAATTCATACTATTTGATGGCGCGATTTTTTAAACATTTTTGATCTATATTTTTTAGCATTTGACATGCTCCGCCACTTTTAAAGTATAAATTATTTGAGAATAAGGAAAAAGAGATTTTTTGTACTAGCGGGAATCGAACCCGCGTCTTTTCCAATCCGGGGAAGTGCTCTAAGCCACTGAGCTATAGTACAGGTACTTCGACCATCCCAATCTCCTTATTACATTTGTCTTTACGACCAGCGCCATCTATCGGAAGCATTTACATGCATTAAACCGATATAGTAAGTTTAATTTTGCAATTAAAATTCATACTATTTGATGGCGCGATTTTTTAAACATTTTTGATCTATATTTTTTAGCATTTGACATGCTCCGCCACTTTTAAAGTATAAATTATTTGAGAATAAGGAAAAAGAGATTTTTTGTACTAGCGGGAATCGAACCCGCGTCTTTTCCAATCCGGGGAAGTGCTCTAAGCCACTGAGCTATAGTACAGGTACTTCGACCATCCCAATCTCCTTATTACATTTGTCTTTACGACCAGCGCCATCTATCGGAAGCATTTACATGCATTAAACCGATATAGTAAGTTTAATTTTGCAATTAAAATTCATACTATTTGATGGCGCGATTTTTTAAACATTTTTGATCTATATTTTTTAGCATTTGACATGCTCCGCCACTTTTAAAGTATAAATTATTTGAGAATAAGGAAAAAGAGATTTTTTGTACTAGCGGGAATCGAACCCGCGTCTTTTCCAATCCGGGGAAGTGCTCTAAGCCACTGAGCTATAGTACAGGTACTTCGACCATCCCAATCTCCTTATTACATTTGTCTTTACGACCAGCGCCATCTATCGGAAGCATTTACATGCATTAAACCGATATAGTAAGTTTAATTTTGCAATTAAAATTCATACTATTTGATGGCGCGATTTTTTAAACATTTTTGATCTATATTTTTTAGCATTTGACATGCTCCGCCACTTTTAAAGTATAAATTATTTGAGAATAAGGAAAAAGAGATTTTTTGTACTAGCGGGAATCGAACCCGCGTCTTTTCCAATCCGGGGAAGTGCTCTAAGCCACTGAGCTATAGTACAGGTACTTCGACCATCCCAATCTCCTTATTACATTTGTCTTTACGACCAGCGCCATCTATCGGATCAAATGTAATAAGGAGATTGGGATGGTCGAAGTACCTGTACTATAGCTCAGTGGCTTAGAGCACTTCCCCGGATTGGAAAAGACGCGGGTTCGATTCCCGCTAGTACAAAAAATCTCTTTTTCCTTATTCTCAAATAATTTATACTTTAAAAGTGGCGGAGCATGTCAAATGCTAAAAAATATAGATCAAAAATGTTTAAAAAATCGCGCCATCAAATAGTATGAATTTTAATTGCAAAATTAAACTTACTATATCGGTTTAATGCATGTAAATGCTTCCGATAGATGGCGCTGGTCGTAAAGACAAATGTAATAAGGAGATTGGGATGGTCGAAGTACCTGTACTATAGCTCAGTGGCTTAGAGCACTTCCCCGGATTGGAAAAGACGCGGGTTCGATTCCCGCTAGTACAAAAAATCTCTTTTTCCTTATTCTCAAATAATTTATACTTTAAAAGTGGCGGAGCATGTCAAATGCTAAAAAATATAGATCAAAAATGTTTAAAAAATCGCGCCATCAAATAGTATGAATTTTAATTGCAAAATTAAACTTACTATATCGGTTTAATGCATGTAAATGCTTCCGATAGATGGCGCTGGTCGTAAAGACAAATGTAATAAGGAGATTGGGATGGTCGAAGTACCTGTACTATAGCTCAGTGGCTTAGAGCACTTCCCCGGATTGGAAAAGACGCGGGTTCGATTCCCGCTAGTACAAAAAATCTCTTTTTCCTTATTCTCAAATAATTTATACTTTAACGTGTGATATTGTTAACTCACACAAATCCAGCTGTAATCCATCCATCTGTAGATTAAAAGTATTGTAACATATGGGGTACAGTATAGAAGGAGCTACCTGTTAACTGAGATATTTCAGTAAACCTACTAGTAGAGAGAGATATTTCAGTAATCCACTAACAAAGAGATATTTCAGTAATCCACTAACAAAGAGATATTTCAGTAATCCACTAACAAAGAGATATTTCAGTAATCCACTAACAAAGAGATATTTCAGTAATCCACTAACAAAGAGATATTTCAGTAATCCACTAACAAAGAGATATTTCAGTAATCCACTAACAAAGAGATATTTCAGTAATCCACTAACAAAGAGATATTTCAGTAAAAAGTGCAAACTACAACTTATGTTATGTACCTTGGTATTTTTTCTGAATCGGATGTAAATAGAATACAAGTTGCTGAACAAACTGCTCCCCGTTTCTAAAGAAATCAAAACTCGTACAATATTTTTAAGCACAGCATAACTTTCTTTACACATAAAAATTTTATTTCAATACGCACACGTGCATACAAAGGGCCGAGTTATCACGTAACGGTGAGACCGGACTTACTTGCGCCCAGTTCACCGAACCGATGCCATTGATAACTGTACATCATAATTATTCTAAATAACTAATTACTACTATTTAGTACAGATAAGTAACTCATTTACAAAGAACACACGTAGACATTTCTTACAATGTGTCATGATTACGCTTCTCGAGTTCCACTATAGAAAGCTAATTATCAATATTTTATAATCAAACTTGTGACCGTTGTAATTCTTTATCTAAGGTTGATATACTCCTATATCCCAGCCACTAAGAAAAAATATATTTTCGTGACATAGATACAAATCATAAAATTTTCTAGTTTAAAAGAATAATAATAAATAAGGCTGTATTTTTTTAATATTATGTGGGTGGCAAACAAGCATAGATACGGCCCACCGGTACGCGGTTATCGTACCTTATAGACGCTAGTAACACCAGAGGCATCACACACGCGTCACCATCTACAAGGAAAGGGATAGGAGGAGGAGAGGAACGATAATTAGGAGAGGTTAGGGAGGTGGTTCTACCTTCTTAAAAATATCTATATTATGTCAGTAAAAACGTTAAAAAGTTCGATGGAAAGATAAATAATAAGGGTAGAAAGAAACAGAGGCGTTTTGCATATTTGTGTTATATTATTTGCAGATTGGTGAAGTGTAGTTTCGATGGTATTTAATAAGAGGTTTTTTTAACCCAATTGTGATGGTAAAATTATATTAAGCGCCTAATTTCTGTATGTTAGATGACTCTGAAGGCCATCTAGGACGGTCTTATCGTCGACTCTGGACGCAATGTACTCGTAGATAATATTATACTGAATATAGGTGTACCATACCACATACCCACCCATGCTGCCATCTATTGATCATCCAAACCGAGCTTAGATTTTCGCAAGAGCACCTGAAGACTGCATTCAATAGACGGAATCAACTTTTTCAGACTGAATTCAACGACACTGGTTCATATTTAGAACCGATATAAAATGCTTTTCTTTTCTAAATAAAAAAGTATGGATAATAATAATATATGCTTAATAAGCCAGTCACTCGAGTCGATGTCGAAAATAATCTACAATAGAAATGAATTTATTATTTAAGTGTGTTCAATTAAAACGACATAACACATTAATATAGTATAATGAAAATAGGTCTTCATGATGCTCAGCTGTAGGCAGGGCCATCCCTGGGGAAATTACCTATGCGGTATTCTCGAAGCCCACGTAAAATTTATATAATGCGTTCCTTTTAGTTATTCCCTTGACTGAGGTAAGCCAAAACCACCGCCGGTACACAACCTACACAAAACTTAATGAATTTCGTCAGTCCCAATAAAATATTTTTCTCCAAATGACTCCCATTTTCAGAATTTGATAGAAGATGATGACCCAATTAGAATTCTTCTTTATAATAGTTATTTTTAGCGGCTTAACCGTAGGTAGGTGACAGCCCTAACTGAGGCCGAGCGTGGATGGACCGGGAAACGTCCGTCATTAGTAACCCTTACGGTTAAAAGCCGCCGGCGGACCTCTGAAGTAATGTCTAGCAGTTTCAGTGTTTCGCCAGTACCGCAGACAGCGGGTTTATTTTGTGGGTGAGGGCCCCATACTACCCTGTTCATTGCCCAAACGATGGGGTGTGCGGTTAGGACATTTTTTCAATCGGTATATTATTACAATAATATGGCAATAATATACAGATTCAACTTTAATATAGGTACCTATACATATAGTCACTATAGTGATGATTACCTATAACAGGGGTCTCCAAACTTTGAAGCCTTAGAGCCATGATAATTTTTTCAGTATGTTCCATGGGCCAAAACACATTTACATAAATAAATGTCTTATTGTTTTTTTGTTTTACTGTGATTAGTGGGATTCATTTTATTTATTTGTTAGTTATTAATAAGCTTAAGTTTTCTCCGTAATAATTTCTGTCGTTAAGTTTTACCTTGCAAGGAAATAAAGCCGAGTAACTATCATTCTGTGTTTTCTTCTTCTACTTATCACAGCAATAGTAACAACAATAAGACATTGGCACGGGCCAGATTGATGGAACTAGTCATAAGCTGTCGCGGGCCGAATTGATATCACTAGCAGATCAGAGCCGGATTTGGCCCGCGGGCCGTAGTTTGGAGACCCCTGACCTATAATATAATTTGCAGTCTTGTTTTAAATTTTTAAGCAACCTTTTATATGCAAAATAGGTGCTTTAAAAAACAAAATTTCTACTATACATATTTGTAAATTTTCTACTATATTTGATCAATATATTTAACTATATTTAATTATTAACCATTTACTAAACATAATATTCGAACAATTTAAATCGAATATAATAGTCACGAGCAAGCGCCTTCTGGAATATCTTTCCAGTCTTTAAAGTAGGTGCAAATTATTTGTGAATAAGGAAAAAGAGGTTTTTTGCACTAGCGGGAAACGAACCCACGTCTTTTCCAATCCGGAGAAGTGCTCTAAGCCCCTGAGCTATAGTACAGATCTTTCGATCATCCCAATCTCCTTATCCCCTTTGTCTTTACGACCAACGCCATCTATCGGAAGCATTTACATGCATTAAATCAATATTAAAAAAAAACTCTTTTTCCTTATTCACAAATAATTTGTACTTTAAAAACTGGCGGAGCATGTCAAATGCTAAAAAATATAGATCAAAACCTTTCCAATCGTTTTGCCAATTCAGCCATCGCGACATCCGCTCGGGTCTACTAATTTCGATGGCACGTTCCTTCTTAATGTTTTGGTTGACTCCTGCGCCTTTTTTCGATTTCACACTTTCTCACTTTGTGGTCTAGTTTCTACAATACATAGAAATTTTAGCTAATTTTATAGAAAATTAGCTGGCCTACATTTAATTGAATCACATCATTCGGTGACGGAGTTTATCAACATATCAGTGGGTCGTCGACACAAGAGATGTCTTAATGAACAAGCAATATCGCGTAAAATGGGTCAAGTGGCCAGGTCAGCGCCAAACGACCTGTCACGATGATAGTTGTACTATGTTTTGTCATAATATGACTAGGAACATTGCATTGGACACACACATTCAGAATCATCTGCTCTATATCTATGCTTTTGTTTTTTGTTAAAGCGGGAAAAAGTGTACTTAACGTTCGGGACAACGAACAGGAAAGTGTGGGGCCTTCACTCACTAAATAAACTCGCAGTTTGCTATCTCTCCGCCTGTATTGCCGGACCACTGGAACTGTGTTACATTACTTCAGTGGCACTATATCTATCTAATCTAATGACACATCATGATCACTTCACGATTTTATGAATATTATCTTTATCCGTGTGGTGACGGACTAAGAATAAAAGTGCCACCACCCCATTTTTTCCCGCGGGTGTCGTAAACGGTGACTAAGGGAAGTAAGCAATTATAACTTAATGCATTACTGTTGGGTAGACTTAGGTACCAAGTGCGAGTGGTACTCATTTTGTCATCTGAAATGGTGAGCAGCTGTTTGACAGTATTCCTAGTAGTGTTGAGTCCTTTAGCGGCAGTTATTACATCTGTGGGCCGTGGCTTGTATGCTATCATAAGCAATAATCAACTTTTGTCTGCGGTGGAGCTTTTAGCTTATATCTCAAGTTCCCGATAAAGAAGCGGAATAAAACGTATACCATTATTTAAGTCCAGTCAAAAGCTATGAAAAAGTTTTGTGTTCAGACGCCCAAATAGACTAATACATTTATTTTTCTCAAATATCTTACATTAAACACAAAGTGGAAAATGTGAAATCGAAAATAACAATCACGAGCAGGATTTGAACCTGCATCTCCTGGATACCGTCCAGATGCTTTGCCAATTCAGCCATTGTGACAATTGCTCCTGACAGCTAATTTCGATAACACATTCATACTTAACGTCTTTGGGTGACGCCTGCGCCATCTGTCGGAAGTATTTTCATACATTATACCGACCAGGTAAACTTAATTTTACAATTAAGATTTTACCTAATAATGACGCAAACCCTATAAATATTTAGATATTTTTATATATATTTTTAGCATTTTACATGCTTAGCGCAATACATTAAACACAAAGTGGAAAATGTGAAATCGAAAATAACAATCACAAGCAGGATTTGAACCTGCATATCCTGGATACCGTCCAGATGCTTAGCCAATTCAGCCATCGTGACAATTGCTCCTGACTGCTAATTTCGATAACACATTCATACTTAACGTCTTTGGGTGACGCCTGCGCCATCTGTCGGAAGTATTTTCAAAGCATGAAATTTTCGTTAGGTCGTTAGATTTTCGATTTCACATTTTCCACTTTGTGTTTAATGCCTATTTAGCCTATTACAGTCATTTTTTCTAAAATATCTTAAATGTACAGACACTATGTTACAGTTTTATAATAGTATAGATATAGTATCTCCACTCCACTCCATCAGCCTTTCGAAGTCCACTGCTGGACATAGGCCTCCCCAAGAGAACGCCACAACATGTGTTTCGCTCATATGGGGGATAGTGCCGTAATCGCCACGCTTGGCAGGCAGGTTGGCGATCGCAGTGGATGTTGTTAATACTCAAGGGAGTGCTGCTGCCCACTCCCCCTCAGTCGGCTCTTACGACTCCCATGGGCGGAGAGGGGTGGGACAATTCTAAAGCCGGCCCCACACGGCATAGATATAGTATAATACTATATATTATATATACCTACAGAGAGATACAAATAAAAAGTAATGAAAGGCAGATAATAAGAAAATAGTTAATCTAAACTTCGAAAATAATAAATAAGACAAAGAGTTATGAGTTGAAACAAGAAATCAACTTATTAAAATGGGTGAAAGTGTTGAACTTAGTGAACGAATGTATTGATTTATCACCAATTCAGATTTAACGTTCCCTGACGGCCATGTGAGTATGACGTCATTTTCTGCATGAAAGCTGACGGAAATCAGAATTAATTTTTGTTGCTTATTGCGGCAGACGAGTCATGGCCTACCGGTGGTTAGTGGGAACCACCGTTCCTGGACTCACAAATATAGGAGCACTGCCAAGTGCCAAGCCTATGCCCAGATGTCCACCATGGAGATAAAGCACAACGATCCTAGTCCGGAGCGTACTCGTCGCGATCCCTGCCAGCCTGTAACCAACAGTCGGTACGAACAACGGCAGATGCGGCGATGGGGGCCGCCACCCATTACGCCTTGCCCAGTTTGGCGAGTCGAGGGGAGCAGAGTGTCGAGTAGGCACGTGGAATGTAAGAGGTGGTGTGGAAGGTAAGTTACACGAGCTGGTAACCGTCATGTCGGACAGACAGCTTGATGTGCTCTGTGTAACAGAGACCAAGCGAAAGGGTAGCGACGCCTGTGATGAAAGCGTGGCTGGACTATGTATCTTCTTTGAACTTGAGTGCAATTATGAAAGAATAGAAGAAAGAAATATACCGGCAACGTAAGAATGACACCAAAGCTTTAGTGAAAGAGAAGCGTGATAGAGCAAATATGATTGCAGAAGAAAGGCTGACCAAAAACTTCGAGAGCAACACCAAACTTTTCTGGAGGGAGGTGAAGAAATCTCGGAGTGGTTGGTCAGCTTTCAGAATGAATAAAATAAGGTCTAAAGGGCGTTCTTACGCAAACACAAGATATGTTAAGCCGATGGAGTGAATATTTTGGAGATATGTATGTGGATACTCAGGGTGATACTGGTGCCACATGTGGTCTAACAGATCAGGATTCGGTACCGGCATCCTCTGATGACATTAGTTTGGACGAAGTTGAATGAATGTCTGATGAATTTTTGTGTGAGGCACAAGGAGGTTTCAGGTGTGGACGAGGATGCATGGATCAAGTGTTTTCTCTGCGCAACATTGTGGAGAAGCATCTGGCAGTAGGCCAGAGGGTTTTCTGCAGTTTTGTGGATTTGGAGAAAGCATTTGACACTGTTGTACGAAAGGAAATTTGGGACATTTTGCCGGAGTATGGTATTAACGGTAGACTGCTACAAGCGGTGCAGTCCAACTACATGGACTGCAGAGCTAGTGTGCAGCTGGATGATGGAATGTCACCCTGGTTTGATGTCAATATCGGCGTTAAACAGGGCTGCGTTCTATCAGCCAGACTGTTTATCATATATCTGGATAAATGTTTACAAAGGTTGAATGAAATGAATGTGGGATTTCAGATTGGCGACTCAGTGGTTAACTCTCTGCTATATGGAGACGATGCGGCCCTATTAGCGCAGACTTCGACTGACCTGCAAATCCTAGTCGACGTAATCGCAGAAGATTGTAAGAAAAGTGGCCTACGTGTGAATGTGAGCAAAACCAAAGTAATGGTTTTTGAAAAAGAAGAAGCCAGAACAGATGTTAGAGTAGCAATAGGAAATGGTGTGCTAGAACAAGTGGATGAATTTGTATATCTTGGATGTGGATTCAGTTGGGATGGAAGGTACACCACTGATGTAGAGAGAAGAGTGAATGCGGGAAATAGAGTGAACGGAGCATTGGGACAACTTGTCGGCAGCCACCACCTCAGCCAGAAGGCACGTGTCGCAATACACAACGCAGTGCTTGCACTTGCAACTTCATTATATGGAAGCGAGAGTTGGGTATGCAAAAAGGAGCATGAGAGTAAAATCAATGCGGTCGAAATGCGATCTCTGCGAAGAATCTGTGGAGTGAGGCTGACTGACCGCATTCGTAACAGCGAAGTAGGAGAGCGAGTAGTTATGAAAGAGAGTATTGGTGTAAAGATGCGAAAGGGAATGCTCCGATGGTTCGGACATGTGGAAAGAATGCCGGACGAGCGACTGGTTAAGCAGATATACAATGCGAAAGTGGAAGGATGTAGGTACAGGGGGAGACCGAGACTCGCCTACCTAGACCAAATCAGTCATGTATTGGTATGGAGGGTGGAGTCAGGAGTCTCCGAAACCGGCGAGCGTGTATGAAGAGAGTTATGAATGTTGAGGAAGCGAGCGATGTATGCAAGAATAGAGCCTCTTTGCACTCTGTTCTCTCTGCCTACCCCGCAAGGGAAATGGCGTGATGATAAGTTATTTAGTCTTTGTTATAACAGGAATGGATTGGCTATCATCTGTAAGCGGAATAGATCAAGATGCTTCATGTTGGTAAAACACAGAAAGAAACATTTGCGTCAATATTTCCCACAGAACTTGAGGAAACTTAAGTTGTCTGTGATATTTTCTTACGAATAATGTCACAACCACTTCGAACAATGAATTGAAAAATATCCAATATTAAAACTATACGAAAAAATAATGCGCAATAAAATTGAAGAATGCCTAAACTTCTGTTCAATCAATGTGCAAACTTTCCATACAACTCCATTTATGTTCAATAATATTGAGCAGTCATGAATATTGTACAAAATTATTGAAGGCGTATGGGTCGAGTTACAACGAGCGAAGGCTCCCAGTTGCTACCAAAGCCTACCACCAGTATTATATCCCATAATCGACTAACCAATATGGAACATAATAGTGTGTCACCAGCACAAAGAAAGGAACTACCATTTCGTGTGAAGCCAACTCAAAGCAATTCTATACTAATATCTGGCCAGTACATTGCGCAAGAGATTGGTACCTGGTACCCAAAAGTGCAACTTCAATCAACAGTAAAGTGTCCCGTTAATCTGGTCATAACTTCCGGTTTGAATCACTTCCAAACTTATCTCGCATAAGACGTTAGTTGAAATTGATTACTGTGGGTAAATATAATATTATTTCTGCTTAGAACGGAGTGTTCGTAAGTTCGAGTAGGTATAAGCCAGCATGCACAATTTCAGTTCTTAAGCAATTTTGGCAGAAGCCAGTGATTAGTTGTAATATGTTAATTGTCCTCATTAGCTCATACACCGGTGCATGATCTTTTTCTATTCCATATCTTACTTAGCTCATATAATAATAATATAACTTGAAAATATCAATTATTTTTTAATGTATCGAAAATTATGTTTCTTCTCACGCCATATCAAAAATTCATCAAGTAACTGTCAAAATAGTAACAGCGTGACTATTAAAAAGTTTTTGTTTAGCGTGTCAGTGTAAACAGTTGTGGGTGAAAGTAATTGATACATTTTATATAATCGAAATACAGGCTAAATATGGAATTTGACGTCACTTCCTTTACGGTGGTGTTAGCTGGTGTTCGATTTTTAACTAAATGAAGTTTGACAATAGACAGGTGAGTAGGTATGTATTTTAAAATTTAACAGCAGCTTTTAAGTCTTATCAGCTATGCCCGTAGCTCAACAGCTAGAGCCAGGTGCAGTCCACTGGATACAGGCCTCGCTTAATTTACGCCATAACGTCCAATTCTCCGCGTGTCGCATCCAGTTTTTTCTAACTGCCTTACGATGGGTGTGTTCCGATATGCACTGCGAGCACTGTGAGGTATGGTGTGACGTCCAATTAGTATAAGTACTGCAAAATCGTTTCTTTATAGTTAGCTATACTGGTTACTGTTTAGAACTGAACGCAGTCAGTATACTGGATCTGTGTGATCTGTGTACTTTCATTTTATACAAAGTATTGGTTTCATATTGCAATAAATACAATTTCTTTAAATTTTCTATGTTTCGTTATCTTTGAATAACAATATTCAATACTAATAATAATGATCAATAGTGTAAGTTGTTAAATTTCTGGACGCTGTTGATCACGTGATCAAACCACTGAGAGCACCTTACCTCGAAAACGCCAGTGCTTACAGTATAAAAATGGCGACTATTTATGATATCATAATTATATTTCCCTAGGATACTGCGGCAGTACACTGTCAGTCTATAACGGAACGATTTTCTCCAGTAAGAGCACTGGGCAGTGCTCGCAGTGTATATCGGAACACAGCCTATATCATCAGACCATGTACTGGACGGGCGTCGTACTCTACGTGTGCCGATTCACACGGTATACTGCAGCAACTATCACTCCTTTTACCTGTGCATATCTCCTCTTAATTTATTTTTTACAACCCTGTTCTACATTGGGCATGAGTATTCTCTTAAAGAGAAAAGGATTGAGGAGACCATAGCCCACCACGCTAGATCAGCGTGGGATGGCACGCTTCAGAAGCCGTCGAGAAAACCTCTCAAGAGGTAATAATTCCTAGGTTAAAAAAAATATCGTAAGGAAACCCACGCCAGTGCGCGGGTTGGCTCAGTAGCCATAGTGGTTGACTTTATTCTCAACCCCTCTCATCCTCAGCATTCTTATAAGTGCTATGCCTAATAGTAAGCCAGTGATGAGTTGACAAAAAAGAGGTCGTCGCTGTTATCATATTCGTGATTAACTCTGTGGACATGTAATACTTAATAGACTCTCTTATTCAACTGTAAGAAAAAGTATGGGAGGTGGAGAAGAAGGGTAACAAGGGGAGGATAAAGATGGGCCTCCAGCGCTCTCACTCACCATACGGAACACAACAGTAGGAGTACCTTTGATTATTTCACGCTGATTTGTGAGAGGGTGGTAATTCCCCGATAGCGCCGGACAAGCAAGGCTCTAGCACTATTATGTAGTCATGTAACTCAGCTGAAACGCCGAGGTTATGTCGAAATAATAGTGTATTGATAAGATTAATCTGCATCTAGAACTGCCATATGTGTTATAATGAATATAATATGCTAAAGTTTAAAGTAAAAGTGTCTTTTTCTATATAAAGGGGAGTCTAAAAAATGATAATAATCCTCTTTTTTACATCTTGTAAATAGGTCTTTAACTTAGGATCTTTAACTTAACGATTTTAGTTATTTAAATTAGGCTACTAATTAAGTTGCATCCGGCAATAATTAAACGCTTAGAAGTTTAAATAAACGATTTCATAATGCCAGAACATTCTTATAAATCGAAATAGGCGAAGGGCCTCGTTGCGTAGTCGGTAGTGTAACCGACTTCCGATCACGAGGACGACCTCGACGGGTTGGATTCCCACTCAGGACAATTATTTGTGTGATGAAGATATTTGTACTGCGTCTGGGTGTTTTCTATCTATTATATGTATGTATTTACAAAAAAAAAGTAATATAATGTACCTATGTCGCCGCGGGAGCATTTAGTTCCTCAATTATAACAATGAATATTTTATTAATACTTATATTAACAAATGATTTTAATCATAAGCCTATGATTACCATCCTTAACGATTTAATTTATTTGCTAGCAGCGCCATCTAGTACTTGGTTTAAATATTAATCAATACTGGCGATGTATTTGTAGCATTTAAATTAATCTGTCTTGCTCTAAATTAAAAGTAAATTTAATAAACTTAAATCTGTTTATAGTTTCGAGGTTTTTAAGTGTAATAAGTGCAATCAATAAGTCATTTAATAAACCGACGTTATGTGACGTCTTAGGAAGATGGCGCCTGTGTTTATCGTTCAGATTCATGGCTTGATTTATTGCGCTTCTTAAATTAATATTACGAAAATTCATTTCAAATCAGAAATAATGTAATCTAATTTTCTATATCGAAATAGCACATGAAAATCTTTTTCTACTTAATCGCTTTAAAACGGAATCACAACAAAGTTAGACTAATCATGTTGTGATGTGAACTAGTTAATAAATTATTTAAATAATTCAAATTAACATGTTAATATTATTACCTTATTTTAATTAGAATCACTAGTCAATTTAGATCTGTTACAAACCAAATCAAATTTTGCTACGATTTTGTGTTTCCGTTTCAAGTTGCGATTTGTTTAAAATAATTAATCAAAAATCTAAAATAATTCTAACTAGCGTTGTTTATTGCTAAAATAATAATTTGGTTATAAATAGATTTATTAAGCTAGCCAATTTAAATTTAGTTACAAATCAAATCATATTCTGTCACTCACTTCCGTTGTAATTTTTTATGTCACGGATAAGAGTATTTAAATAAGTGTAACGATTTTTGAGGCTCATTAAATTTGTGAAAATCGTGCGTGCCTTGTTTGCTTTCTACTGTGTGTCAGTGCTAGAAACTATCGGCTGCGATCTATATATATCTGCGACGAAAGATGGAGGAAGATGCTACTGCGAGGGCCCCCTCCTTGTCATGTATTATATCCGTAATCTGGTACCCATAGCACAAGCGCTAAGCTTAGTTTGGGACCAGAGGACGTAGTGTGAAATGTCCGTGAATATTTATTTATTTATAAATAACTGCTTCAAAATCTTACAAACATCTAACCGATGTCCGATACAGTTTTGAATGAAAACCAATAACCATTCCGTTTCACCAATGCCCTGGAGAGATTTCTCTAATTCACATACAAATAAACTTATAAAACTTAATAACCTCACGTAATAAATTTCACTTTCATTTGTAAGTAGTGACTCGCGGTTATCATAATATTATATAGAAGCCGCAAGGCTTTTAGATAAAGGCACGCTTTGCCAATAATAACTTGCTATGGATTTTACATTATCCAGTAAGACAGGTACAGTGTATTATATAATTTTAAAGGCCTCTCTAGGGAAGGTCTAAGGTTCATCCCTTCCAGTTCGAGATCCAAACCATAGGACACACCTCTACGAAGTTTATCAAAATGATGTACAGCTCGATGAAGGAAACCTGCATGCTTGAGAGACATTCAGCCAGCGTATTGGACTGTGCCTAAGTACCTCTCACACTCTGAGAGTAGACCCGTGCCCATCAGTGAGCCAGTAAAGGGTTGAAGAAAATATAACCACGAAATAAGCCATGAGATGTGATGTGAGGAAATTAACAAACATACAATAAACAAAGTATATCCAGAGTCCAGACTTGAACAACTATTTGTAGATCACACAAAGAATTGTCCTGTTAGGATTGGGGCCCTTGACACTACAGGTATAGTACCTTAACCGCCACGCCAACTTTGTAGCCATTTGCTTGTCTAGTCTAGTAGCCTATTCGACTACAGATCAGAAGGTCCCAAGATTGCGTGTTGATTCAGCTAAAAACTTAAATATACCAGACTAAAGCGACTAGCCGTGTGGGGCCGGCTTTAGAATTGTCCCACCCCTCTCTACCCATGGGAGTCGTAAGAGCCGACTGAGGGAATGCCGGGGGAGTGGGCAGTAGCACTCCTTCGAGTATTAACAACATTCACTGCGATCGCCAACCCGCCTACCAAGCGTGGCGATTACGGCACTATCCCCCATTCTTGGGGAGGCCTATTGCCCGTTTTCACCAACGATCCCTAAATTGTAAGTAACCCTTAAGGCAATTTAGGTAACACTTAGCGCTAGTTTTATTTTCACCAACATTTAGGTGACACCTAAAGTCTAAAGGGACCACTTATATTTTGGGGCCCGAATATTGAGCCCCTAACCTTTCCCTAACTAAGTGGTTTGACGTAAATCTCGTGTTCTTGATTATTTCGTTAAAATGGAGGATCTATGTGAGTTTTTGGATAGTCTTGAAGCGATTGAGACTGTAGAGTTATTAGAAAACCCTAAATTATTATCCTGGCCACGTATTTTTCGTGAAAGACCAGATTTTTTCATAAGATACCTATGACGATAAAGACTTTTTACAAGGTATAGGTTATACAAGGAAAGTGTGTCGTTTTTATTACAAAAAATTTAGCACATTTTAGAATATCCCGATAACAGGTACGAACCATTGAGATAAATGTACGAACGCTTTATTTTCTCGGCCATTATTTTATATTAAAACTGAAAACAAACAACAACTTATACTGTATCACAAAGTACTTTTATATAGTATGCAGATTGAAGAAAATGCGCAGCCGAAAGCCCGAAAATAATGAATCTGTTTTAATTAATTACAATTAGTACAAATATAACCTGATATACTAGTTACTTCCATGCCTGAATCTCAATAAACCAATGTCACCGCTGTCACTGTCAGTTAGATAGAGGCGCACTTTTTTTTAAGACGAAGATATGTCGTCATACCGCCTAATCATAATTGTAAATTTGTAGCTATTTGATGCTAAAACCATATTTTATAACATTAATTGTTGATTATATCATGTTGAAAATGTATATTACCATATTATGTTCAGAAATGCTGTGAAAATAGAGTTTAAAGATGTTTTCCGCAAAAGTTCGGTTTTTGGAACTACTATGACATAAAAAATCTGTCACCTTACTAAGCATCCCCTAGTTAAGTGTCTCTTAGCTTGGTGAGAATGAATTCAGTTAAAGGATGTATTTAAGGGATGCCTTAGACTAAGGGATGCCTTAGACTAAGGGATGCCTTAGACTAAGGGATTCCTACTTATGGGACAGTTTAGGGATCGTTGGTGAAAACGGGCATATGTCCAGCAGTGGACGTTAAAGGGCTGATGGATGGAAAACGACCTTTGCTTTTTTCTCTTCCATATCCAACGTTAAACGAAATATTTGCTAGTTACGATCGCTAAAAACTATCTACAGTTCAAACAACATTGTTTGTTGTGGTGTGGCGAATCTTTACATTTCTGATAAGAACAATTTTCCACAATTTGTACAATGATAAAACTACATTTTCAAAATTATTAGTATCTTGAATCGTGACGTCCTCATGCGTCGTGGCACAGAAACTTACATCTAAACAAAATCCTATCTATTGTTTTATGACATACTCGTACCTACGTAATATAATAATAATATATGAGTCTATTCTGCAGAGTCAACTTTGCTGTACACAGGGCAAAACACACAAGTCTAATAACGCTGCTGAATAACTCACAGATTTGTTTTGTGTACTGAAAGTCTGCCTTTGTTTTATTGCTAGTGATGGTAGACGAGCCACGGCCCACCTGATGGTAAGTGGTAACCGTAACCGTCACTCATGGACTCAACTATACCAAGAGTATTGTCAAGCCGCTGCGCACCATTTAATTTCTCAGATATGAAATGAAAGAATAAACGGCTATCTTCTGCTACAGTCAAAACATACTGACGTGCTTCATGACCGGTCACACGGGAGACGGTGGTACTGACCTTTTCGGGCCCGATAGCAAGTGAGTACTCTCACTTGGTACTTAGCCCTACCACCAGTAATGGACAATTGCTTACTTCCCTTAGTCGCCTTGAACGACACCCGCGGGAAAGAATGAGGTGGTGACACTTGTATTCACCACACGAATTAAGAACTGCCTTGCGTATATGCTTGATAAATAAAGTAAAGCAGATCGTCCAACACCTGCGCCATTGTCATCAAGCGACTAAGCACTTTACCGTAGCTACTATTAATATAAATTTCTATAGAGGCACAGGTAGAGAAACTGTGGGAATCGCATTCGTCTTTGTGTATTGACGGTTATAGATTAGTGCACGTGCTCTTTTTTTGAAATTGAATTGCTTTTTATAATATGGCGCCAGGTGTGGAACAGCCGCCATTTTGAATGCACGTCTACGTTATATGAATGACATACCTATAAATAATATTATGTTCCTCGATAATGTTATAGTAGAGCTAAATTAAATATTAGAAAATTAATATAAAACATGAAAACACACGCTATATTTATTGTTAATTATTAATTACTCTATATGATAAGATTGTCGACGACATAAAATTATGTCACGGCAATCCTCTGATATGATACCGTTTTTGAAAACATTGTTGTAGATAAATTTCTTTTCGCTTTTCGCGTGAGTGATGTCATTATACATACGTATCTAATAATAGATACTAAATACAAAAACATTCATAGGTGAAATAGGTATCTCGTATTCTGTAATTTTTATCACTCTGGTGAATCTTATCTGATCTTAGTTCAGGTACTTCGTATCTTTGGGGTGCGGGTCGGGATACCTCCGCGTTGGTGCACCCCGGGCAACGTCGGCACTCTGGTGCCGGCGGCTGAATCCCGGCAGGGGACGGGTCTCCGCGTGTCCCTCTGACTAGCAGAGGGCACAGTGGATAGGCCGGACGTCCGCCGTGGACGGTCAGCGGGGCCATAGTGGCCCCCCAGACTCTGGGAGGGGGACAGCGGGGTCACAGTGACCTCCCCGTCCCAGGAGACGGGGCTTATAGCCCAAGTGGTGACGGGCTCACTGCTTACAGTGGGCCGAACGTCTGCCGTGGAGGGCCAGCGGGGCCATGAAACGGACAGGACCGGGGGTCTTCGGACCGCGGGGAAGAAAACCCCTATAAAAAATCACCCCAATCCAAGCTCTGCCGCCCGGCGAGGGATGAATGGCTGGAGGGTATCCAGTCACGAGGGCGGCACAATAGTCGAAGGACTCTAAGCTTAAAAATGGCGGAAAGTATAAATACAATTATTCCTCAGGAGGGTACCGGGTGCAATGCACCTGGAGAATCCCTCACGGAGCCGCGTAACAAAACCGGCTCCGTCAGTCCCATGTATCTGAGGGGGGCAACCTACGCCAACGAAGAAAAAAAGACGGAGAAAGCAAAAAAGAGAAGGACCCGTGGGAGAAAAAGCACTCCCGCTGCAAGTCCTAAGGGGAGCAGTTCTGCCGCTGACACAGTGGAGACGTCGGACGCCGGTAGCGTTCTTGCTGCGGTCGCGGATGTCTGTCTGCCGGAGCCGTCAGGGTCCCGTACGGACGCAGCCGGTGTGGTGAAGCGGCCTTCGCGGCTCCTGAAGCGCTCGATTGCGCGCGAGGGCGACGTTTCGGAGTCCGAGGGCAGCTCTACGTCGATGCCCCCACCGGGCAGACCAAGTAGAACGGCTAAAAGAGGCCGAGGGGCTAGTAGGGGCCTGGGTTCGGTGCCGCGATCCACATCGCAAGCGGACGAGGCCGCAGTTAGGGGATTGGGAGCGGAGCTCTCGGTGGAGGAGAGGGTAACCCTCCTCACATCGAGGCTCCGAGAGGAGCCTCCGAACGAGGATGGTCCACCTACAGCGGACCAGGTTGCCCAGAGGGTTTCCGACGCTCTGGCCATCGTTTCAACGGTGGCTAATGCGTCGCGAGGCCTTCGGGGCGACCTCGCGGAGGCCCTCAAGGAGGCTACTAAGGTAGCCTTTAGCGCGGTGGAGTCCCTCCGGCGTAACCCAGCGCCAGAGGGGATCGGCAAGCTGGAGGCGCCCTGCCGCTGCAAGCACCTCGAGGCGGAGGTGGCAGAGCTCCGGAAGGAGCTCGCTGGCCTGCGAGCTAGGCCTGATCTCGCCAAGGCTGAGCCGGGAGCCTCTGCTTCAATGGCGGGTGCGGGGCCTCCGGACCCTGATCTCCTGACGGAGAAGCAGATGCGCCAAATCATGGATCGCGTCAGTGCGGTCTATGACCCGCGCACCGGCTCCCTAAATGCCAGGATGCCGCCGGAGCCACGACTCCGACCGCCACTGGCCGCGGATGGGAAGAAGGTCGCGCCGCCTTCAGGCCCAACGCCGCTGCCCTGCCAGGGCGGCCGCGTGGCCACCTACTCCGCGGCTGCAACCACGCCGCCCAAGGGGCTGGGTAAAACTGGCCCTAAGGTAAAAGCGGCGCAGAAGGCTGGGCAGCGCCCCAAGGGCCAGCCCAGAGAGGAATTCCCTCCTCTTTCGTGTGCTGGCCAGCCCTCGCGGGCCCCAGTGCCCTTGCCCCGGGACTCTCGTAATTCACCTCCCGCACCGTCTAACCCTGCACCCTCTGATGAGGGATGGCAGACAGTGGATGGCGGGAGGAAAAAGTCCCGGGGCAAGAGAAAAAAGGGGGTAGCGACCGGGGCTGCTGCCCGGGCTGCGGAGCCCATTGCGCCTGGGAGCAAGCCTGGCCCTAAAAAGTCGCGCAAGCTTAGAGCGCCGAAAACGGCAGCGGTGGTAATCACCATGCTGCCGGAGGCGGAAACAGGCCTGACATATCAGGCCATCTTGAGGAGAGCCCGGGACGAGATTGACGTCTCTGACCTCGGAGTTATCGCTGCCCGGACTCGCCAAGCCCGGACAGGGGCTCGCATTTTCCCTGGGGCAGAGGGCCCCAAGATGGCCGACACGGTAGCCGAAAGGCTACGGGGTCTGTATGGCGAGGGTAGTGGGGTCCACATCGCCAGACCCGTGAAGTGCGCTGAACTGCGCATTTCCGGTCTGGACGACTCGGTGACGGCTGATGACGTCCGGGAGGCCATTGCCCCCAAAACCGGATGCTCGGAAGCCGTCAGAGTGGGCTCCATTAGGACCGGTCCCGGCGGTGTAGGTGCCGTCTGGGCGAGTTGCCCTGTCGCGGCGGCCAGTACCTTGGCTGCCGCAGGCAGGCTCCTTGTGGGTTGGAGTTCTGCGCGGGTCACCGTGCTGGAGCCCCGGCCCGCAAGGTGCTATAAGTGTATGGCGGTAGGACACACCCGGCCGACGTGCACTAACTGTTTTGACTGCAGCGATCTCTGTTTCCGCTGCGGTCAGGCAGGGCATCGGGCGGCAACCTGCACCGCTGCCCCTCACTGCCCCGCATGCGCGGCAGGCAATAGGCCTGCCAAGCACTGCATGGGGCGGGAGGGATGTAGACCCCCGACGTCAGGCCCAAAAAAGGGGGGGACCAGCCAATCGGCCCAGGCTGCCCCCCCTAGCGCGGCTTCGCCACCGTCTCGGGTGGAGGAGGATATGGTTACGGCTTAAAATTCAACCGTGACACTGTCCTCCTCCAGGCGAATCTCAACCACTCCGCCAGGGTGCAGGATCTTCTCCTGCAAACCATGGTGGAGCGGTTGATTGGTGTAGCCGTAGCTGCGGAGCCTTATTGCGTTCCTGACCGTCCTCATTGGGCGGGCAGCCGCGATGGCTCCGTGGCAATCGTCAGCTCCACGGCGCTGCGCTCCCCGCCCTTGTCGATCAGAGACAGGGGCACGGGATACGTAGCAACCGACTGGGGGGGAGTTACGCTGTATGGCGTGTACTTCTCCCCCAACCGGAGTCTGGCTGATTTCGAGGTCTGGCTTAACAGCCTGGAGACCTCGATACGGCGACTGGCACCTAGCCACGTCCTGGTCGTGGGGGACTTCAACGCCAAATCTACGGCGTGGGGGTCCCCTGCGACGGACGCCCGTGGAGCGGCGGTGGTAGAGTGGGCGGCGTCAACGGGCCTCTGTTTGCTAAACAGAGGCTCCGTCAACACGTGCGTGCGGCAACGGGGCGGGTCGATAGTGGACCTTTCGTTCGCTAGCCCCGACGTCGCAGCACGAGTGAGGAACTGGCGTGTCCTGGAGGAGGTTGAGACCTTGTCCGATCATCGGTACATCCGGATTGAGGTCTCCCGGTCCCTTCAGGGCTCCAGTAGGGGTCACACGGCGCGCAGAACTACCGCGTTCCCGCGGTGGGCTGTGGGCAGGCTGGATAGGGACCTACTGGTGGAGGCAGCTATCGTTCAGTCGTGGCTGTCCTCACCAGCCCTAACTGAGGGGTTGGACGTTGAGGCTGGCCGATTTCGCGCTGCGATTACGCAGGTGTGTGACTCGGCCATGCCCCGAGTGCAACGTCCTCCTCCGAGGAAGGGGCTCTACTGGTGGTCCCAGGAGCTGGCGGACCTCCGTGCGGCGTGCATTCGTGCCCGGAGGTCCTACACCCGCAGTCGGCGGCGCAACCGCGATGGGGAGCGGGAGGGCCAGCTGTACGAGGCGTACCGCACTTCGCGAGCCGCGTTCAAGTTGGCCATCTGCCGCGCCAAAACTGAGAAAAGGCAGGAACTGCTGGATGGTCTCAACCGTGACCCCTGGGGTCGCCCGTACCGTGCGGCGCTGAACAAGCTCCGCACTCAGGGCCCCCCCCTCACGCAGACCCTTCAGCCCAGCCTCCTCACCGAGGTGGTCGAGGGCCTATTCCCACGACGGGCGGAGCACACGCCCCCGGTCATGGCATCGCCAGGTAGCGATCGGGAGGCCAACCTCAGTGTACCGCCCGTCACTGCGTCGGAAATGGGGGTGGCTGTTGCGCGGATTCGTTCGAAGAACACCGCCCCCGGCCCGGATGGGATACCCGCCCGGGTGCTTGCCCTGGCTCTGGACCACCTGGAGCCCCGCCTCAGGGGACTGTTCAACGCGTGCCTGGCGTCCGGACGGTTCCCTGACTGCTGGAAGGAGGGGAGGCTGGTACTCCTGCCGAAGCCGGGGCGAACGCCGGATTCGGTCGGGGCCTTCAGGCCCATTGTGCTGCTGGACGAGGCGGGTAAGCTGCTGGAGAGAATCCTCGCTGCCCGCATTGTCCAGCACCTGCGCGACGTCGGACCCGACTTGTCGGATGCCCAGTTCGGCTTTCGGGCTGGTCGTTCGACGGTCGGCGCGATTATGCGCCTGAGGGCCGCGTCCGCGGCGGTCGTCGCTGGCGGTGGAGTGCTGTTGGCGGTGTCGCTCGACATCGCCAACGCATTCAATAGTCTGCCATTCAGCTGCATCAGGGAGGCGCTCCAGTATCACGGGGTGCCTGCATACCTGAGACGGCTGGTGGCGGACTATCTTGAGGGCCGCAGCGTTCTCTATGAGAGCCGCATAGGGGACGTTGTGAGGAGACCCATGTCGTGCGGTGTCCCGCAGGGTTCGGTTCTAGGGCCGCTCCTGTGGGACATCGGTTACGACTGGGTGCTACGATGTCGGCTCCCCCCTGGGCTGGCGGTCATCTGCTATGCGGATGACACGCTGGTTGTGGCCCGGGGCGGAAACTTCGAGGAAGCGGCGTTCCTGGCCACCTTAGGGACCTCGGAGGTGGTCAGGAGGATCGGGGCGCTGGGGCTTAGGGTGGCCCTGGACAAGTCGGAGGCCCTACTTTTCCATGGGCCCCGACGTCGGCCACCTGCTGGCGCCTCAATCACGGTGGACGGGGTCCAAATTGGGGTGAAGGCCCAGATCAAGTATCTGGGCCTGGTGCTGGATGGGCGGTGGCGCTTTCGCGAGCACTTCCGCCAACTGTCCCCGAGGCTAGTCGGCGCAGCGTCCGCCCTTGCACGGCTTCTGCCGAATATGGGCGGACCCAACAATGCGTGCCGACGGCTTTATGCGGGGGTAATCCGGTCGATGGCGCTGTACGGTGCACCTGTGTGGGCGGAGTGCCTGGACGTGCCGAACAGGGCTCTTCTGTGGAGACCACAAAGAGTCGTCGCGTCCAGGCTCATACGTGGATACCGCACGGTGTCGACGGAAGCGACCTGCGCGTTGGCCGGAACCCCCCCGTGGGACTTGGAGGCGGAGGTGCTCGCCGAAGTGTATCGGCGGACGTCGCAAGAGCGAGAGGTGGGTGGTCGTCCCCCACCCAGGGAGGTGGCCAGGTGGCATGGCGATGCCCGCCGTGCTGCCATGGCCAGATGGAGGACACGGCTGGAAGCGCCCCGAGCCGGTCTCTGGACCGTAGGGGCGCTCCAGCCCGTGCTGGAGGAGTGGGCGGGGCGACGGCACGGAGTCCTTACCTTCCGACTGGTGCAGGTGCTGTCGGGGCATGGTTGCTTCGGCAGATATCTGCACATAGTTGCAAGGAGGGAAGCGACTCCGGGCTGTCACCATTGTGGCTGCGACGAGGACACGGCGCAGCACACGCTCGAGTCGTGCCCGGCTTGGGGCGGGCAGCGCCGTGATCTCGTCGCGGCAATAGGGGGGGACCTCTCGCTGCCGAGCGTCGTTAGAGCGATGCTTGGCAGCGACAGGAATTGGGCCGCGGTCGCTGCCTTCTGCGACGAGGTCATCTCGCGGAAGGAAGCGGCGGAAAGGGCCAGGGAGGCTGATCCTTCCGCAGACCCGAACCGCCGCCAGCGACTGGGGCGGCGCAGGCGTGAGTATTTGCGCCTAATGCCGCCCTAGCTGAGGCTGCGGGTGGTTGGACCGGAGAACGTCCGCCACCCGCAAGGCCTCCCGCGAAGGTGCGATGCTCCGTGTGTGGGTGCGTCGCTCAGTAGAGGGTACCCGAAAGGGTAAGCCGCCGGCGGACCACCGAAGGAATGTAACATAGTTCCAGTGGCCCGCCAATAAAGGCGGAGAGACGGCACACGGCGGGTTTCTTTAGTGGGTGAGGGCCCCACACTACCCTGTTCGTTGCCCCGAACGACGGGGTGTGCGGTTAGGTACATTTTTTTCCCGCCTAAACAAAAAAAAAAAAAAAAAAGGTACTTCGTATCTTTGCTATTTTTATTATATAATTCATATTGTATGCTATTAATTTGACACTTATCAAAGTATAGGTAAATAAAAACGAACTAAACTTTTATTATAATATATCTTAAATTGCACCCGTGTCAAGCAAGAACCCCTATTGTTAATAAAATATATATATTATATTGTAAATTAATAGATAATAAAAAAAATATTCTCACCTGTCCCGCAGTATCACAGATTTCCACGCAGATCGGTCTGTCGTCTACGTCTACTACAACTGTAAACAAAAAAAAAACCTTTTGTTAATCAATCAGAAATTGTTAGTTTTAATATTTAATGGTTTATGGGAACTTCTCGACCTAAAAAACCTAGAATAACTTATTACTTTATTCTAATATAAGTTATACTCGTAATTGCCTATGTAGGGTGCCATCTGTTTTTTTTATACAATGTGGATGGCAAACAAGCCTTCGGCCCACCTGATGGTAAGCAGTTACCATAGCTTATAGACGCCAGCAATACCAGAGGCGTCGCTTGCATATCACCATCTCCAAGGAAGATGGAGAGGAAGGAAAATGAGGAGAGGATAGGGAGAGGATTTGGGCCTCCGACACTCTCACCAACCATACGAAACAACAGTAGCACTACGTACCGTTGTTTCACGCCGACCTTCTGTGAGAGGGTAGTACTTCCCCGATCAAGCTGGCCCATTCATGCTAGGATAAGCCAAGCTCTACCACAAAATATTTTTTCTGCAGCTTGAAAGCGACGTGTTCTCTTAAAATAAACTCCTGAATTTCGGCCCCCTGTACATAGAAGAAGAAGACTTGTCCGACCAACCTCACGTTTTCAACCCATTATCGCACTATTAGCCACAGGTACCCACTCATAGTGAGTGAGATTCAGGCAGGTAGTCCACCACGCTGGCCCTGGCAGACTTTTTAAGCCATCGAAAAAATCTCTCTCTCGGCATGCAGATTCCTTACGATGTTCCCTCACCGAACAGTGATATTTTGTAAGCAAATACGCACATATTCTCGAAAAGTCAAGAGTTGTGTGCCGTGGTCTTGAACCACAGGAGTATAGAAACGGAACACCTCATATGACTGCAATAAGGGAGGACAACGACAACGCCGATTAAACTTTGTAATAAAATTCAAAGAACTACGAGATTTCGAAACTGTGTGTTGTATAACCAAGTAATAATTTAAATGTCAGTGTGAACACACTTTAAAGCCGAACAAGCACGACTAGGTAACGAAACTTAAGGCCCCTAAGTTACCAAATACTACCATTGACAAAATAAATTGCGTAGTAAATTATACCATTGACTGTCTTATTTTTAGTGAGATGGTAAAATGTACCTACCTCACACCCCGATGTCTATGGAGACAACGAAGCATTGTGGAGCTCTCACCCATTAGCAACCTATCGTGCGTTATCATCACCGTCACGTCAAATGGTAACAATGACCGAGCTATAACCTATATATGTAGGTACCTATCTATCCTGTGGTAATAGAATCCCTATTACTAGGCAATGGTGGTGGGTGGTACTTCTACTAGCTCACAGTGCAGTCGGCAATTACGACTAGCGTGCGATTGGAGTAACCAATAGAATAAAAACATCTGTGTTCTGGAACGTTAGAAATTACATTGATCTAATCTAATCAATAAGGACAATAATACGTTGTCGCTTAATAGGTACTAGCATTTATTCCACTGTAGGTCGTATTATCTATGGACTCAAAGTTGTGCCGAAATGATCATTCACACTTCGCTTTTATGAATATTTTCATTCGGCGTACGCGCCTTAACACTTGTCTTCACAATAGAATGTTATTTCCTATACAATTTTATTCAAATTTATGATTGTAAGTTGTAAAATTATAGTAGTTTGCAATGAGGCAGTGACAAGCTTTCTAAACAGTATTAGTAATTGCTGTGCGGGTTAAATATAATGCTTGATGTTATAATAACTTTGTAATATGTTTTTTGTCAGGTGGCTACAGCACAGTATTTTTTTCTCTTTCCTCGTTTCTCTCTTTTGGATTGCACTTGAGCATTTACTATGGGTGTTTTATAATAAAAAAAAAGAATACAAATTACGTAGAATATTTGAAAGAATTTTAGAATCGGAGAGATGACTAAAAAAAGGTAACTATACCTAATGCCACAGTACCATAAAAATAAAAATAAAATATCATCAAGATATTAACCTTCCTGTATATCTAATTCTCGGATCAAATCTAATTTATTATAGTTATAGACATAAAAGGCGCGAAACTGAGTAATGAGTTCAGATTTCAAACCGTAATTTACCGTACCCATCGTAGACAGTAGAGTACACCAGAGTGACATATGATAGGTCATCCTGCCCCGGATACGCGCGGTAAACAACGCGCCGTCCGAACATCCTGGCTTTTGTTCAGAAACCTGAATTACCACCATTACTGTGGTCACCAGCACTGACATTACTAAAACTTTATAATTGCAATTATTTATGGACTTCGTAAATATGTCATGCTTCCGGCTCCAGTTCTAGTTGGTTTATCATAGGTACTCACAATTTTTCCAATTACTTTACTGCATTTTGTATTGCTAACTAGATAGCCCTCGACTACGCCGTAGTAGCACATCGTGCGAAAACCACTGAATGGTATGAAATAAAACTACGTTTACCAAATATATCGCGTTTACTTGATTTTCTACTATCCCGACGTTTCGAATATTTTACAGCATTCATGGTCACGGTTGGACTGATATGTTGGACGTCCAATGGTTAATCAATTGTTACAACAGTTTCTACTACCCGCAATTATAATGATCTTACAAAAGTTATGTTGAAACTGTTATAATTAAACTGTTTTTTCTTGTTTCATAATGTGTACCTACACATCAGAAAGTAGTAAACTACTGAACGGATTTGTATGAAACTTTTGTTTGATAGTGCTTGATTTGCCTTGAAATCTGTCATACGTTTTATCTCGCTACTGTAAAGGGAACCTGAGATATATACCAACAGGTATTGGCTTTGCCCCGCGGCTCTACCGCAGTTAAAGGCTTATAGTAACGACTTTCTCGGGGCACATACAGGTGAGTACTACCACTTGGTACCAGTAATGCAATTGCATGACAATTGCTCTTAGTCGCCTCGTATGACACCCGCGAGATCAAATCGGATGGTGAAACTTAAATTCTGCAAAAAAAGTTATCAGACCTCATTAGACAAAAAAAAACTATTTGTGTGCCTATGTTTCTGAGCTGTTCTTTGTAATTAGTGTTAATTGATAATTTTATTTGTAGATAAGAAAAGTTTTCAGTTATAGCCTTGCAAAAACAGGTTTATGGTTAAGACTACTTGCTACAGAACAGCTGAAAAAATTCAATGAGAAAAAATCATAGACTAAATTATTTTGGACTAACATAATTCCAGTTTAACTTTTCATTTGTTATCTGTGACACTATCCTATGCAATGACTACATATTATAAGAAACTTCCTAATAAAAAGATCGTTTAATTTTTAAATCACAGCATCTTAACATATTGTCAGTCATATTGTGCAACAACAATGTAAAAAATCATAAAAAAAATTACGTTCCGTATAAAATGAGGTCACAAGACGTTAATAAAATAGTAAAAAAAGATGAAATCGAGAGCGTATAACGTTGTAACTGGCTGTATGTCCAAAGTCCAATGCCTCATGAGTCATTGAGACATCGAGTAAGCGTGGTCCGTGGTCGTCTAGCCGTGACCGTGTATCACGATCCTAGTATCTAAGTACCTATTACTTATGTCATTAATTTTATACGAGAGATTATAGCTGGACAACGCCTCAATTTTATGTCAGGATAAGAATTCGTACTTACTTTGTCTCTTTTGTGGATTATTCAAATCCAATTAGCATGCTTTCACACTAAGGCAAGTCTTAAAAGCGCCTTTACTTTGAACAAACAGCAAATATGGCCTGCCACTCAGTATAAATCCTGAGACAGACACAGGGTGGGAAAAAATTATGTCAGTCAAAGGACATAATGTCATATAGATATACGAGTATTTTAGTATGAGAAAGAAGGTCGGTCCACCCGCGGGTATATACAAATTCTAAGTCCAATCTATACTATTATACACACACATACAGAGCTGTCTGTACATTTATGATATTTGAGAAAAAATTACTGTAATAGGCTATTTTTTTTAAGATTTTTTTGTCAACAGATAAAAAGACAAACTCTTTTTATCTGTTCGTTTGTTCGCGCATCACGCAAATACTACTGAACGGATTTTGCTGCAACTTTTTTATTTGATAGCTCTCGATTAGACTTAAAAACTGGTATACATTTTATCCCGCTACTATATCGGGATCCTGAGATATAACCTAAAAACTAGCTTTTAGCTGCGGCGGAGCCGCGGGCAAAGGCTAGTAACTTTATACACATAAAATATTATAAACATAAATTACAAAATACAATTAGGTATTCAACTGACGAACAACGAATTCCTAATTCTCGACCTCAACAGAATATAATAAAAAAGAAAATCTGTTCCCTGTCTTAAACAGAAAAAATGAACTGTACTTTTTGTGTTTACCTATTTATTTATAGATGTTAATAACAAAATAGCGAATGATGATACAATTTTAGGCTATCAATTCAACCTTCATAAAGAAAATACGACAATCTGACCTTTGTTTGCCATTTGGTTCATTAAACCGCCTAACCTCGTTTCGGAGGCGCCATACTGACCTTACGAAGGCCTAGTCAAACTTGATTTATTAAATGTAAAATAACATCTTAATAGTATTAGTAGATTATCCATTATTGTTTGAACTTACCTATATGATATCTATAAAAGAATAACTGATTGACATATACACGCAAAGCCCAAACTCCTGGTCTAGGATTGTGAAAATTTACCTACATATGGGTTTCTCTGATCTGTAGGTGAGAACTAAGAAATAATTTCTCATGAATGAAAATGTCTGCACAGATTTCTCTCATTGATTTATATCAGGGATCAGGATTTAGGTATTAATCGATTTTTTTTAATGCAATCTTGAGGAAAAATATTTATATATAAACTGAGTGCACAATAGACGCCTACTACACGGAATTGTTTAGCCACTTCTCTAAACGAGAGTAGTTAGTTCGATTCTTACATACACAGGACAAAATATGTATAATTGTAATTCTTCTAATTTCAGCTCCAGATAATATGTATACCTAAGTCTCCCGCGGTAGAGGATATTCCCTAGAACGGGGTGGGTAACATTACTCAATTTAAAAAGTAAAAGAGAGATGTGTCCCTGAGTGAAGACATACTCGGAATACATTTTGTAAGGTTCATATAAACAGAAAATAAAATATCAGCTGTTTCACTATAATACCAATAAAAGCACGCTTGGAAACAATATGTACGAGCCCTAGCTAACCGTACAATTTAAGTGTGCCATTAAATTAGGACCAACTTTACGACGTTTTGTGTTTTTTGTTGTGGGCGGTTTTTATGATTGTGTACTGGCGCTTACGATGATGGTGTGTTAATGTTGGCATTCAACACAGATAGCGTAACCTGTCCTTACACACTGCTTTAGAAATGGGTTAAACTACACTAAATAAAAATTTGACACGTTTATTCACGAACTATAAGGAAATATTGTATCTATTGTAGATGCTCTTGCATTATATAAAAAACACGCTTTAACAGCTAGTTGAACTAAAACGTTGAAAACAATATTATTATATTACTTAAATAATAATGATTGTAAATATGGGGTGCTCGATATCAAATAGATTATTAAGATACAGCAAAAAGCACTGTCGATAGTGTAACTGACTTCCGTGCACGAGGTCGTGCGTTCGATTCCCACTCAGGACAATTATTTGTGTGATGAACACAGATATTTGTACTGCGTCTGGATGTTTTCTATGTATTATAATATGTATGTTTTTACAAAAAAAGTAATGTATGTATTATATCCGTAATCTAGATTTATAGCACAAGCGTTAAGCTTAGTTTTGGGACCACAAGACGTTGTGAATGTGTATTATATTTTTTTTTCTTTTTAGTCTCAAAACAGCATCAGAATTTCTATTTCCGAGACTCATTTTTTTTTTATTGTTTGTGTGACGATAGTATGTACCGGTTTGTAATAAAAAAAAATCAAATAAAAAGAAAATGCGTGTTGGGCCACGCGCTATGTAGGGTTTCAATAAAAACAGTGATCTAAGAAGTACGGAACAAGAATAGTACATTGTTACCCTAGGGATGAAAGCAACTCTCGAACTATTGGAGCACTCGCTACGCTCGGGCGCCAAACCCCGTCTCGGCACTAAATAAGTCTTTATCCCGAGGTAAACACTGTGCTTTTCATTACGAATAAGAGGAAACTAAAAATTTTTATTTTCATGAATTAGCTAAAGAAAAAATTGGCGACTAAAAAATTGAATTTGGAATCGCGGTTTTCGCGCCTATTTTTTTTTTCTGCCTGTCAGCTATTCAGCCATTATTTTTCATTTTAATCATTGAAAAAATATAAATATTCGTTATTTCAAAGATATAGTTACAACTATTTTTAAAATAAAGTCATATAAAAAAACAAATTCTTTAATAAATACTTAACTTTATGTTATTTCAATTTTACATCGCGCTGTAATTGACTGGCTGTACAGAAAATAGAACTGTTTTTTTTTATAATTACTCAGCTGTCAGTTGAAAGTAATTCTCCCTAGGGCTGAAAAGTATTACTTTCAACCCGCTCTTCAGGCAACTTCAGGCCTACATTTAGACAGAAATCTACAAATGCATAGGTACAAAAATGGTCAAGGTAGAACCATGGTCACATGTTTATAATAAATATGCCATTATAATTTGGTAGATGTGTCTGACACGTGGTATAAAGGCATGCCTGAAGGGATTCTCTGAAAGAGGCAGCATTTCCTAACTAAATGGCCTTTTGATAAAAAATTATATGATAGATTTAATTCTAGTAGACAGTCGCCTCCGAAGTAAAATTTTGGATACAAGAGCCTACAGGGGTCACACTGTACACACGGACCACTATCTCGTTATTGCGAGATTTAGTGGTCTGTTCAAAAAGTGGAGACACTGGCGAGAGCGTGTCCACTTCGGAGGGCTTGAAAGAATAAAGATTGAAAAGTTGCAAGAAGAGAGTGTAAGAGCAAAGTATGCAGAGGGTGTCCGTGAACGGCTGACAATGGCAAGTCAGCTGGAATCTGACATAGAAGAATGCTGGAGAGTATTGAAAGATAGTATGGTAGATACAGCGAAAGAAGTATGTGGATGCTCAAAGAAGCATAGGAAAGTGAAAGGTGATGCATGGTGGGATACGGAAGTAGCAGCTTCCGTAGACCGTGGCTGGACTATGTAACTTCTTTGAACCTGAGTGCAAGTATGAAAGAACAGAAGAAAGAAATATACCGGCAATGTAAGAATGACACCAAAACCTTAGTGAAAGAGAAGCGTGATAGAGCAAATATGATTGCAGAAGAAAGGCTGACCAAAATGCAATGCCACATGTGGTCTAACAGATCAGCATTCGGTACCGGCATCCTCTGATGACATTACTTAGTATAGATGAAGTTGAATGGGCGATTAGAACTTTGAAGAATGGTAAGGCAGCGGGTATTGATATGGTGTCTGCTGAGATGATCAAGCTTGGAGGCTCATGTGTCTGGGAATTCTTCCTGATGCTTCTCAATTTATGCTGGAGCTCAGGAATGGTTCCCAAGGACTGGAGAAGCGCAGTCATCGTGCCCTTGTTTAAAAACAAGGGTTCACGTTATGACTGTGCAAACTACAGAGCCATAAGCTTGACCAGTTTGGCAGCCAAAGTGTATGGTAAGATTGTTGAAAGGAGAATGAGGATGGTGTCTGATGAATTTTTGTGTGAGGCACAAGGTGGTTTCAGGTGTGGAAGAGGATGATCAAGTGTTTTCTCTGCGCAACATTGTGGAGAAGCATCTGGCTGTAGGCCAGAGGGTTTTCTGCAGTTTTGTGGATTTGGAGAAAGCATTTGACACTGTTGTACGAAAGAAGCTTTGGGACATTTTGCCGGAGTATGGTATTAGCGTTAGACTGCTACAAGCGGTGCAGTCCAACTACATGGACTGCAGAGCTAGTGTGCGGCTGGATGATGGAATGTCACCCTGGTTTGATGTCAATATCGGCGTTAAATAGGGCTGCGTTCTATCAGTCAGACTGTTTATCATATATCTGGATAAATGTCTACAAAGGTTGAACGAAATGAATGTGGGAGTTGAGATGGACGACTCAGTGGTTAACTCTCTGCTATATGCAGCCGATGCGGTCCTATTAGAGCAGTCTGCGACTGACCTGCAAACCCTAGTCGACGTAATGGCAGAAGATTGTAAGAAAAGGGGCCTACGTGTGATTGTGAGCAAAACCAAAGTAATGGTTTTTGAAAGAGAAGAAGCCTGAACAGATTTTAGAGTAGCAATAGGAAATGGTGTGCTAGAACAAGTGGATGAATTTGTATATCTTAGATGTGGATTCAGTCGGGATGGACCACTGATGTAGAGAGAAGAGTGAATGCGGGAAATAGAGTGAATGAAGCATTGGGGCAACTTGTCGGCCACCACCTCATCCAGAAGGCACGTGTCGCAATACACGACGCAGTGCTTGTCCCAACGTTATTATATGGAAGCGAGAGTTGGGTATGTAAAAAGGAGCATGTGAGTAAAATCAATGCGGTGGAAATGCGATCTCTGCGGAGAATCTGTGGAGTGAGGCTGACTGACCGCATTCGTAACAATGAAGTAAGAGAACGAGTAGGTATGAAAGAGAGTATTGGTGTAAAGATGCGAAAGGGAATGCTCCGATGGTTCGGATATGTGGAAAGAATGCCAGACGAGCGACTGGCTAAGATGATATACAATGCGAAAGTGGAAGGATGTAGGTACAGGGGGAGACCGAGACTTACCTACCTAGACCAAATTGGTCATGTATTGAAGGAAGGTGGAGTCAGGAGTCTCCGAAACCGGCGAGCGTGTATGAAGAGAGTTATGAATGTTGAGGAAGCGAGAGATGTATGCAAGAATATAGCCTCTTGGCACTCTGTTCTCTCTGCCTACTCCGCAAGGGAAATGGCGTGATGATAAGTAAGTAAGTAAGTATTTAGTAGTTTTAATGTGCCTTACATGTTTTGAAATAATGCTTTACATGGTTACAAAGACATCACATGTGGTGACGGATTAACAATACAAGTGTCCTCACCCCATTCTTTCTTTGGGTGTGTTACGATGCGGTGCATGTGCCAACGATGATGTATCAAGTGGTAGTACCACAGAATTCAGATAATATGTAGAGTTTTGTGGAGTACTATGCTTAGCCGTTATCAGGTCGTTGTCGATACTACCGTCTGCCATGTGACCGATCGTGAAACGCCACTATGTATTTTATTTGTAGCGGGAGATTTCGTCCGTACATTCAATTATTCCCCTACCGCGAAATGAGATGTTGGGTGGGATATTTTTAAAATTGTTGCGTCCATGATTGGTGCACTTACCATGGGGTGAGCTATGGATCGTCTACCATCATAAGCAAAATAACTTTTTAATTACAAACATGCCTGCTCGTATCACGTGCAAATGACGTTGTGTTCACACAAACACGTCGTACCACAGATGATATATTTAGTCAACAAAATCAACGTTTATTGGATTCAAACGCTTGCTCGAAGACCTGTGTTTAAAATCTCTAACATAAACACATGAATAATAACGGTCGGTACATTACAATTGGTTATATAATCATACGCTTCCAAGCTTGCATCACGCCTGTATTCCTCGAAGTGCTAGCCAGAGGTGTATTACACACGTCCACGATTCGCCAGCTATGTTTAAGTGCCACGTAATAGGGGGCGAGCCTTTTGCCGTCTACCGGGCACATTTTCAAACTCCGCGCTGCTACTAAGAAGTCCAACCCGAAAATCAAACCCCGAGACTTCATGATCAGCAGTCGCTTATACTACCGCTACACCACAGAGGCAGTTTTTCAAGATTTTCTTTCAGTATCAGCAAAGGTTTGCAGCTTCCTCCCATGTTTTCCTTTACACACATAATTGAGGTCGCTGCCCTGCGATGCCCGAATCTGAGCTGGGAAACAAACTCGATAGGTACCACTGTCTTTGTAATTCTTGGTTATACCACTAGGCTGTTAGATTATAAACCATTCTATTAAAAAAAAAAGTTCTATTGTCATTTTTTGTCCGTGTGGTGAGGTACCACCATCTCCCGTGTGACCAGCCATGAAGCACATCTTTGCGTTTAGGCTGTAGCAGGAGATAGCCGTTTATTCCTTCATTTTATATCTATGAAATGAAATGGTGAGCAGTGGCTTGACAATAATACCGAGATAGTTGAGTCCATGGGCGACGGTTAACATTTACCATCAGATGCGCCGTGGTTCGTCTGCCACTAAATGCAATAAAAAATACTAATAAATCAACATTTAAAAAAAAGAAAAAGGAAAATCAATTAGGAAGATGGAAGCTATGAAAAAATCACATTTATTATTTTGACGTAAAATATGAAACTTATAAAATTAGTTTATAATGAGTCGTACTAATTTCATAAATGCGATAACCTTAAAGGTTCCAAAGCATTTACATAATAATAACTTCCGAAACTCGTTAAAATTGTAATACTTATGTTAACTACATTCGTATGTTCTAGTTCGCCTCGTAATATATTTCTTGAAGTTTTTTACACTAATAGGCTGGCAATCAAGAATATCCATCCATCCATCCATCCATCAGTCTTTCATCGTCCACTGCTGGACATTGGCCTCCCCAAAATGGGGGTTTTACTATAATCGTCACGCTTGGCAGGCGGGTTGGCGATCGCAGTGGATGTTTTTAGTACACAGGGGAACGCTGCTGCCCGGTCCCGCGTAATCCCTTAGTCGGCATTTACGACTCCCATAGGAAGAGACGGGGTGAAGCTATTCTTGGTGCCGGCCCCACACGGCAAAAGTATATAACCTAATGGTAAGCGGATACTGTAGCCTATAGACGCTAGGAACACCAGAGGCATCACTCGCGCGTCCAAGAAATGGGATAAGAGGCGGAAAGGAAGGATAAAAAGAGGAGAATAAGGAGGGAGTTTTGGTCTTCAGCACTCTCATTCAACATATGCGCTGACCTTCTATGAGAGGGTATTTCTTCGGTCGAGCCCATTCGTATTGTGACAAGCAAAGCTCTACCACTACAAGAAATTAAAACACTCATCGCGATAGATTATATCTATACTATCTATCTATATAATGATAAAGTGTAAATTGCACGCCTAGACATGCGTGTGAAGGTTACATACAACAGTGTTAATTATATTTAACTATTTTTTGTTTTCATTCAATAACACTAGATATTTTATGGATTTTATACAATTATTTTTTATACCACAATGATATTTTTGACGTATACGCAAATCCTTTAAGTTACCTAAGAAATAAAATTAACCAATTGTTTTCTTGCATTTAATTTACATACTTTGTCGGAAGAATTAATCGATCATTGGCCGTCAGACACCATAATCCTCACTTGACTATGGATACTGTAAGGTATACCAAACGTCGAGATAGTAAAGAATCGATTTAACGAGATTAGTTCCTCAAAAATACTCTCATATCTCATCGTTCACTGGAAGGAAAAAAGTATTTTCGTTCGGTGCTCTCATATCATAAAATCGAATCTATATGATTTTAGCTAGGAAGTACATTATTAAAATGGTCAGGTTGCATTTTCTTCACCTCGCTTAGGTGTTACAACCTTGTCAACTACATAATCTGAGTAGTTTACTGTGCGCACGTCTTCATTATGGTATCGACCACTTTTTCTCAATCACCGTTGCTTAACCGGTTCAATGACAAGCGATTACTGTTTTATTTAAAGGCGATAAGTAATTTTAAGTGGAGTCATGTTTGATTTATTATTATTACGAGTATATACAGACTACTGCAATATTTTGTTTTTATTTCTTTTAGTTATGTTGACACAGAAAAGTTCTATCATCTGTGCGTTTTTACTGCTTTAGTTCAGATTATATTTGGGTAATAAGCTTAGTTCGTTATCCACCATACGCAATAAAAAAATATGCTGTGGTATCACAAATCACATTACATTTTTCGAAAATGAAAGTAGCCTAAGGTACGCCTTATAAAATCAGCTATCTGTCAAAGAAAGTGCCGTCCAAATAGGTCTAGCCTTTTCTGATATTAGCGGAACAAAGAAACAGACAACAGAACAATATTTTTTTTTGTTATTATTACATACATAGATTTATAAAAAAATTGGAAAAAAAGCTGTTGTTTAGACATTAGGTACAAACACATAGTTCAATGTTATTTATTTGTACAGATGGTGGCAGACGAAGTAAGGCCGACCTGATGGTTATAAATGGTTACTGTGCATGATTATCGTCAATCCGCTGCTCACCATTTGATTTCGCAGATATGAAATTAAAGAATGAACGCGGCGGCTATCTCCAGCTTCAACCAAAACACACTGCGGTGCTCCAATGCCGGTCATACGGAGTACGGTGGTAGCGGCTCACTTGGGCCCGATAACTAAGTACTTTCTTGATACCTATTTACAAAACTATATCTATTAGTGATGGGCCGAATCTAATTTTAACTGAATACGAACTTCGGCTGAATTTGGTAAAAACATTCGAAATTCGGGCGAACTTCGGTGTTTGCTTTCTCGGGAGTAATATGTCGTGTTCTGTGTGTATTTTCTATGAAAGACAAAGTCATAAAACAATAAAAAACCATTCAGTGTAAGGGTATTACTAGTATTTCAAATTATTATGTTTATTAATTCATAGACTCCTGAATTGGGAAAAATAATAATTCATTTGTTTATTCTATTATACATTTTAAATTTATCTATAATAATTATAAATTTAACGAACAACTGACCATAACTAAACGACAAGAGTATAATTATGTGACTTATTTTACAGCTATGACAGATTTGATTTATCTAAAGTTTAGTAGAAACCTTATCTTTTTCTTATACCGAATGTTCGGCATTTAAACTAAAGTTTTGTGGATGAATGCCGAAGTTCTGTTCAAGCTACCGAAATTCGGTTAAACCGAATGTAAAACGAATTTCAGCCCATCCCTAATATCTAAACAAAAACCTTTTTTAGTCGTCATTATTTTTACGTATGAACTTTTAAAGAATATGAATAAAGGACCTCTAAGGACTAGTTTATAGTGTTAAAGACACCACGGACTGTTAAAAGGTTGTTGTAACAACGTTCATATTATAAGCAAGTTTTATTAATGTTTCATTCTAAATCATAAAAGAAAATTAAGTGACGTTTCACAAAGCATAAGCAGAATTTAGCATGACCTATGCATGTGAAGATTAACAAGCATAATCTTAAAAAAAAAATAAGACCGCAAATTTCCACAAAGTGTGAAAATTAAGTGTAAATAGGAGTGAGGATTTGAACCTGCATCTCCTAGAATTCCTGCTCGTGACTATTATTATTTCGATTTTACATTTTCACAAAAATAAACACGCTTCGAAATAAAATTACTCTAGAATTTGTTTAATTTGTAGGGTATCAGAGTGGAGTGGACTGAAGCTATAACTCATGTGATACCGCCCACAACCCGTAGGTACTCCATGTATAGTGCAAAATAAAACTGACTTACTGCCAGGCCCATAACCCACTAAAGTGCCTGCCTATACTAGTATTGGATCGTTTTACTTTTTATTTTGATCTCTTTATGAAAGAGTAGAACTAAGGCCAGCCATAGACGGACCGCAATTTGCAGTCGAGACCGGCTGCAAGATACGGTCGCCGCACGAAGATCTGCAGTTTCCATACTAAATTCATATCCGCAATACACGGACCGCTCGAGCAGTTCCTAAGCGGTCGGAGCGGTCACTCTGCGGTCGAGTGTCGCCGTGCGGTCGACTGCTTAGATCTGCCGATACTGCTTAGATATTTGTGGTGGTCTTCGTGGAATTTTGACGCATATTCAATATAGGTACCAATCTGAGTCCAAATACAGCTATTAATAGGAATATATGTATATGTTATATCTTACCTGTGAAATGAAATGGTGAGCAGCGGTATGACAATATTCTCTGTATAGTTGAGTCCATGAGCAACGGTTACCACTTACCACCAGGAGGGCCGTGGATCTTCTGCCAACAAAAGCAATAAAAAAATCCTTCAACCTATTCTAGGTCTATATTTGGTCAGGCCTTCTAACAGTTGCATTTAATATTACTGTCTTTGTCTTGAAGTTAGAAAATCAATAGGATGAAAATAAAATATCTAAGCCCATATGGACCCAATTTTGCATAAATGCGTAGTATAAAACCTACCTAATTTAAAAATTTTAGATCTATATTTTTGTTACCACCGAAGGAATGTAACATAATTCCAGTGGCCCGCCGATAAAGGCGGAGAGACGGCACACGGCGGGTTTCTTTAGTGGGTGAGGGCCCCACACTACCCTGTTCGTTGCTCCGAACGACGGGGTGTGCGGTTAGGTACATGTTTTCCCGCGTAACAAAAAAAAAAGGTTCATGATGGCCCTTTTTTTTGTTATGACGGGAAAAAATGTTCCTAACCGCACACCCCGTCGTTCGAGTTTGAGGCCCTTACCCACTAAATAAACCGTGTGCCGTTTCTCCGCATGTGTTGGCGGGCCACTGGAACAAAAACTTATCCAATTTAAAGGCAAGTCGGTGAACATGCACAAGATGTTAATAAGTCCGGATAGAGATGTTACTAATTTACTTACCCATATCAACATTTCAAGATCTCGATATAGCGGGAATTGGCGCCATGTTATAAATAGTTCTCAATAAAGTGTCGCCGTTTGTGAGGTGACTTTAAATAATTGAGGCGTCCTTGCTTAGGATAGATTAGTACGATCACTTTACACTTACTATTTTTTAGATTAATTAAAAACTGTAACTCGACTATGGAAATAAAAAAGTGATTTAAAAAGTACGAAACTGGAAAATAGTTTAGAAAGAAATCAAGACATGCATAGGTGCATACATAGGTACGCATGCCTGTATATATATCACGTGTATCTGAAACATGCGACCATGGCTCTGCCTTGGCCTTTTTTCTACATATTTTAAGCCGTAGTAGTTGGGTTACAGTTTTTAAACTTTATTTTTTATTTATTATATACTTTTTCGTGTTAACGCTTGATAAATGTTATGACAATGTTAATGCATATCTTGTTAGCACTATGCGGGTACTGAGTTCGTAGAGTGAAGGGATTCTCTGAAAGAGCCAGCATTTCCTAACTAACTGACCTCTTAATGAAAAAATGTATTAAAAACCTGCGCTAAAAAAAGCTATTGTTAAAGTCGGTTAAAATGTAACCTATGTTATGGGCATAATAACGAATCGATTGACATCTTATTCATCACAATCGGATGAATAGTTTAGGCACTATGGAGCAACATACGTAAATCCAAACATACATGCATCATAGACTGCTAAAATCATAACCCTTTCTTTTAGCTTCGCCGTAGTAGGATGAAGAAGGGAGGCCAAATGCCCGCTACTTAAGAACCACCACGTGCACTTAAGAACATAAATAGGTACTTCACTTTACGGCACACTTGATTTTTTTGCAAAAAATACTATTCCGCCGGAACCACTCGTTTTTCCGGTATAAAACACCCATATCCTGGTTCCAGACTATATATAAGCAATATTTCATGATGGATGGTTCAGTATTTACGGCGTGAAAGCGTAACAAACAAATAAACATTTTCACATTTTATAATATTAATAAGGTTTAATTGAGTTATGTCAATTGAGTTTAGTTTTTTAAAGTGAATTGTCAATGGATAAAGGAACTTAATTTCGAATACTTCGATCAAGATCGAAGTTCGAAAACAAACTTCATCCCCGTGTGTTGTAAATATCTGACTAGTCATTTCTATTTATAGTTATCTATACTGGAAACAGACACAGGTACGAGGAGTTTTTAAGTTATATTTCAGGTTCCTGATATAGTACCGGGATAAAATGTATACCAGTTTTTAAGTCTCATCAAGAGCTACCAAATAAAAAAAAATGCATCAAAATCCGTTCAGTAGTTTATGCGTATGTGAGATGTTATAAAATTAATTATTGAAGTGATTTGAACAATTCTAATTAATACTAAGCAATTCATACAATTTTGTAGACTTAAATCATTAAATTAAATAATAAAACATCCGTTTCCTATCTAAATTGTATTTAAATATAAAGTTTGTGTATATTATACGTCATAACCGGTAGTCAGAGGTGAGGCAGAGTGGGGTTGTTTATTATTGTGTATAAAATACAGAGCGTGGTTGAAAATGATTCTCAAATCATAAACGTGGGAAATCCCACTTTGCCAGCAACAGCCCGAGCCGAGGTCCTTACCCCAGAGGGGGAGCCCCCGGGTAGCGTTGCTTAAATGTCGGGTTGAGAGCCCTCTGCGCTCACCAATTGTCCGGGTAAGGTTGTCATAGCCATCTGAGGCTAATAACCAACGTAACACACAAAAAAAAAAACAAAAAAAAAATGACAGTCGTCGATTGAGACTTCAGATAGAACGTTGTCCACTCTGCTCCCTGTCAGCGTTATCTGGCTCTGCTATGAGTACCTACATAGAACAACTATTTCAGATAAGTATTTTAAGTTATTTTAAATTGTGTAAATTAAATATATCAGTTAAATTAATAAGTTATTTACAAGCCCATTGATTTATTAAAATTAATGTGCGTGTATGTATATATATACATATATAATATGGTACAAATATAAATTAAATAATTTACTTGTGATGGTGCTTCCAATTGTTATTGCTTAAATTAAATACTAGTTTATTAAACGATATACACGTTATTATGAATTAAATGTTCCCTCTGCAATATCTGTTGTAATTTTTTTAATAAGTTTCTGGATTTACTCCTAACACGTGCGTGCGGCTTCACCGCATCCAAAAGCTAATTTTTCGGTTATATCTCAGGTTCCCGATATAGTAGCGGGATAAAATGTATAGGTATCAGTTTTTAAGTCTAATCAAGGCCTTTCAAATAAAAAAAGTTGCATCAAAATCCGTCGAATAGTTTTTGCGTGATGCGCGAACAAACAAACAGATAAACAGACAAACACAAAAATTCTAAAAAAAAATTGTTTTGTGTTTAGACACGCCTATATAGCCTATTACAGCTATTTTTTTCTCAAATATCTTGAATGTACAGACACAGCTCTTCAGCTTTATTAATAGTATAGATAGATAGATAGAAATATTAGTGCAAGGTTATCAGCTGTCAATTTTACATCGTTTTTCACAATCAAGTGTGTCTTATCTCAAGGTAGATATCTATCCCGATAAATATATCGAATCGGTTGTTACTGTGGTTAAAAGTTTAAGCTCTCAATCATCATATATGACGAATAACAAAAGTGATTCAGCGCTCGGGAACTTTCTACCTCGTTATTTTATTTATCCATTGTTCCATATACGCCATTGTTAATTTTCTCCCTAAAGCCTTGTGATTCCATGGGATCTCTTTTCTCACAACTAATCTAATCCACTTTGGGTGGGTCTCTTCTCAAAGGACGATAGGACGAAAGACGAAGTAGGAATTCAGACCATATAATGGCTTATTAGCCATGTGGTTAAGTCGTCTGGAACGAGCCAGTCTACACCAAGCTGGGTTAATTTGCTTGTATCTCGCAAGGGCACGGTAAGAACATATCGTAACAAAAATGGCCTAAAGTAAGTTGGTGGAGTGCACAAGTTACGGAGAATTTTCTTTAGCATGTTTCTTCACGATGTGATTTCTTCCTGAGTGAGTAAGTCGTGATCCAATAAAGACAAAATTTTAAAAAGATTTGCGATATCTAGACATAATACTGGGGATCGATCTCGCTATTTCTGTCTAAGCAGTTTTAGCAGCGCTAATTTTACAAACTCGAAATTTACTTAAAGGTACTCTGAATGTGCAAATATCAGAAGGATCGATCCCAAGACTATCTCAGGGACAATATTAATCTTAATTGTGGTGTCATCAATCCCATCCGGCTTTAGAACTATGAATGGATATCGTCATATTAATAGGTCCTTAAATTATAATTAGTTTGACCAAAACGTAGAATTGACATTGATAGTCGGATACGTTATAAATGGCAATGTTCTAATATAGTAACACATCAAAATATTTATTATAAATAAATAAATATTCACGAACATTTTTCACACAACATCCTCTGCTCCCAAACTAAGCTTAACGCTTGTGCTATAGGTACCAGATTACGGATATAATACATATATTACTTTTTTTTTTGTAAATACATACATATAATAGATAGAAAACACCCAGACGCAGTACAAATATCTGTGTTCATCACACAAATAATTGTCCTGAGTGGGAATCGAACCCACGACCTCGTGCACGGCAGTCGGTTACACTACCGACCACGCACGTATAAATAGGTTCACACTACTCGTATAGCAGCCGTTCTCAAAGTGTGTTCCGCGGAACCCTAAGGCTCCGCATTGACATCTGTAGAGGTTGCGCAAAGGTTAGCTTCCATCAACATAATATATAGAAAAATCTAACTGAAAGAGTTCACACTACCGTATAACATAAAATGGTAGTGTCAATTAATAGGATGAATAGCCCGTCGTGCGTGGCGAAAGAGATTTCTTCTTTAGAATTAATGGCAGCTAATATTATTTTTAAGTTTCGGTCAAATATTTAGATTTCCAAAAAGTTCTGTTACCACAAAGGTTTAAGAACCACTGCACTATAAAGTTATATCGTCGATCTGTTGAGTTACTGGCATGACTATCTAAATTACTTGCAGTTGTTTTTGTCATTAAAATTGTATTAAAGTTACCCGCGCTGATGAAGTTTTTGAATTTCCGGAACACCTGTCTTCTAGTTCGACTCTGCTTTTAAGAACAAACAAACAACCCAAGACTTTATCCTGTATCTAACTCGTCTCTTGGGCGAAAAATTTGGCCATAGGATCACTTGTAAAAGCTCATATCTATCGTCTCTGAGCACATGACCGAGATATGAAACTCTACGGTCCTTTATGATGGACAAGCGTTGCGTCCTTATCACATTTGTCACGCAACGCATTTACATGCAATTATCCAATATATTTGGATTGGAAAAGACGCGGGTTCAATTCCCGCTAGTACAAAAAATCTCTTTTTCCTTATTCACAAATAATTTGTACTTTAAAAAGTGGCGGAGCATGTCAAATGCTAAGAAATATAGATTATTAATGTTTAAAAAATCGCGCCATCAAATAGTATGAATTTTAATTGCAAAATTAAACTTACTATATTGGATAATTGCATGTAAATGCGTTTCCGATAGATGGCGTTGGTCGTTAAGACAAATGTGACAAGGAGATTCGGATGATCGAAAGATCTGTACTATAGATCAGTGGTTTAGAGCACTTCCCCGGATTGGAAAAGACGCGGGTTCGATTCCCGCTAGTACAAAAAATCTCTTTTTCCTTATTCACAAATAATTTGTATATTATAGCAGTTTACGTATAGCTGGATTTTTAAGAAAATAGTTGCCTTGTAGATATTAATAAAATAATTTACTTATTACGAAATATAACACAGCATATATGTAATTTTACCCAAATGAGCACTTACTTGGATACGTAAAGTTGCAAAATAAAATGTACACACACATTTGACCTTAATATCTCTCTTCAGCCAATCCATTTCCCCTAGCGGGCCATAAACCGGTCCGTCTTGTCATGCATCCATTTGCTCTCGATCCAATTATTTGTCGAATAAAATACGTAAATTTGTAGTAATTATAAGACGTTGAAGGTCTTTTTGCGATCGCCTTAGACTTGAGCCTCGAGGCTTTCTTTAAGGCGATTTATCGTTTCAGAGAATCTTAATCATTCATTTCTCTAATAATATCAAATTAACGGAAAATTTTAATTATCTTACAGTATTTGCATGAACGGGAACTAGACAATCACCAAGAGAGGCCTTTTTACCTACCCGAGTGAATGAATATATGAAAACGCTAATAGATACTCGTACATTATGTATTTTTTTTAAAAGACCCTGCACTAAGGTACCTTTGATCCTAGTGTCGCGTGGGACTTACAATAAACATACAATATCACGGACACTAAGTACACCCAGACTCAGAACAACAATTTATGGATCACGCAAAGAGTTTTCCTGTGTGGGAATCGAACCTACAACACTCGGACTGGATGCTGATATCTAAAGGTTGACTGGCAGAAAATGCCTTAGGCATTAAAACCGCCTTTGCAAAGTATGTTTTTGCATGTAGTATAAATAAATAAATAAGCTACTTCACCATCTGGACAGTTTCATATCTATTTTAATCCAAGCCTTATTCAATATGCCAATTTGTGTAGAGTAAGATAAAACCAATGGTGGATTTTAAAAAATTTGCACGTGTAAATATGTCTTGATTGCCAAGTGACAGATCTTATACCAAGATTACTGGTACTGATTAGTGGTCTGTAATGTAAAAAATACTTCTGTGGCAATGGAACCGTGAGTTTCTATTAGTAGTCCTACAGAATAAAAATACACAAAAGATAGTGCGTACTTACCTCGGACCGCTGCTAAGCGGTACCTACATTAAGATTATTAACCCACTTTTAAAGGAATAAAGGGCATTTAAACGTGTTCCTAAAAGATGGAAAGTAATTTCAAATTTTCGAACATTACATGGTAATGTCCATATTTAATTTGGTTGCAGTATTTACTTTTAAAACCCATCTGCCTACAGAATGTTTCTTTTTTTTATTTTGATTTCACTTAAAGATCGAAGTGGTCGCGTTTATATTTTATATCAGTGAGATATTCTACCCTGCATAAGATATCTTCCATCCATCAGCCTTTTAACATCCACTGCTGGACATAGGCCTCCCCAAGAATGAGGGATAGTGCCGTAATCGCCACCCTTGGCAGGCGGGTAGGCGATCGCAGTGGATGTTGTTAATACTCGAAGGAGTGCTGCTGCCCACTCCTCCGGTATTACGACTCCCATGGGTGGAGTGGAGGGGGACGGTGCTGTTTTTACTTATATCGTATCTAGTGTGTATTGCGAATTTCATAATGGAAAAAAACATCGAACAAAGAGTTTGTCTTAAATTTTGCATCGCCAATTAAATTTCATGTTCGGAGTCACTGAAAATGTTACAGAAGGCTTACGGTGAATCGACTATATCAAAAACACGTGCTTATGAGTGGTACAAAGCGTTTAAAAGCGGTCGAGATGTGATGGAAGATTTGCCTCGCTCTGGTAGGCCATCAACGTTTGCAACTGAAGTTAAGATTGCAAAAGTGAAGGAAATAGTGACCGAAAATCCTCATTCAACTTTGAGAGAGATAGCCGCCGAACTTTCTGTGTCTCACGAGTCGATCCGTACCATTTTAAATAGTCACTTGGGTATGAATGATACTGATGACGAGACGTGGGTTTACGTTAGTCAACAAGCTTCGGTGTAGTGACTTCCAACTGAACCGAAAAAGAAAAAACCACGCCAAAGTCGATCAAAAGTCAAAGTCAACATGACTGTTTTCTTTGACTATCGCGGTGTTGTGCACTCGTAATTCTTGCCAGAAGGTCAACCGGTAAATAAAAAATATTATTTGAGCGTTATGCGGCGTTTAAGAGAGCAAATTCGACGAAAAAAGTCAGATTTGTGGAAAGAAAATTCTTGGATTTTGCACCATGATAATGCGCCTTCGCACAAGGCCATCATTGTGAATGAATGTTTGTCCAAACACTCTACAAATACCATCGAGTAACCACCATAGTCACCAGAATGGCTCCAGCCGACTTATTTCTTTTTCCTAAACTCAAATTACCACTTCGTGGCACCCGTTTTCAATCGGTAGAAGACATAAAGGAGAATTCGCGGCGAGAACTGAACTCAATTCCGGAAAGAGCGTTTAAAAAATATTTTGATGATTGGATTATTCGTTGACGTAAGTCTATCGTTTTTGAAGGAGCATACTTTGAAGGTGATAAAATAAATTTGGCAGAAGAACAAAAAAATTGTGTATTGATCTTTTCCCGGTACTTTCTTGCCAGAGTAGTACATCCTAATATATGTTTTGGTTGGCTGGTAAGACGGTATAAGTATAGGAGGTATTAGGTTCACAAATTGACGAAATAAAAACTATTTCTAAATGTGGTACAGGCTCCAGTTGCTTCAGATTCCCTGGACCGCTTTCCGTACGAACGAATCGTACTAAACTACTGCGGATAACATAACGACTCTCATCTATGATTCTTAAGCAGTACCTGTGGTATTTCGGACATATAGTATATAAACATTTGGACAATATAAAGTGGATGATAACGACCGGCAAAAGATAATCGGGCTGGACTAAACGGATAATAACTTGTAATGATTGTTAAAATTCTAGTAAGTCTTTTCGCAAGGCTTTTAGTTTAGACCAAGAACAATGGTGAAGGGCATTGCAGAAAAAGTTATTTTTAACTGTTGTTTTTTAAATGGTTTATGTTTTTATTAATAGATCAACTGTACCAGACCCTAGATGATTCACTGCCACTCTCGCATTGATACACAGTGACTCAATCCTGGGTCACAACGGAACATTTTTTTAAAACTATATGTTGTTTGTAAAGTCGGTTTACAGACGATAATTTTACGTGATAACGTCGTATATGTTTTCTGAGAGAACAATACATTTTTCGGAACGATACACTTTTTCGTGTGTGCAGCCAGCGTTCATCGATTTATAAGACGTTATCACGTCAAATACTACTTTGACTTGTAAAAAAACGCAAAAATGCCTTTTTCTTTGAAGATTAGATAAGTATTAATATAACGATAAATTTTCAGATATCAATCATTTACACGTGCACTAAAATCATAGGTCTTAGAAAAAAACTACTCTCCCGTACCTGTTTTTTTTTTACAATGTTTTTGTTCGCTACGTTAGATCAATGAGGCTTTTTTACATTAATAATCCTTACAAATATAAATGTGATCGGTTAAGTGTAGGTTACGGCTTAGCCAATCATCATTCAAAGCCTGGATAAAATTCTCGGAAAAATATATGGTTTCTGTAGGATAGCTGTTTCAATATAACGATAATGTATCGTAGAGTGACGTGTTTATATTACATTGACCTAATTATGCAGTTCACTAGAACGAAGTCGCGAGCATAACCTAGTGCATATTAAAAGAACCAAACCAATTATAAACGTATAATGTAGATAGGGTACCTATTTGTTATCTGACAAGACAAAAGATTATGAAGTCATACGATCGACAGCAATTGAAAGATAAAACAACACCACGTCGCGTGGATAAAGATGATGTTTTATAATAACATGGATGCATTTTAAGTTTTAGAGGGATTTATTTCAGACAAAGATTAATCGTGAATCGATAACGTGCAAAAAGTATTATTAAAATTATCTATCGTTCTTTTTTTCTAAACACAACATAGCAAATATTATGATATAAAATTATTTGCAACGAATCAATCGCATTTAGGTACCTTTTTTTTTTGTTAAGGCGGGAAAAAATGTACCTAGCCGCACACCCCATCGTCCGGGGAACGAACAGGGTAGTGTGGGGCCTTCACCCACTAAAGAAACCCGCCGTGTGCCGTCTCTCCGCCTTTATTGGTGGGCCACTGGAACTATGTTACATTTCTTCGGTGATCCGCTGGCGGCTTACCCTTTCGAGTACCCTCTACTGAGCGATGCATCTGCACACGGAGCGTCGCACCTTCTTGGGAGGCCTTGCGGGTGGCGGACGGTCCCCGGTCCATCCACCCACAGCCTCAGCTAGGGCGGCATGAGGCGCAGTTACCTGCACCTGCGCCGCCCCGTTCGCTGGCGGCGGTTTGGGTCAGTGGAAGAATCTTCCTCCCTGGCCCTCTCCGCCGCTGCCTTCGCGAAATAACCTCCTTGCAGAAGGCAGCGACCGCGGCCCAGTTCCTGTCGCTGCCAAGCATCGCTCTGACAACGCTCGGCAGCGAGAGGTCCCCCCTATTTCCGCGACGAGTACAAGGCGCTGCTCGGCCCAAGCCGGGCACGACTCGAGCGCGTGCTGGGCCGTGTCCTCGTCACAGCCGCAGTGGTGACTCCTTGCGAGTATGTGCAGATATCTACCGAAGCAACCGTGCCCCGACAGCACCTGCACCAGTCAGAAGGTAAGGACTCCGTGCCGTCGCCCCGCCCACTCCTCCAGCACTGGCTGGAGCGCCCCTATGGTCCAAAGACCGGCCCGGGGCGCCTCCAGCCGCGCCCTTCATCTGACCATGGCTGCTCGGCGGGCGTCTCCCTGCCACCTGGCCACGATATTAATACACTATTTCGCATAGAGCTGAAGTACAAGGAAAATATGTATAAAAAAATAAAAGCATTTAGTAGGTATTAAATATTTTGATCTGTATTTTAACACTTGGCATGCAGCTACTTTATAGAACAAATTATTTGTGAAAGTGTAAAAAGAGAGTTCCTTTTTTTTCGTTTAGGCGGGAAAATTGCTCGCAGTAAAGTTCTCTTTTTCCCCTTTACATATAATTTGTTCACTAGTAGGTACTGAAAGTGAAAATCTATTATATATAATTCCAGTGTCACGATGTTTGTCCGGGATGAACTCGAAAACCACTGAACCGATTTTAACTTTTTTTCTTCTTAAATGTGTATTTTGTTCCAACTTAAGAGATAGGATACTTTATATCTCAATTTATAATTGCAAATTCAAGAAAAAATATATGGCGGTACAAAGTTCGCCGTGTCAGCTAGTAATTATATAAATACAATCTCGTTTGCATTCGTAAAAATATGTCGGACAAAAGTGTTACGTAAGAAATACAATCATTCTCTTCCAAACTCTACCTATCTTACACTAGGTGGGTGAAAAACTAGTAAAAGACCCTTTTTTTTGTTAAGGCGGGCAAAAAATGTACCCGCACACCCCGTCGTTCGGCGCAACGAACAGGTTAGTGTGGGGCCCTCACCCACTAAATAAACCCGCCGTGTGCCCTCTCTCCGCCTGTATTGGCGGGCCACTGGAACTATGTTACATTACTTCAGTGGTAAACTAGCAAAAAGCCACCACATGGTAAGTAACGTTATGAAGCTAGCAACACCAGGGATATCACTCGCGCGTTGCCAACCCCAGGGAAAGGGATACGAGGTGGATGGATGATAGAGATGGCTGGTTGATGGCCCATTTATGTTGGGAAAAGCAAGGCTCTATATTAATTGTAACATTTCCTGTACTTTTCCATGCACACGGCATTCCCGCACCACGTATGACGTGGAAATAATACACAAAACAGACAGAAGTCACTATATTATCTGCAACGACTGTTATTGTGCTGTTCATCGATACAACCTACTGAGTTTTATTTTACCTAAATATTAAATCGTATAAATATCTCCCATAATCAAGGACAGAAACAACTAATTAGTCATTGTGAACAAAAAAAACAGTAAATAATTCATTGAAGAGCTCAACAGCTCACCCATCTGCACTTTAACTCATAACTGCTTACCTAATTATTATAACGAAACCTTCTCTTTTTTCACCGTCCATTACGGCATTACATCAAACAGTTTAAGAAATATTCTGAACATAAAAAGTAATGTCTAATAATAATGGTAAGCTTTCGATTTCCTTTTGTTACCATTTTGAAACTGGTGTTGGCGCCAAGAAATTTTTGTTTACTTATTTTTATTACCGAATAAGCATCCCGTTGCTTTGGGGGCTATTGTAAGTATTTGTAAGTAATGAGTAATGAGTCATTTTAAGGAAAGTGAAGTCAGGGTGATTATTTGGAATACTTTGTTCCAAATTAGCTACTAACTAACTAACTATCAAGTTAATGAACTCATTATGGAATTTTATTGACTTGTTATATTTAATACTTATATGAATACAGGGCTTAGTTTTATAAAAACTGTAGATAATAGTAACGCGTATGATCAAGAATCACATAAAGGTGAATAAAAAGTCCTGAATAATAGAAGTTAAAATTCAAACAATAAGTATAGCTACTGGAAGCGGATACAGGAATGCAGAATGTATGCACCACGTTCATATTAAAAATGAGCGCATTCGTACCTACCATCACGCAGGTCATGCGCAAGCACAAGCACATACCGTTATAAAAACCAACGCTTTTATAAATCAAATCAAACCAATATAAGCTTTATTACTATGTAATAAGAAACCAACATTATGGATTATGGATTTTAAAATAAATCACATACAGAATGCCTTATACGGCAGTGTTATAGATCAAATAATTTTTCTTCAATGATCGATGCGGAAAATTAAATGGATTTATTCATTATGCGTAGTCGTAATGCCAAGAAATATCCGCTATTGGAGATTATTCTGTTTTTTCATTCATAGTATTTCTAGAGCAAAAGAAAACTAATGAATGAAAATGTGGTTTTACAAAGTTTATTATACCACGAACCATGTTTGGTGTCCGTACATCGTGTTTAAAATTTATACTAATAAATCTCAATACTCGGGGCTAATAAAATGTCTTGAGCTGAGGTTCGATGAGATGACATTTGTACAAACAATAATTGAACTATCAATGTAATTATCAAATACGTTTTATATCTACTGTTTTCTTTTTGGCGTTACGTTAATTTTAGCAAAATAATGTAGACGCGAGATATAATTGCTATCATAGACAAATTAAAATGTTTCACATTCCCAACTAATTAGGATATTAGGCAAAAACAAAATTTATATTAAGAAATTGTTCTTGCTCACAGATTTTTTATTTCTTTTTAAACTATAAAAAATATATTTTTCTCTCTTTTGAATTCGGCATTATTCGATGTTACTTTAAAACTCTATCTGTATATTTACTACTTGCCAGATGCATCATCTCTTTGTGGAAGCCAGCAAGGCAGAGCAAAGTAAAACCGGTTATATTGTTAGGTTCTTCACAACAGCTGCTAGTTGAAAATTGTGACTGGCATATCCGAGATTATCACGGGATTTGTTTTAGAGAAATATAGACTTTTAATAAACTAGATAAGTATTCTATTTATTCTGATAAAATTAATAAGGGTTACGTATGGTTTTATTTCGTAATATTAGTCGATATTTAGAAATGAGTAGGTAGCTGATAACTGCCTCGGTGGTGTAGTGGTACTGTATGCGACTGCTAATCATGAGGTCTCGGTTCGATCCCCGGGTCGGGTAATGTTATTGAGCTTTTTCCTAAAAAGGAAAATTCTCTGTAGCAGCCCGGAGTTTGGAAATGTGCCCGGTAGACGTCCATAGGCTCGCCCCCTATTACGTGGGACTTAAACATAGCTGGCGAATCGTGGGTGTGCAATACACCTCTGCCCACCCCTTCGAGAAATACAGGCGTGATGCTATGTTTTTATGATAACGGTCAATGAATGTAGCTAATGTGTAACAGAAATTTAATATTATTTACTCTACTACTAGGCTAGCCACATTCAAGTAAGTAAACATCAAGTTGCCGTGTGGGGCCGGCTTTAGAATTGTCCCACCCCTCTCCACCCATGGGAGTCGTAAGAGCCGACTGAGGGAATACCGAGGGAGTGGGCAGCAGCACTCCTTCGAGTATTATCAACATCCACTGCGATCGCCAACCCGCCTGCCAAACGTGGCGATTATGGCGCTATCCCTCATTCTTGGGGAGGCCTATGTCCAGCAGTGGACTTTAAAAGGCTGATAGATGGATGCAAACATCAAGACATAACAGGAAATTTTGTTAGGCTTACAGGTTTCTACGTTAATTCTATCCCACTTCCCTTTTTTACAGACCTCATTGACAGTGATCTGATAATCGACGACTAAATACGCACGTATCAGTTCAATTAAAAACCTCAAATCTGTTGGTGCCTTTATTTTGTAGGACTCAAAGTGGGGATCGAGCTTAATATTTCTCTACTGTAAAGAACAAATTACTTCTGAAAATGGAAAAAGTGAGATTAACTGCAACCTACGTCCCTTCCAATTTGGGGAAGTGCTCTGGACCGCTAAGCTATCGCAGTCACCTAGTGGTGGCACCCAATCTCCAATTTACATTTCTTTTTAGATGTCTTTTAGTAGGTAATCATTTATATACTTATTAGTCGTGGGTTTTGCTATCGGTGTCATTTGCTTCAATAATCTTACTAGAGTGTAAAGTCTGCATTTGACCTATGTGGAGAATGTTGATTCATTTTAAACACTGGATGACAGATAAATAAAATGCCATAAAACGGAATAAACACTTTTGCAGAAATGTACCACCCTGTCATTATATCTATTTATAGAAACCAAACATGCGTCATAAATGGTACTAATACTCATAAACAAGCACATCTCTTTGATTTGTCATCGTCAGTTCGTATTTCTGTCTACAGCACCTTTTCTAAAGCAAATAATTCAATGAATTAATTGTTCCCGTATCACCATTGCCATCAACAAATTGAATCTTGGGTATTGAGAATGATGAGCACGTGATCATGAATAAATTAAGATTTTTTAATATTAGAAACATTGACTAACCCGCATAATCGGGAGTTTTGGCGGGAACGGGCTTTTTTCCAAAACTTGTGTTATTTCAATTTCTAAATGTGTGAAAGTGGTGACATTTAAATAGTTAACTATTCGTGATGTATTTTGTTTATTCGTGTTGCCTTCAAAACTGCATAGAAGCTTCCAATTTACTGAGGCATGACGGCATGACTGACATGACTGTGACTAATTTTGTATGACGACTGTGATATGTTTGATGAATTTATGTTACTAAACTTATTTGATGCAACATGGAACTTAACACTGGCAACAATGGCTTAGGCTGATTATTATAATAAAAAAAAGAAGAAGAGAAACACTCTAATGCCCGGTTCCCATATTCAACGAATCGTCATTGTTAACAGCTACCCATCCGTTAGTTGCAAAATGTCAGTCAATTCACTTACGACTCGTATTTTATAGGAACAGATTATACTTACGCCTGGTAGAATATTCTACCAATCGTAAGTAAAACGATCCGTTTTATTATTATAGGAACCGGGCATTAGTCATGAAAACAAAACTACTTTGGAATTTGGAAGTCATGACTAAGTAGAGCGCAGTCGCCGTTAAACAAAATCCTCCTTCGTCGCCTCCTTTTGTTAATGATAATCACACACGGTTGTTATTGACAGGCTTATAGTCTATACAAAACAAAACTCTAATTATTATCTATGTAAAACTGGATTTCAAAACTTCACCATTATACTAACAAGAAAGGTATGCAAGCAGCCTATCTGTTCGATAGTTAGATTAATTTGATTGGCTCAAATATATACTTGGAGTACCAGCAACTGGAGGTATAAACAAATGATTTTACCTTTATTTTTATGACACTCAAAGTATAATGTACTATATCTACCAATCTTGGTAAAAGTCAAGAATTTGTAAATAATTGCATGCTGCATGTACGAGGTACAAGCTTGTATATCTCCAAGATAATGATCAAATTAGAATGCCTAACGAGGTCCAATCACGCTTCTGAAACTTCAACTAAGTAGTTCACAATATCTTTCTCTAATTAAAACAATCACTGTAGTGTAGCGACTTGTTTATAAAGAGTTTTAATGCGCAACGAGGAGTTTAGGAAGATGCTACTCGGTCCTGCAAACCCAGTATATTTCAATCAAATCGTATTCGATTCATACGGAAATTACATACTGATTACGACTATACGAGTAATAGACGCAATGTAAAGCATTATTAAAATTTGCATGTGAAATTCTGACAATGTTAAAGCTTTATGAAAATCAAGTTATAAGTTTACACCTGCCTTCCCTCCAACTCAACCAATTTAAGTGGGCAGTTTAAATTAAAGAGCTCGTTCCAGCGACTGTTCTTAGATCAAAACGAACCGACTACCTCAATTAGAACCGGAGATATAGTGAAGATAGCTATAAAAACCAATGAATTTGAAATGCAAATTCATTGATAAGATATGTACGGAAGGAAATTGCATTTAACTGGAGACGGGTGAAAATTAGGTGATTTGATTTATTTGAAGATTGAAAATAAAACTGTGGATCAATAACTTTTTTTTTTGTTATGGCCGGAAAAAATGTTCCTAACCGCACACCCTATCGTTCGGGGCAATGACCAGGGTAGTGTGGGGCCTGCACCCACTAAAGAAACCCGCCGTGTTCCGTCTACATTCCTTCGGTGGTCCGCCGGCGGCTTACCCTTTCGGGTACCCTCTACTGAGCGAGCGTCCACACACGGAGCGTCGCACCTTCGCGAGAGGCCTTGCGGGTGGCGGACGTTCCCCGGTCCATCCACCCGCAGCCTCAGCCAGGGCGGCATGAGGCGCAAGTATCTGCGCCTACGCCGCCCCGGTTGATCTATTTAATGATATTTTTACTGTTCATATTAGCATAAGCGCGTCCTCTAATATGAATGAGACAATAAATTATTTTTCTTTCTTTCTTTCTTCTCTTTCTTTATACTCGTTTGATTCGTCTTGACGAGTACTTTATCTCTAGATAGTACCTATTCAGGGTCTTATGATGGAGCTGGAAGATGGCCATGAGTACTCGGTAATTAAACATCACAACCCATCGATTTAGGGCTAGTTTTAGTTATCTTGAATAGTACCATAGTCGTAGATGATATTCAGGGTTTGATGATGGAGCCGGATGGCCATGGGCACTATGCTGTAAAACGCTGCAATCCCATCAACTTTGGAATAGTTTGATTCGTTTTGACAAGTACTTCTTCGGCCCTAGACTTCCTACTTTCGGCCTTGTAAAATAACTGAAATGGACATAAATCATCATCCAGGGTCTGATGATGATGATTTATGGCCATTTCAGTTATTTTACACATGTCATAATTTTATAAAAGCACACAAAAAATAAAAAAAAAGTTATAATCATTTTATTTCTACTCATTATTTCTACAAAATAAGTCCCGCGACGTCTATTTTTTTTTAACAACAATCATCATTGTCCTTTTGATCTAATGTCAAAAAAGTTTAGCATGGTGTTAGCTTCCCCTTTCTGTTTGTGGCTGTTGTATATCTATCCTATCCCTTTAATTCTGTTGGGACACCGGTGCCTACCACCGAAGGAATGTAACATAGTTCCAGTGGCCCGCCAATAAAAGCGGAGAGACGGCACATGGCGGATTTCTTTAGTGGGTGAAGGCCCCACACTACCCTGTTCGTTGCCCCGAACGACGGGGTGTGCGGTTAGGAACATTTTTTCCCGCCTTAACAAAAAAAAAACAAAAAGGGACACCGGTGCCTGACAGTTAGATTGTAATGGTCTTCTGAATGCATTAACACAAGCCACAAGAACCACGTAATATTAATGCAAAGGCAAGCAAAGGAGGTAACTTGCTTACTAGCATTATCCTTGTCTTCTCTGTTCTGCTTCCTCTCTAAATCCTATCCCCATTTCTGAGGTTGGCAATGCATGAGTGATGCCTCTGGTGTTGCTAGCGTTTATAGGCTAAGTTAATCAGTTACGATCAGGCTTATATTCTTGTTTTTCTTACCTTGTAGTACACAACTCACTCATCTTAAAAAATATTTCCTACGACTATTCGTTTTTTCTAGATCGAATATATCATCTTAATTATGTTTTTAAATCTATGTATGTACAGAGAATTCCTTAGTACATTAGATAACTTGTTGACCTGAGACCTCGGCATTAAGCAATTTAAGTCATTAACAGCCCATTGAGCTGATTGTTGCAATCAACCGCGGTGCGGTACTGATTGATTGACACAGCCTAAAAGGAATTACGAGTATGCGACTCATTTAATGAACACATGACAATATTGCAAAATTATGATTAAGTACCTACCTATCAAATTCCCAGAGTATTAGTCTCTGTTAGGAAATGTTTATCGTTTATTAATAATTTAAATGTATGATTTAACCTTTTTATTTTTATAAAGGTGGGAAAAAATGTAACAATCCGAAGAACTCGTCGTTCGTGGCAACGAACAGGATAGTGTGGGGCTCTAATCAACTCAATCAACCTACCGTGTGCCACCTTTCCGTGTGCCTGTATCAGTAGACCACTGGAACTGTTGGGACATTATTACTTTAGTGGTCCGTTGGTGGTTTACCCATTCCCTACCCTCTCTGATAGCCTGGCACCCTCTCTGTGCGACGCTACTGCACACCGGGGCGTTGCGCCTTCGCGGGAGGCCTTGCGGATAACGGACGGTATCAGAAGTAGGTACTCGCAACTACGCTACCGACCTGCTTCAACACTGAGTGACTAACATCGACTCGTGTACTCATGTAAATGAATAATGTACCTTACAGCCTGTGCTGACGACTTGCCTCAACTAGCAGCTAAAAAGAATCTAGAACACCATCACTGAGGTACTTAACGGATCCAATTGTGAATCTAGACCATCCAAGGATGAATATGACAATTAAACATAAAGTGAAAAATCTGAAATCGAAAATAACAGTCACGAGCAGGATATTTTATTATTCTATTATTTTTATTATATTATTTCGATTTCACATTTTTCACTTTGTGTTTAATGTATAGTATATATGTTTAATGCATGCCAAATACTAAAATAAATATATATATATAAAAATATCTTAATGAATATGACAAATCATTCTAGCCGTTTAGGACAAATTCAGAATTATAATATAATTACTAGCAAATTCAGCCACGCGTTGTTGTGGCTCGGTTATTGTAGACTATCCCAGAGGAAGGAGGATTTTTGTAATAATAGATATAGTATTCAACATAGATAACTGTTTAAAACTTTCCAAGCTAAATGTTCTCTCATGTCAATGTAAGGGAATTGATAGTCCTACCCGTAGTCCGTACGATACAGAATAACCAATAACGCGGTAGTCACGATTCCGTCCTCACTCCTCTGTACACGAATTACCTGAACTGGTTTGTCGAGACGGGTAACGTCCGATACTCCGACCCCTCTCCATGGGACACCTCGATGCAATCACGTAGGTAATGAATATTGATACTTTTCTACAAGTATACATTGTAATTATATATAAGTTATACTTTCACACGAGAAGCAAATGTTTCCAAAATGAAGATACAAACATAAAAAAAAGAAAAACGCCATAAAATAGGCATATGGATATTCATGGTAATCAAAATAAACTCAATTGCGCGCAGTGTAGCCAAGGACCAGTTATAGACCGAATTCCTTGTGGCCAAAGCCACAGTTTTAGTTAGTTAATCTATAAAATAGGCCGTGTGGGGCCGGCTTTAGAATTGTCCCACCCCTCCACCCATGGGAGTCGTAAGAGCCGACTGAGGGAATACCGGAGGAAGTGGGTAGCAGCACTTCCTCGAGTAACGTATTAACAACATCCACTGCGATCGCCAACCCGCCTGCCAAGCGTGGCGATTACGGCACTATACCCCCAATTTGGGGAGGCCTATGTCCAACAGTGGACGTCGAAAGGCTGATGGATGGATGGATGGAATCTATAAAATAGAAGTACTTAAGTAAACTGAAATTGTGGGCGAGGCTAAGGCTTTGTGCAAACAGTACTACTATGGTATAAACATAAAGTTTATTATTCTCCTATAATCTATACTATTATAAAACTATAACATAGCTATGTCAGTACATTTAAGATATTTAAGAAAAAAATGACTGTAATAGGCTATATAGGCATGTCTAAACACAAAACGATTATTTTTAGATTTTTTGTCTGTTTGTTTGTTCGCGCATCACACAAAAACTACTGAACGGATTTTGATGCAACTTTATTTGAAAGGCCTTGATTAGCCTTAGAAACTGGTATACATTTTATCCCGCTACTATATCGGGAACCTGAGATATAACCGAAAAGCTAGAAAATTATTTAAACTACCTAGATTTATTTATAGAATTTATTTAAAAGAACTACTAGATGGATTTTGATGCAACTTTTTTTGTTTGATAGGCCTTTATTGGACTTAAAAACTGGTAGACATTTTATCCCGCTACTATATCGGGAACCTGAGATATAACCGAAAAAGTAGCTTTTGGCTGCGCCGAAGCCGCTGGCAAAGGCTAGTTAATCTATAAAATTGAAGTACCTACTTAACTTGTAACTGAAATTGTGGGCAAGGCAAGGCTTTGTGCAAACAGTACTACTAAGGTATAAACATAAAGTTTATTTTTCTCCTATAATCTATATTATTATAAAACTGTAACAGAGATGTGTCTGTACATTTAAGATATTTGAGAAAAAAATACTGTAATAGGCTGGATAGGCATGTCTAAACACAAAACATTTTTTTTTAGAATTTTTGTCTGTGTCTGTTTGTTTGTTCGCGCATCACACAAAAACTACTAAATGGATTTGGATGCTACTTTTTTTATTTGAAAGGCCTTGATTAGTCTTAAAAACTGGTATACATTTTATCTCGCTACTATATCGGGAACCTGAGATATAACCGAAAAACTACAAAATTATTTAAACTAGTTTTTTTTTTAGAATTTATTTGAAAGAACTACTAGATGGATTTTGATGCAACTTTTGATGTGAAACATCTAATGCGGAGGGAGGGTAAAATCGGCTGTTAGCGTGGCGACGCTTTTATTTTACTTGTTCCGTTCAAATCTTGCAAGTTATATTTGACACACTTCCCGGTTTCCGATTGACCTAAAATTTTACATGCATATGTATATCGCGTGACAATGCAATATTATGATGACATGGAGCTGATCAGATGATGGAGCAGGAAGGTGGACATAGGAACTCTATAATGAAACGGCGCAACCCCATCGAGTTTGGACACGTTTGATTCGTCTTGATGAGCACTTTGTCTTTAGATGGTATCCAGCGTCTGATGATGGAGCTGGAAGGTGCCCATGTGAAACTCTGTAATTAAATGGCGCAACTCCATACAATTAGAGTAAGCTTGAAATGTCTTGACTAGTACTTAAGTCCTAGATGATATCCAGGGTCTGATGATGGAGTTGAAAGGTGGCCACAGTAACTCTGTAATGAAACGATGCAAACCCATCGAGTTTGGAATCGTTTGATTCGTCTTGACGAGTACTTTGTCTTTAGATGGTATCCAGGGTCTGACGATGGAGCTGGAAGGTGGGCACAGTAACTCTGTAATGAAACGACGCAACTCTATCGAGTTTATACTCGTTTGATTCGTCTTGAGGAGTACTTTGTCAAGTTATGATCATTTTATTTCTACAAAATAATTTCGATGTTTTCACATCTGGTAGACGTCCCGCGACGTCTAGTTTTTTTTTTTATTTGAAAGGCTTTGATTTGACTTCAAAACTGGTAGACATTTTACTTGAGATATTACCTAAAAACTAGCTTTTGGCTGCGGTGAAGCCGCGGGCAAAGGCTAGTTCTTTATAAAATCATATTTATAGACTAGCCTTTGCCCGCGGCTTCGCCGCAGCCAAAAGCTAGTTTTTCGGTTATATCTAAGGTTCCCGATATAGTAGCGGGATAAAATGTATACCAGTTTTAAAGCCTAATCAAGGCCTTTCAAATAAAAAAAGTTGCTTCAAAATCTGTCCAGTAGTTTTTTTAAATAAATTCTACTTTAAATAATTATCTAGTTTTTCGGTTATATCTCAGGTTCCCGATAAAGTAGCGGGATAAATTGTATACCAGTTTTTAAGCCTAATCAAGGCCTTTCAAATAAAAAAAGTTGTATCAAAATCCGTCCAGTAGTTTTTGCGTGATTCGCGAACAAACAAACAGATAAACAGACAAAAATTCTAAAAAAAATTGTATTGGGTTTAGACACGCCTATATATATAGCCTATTACAGCTATTTTTTCTCAAATATCTTGAATGTAGAGCTCTGTTTGTGCAGCTTTATAATAGTATAGATATTACAGCGAAATAGCGATGCCTTCCACTTAAGGTAGTTGGTTTTTCTGCATCTAATGATATTAATAAATTATAAAATCAAATATTACAAATAGTTTACCCACTTAGTAAAAAGCATCCCACATTTTTTTACAATCATTATTTATTGTAATATTATTCACTACATTTTAGATTAACTAACTATTTAAAGCGTGTTATTTTAGTTTACTATAATTTATTTTCTTCTTTTTAGTCTCAAAATAGTATCAAAAGTACTGTTATTTAAAAGAAATAAAACCTTTTTATGCCGTGATAAAATAATCCTTTAAACTTCATCGGACGGACGGACATGGCTAAACTATAAGGGTTCCGGAACCCTAAAAATTATTGCAAATTATTGCATCGGTCCTTGTGTGCAAAGTTTCAAATCAATCCGACGTTTTGAAGTGGTTGAAAATCACGTTCGAAGGTTCCGTTATAATTTATCCTGACGACCCTAATTAGGATAATGAGATAATCTTATCATATTGTTAATTTGCAATCGGCCCTCGATAAGTCTACAAAGTTTGAACAAAATCTGAACGTTGAAAACTAATAAAGAAATATCAAATTAGCGATTGTCATCGGTCGTCGATAAATCTACAAATTTTGAATAAAATCTGACCGTTTAAAGTGGATCAAAATCGCGCCCAAAGGAGTCGGTTACATACATACAAACAAACAAAAACACAAACAAACATACAGGTGAAGCTAATAAAATAGGTACGTGTAAAAATGTGACCCTTTAGATGTCGTGCTAGAAAAATATGCTAATGAGCGGTGAGCTGTGAAACCCTTGACTACTAGGCGACTAGTCTAAACTCTAATTCACTCCAGTTTCATTCATTTTGCGATCTAAACATAAGGACACAATGTCTGTTTAATTAAGTATATTATAAACTTTTTAGGTTGTAATGTGATTTAATGTAAACTTTATGGTTAATTGTACTCGTATTTGCAAACATTTAAAACAAAGCACTAATTTTTATTTTTAAACAATACCACTTAATTAACACTAAATTGTCTGATTCATCTTGTGTATTTGTATAATCAATACATTACGACCAATAGACTAAATTGTGCAACACAGTATTTCCAGCAATTATATTTTAATGAAAGGGAAACAATTTATAACAAACTACCGCAGAGCATAATATAATTATTATATTAGATTTTTCCTTAATTACGTACCTAAACATAACGGTTAGGAGAATTAATACTATTACAGAGAAGAATATACAAACATTTATGGTTGTTAATTTTTTTTAAAGAGAACTGCTGCTTTATTGTGTAAACCCTGTACTGCGTGGGGGACTTTACACAATGGAATGGTCCTTTGTAGGAATCGAACGCACAACACTCGGCACGGAGGTCGGTATCGAAGCCACTACGCCACCTCTGCAATCTCAATAAACTCATATTCAAACAGAATCCAAGAAGAGATGGTGTCAAGTGTCAAGCCACAGAGTACCAGTGGTTCGCCAATACAGGATGACGGAAGGCGGGTGGTTTATTAAATTTGTGGTTCTACACTACCCTGTTCGTTACTTCGAACGACGGGGTATGCACCTATGCACCTAGGTAAATATTTTTTAACCTAACAAATAACAAATTATAAAGAAGGCTGCTCTAGAAATCCTAGATGTGCATGCATGAAGCATTTAACGCAGATGCAGCACAAAATTCCTTGGGCATAGAACGCAGCATCAAAAATTGATCCAAGCTTAACTTGTTCTGCTAAGTACAATATACACAATGACTTTGATAGTACGCTTTGGCAGATATAACGGTAAAGGCATACCGCATCGGACATTACGCAATGTCGTGGCACAAAGGTAGACGTGGTCGATCAAGCGGGAACAACGTGGGAAATGTCGATTCATTATGTAGTTATATAAATAATATTAGCCCTATGCGTTTGATTGACTGTTCTCTCGGTATCTCATGGAGGCTTGAAGATATACAATTACTATCAAACTGCAGGGTTCTTTGGATCGGTCGATGCAGATATTTTCCGTTTCAACTTTCCCAATTCGTTTTCTGATTCTTCACGTGATCTGTATGTGCGAGAGTTTGCAAGTTGACGCTGCTTGGTGGCACCTGCAGTAGGTATCCATTGCAAATTATATTGTAGAAAATTCAGTTATATGAAAACTAGCTGAAAATAAGTATATTATAAACAAATTTACAATATGTATTTTTTCTATACTACCTGAGTGGCAAACAAGCCCACCCACCTGATGGTAAGCGCTTACCGTAGCCTATAGACGCTAGTAACACCAGAGGCATCACTCGCGCGTCGCCACAGGAGAGTATAAGATGATTACTCAGGAGAGAATAGAAAGGATTATTATGCTTCCTTATTAAGAGAAGATAGGGAGGGGGTTCGGGCCTATTAATTATTCGAGCCCCTTATATTAGCTATACAAAATAGACGATGACATTGTGTAAATAAATGACACAACAAAAGTAAACAAAAAATTCTTCAAAAAATCACATATTTGTATAATTACACTTGGAGGTCAAGACACTAAAGGTCTAATATGTATACATATATAGAGCCTACTAGTAATTCTAATAAGATTAAACTGTAGTTACTTTAACGGCACCGAGGCGTCCATGCAGCGAAACGGTACGACATAGTAGAATAGTACCTATTAGTTCCATAATTCATTTAACTGCCTCTGTAGTGTAAGCGACTGCTGATCATGAGGTCAAGGGTTCGATCCCAAGGTCGGGCAGTGTTATTGAATTTTTTCGTAAAAATAAAGAAAAATTCTCAGTAGGAACTGATTGCCCGGAATGTGCAAATGTGCCCGGTAGACGTCAATAGGCTCGCTCCCTATTACGTGCGACTTAAACATAGCTGGCGAGTCGTGGGTGTGTAATACACCTGCCTAACTCTTCGGGGAATACAGGCGTGATGCTATGTTTATTAAACGTTTTTCAGGTATGATGAATCAATGGGAACAAACGGCTTATAATATTAAAGATAACACAAAACCGTGTCTGACTTTCACTTGATTGCAAAAGATGTGAGTAGTAATTATAACTGAAATGAAAGTAGGCAATTTATTCGTGTTGATAAAATTCGCGAGATATACTTTGACAGAATCGATAATTATTACGAATGATGGATAGTTAAACGCCTGCGGCCTGTAAATCATATTAGTAGGCTGATCCATAGATATGTATGCTGTTACTGCTGACTTTTTAAATTTGAGACTAGTTAGACAAAGGCGGCTTAGGGCTGCGTTTTGAGTATTTTTTTTTTGTAGACATCTATGTCAGCGAAGGACGTTGGTGAGTGGTAAGATTTGTTTTCTATAGGGGTGATTGGTAAGTCGCTACTGTAGTCTCTAGACGTTAGCAACACTAGGGGCATCAATCGCGCGTTGGTCGCTTCAGAGAAAGGACAGGGTGGTGAAGAATATGGATGATAAAGAGAGGCTAATTATTTATAATAGGTAACATCATAATGAAATTTCTCAAAAATACAAATTTGTTTTCAAAAATACCATTGATAGAGAATCTTCTGCATTCTAGGGCTATAACCACTAGTCCTTTCTTCACGTGGGCAGTCTGTAATAAATGGCTTCCACAAATAGTCTAACGTGAGCGCTGACTTTATTATTTAATTAGTGATTTTAAACATGATAATAATTTCACGATTGACGTTTAGCCACACCAAAAAATACGTCCACGAACTCTATGAAAGTAACACATACATGGAAAATGTCTGCGATCGAAATGAATTGCTTCAATCAATAAGGCTTGATTCAATTAAGGCTTTTATTAAGTTACTATTTTAGTTGTTTTATTTTTAGATAGGTAGGTACTTATTTCATTTGTTATTCATGCCAGAATTATATAATTCCAGAAGAACACTTTTCTACATTTAAATAAACAACTAGTATTGTGCGCAAAGCACTCGTAGAATATATGTATAAGAAAACCTGAACTTTATTTTTTTTTGGATATATAGCAGCAGACATAAAAACATCGTAAATCGTACAAACTCGCGTAAATCGCTTATACACAAGGATTGGTTTGAGCTTTTGATATTATAGATTCACATTAATCAACAGCAATATGGTGGTATATTATCATGGATTACAATAGAAGTCTTCGCTATTAAAACGGTTAATTACAATTTATGCGTAGTACGGAGCGCAATATGTATAAACTTACGTCACTACCGCATTCTGTTCCAATTTAATATTTAAAAGAACATGGTTTTACTTTTATTAAACGAAGATTTGACTTATGACTATGTTTTCTTTATAGAATAGTTCCGGAATCGATAGGCAATCAATATTAAGTTATTATATAATTAATAGAACAGATGTTAGAGTAGGTATCAATAGGCAATGGTGTGCTAGAACAAGTGGATGAATTTGTATATCTTGGATGTGGATTCAGACGCGATGGAAGAAACACCATTGGTATAGAGAGAAGATTAAATGCGGGAAATAGAGTGAACGGAGCGTTGGAATAACTTCTCGGCAGCCACCACCTCAACCAGAAGTCACAGGTCGCAATACACAAAGCAGTGCTTGTCCTAACGTTACTATAGGTATGGAAGCGCGATATAATTACTACTGATATTATAGCAAACATTATGTTTACGTGTTAAGTTCCACGCAAGGGATCGAGTTTTCCAAAATACTTTTAAGTACCTATGTACAAATTAATATTACCAACAACACTCGTTTTCTTCTACTTTACAATCTCCAAATCATTACAGTAATTAACATTCCAAGTCTAATACATTATTTTAAAATAAGAACTTTTTTCCCATCAAATGCAGCGGCCATTATGGCCTCGGACGGATTCATCGACAAAAAATTTTGTAGAGTATCCCGATCCCGAAGGCACATTTCTAAAAGGTAATCGCTCCAGGTTGATGCTTTTTTTTCTTTATTCGTAGAAGGCAAAAGCACAAAAAGAGTTGAGTCAGCTGCACGTACAGCTGGCTGACTTAAAATTTTATTTTAAAATAAAATATCACCTGGACTAAAGGCCAAAGCACTTCTAGCTAAAGCAATTATCTATGTTATCTCACAAGATTATTTTTAACTTCCTGGCCGGTTTAATAAATATTTGGATGAAAAGATGTTCATTTTGGTTATTCACCTAACAAAATAAAATATCAAATTCAAAGATTTCTTCAAATGAACGTATTTATTTAGTTTTACAGGATCACAATAAATACACTATAAAAATATTGTTATTATTGTCGCCTTCATTAATAACTACAAGCAGACAGTAAAAACTACACGGAAATTATTTTGTGATGTCAGTGTGTTGTTTCGGAAATGCGCATGATTTCCTTGGAACTAAATACAAAACGACGACGATGTATTATTTCCTTATAAGTTAAGAAAGTTTAGACAAGCGACTCTACGAAGAACCTTAACCTTCTTGTATGTAATTCTAAATTATCCCAGATTTTAAACATTGGTTTAAAGTGAAATAATGCTGCACCAAGCAACTTGGCATTTCTTTAAATGTAAAATCATCCACATATCTGTTTCGAAGTTACCGCCGAACTCATTTGCTTATTTACACGACACGTACTAAAATTTTACAAGATGTTTGTGTTCTAAGAATATATGCTTTTAGAATAAGCTAAATCGTGGAAACGGCGAATCTTTGCCAGCTAATATCAACATTACCTAGAAATGATGTGATTACATTCTAATATCTTTGATTTCTCGAAGATAGACATTAATAAGTTACATTAGCATACACTCTTTTGCAAATAACGACGCATATGCCAAGTCTATCCTTGTTATTCCATAAATGTTGTATGATAATAGGTATATGTAGAGGTAGGTAGTTCGTTGCTAACATGCGAGTTGTTAATCTAATTTTGACTGCCACTATCGTAGAAAATATCCTAAATTACATGTATCTAAACGTAATTTCAAACCACCATATTTAATGTAATTCTAACACTCACACACATACTGAGAAGATTCATCCGACCTACATTTTAATAAATCCAGTACAAAACATCCGCTCAATAAAATGTTGGAAGAGTTCAATAGGTTTGCTCCAAAAAGATTTAAAATGCTGTCGTTGCATTTGGTTTACTAGAACAAGTGATCTGAAAGACAGTGCCTCTTATTTTGTGACCTGAATTGATCGCAATAGGGCTGCTAAGTAACACTTCTCAAACACATTTTATAAAAAAAAATATATAATGTCGTTTATCGAATCTGAACGAGACTAACCTTTTTCATATCCTTGAAGAAAAGTGGTTCTGAATTCAAATCAATAGTATTTCTGTAGTAAATCACGAAACGATCATTCGTCTACAGACATTTTAAACTACAGACATAATATTATATTATGCCTTGCGTATATAATTAATTGAATACGTAGATAATTACATATTTGTTTATTTGCATAAAATTATATGTGACAACCTTGACTGGCAAACATCTCAATCCTTTATGTTTATCGAGAGAATATAGGTCGTGTTGCAACGAACCACAAATAAATATCGTAGAAACTTTCGATTTTAAAGAACTTTATTACCAATATTCTGGTATACGCGTGGTACGTATACAATGTTTCACTTGTGCAACCTTTTTATTATGGTAAATAACTTACGAATAACTACACAGCGATGCCAGTCACGAACTAAACTTGTTTTACTTTTATACCATTTATTTTTCTTCTTTTCTTTCTGTACAAACTAATTTTAACAGCTAAAATAATGAATTGTGTTAAAGAAATATTCAAACAGTTTCATGCTATAGATAACAAAATTATAGACGACTATTATGGTAAAGGCGCATAGTTCAATCCCCAGTTCGAGATCAAAACATAGGAAAGCACCTCTGACTTTTCCACAATGCTTATTTGAAACTTACAACCCCGAAAGATAGACATACAGTTATTATTTATTATTTTTCTTAGTTTTTAAGTGCAATTATTGAAGTGAAAACTTCTTTTAGCGCGGTACGTATATTTTTAGATGAGATAAAATCTCTGGACTTGCGACACCGTTACGAGACGCAGCTATAGTGTGTGCATTGGAAATGAAATTTGACGCAATTCCCGGTTTCCGATTGAGCTGAAATTTTACACCCATATGTATATCGCGTGACAATGCAATATTATGATAACATGGAGCTGTTCTGATGATGGAGCTGGAAGGTCGACCTAGGAATTCTATAATGAAACGGCGCAACCCCATCGAGTGGGCTTGTATGATTCGTCTTGACGAGTACTTTGTCTCTAGATGGTATCCAGGGTCTGAGGATGAAGCAGGAAGGTAGTCATAGTAACTCTTATAATGAAACAACGCAACCCCATCGAGTTTGGACTCGTTTGATTCATCTTGATGAGTACTTTGTCTTTAGAAGGTATCCAGGGTCTGATGATGGAGCTGACCACCTTCCGGTCATGCGAAACTGTAATTAAATGGCGCAACTCCATCGAGTTAGGGCTCGTCTGAAATGTCTTGACTACTCCAGTCCTAGATGATATCAAGGGTCTGATAATGGGGCAAGAAGGTGGCCACAGTAACTCTGTAATGAAATTACGCATCCCCATCGAGTTTGGAATCGTTTTATTCGTCTTGACGAGTAAGTACTTTGTCTTTAGATGGTATCCAGGGTCTGATGATGGAGTTAGAAGGTGGCCACAGTAACTAGGTATGTAATGAAACGACCCGAACCCATCAAGTTTATATTCGTTTAATTCGTCTTAATGAGTACTTTGTCAAGTTATGATCATTTTTTTTTAATGCCTGAATGAATAATTTTGATTTACTAGTTTTAATCTAAGATCGTACAATTAATTTGGATATCTAAAAATAACAACTGTTTGTTTATAGTTTTAAGTTTTCACTTCTGTTGACAGTCCTTAGACTGCTTTGAATTTTTTTTAGGTACTAGTTAAGTATATACCTAATTAATTTCTCTAATTAAAAATATTAGGAAAAATGGCAATGGTAAAATCGCTTTATATTATAAAGTTCAAGTTAGTTCGTTTAAGTTTTAATATCAATAATATTATTTATTTATTGATATGGGTGGTGATATGCACTTGAACGAACAAAGTGGACTAAATTCTTTCAAAAGACAATCCACACAACCTAGAATCAGAAACGTTTCCAAAATGCAGGCTGCATTTCTCTCGCGGGATCGCGAGGCTTATACTTTGGCCGAGGTATAAGCCATTCGGTCACGTACCCGTCTAGCCAAATCTTTATGAATAATATGCGTCTGAATGTGAATTAGCAAAATAATAACAGTATGGACATAACTTAGATCAAACGATTCATGTGTTGCGTATACTGCACAAGTACTTTGCAGTATTAACACTTATAATCACGGGCACGTCCGACGACGCGGCGTTACAAAACCAGACAGACCTTGAATTTAAACTCTAAGTATAACAGGAAATATTACATTATACTTAAAAGATTTTTTATTAGAAATATATGTATAGTAGCCAAAACGGATCTTCATGTCTTTGAAGTTGGGCACAGAGCATGAAGTGGGGATTGTGACGGAATCATACGATCAGTGCTTACCAATTCAAATGTTATTACTCAATTAACAAACCAATCGAATGAGATCATAATGTTTTCATATCCTAATTGCTTAGGTTCTATTTATTATTTTTATATTCAATAAAAAATATAGATACGAGCGATTTTAGTGAATAAGCTTTTATCTAGATGTAGAAGAGTCCACATCTTTTAAGTACGATCGACAAATAATATGATGCTCAACGAGCGCTAGTAAAAATTATTTATTTCAAACCATATCGATTTCCTATCGACGAGCTGTATAAACTCTGTGATTTATTGTCAGTGCGAAAGCTATTTGTTTTTAATTCTGTCCTAAGAGTGCACAAGCATTTGCCATTTGACTCAAGCATTTCAAAAAAAAAAAATCTGTAATAGCCACAGACAAAGTGAGAAGTACATTTGCTAGTCGGCAATATACTGCACTGGGTGCATATCTCTACAACACCATTAATAAAATCTAAATATATTTCCAAACCCATAGCGTAAATGTAAAAAGGTTTTGAAGGACTGGTGTGGGACACACACACACACACACACACCCACACACCCACACACACACACACACTCACTCACACACACACACACACACACACACACACACACACATTCTCTATAGTTTAAATAGTAAATTAAAATTGTAAATCTTAGTTTTTAAAAGTTACTTTTGTTAAGGAAGAGTAAGGTCTTCTGCCACAGGCATCCCCATGCTTAAAAGAAGGCCTCAACATACAGATATGTTTAAAACTTTTGTGTGATGCTTAAATAAATAAATAAATAAAAAAAAAATTGATTACAATTTTATTGTTAAATTATATAATCGAACATTTATCGATTAATGTAAAGTGTAGAAGACGCACATGCCTTGTGACACAAAAATAGCTACTGCACAGCGTCTTGCAGCCAACTTCAGAGACATCCGTTGTGACTACTGTACACCCGTTGATTTACCTCTAATATGGTAGTGTATACAAAATTTTGTAATAGACATGATTATTAAATCGTCTGCTGGTAGCTGGTGGCTTACTCGTCGTAGTTTACAATTGATAATTTAATAATGATCTCCAGTTTCGGTCACAGCGGCCATGTACACAGGAAATATTGTAGTGCACGAGCGTGTGCGCAAATACAAGTGCACTCTCTGTTCCCTCACTCTCATACTCCGATGGAACCTCATTCCAACACGACCGAAGAGAGATCAAGCGCAGGACAAACGGCTTTACGTGCTTTCCCAGGTACGGAGGTGAAACACCACCAACTTCCTGACTCCGGGCTGCTATTGAGAATTTTTTGACGAAAATCCCAATAACTTTTTTATGGCCCAGCCCGGGAATCGAGTCCGAAACCCGTGATTTGCAGTCGTATACAACTACCAGTAGACTAATTAATAATGGTGTTTAGTTTCGATATTGGCTAATTGTTACGTAGATTAGATGTGAAACGCGTTTAAAATTATACCGATGCGCGTTCGTGGATTTGATATTTGTAACAATCGATGTATAAATAACAGATTCACAATCAGGCACTTCAAAATGTATTCGATAATGAGTCCTTGCTGTACTCATTTCGTTTACGTTTAGCGCTAGTTCAGCGCGTTAGTTATTACAAGCGACTAAGCGTGGATAATAAATAGTGTGAAGAAATGCAAAAACTTAGTACATCAATAAAATAATTCATATACATTAAAACACCACAATTGGCGCATACCATCATCTTCCTATAATAAAACCTTACTGCAACTTTTTAGAAAAATGTGTCTGTTTTTTCTGAACTGTCTATTTCAGAGAGTTTTCTCCTATTAGTTTTGCTATTATGAATGCTAAAATAATTGCTAAATACTCTGAAATTAATATTTTTTTAAACAACTTAAACTAGATACTAAAATTATTACAAATCCTACACACTAATAGCACATAATGAGTAAATCTCATCTGACTATACCTAGTCATATGAACTTAACATAGCATCACGCCTGTATTCCCCGAAGGGGTAGGCAGAGGTGTATTACACACCCACGACTCGCCAGCTATGTTTAAGTCCCACGTAATAGGGGGCGAGCCTATTGACGTCTACCGGGCACTTTTCCAAACTCCGGGCTGTTACTGAGAATTTTTCTTTTTAGGAAAAAGCTCAATAACATTGCCCGACCCGGGGATCGAACCCGAGACCTCATGATTAGCAGTCGCATACACTACCGCTACACCACCGAGGCAGTTCAATATGCGTGAAGTTCATATGAACTTCACGCATATTATTTTTTTATCGTGAGATTCCTAACCTGTTACATCCTCTTTGGGCATTTGCCTATAAAATAAACACTAAATTAAAATCTAGAAAACCAGGAAGATGCAGTCTCCTTACGCGTAAGAGGAAGTGGATCATTGTTGAGCTTGTTATTGCAATATCATATGACACCACAACGCTGACAGTTTACAAGGTCCTACGTGCGACGTATATCACTGATGCAGGATATCCAGTCTCTCTAAAGATGCATTATTATACATACATACCAGTCATAAATATAATGTCAATGAATCCCACTTAGTCGCTTCGATATACACAAAACGGAGAGACTGTCTGTTCTTCTAACCCACATGGCGTTATAGATTTGGTTCTAAAGCATTGATTTCATCCCAATGTCGAAATGTGCCTAAACTATGGGCTAGAATTCGTCAAAACAGTAAATAGTTAGTAGTAAAAGTCACTAAACTATCTTTATTTCGACGTTCAACTAGCAATGTATACATATCTATAAGATATAGAGATTATGTGTATAATTAAGTAATACATGTATTTTCTAAATTCTGTACATATACATGTTTATACATAATATCATGTAAAACTAACTATAGTCAGGTGAAAAAGGTAGTAAGTATTTTATACGAGTCAACTTTCACGACACCCGTGTAATGGAATTTTCCAAACTTATTTAAGAACTAATTATTGCCTTTGATTTTGTTTGCACGTTGGTAATTTGGTTTCATCTTAACATAATATAGGTAACACAGGTAACTTGAGATCCAATTTAAATTAAATAAAGCTTATTCTGCTCCAAATCAAGCTTTATTATTTAACCACATTAACATTCATTCAGTAAGCGGTTCCCGAACCTATCAACTAGCAAGATCAGAGTGATGACTTTGGTGTTTACCTTGCTTTGGAGTATAGACAAGTGGAAGTACCCACTTGTTATCGGGCCCGAGCGGGTTGGTACCATCATCTCCTGTGCGACCGGCCATGAAGCGCATCTGTGTGTTTTTGATAGCCGTTAATTCTTTCATTTCATATCAGTGAAATGAAATGGCGAGCAGTGGCTTGACAATACTCTCGGTATAGTTGAGTCCATGAGTGACGGTTACCACTTACCATTAGGTGGGCCGTGGCTCGTTGGCCACCATACCTACGCAATCAAAAATAAATAGAAATGCGCATACGAGATGTAATAGATCTCGTATAGATGGTGCGGAATTTAATAATAAAACAACAACAAACAAAAAGGAAACCGTAATTTATGAAAATGAAGAAGTTAGGTTACGTAATTTAAGTAAAAGTTATTAACTTTTTATAATGTGGTCGGCTTAGCCGAGTGGAACGGCCCACGGTTAGCAAATTTCATAATAAACGTTTTTATGTACTTCCTTGCTAGATATTGTTGCGTCTGTATATCGTTGGCATACGTACGTAACGTAAGCTACCGCTGTTGCTTTGCCTAATTAAAAAAAAAGCAAGTTCCAATAATTATGATCACTATCTATTTGACGTTCTGGTGGTCCCTCATCTGCAAAGGATATAGTATATTAATAAATTCTATAGTATCACTTTCTAATCTAATCTATGGCAGCGTTGCTATAAAATAAACTAGCTGTAACGCGCGGTTTTATAGCATGATGTTATATTATTATAGCCTATGTTAGTTCTGGCTAATGTAGTTTCGTAATTGTGAAATAAATTTCTGATATTTACGCGAATGAATGTGACTCGACCTCCGATACCCGTGACCATGAATACTGTAAGGTAGAAGCGTCGTTATAATAGATCAAGTAAACGCGATAGATTTCCGCAAACATAGTTTTATTTCATAATGTGAAAGTGTTTATTTTCGTAACAAACAATCAAATCGTTTCCCTTATAATATTATGTGGTATTATATAGGTATTAACTATCAGCTAGACGCAAGCCAGATTTCCCGTCAACCATCAGTATTACAAAACAGAAGCACTTCCACGTCCCTGCTCACAGCGATATTCCGTTTACAATTCTGCAAACCAAGTCAATTCGCATGCTAATAAACACACTGCGAAAGTCACATTGTCTTGACACTTTCACATTAGCATGCAGACGTAACATTCGAGGTTTCCAGGAACCTTCCTGATGTCTATGACTATATAAACAGGGCTGATGGAGAGATCCGTCTTTTATTTTTGTTGAGGTGGGAAAATATGTACCTAACTGCACACCCTGTCGTTCGGGGCAACGAACAGGGTAGTGTTGGACCCTCACCCACAGAATAAACACGCCGTGTGCTGTCTCTCCGCCTATACATAACGGACGCGGTGGCCCTCGAGTTAGTATCCTACTAGCCGCGTCAGGTATGCTCGCACTCCATGATTAAAGCACCTACCTGATGTAGCTAAATAGCAAACTATATAAATAGGTGGTAAAGATTCTTTAGCATAATAAGCAAAATATTTAGTAAACAGCCCTGCTTGCAACCATTATGTGTCTACCACCTACACACATAATTATATTCAGCGTAGTCAATGGCTTTATGAATATATCGTGTGTGCAAGGAAGTTGTAGTTCTTCATTCAACGCAGTTTTATTCTGATGTACATATTTTGTAGTACCGTAATTCATAGCCAATAATAGACGATATAAATAACATTGATTGAACTGTAAGACACACACCACCTATGGTCTTCGTATTCTAATAAAATTCTACATGAATTGAATTGAAATACAACAGAAAACTAATAAAATAAAAACAATGACGGGAATAATTGTATGAAATGTTGTTTTCAGTAAAGTTAATAAACCCACTCTTGGTCCTCACTCCTCAGTAAAGGTTGATGATGTTATCCAATGAATGAATAAAAAGTAATCTGTTTTTACAAAGTATAAAGAACGGTTTCTATAAGCTAATCGGCTCTGAACGTTTGTTTGTGAGTTTAATGACACCACCCCGTTAACAGTTGTATTCATAACAACGTCTAAGGCAGCTATTTTTATTTCGAACATTCAGATGAATAATTTCAACCAACGTTCATTCTTAATCTTTTATAAGGTTATTGATTCCGACTATGATTAACATCGGTAACTTACGGTATTACAGTATACCCTGTATACCTAATTATCACTACACAATAGTTTTAGAACGATATACTTACTGAAATAAAGTTATCTCTTTTTAAAGAACTTGATTTAAGTGGGTATATTAGCTTCGACTGTATCTATGTAACGGAAACTTTGAACGTGATTTTCACCCACTTCATCAAATTAAATTAAGACTGTATACCTACTTATTAAGAACCGATGAAAATATAATAATTTGGTCCGTTTTTTTTTTATTACAAACCTTTTTTGACACTAGAACAGAAGAAAACAAAATCGATTTGATGCAACTTTTTTTGTTTGGTAGCCCTTGATTAGACTTAACAACTGGTATACATTTTATACCGTGCCGTGCCATGTGAAATATCCCACCCCTCTCTACCCACGGGAGTCGTAAGAGCCGACTGAGGGAATACCGGGGGAATGGGCAGCAGCACTCCTTCGAGTATTAACATCATCCACCGCGATCGCCAACCCGCCTGCCAAGCGTGGCGATTACGGCTCTATCCCCCATTGTTGGGGAGGCCTATGTCCAGCAGTGGACGTTAAAAGGCTGATGGATGGATGGATGGATACATTTTATCCCGCTATAGTAGTATCGGGAACCTAAGATATAACCCAAAAACTAGCTTTTGGCTGCGACGAAGCCGCGGGCAAAGGCTAGTAATAAATAAGTAAATATTCACAGACATTTCACACAACGTCCTCTGGTCCCAAACTAAGCTTAACGCTTGTGCTATGGGTAACAGATTACGGATATAATACATTATATTACTTTTTTTTTTGTAAATACATACATATAATAGATAGAAAACACACAGACGCAGTACAAATACCTGTGTTCATCACACAAATAATTGTCCTCAGTGGGAATTGAACCCACGACCTCGTGCACGAAAGTTGGTTACACTACCGACTACGCCACGAGTTCGAGTGAAGTACTTACTCTTGGCTATCACCTTGATTGATAATAGATGTAACAAACGGCTACCAATGACCTATTTATTTGTAACACTTGATCTCTAGTATTAAAGAATGTTTTTTAGATTTTTTAGCTTAATCATAAAACCAAGGAATGCAAAGACGTATCGAGTTTGATACCCAGTCAGAGGTCATTCATAATACAGCACACCGCTTGATATTTTAAGATTTTTGGAATTAAGTTGTGTATTTACCTTTGTATTGTATTTGTTGCTCAGAACAACATAGTGAGGAAACCTGCATGCCTAAGAGGTTTTCTCTGACGGATTGTGAACTCTGCCCACGTGCACTAGGCTAGTGTTGTGGGCTAAGGTCTGAATTGGGGATTCACCATTTTCAATCTGAGAGGAGACCTGTGCGCAGAGTGAGACATACATGGGTTAAATAAAAAATCCCATTGAAAACCAAATCCAGCGATTTATTCTTCATTATTAACTTACATAATTCTGAATAAAAATTTAAGTTACCCATACAAGTGGATAAAAAAATGTTTTTAACGTTAATTGTTCTCTTCAGTTATACCTCCGCTATACATAGAGATCATCTAGAGAAACAAAACGAATGAAATAATATAAATGCTATAATTTGGTGAAAGTGATTTTGTTTTATTAAACAATAGTGACGCGGTCTAAATATTCACCAAATCAATAAAACTATCCTATACAAAGGTACTCTGTGGACTATATAGGCACTGCAAAGTATTATAAAATGTTTGACGTGATTATTAATTGTTAGCATATTAACCCAAAGCTTACCAGATAATTACCATTATGATATTCTCTATTATATTTCCAACCCAATTTCCTAGCTAATAATAGTGTAAATTTATTTCTATCGTACCGGTAAAATAATTATTATTATTTATCGATTATCACATTAAATTGATTGATCTAAAGGCGTACTTACGTGTACTATATCTATAGAAATAAAGTATTGAAACTGCTGTTTTTTTTTTTTGCAGATGCAATTGGCCGAATTTGTTCTCAATATTTAAGAAAGTTTGATAGGTTAGTTCTTATATATTCATTCTACATTTCACTATAATAGATATAACTTAAGAACAGTCGTATAAGCCACATGCAAATCGCCTAGTGTACCTACACCTAAGAAACATTAAAATACAGGGCACCATGTAGATTTATACTCGTACAACTCGAAGTCATAGCAATGTAAAGAATAAGAATTTTATTCCAAATTTAAAATCAATCCATAAAATGCTTTTAATATGCCGTCTCAATATATTATGTACAACTCTAGCCATCAGTGTAGTAGTTCTGGATTCGTCAATAGTCCCTATAGGCTTTAGCCTAGGAACGATGACTTAATCAAACGGGACTCACTTGCCTTGGTAATTAAATAAATATTGCGGATTCAAATTGGTATGACTAACTTATCATCACGCCATTTCCCTTGCGGGGTAGGTAGAGAGAACAGAGTGCCAAGAGGATCTATTCTTGCATACATCTCTCGCTTCCTCAACATTCATAACTCTCTTCATACACGCTCGCCGGTTTCGGAGACTTCTGAGTCCACCTTCCTTCAATACATGACCAATTTGGTCTAGGTAGGTAAGTCTCGGTCTCCCCCTGTACCTACATCTTTCCACTTTCGCATTGTATATCTTGTTAGCCAATATATTTGATTCAAAACTAAAGTTATCGAAACCCTTCGTTGTAAATTATGTAGATATGTATATTTAGTTACAAAAAGGCGGACACCATTAAATCGGTGTTTGACATGTAATTAGACATATCATAATGAAGCCGCAAAATTCTCTATTAACATTAAATTAATATTAAAATAGTCTTCACCTCATCACATTTAAAAATACCAGTTTAAAAATCATTAAACGCTTTGAATAAGTTTAAAATACGGTTAAGAACTTGCTTAGTTGAGAAAATGACCATCATTTTCTCAACTAAGCAAGTTCTTTAAATATTACTATTTTGTAATAGACATCTTGGTCGGTATTTAATTGGCCGGTCGGTTAATAAGGCGCCATTTTTATTTAGCTTATTGATTCGTTAAGTACTGAATCGAACGAACAAACTCACATTCGCATTTATAATATACTTAATATTAGTAAGGAAGTAAGGCTCGCTGATAGTAAAAGTTTGGTTAAATACTGTCTACCTACATGCTAGCTATAGTGTATACTACTGAAAAGAATCAGTGCGTCTTAAAAAGTCTTCCACCATGATTTCATTACATAAAGCCTTTTTCTAAATCTCGAGATAATTATCTCAGCACAGTATTAAAAAGTTTTAAAAGCATTTTACTTTTAATCAATCTTGTTGACGTGTTTCGAGGCGTGTGTTAGTATTAATTGTTAGCTAACAATAAGATTTATTAATTCTCTTAAGATTCGCTAAAAGCAGAGAAAGCCTTTTGTCATGCTCATGATGAACGATCGGTTACAGAATTAAATGTTTACTCAAGATATTATACCTACTTATTTTCATTTAGAGAGCACCATTGCGAAACTCGCTGTTCCAAATTTCAAAATTTGTCGTCGTTCTCTCTTTTTGGTTCATTGTTATTGTCGTTGGGCACAAACCGCCTCATTAATGAGACCTAACTGGCCACAATGATCATAATATGGGTTGTTATATAGTTTTAAGATTTATAATCGATGGTTTTATGACAGAACCTAAGTTCTGCTATACTATTGCTGTATATTATTCTAAAATAATAACATGTCTGTAGGTCTAGGTACTACCCCGGGAGGACGGGGGTCTGTTCCGACGCAGAACCACTGTGCCATTATCCCTGGCCTGGCCCTTGCTGGCGAAAAAGGGAGAGCTTTCATTGTTGCCCTCCTCGTGATAGCGTTCCGGTAGGGATAGATGCGTTGGGTACACCGGAGCTGCTATACCCGTGTCCCTCACAAGTCTTCGTGAGGTAGATCATCTTGGTGGTTTTAGTTGGTAGGCTCTTCGGGGAGAGGTATGCGTAACGCATTTCCCCATGTAAAAAAAAAGGTACTATTGGGAAGTTTTGGCGGGAATATGAAGACCATGTTGCCGCGCCACTCTGCGTTATTTTCCAAAACTTGTTGTTTATTCAAGTGTTAAGGTCTAAAAGTGGTGGCTTTTTACTAATTAACTATTTTTGTATGTTCATAAGTGTTGACAAGTGATGTAATGCGACACCGTTACACCGTGTGGTGACGGACTAAGAATAAAAGCGTCACCACCCCATTATTTCCCACGGCTGTCATACGAGACGACTAAGGGAAGTAAGCAATTATCACCCATTGCATTACTGGTGGTAGGGCTGGGTACCAAGTGTGAATACTCATTTGCTATCGGGCCCGAACGGGGCGGTACCAACATCTCCTGTGTGACCAGTCATGAAGCACGTCAATGTGTTTTGGCTGTAGCAGAAGATAGCTGTTTATTCTTTATTAAGTGGTGCGCAGCTCTCAGTATAGTTGAGTCCATGAGCGACGGTTACCACTTACCATCAGGTGGGCCGTGGCTCTCAGCCATCATTAGTAATAAAAAAAAACCATGAGCTTTTGTCTTTTTGTCTCCAATACTCCACAGAAGCAATGAATTAAACTTAACTGTGGTCAGAGAACAACGACGTTAGTTTTACATTTAAGTTTCTGTTAGGCTGATGGTTCTGCCAAACCAAGCCACCGTCACCACAATAATAATGCTTAAACTCATTATAAAATAATTTGACCACGTAATACCAAGACCTGAGCTGAATTTATTTTGACGGGCCCATATTGAAGTAACAAAATAATCAATCAACAAACATATGGCACAAGTACGAAGCTACATTATTTTTATAACAGGATGTGTAAAGAATGGAAAACTATATCGGGAGCTCTTAGTTCGAATAGAATCTAATTGTTATTTCCCGTCGACGAGGTTTTAAATTAAAAGAATTGCACAGATGTAACATATTTGTGTGTATAATGTTTGTTAACATTATTATGTCTGTTAAATCTATTACTGCTGCACTGATGGCGGAGTGGCTTAGATACCGGCCTCCCGCCCGAGTGTTGTGGGTTAGGTTACAAATGGTTGTTCTGAGTTTGGGTGTTTGTGTCCGTGAAATTGTATATTTGTAAAGTCCCCCGCGATACAAGGATTATTACATAGAGCAGGCTGTTGTTAAAAAAAATGTAAGAAATGGATCTTAAATTGTTGTACAGTTTAGTTTTTTCCCTGCTGATTAATCAAAAATACAAGCAGCTAAGTTACTGCATATAAACTAAACTAACTGCCAGTGAAAGTGCCGTGCAAATCGGTCGAGCCGTTTCAATGATTAGTCGGAACTTGATAATGATATCTCGCTAGCCTTAACCCAAACTTTGTTGGTCGGCTTCCTATCTCTTCGGTTTTAGCCCATGGAGCGAACGCCCATCTGACCTCCACGACCCACTAAGGGGACCACTATCGACCTTAGAACAAGATCGAAATAAAAATTTTAAACAGGACTCTTGACTACTTTTTCAACTGCCAAGTTATTGTTTGACAGTCTGGACCCACTGCTTAACGTGCCTTTCGAAGCATGGAGGAGGTTAGATGACTTTTTAGATGAAGGCAGAACGAAAGTTGCTTAACCTTGCCGATCGTTCGAACTGCATGTGTACAACTAGGCTACGACCTCCTCAAGGACGCTATAAAAAAAATACATTTTAAAATGTCCTTAGAATATAAAAATGTTCTATATACTCCTAAATTAATATGAGTGTATCTATAATATAGCGGCTTTTGTGATATAAACGAGGCGTATGCTGTCTGCTTCATCCATATCTCCTGATTAATGAATGACAAACTCATTGTTCCACTCTGTATTCAGATCCCAGAGGCAGTGTAACATTTAATTGGTTTCGGTTATAGCAGTTACATATTAAATAAGGTCATAGACCCTATTCTACGTGGAGGTATGGTTTGAAACTTTTTTATTTTTAGATATTCTATTGTCATACTGGGTTTCGGCGCGATAAGAATTTTAAACATGGAACTTATTAGGCACAAAGGAAGGTTGTCAGAGGCAAAATAAACATGATGTCGAATCTATTGCATAATTAGGTACCTTTTTTAATAGATACGTTACGCCCTTATGGCAAAGGCAAAATCTTTATCTTAGGCAAACTTAGTAGTAAGTAATAAGGATTACCTTATTACTTCTAAATGGCTTACAAAGATCTAATATAGAAAAAAACAGATCTCTTCAAGATTGTATTATTTTTTTAAAGTTATACATACCCTCTACTCTACAGATCTATACAATAATTTGATACATAATTACTTTGAATTGGATGCATATGAGGTAAATATGTACACATACATATACCAACCCAATTAAACTTTAAGGTCAACGAATAGGATAATTTAATACTAGTGTTGTTTGTAAGTTGCAACTACTCTTTTGGTGTTGGGAACCGGTAAAGCCCGTAAGCAAATTTAAAATTAGAATACGCTATGTTCTTCCTTTTTTCTCGTGCAAACTACTTCAAATTATGCCACAAACTACATAATCTAATTATCAAAAGAATAAATATATAAAATAAATTAAAAAGCTCAAGAAGTATCATAACAAAAGGAATAATTTAACAAAATAATGAAACTATATTGTAATGAATTAATATCTTATGATTATAAAATTTAATTTAGCTGTAGCGTTACAAATGATTACAGTCGCAAGCGCTGTTTTGAACTCTTTTGGCTGTGTTGTTACAGTCTTTTATATGCGTCTTTATAGATTATGGTGTTTACGCCTTTAACAACTTAGCAGTGGCCTAATTAATTAATGACAATTAGAGAAAATGAATTTTACCATGTACGTAATAAAATTATAATTGCATAGAGATATTTATGCGGTGTAGAATGACGGAAATATTTATAATATAATACAAAATTGACCCAGTTTTATGATCCATGCATATGAAATCACGGGCAAAAGCTACTATCTATATAATGCCAACCATAAGACAGACACATTAATATTAACACATTACTTAGGTACTGAGTATTTTGACGAACATTTTATTGGGATATTGGGAGAGGCCTCTATATGTTCAGCAGTGGATTAACTGATTGATTATTTTGGCGCTACTGTATAACCCGCCTGCCAAGCGTGGCGATTACGGCACTATCCCCCATATGAGCGAAACACATGTTGTGGTGTTCTCTTGGGGAGGCCTATGTCCAGCAGTGGACTTCGAAAGGCTGATGGATGGATGGATGGATGACTGGCATAAACATACATACCTACATACACTTCAAAGTCAATTGCGAGTCATACATTCTAGAATTTACAGCTAAAGTTATCATTAGTGAGTTGTCACCGAAATGCAAAGTGATAAAGCGTAACTGTTACATATATACCTACTTATATGAATTGAACCGAAACAATCAGAAGTATTTTTTTACAAAATACGTAGGTACAATGAATTTGATAATTCAGATCGTTCACTTTCTCTCGTGAGTAAAATATCTACACAACGACTAAAAGTCTGTGACCTTGCGTATGTACTTAATTATATACTTACTGTATGTAACACACATCACACACATGTTCGGGGATTTGCTCCTACGTTAGTTACTTTAAGTACCACCTAATGAGAGTGTTGCACTAATATTGCAAGATTAATCATAGACGCATATCTACTGGACAGGAGGACTGCATTGCCAGAAAGCAGACGTTGACTAGCTTTTAAAATCAACATTTTCATCAAATCTGGTACTCTCTAAGAATTTGATATGTTTTATGACTGAACATTATAGTTACGAATAATTTCATTTCATTTCAGCTTTTATGAGGTATATTTATTAATTAACCAGAACAATAACGAGCTCGTAACAACTGTTTTAGATCGTAATCAAAATTTACCTGTGTGGGTACCATACACTCGGGACGATATCGAAGTCAGTATCTTATAAGCCATCCTTTCTTCCAAATTGGTGGAGAAAAATGGTTAAAGAGGTGATACCAAAAAAGTTTTAACAACACAGAGCATCACGACTGTATTCCCCGAAGGTGTAGGCAGAGGTGTATTACACACCGACGATTCGCCAGTTATGTTTAAGTCCCAAGTAATAGGGGGCGAGTATATAATTGCCGTCTACCGGGCACATTTCCAAACTCCGGGTTGCTACTGATAATTGTTCTTTTTACGAAAAATCTTTATAACATTGCCTGACCCGGGGATCGAACCCGAGACCCCATGATCAGCAGTCGTTTACACTACCTTTGCACCACAGAGGCAGTTAAAAGTTTTGATATAAAGGTATCTAAGTACTAGGAAATATTATAAAAACACCTTTGTGTACGAAACAAGCCCTGCTTCGTCATATACTCGTAAAATCGATAACTTATCTAGCGATTTTACATCAATTCTATGAACTAAAAATGCATCCTTGAATGTCTAGATATAAATGATTAATACGTATCATATTAACGGAAAATTCCTGGCTGCTTATATGTTTATAAAATCTCTACTGATATTATAATGCGAAAGTGCGGTTATGCATTGCTTTCATGCCGTAACTATTCACCAACATCATACTTATATCCCAGAATCCAGAAAAGGTCACAGATTTTTATTTAGAAAAAATAAACGTTAGTAAATAAGCTACAGAGTAACGTATTTTTTATATTAGACGCGGACGGAGTCGCGAGCAGAATCGGCTACTTATTACATAATTTGCTCAAGTCAACGGGCAATGTTTATGGTGGCTAAGGACAAAATTTATCAAAAGCATATTTCACTATGTGTTTTAAACAGCCGTGTGGGGCCGGCTTTAGCCGTGTCGGGCCGGCTTTAGAATTGTCCCACCCCTCTCCATCCATGGGAGTCGTAATAGCCGACTGAGGGAATACCAGGGGAGTGGGCAGTAACACTCCTTCGAGTATTAACAACATCCATTGCGATCGCAAACCCGCCTGCCAAGCGTGGCGATTACGGCACTATCCCCATTCTTGGGGAGGCCTATGTCCAGCAGTGGTCTTTAAAAGGCTGATGGATGGATGGATGCTTTAAACACCCTTATGTATATTAATTGATTGATATTATTTATTATTTGTTCGGCTGAAAATGATACTGGTGAATAATTTCACACCCTTAACGTGTGTGCAGGTTATGAAAAATGGGAATACAAACGAGTACAAAGTATAGATGCCCTTGCATCGCTCATTGGGTTTTGACAATTTGGAATAACCTTATTCACATGTAATTTGTGTTGCTTATACATATATACGGAGGTACGAGACTCCTCTAAGATGAAAAGGTAAGGATTTGTGGACGTTTGTCGCTGGTTCGACACAACTCACTAGAAACCTAGTAGTGTTTCTTTAAGGAGATTTTTCAGGGATATAGGTTTCCAAAAGGACTTAGTATGACGCCTGCCTAGAATTCCAGCAGGCCTCAAATTGTGAATGAAACCTGATACCTCTAGGCTGGATTAGTTGGTATGACCACAAGCCTACACTCAGCACACTTTAGATGAGATGCTCTTAAAATGTGAGCGATAATGGATTAGTTTCATAATGAAAAATATTCTAAACAAAGAAAATCTTGTAATGTACATTTATTGTTTTAGCCAAAACTTTCAGAAACAGCGAGACCTTGATGTCAATACTACATAGAAGGTGAAATAATAATCTTGAAACTGAGGTGTCACCGGCAATGTAAATATAAATACAGATGTTGGTTGTGTTTAAGAATTGAGATAACGTGTCTGCCTGTGTAAATTAGATAGATTGCGAACTTTATTTTTTATCAGATAAAACAATAAAAACGTCTGTATCGAAATTAATATCTGTTACCATCTTATTAGACCAAGGACGGAAAATTAATTAGGAAATATAATTACGAGAGAAGAAAAGCTGAAACTTCGAATCCTGTGAGAAACTATGGGTGGATGGGTGATAGGAATCTAATTTCACTAAAACTACAATAGGTAGATATAACACAGGATCTACTAGTTAAGGAGTTAGAAGTGAAGGACAATTTTGAGAATGGCATTCCCAAATCATGATTGGTACTAAAATGACACGAGCATTAGACATAACGCGCGCTGTTTTTCTTATGACTCAGATGTATAAACATTTTTTACACGAGTTCACAGACTACACATTTTTTGCGTCCAACGAGATCGAATTTACACACGATCCATTGTTAACCGCTAAGAAAATTGTGTCGCCAAAACTGTTTGACGTTTCACTTTCACTGTGAAATCCATTTTGTAGCAGTAAAAATGCTTTGAACATGTATCGTATATTACAAGACTTGTTAAGTTTTTAATGATTTCGAGAGATGATATTTATAGTTGATATTATAATATTCTACGTTATTTTCCAAAACTTGTGTTATTTCAAGTATTAATGTGTAAAAAATTGGTGGCACTTTCCTAATTAACTATTTTTGTTTGTGCATAACTGTTGGCAAGTGATAGGTATAATGCGGCGTAACGTGTTTTTTGTGTTGCCAACAAAACTCCTAGGAAGCTTCCTGTAAAGTCACCACCATTTTTCTGAGGCATAACTGACTTGATAATGACATGTTTTGTATGATTTTGACTGTAGCTTATTTGACGAATTAATTAATTTTACTAAACTTAATCGATGCAACATAAAACTTGACACTGGGAACAATGGCTAATTGCCACAATCAAAAAAGAAGAAGTACATAAGTAGGTCAAAGAACCCAAATATCTTAATGTTATTATGATAAAATTCCTTAGAACCGATATTTTAACAGAACGGTTTTAAAAGCAAGGTAGACAAAAAACAGTAGCAGCTGTAGCATGCCGCTGTGCAATTTTATAGATGATTATTCTGATGGAATTTAATGGTCCAGTTGCTGTATGTAACAGCACGTTTACATGTTCCATGGTCCACGGAACACCATAGACCATGACCATGAACATTTAAACACCTGCCACGTTCAAGTATCTACCCCCATTCTCCCCCAATAAACAGTTATTAGAATTACTATACGGTCTAAATCTTATTGGTTTTCTGGAATATTTTTCAAAAGTAGCGCCGTCTATTTGGTCGTCTATGCATAGTCTGAATCGCGAATAGAGAACATTTTTTTTAAATTTGAATCTGTATTATTATAACGCTGTAACAGAACTGTGTACATTTAAGGCATTTGAGAAAAATTACTACTAGGCTATTTAGACGCCTCGGAACACAAAATATTTTTTTAGTATTACCTATTTACTGACTGTTTTTCTGTTTGTTTGTTACTACTACTGAACGGATTTTAATGAAAGTTTTTGGTTTCATAGCTCTTGATTAGACTTGAAAACTGTTAAGTATGTGTTTTATCCCGTTCTTAGAGTAATATCAGGAACCTGAGATAGGTATAACATAAAAACTAGCTTTGGCCTTTGCTAGCCGTAATATGATATATCAGAGTTTTAAAGTCCATTTTTATTTATTTAGACTTATTTTTAAGTCTCTAAAATCATGACAAATGAGCAATGTCGCTTTCTATAATGGCTTTTAAAGTTATATTTGTGAATTCGTTAAATACTTGATCGTTCTTTCAAGTTTCCAAAAGAGGATGATATTTATTATCTAGTTATAAATAAAAATTAATAATTTAAATATATTGTTTCTGAATGCCAGTTATAGGTACATTATAATAAAGAAAGCGTAACAGGAATTTTAAATAAGTAACCGTCCATATTATTGGTGCGTGTGTTTGAAACTAGTTTCTTTTGTTGATAAGCTAACAGAAAATGTCTGGACGTGTCGTTGACTCCTGCTGTGTATTTCTATTTTATTTATACATTATATATATCGATGTTAAGATAAGTCTTAATACGCGCTTTTAGATAATACATCAAATATAATAATGCATAAGGCGAGTAAGTGCTTAAGGTAATAATAGTGGTTCGATTCCCAGTCCATCGAAATTATGTTTTGTTTACAATTTATCACTGCTCGGTGAATGAAAATATCGTGAGGAAATCTGCATTCTTGATAGATTTTGTCTATGGCTTGTGAAGTGTGCCGACCCGTAACGCGCCAGCATTTTAGTCTATGGCCTAATCCATCTCACTGTGAGAGAAGATCTTTGACCAATACCAGGCCTAAAAAATTAGCGAATTTAAATACTACTACAGGCTATTTATTATCTGCAAAAACTGCAATCCCATTAAAGGAGCAAACCATGTTTCCGCGATAGAAATAGCCTATATCCTTCTCTGTGTTCCGGACTGTATAGTTAATAGATACGGCGTGAAATCGAACCAAACTAATAATAAAAATTAATTTATTATAATGAAAACATTTTTGATCTGTATTTTAGCACTTGACATGCTCAGCTACCACTTTAAAGAACAAATGATTTGTGAAAATTTTGAAAAAGATAACTTTACCTAGTGCGAGCAGGAATCGAACCTGCGTCCCTTCCAATCCACTTCCACTTACCCGGATTGGAAGGAATGCAGGTTCGATTCTCGCTCGCACTAAAGTTCTCTTTTTCCATAATTGTTTTTTTAATATATTATAAGTCGAGCTTTGCACTAGGTTTTACAGACCGTTTTATGCCGTGTGGGGCCGGCTTTAGAATTGTTCCACCCCTCTCCACCCATGGGAGTCGTAAGAGCCGACTGAGGAAATATCGGGGGAGTGGGCAGCAGCACTCCTTCGAGTATTAACTACATCCACTGCGATCGCCAACCCGCCTGCCAAGCGTGGCGATTACGGCACTATCCCCCATTCTTGGGGAGGCCTATGTCCAGCAGTGGACTTTAAAAGGCTGATGGATGGATGGATGGATTACAGACTATTTTCTTTTTGTAAAAGTCTTTTAATAAACAATAAGTTAGTCTCGTTACATAAGTAGTACCTATCTCTTAGTAGCCTGTGCTCGTTTCTTATGCGAGCATTGGGGAAAAGGATGTACAAATTAATTGAGTCACTAGCTAAAAGGATGAAAATACGTATTCGATCATCACCTATACTGCTTCAATAAAGTAATTAGGTATATTTTTAATTTGAGACGTAGTGACCGCTATATCAGCCAAAACGATGATACGCCCCTCTACGTTACAGGACGTATAAAAAATTATCTAAGTATAAAAAGTCTACATGATTTTCAGGAAACACTTGTAGAAGGGTTCCTTGGGAAAAATGTTGATTGTCTAGGTCTAGGGCGAGCTACCGAAGCTGCGGTACTGATACTATAACAGAATACAACAGGCGAAAAGCCAAATTTTGTGGTGCAGAATTTTCAGCAATTAATGTATTGTAAACTAATGATTTAATACGAATATCATTATCTTTTGTTCACTTATATACTCGTACTTATGTCGTAACATCACAGTTACGAATATTTGTGGTTTGAACATTAGGTTTTTGAGTTTTTAGTTCTGTGTGTTAGTTTTCCTGGAGGCGTTACCCTTCACATTGTTAAGTAGAATATACCTACAATTATGCGAAATTCATACCTGTACGTATACCTAGATACCTTATCTCTAAGTAACCGTACATATAGGTATGTAGATATTCATGCAAACATGCGTAGACATTAGTAAAGTAGCTCTATTGTGTACCTAATTAAATATAGTCACGTGCAGACAAATACGTATATATAGGTACCTGCGTATAGTGATTGTTTATACAATTTTATCTCACAATGTGGCGCCAAGTAATAACAAAATAGATTAATTTCGTGAAGTGCATGCATTTAATAATACAGCCGATTTATAAAATAATGATAAGCGGCAGTAGGTAACCACTATCATTATCTTTACAAATCAGGGTCGTTAGCGATAAGTCATGTAAGTGGCTAGCGATACAAAAATTGTCTTTGTACAATATTCTAGACTTCAATATCTCTAAAATGCCTTCTCCTTAGGTAAGATCTATTAATCTGTAGTAATGGTGGTGCTTACCGTTAAATGTGTCGTATGCTGTAGGTGTATATTCATCCCGAAATGTGTCCTGCGCATAAGCAGCTATCAAAGAGCTCTTCCCCACTGCCCCATCACCCACCAACACACACTTAATCTTTTCCTTCTTTCCACCTTTAACCTTCCTCCTATCCTTTATCTGAAACATCCGATTCAAAGTCCTTCTGCTCTTTTTATCCCTCACAGCCCATTCATTCATTTTATCACAGTTATTAACGGCTTCTGATGTATTGCCATGTTTGACAGTACGACCGTTCTCCTCGGCCACTTCGGAATAGTCGTAGTCATCGTCGTCTCGTCGCGATATCGGGAACTGGCTCGGACTGTGCACTCCGAATACAAAGGGTCCATCGCTCTCAGATCCACGGGCAGCGAACCCGTTTGCTGGAGCTGGCGGCTTCGCGTAATGCACTACCGGAGCTTTGTATTGATTGGCAAGGTAATCATCTGACACCTGCGGATCAAACCTAAACACTAACTCCGCTTCTCTGCGGTCCAAAGTTAACTCAGGAGTAGCTTTGTCTTGAAAATATCCGACTTTCTCACGAGCTCTTGTCTCCTGCAGCCGCTTTTCGAGTTCTACGTTCGACGGTTTCAAATAGTATGGTCGGTATTCATACGGGTAATCCGTAGGCAGGTTTCTTGTCGCGGGCAAGGGCCGGTGCGGGCCAGTGTCGCGGGGAGGCGCGCGTGGTGGGACCAGTAAAGGCTTTTGCGGTTCCGCCAACAACGGCCGGCGCGCCGATAAATTCGCATTCCTATTAAACATGATCCCTTCTAAACTGGGAGACATTTGCACTGTCACAATTTTCTGCGGATAAAAACATTAACACTATATGCGTTCGCGCACATTACTCGCGTGTGTTTGAATTAAGTCGTGGTGTGTAGAGCGCGCGGGCTCGGTAGTGTTCTCTCGCGACGAAACATAAAACGCGACTGTGCTAACTGTCTCACTCGAGCCGCGGTCTCGTCTCGTCTCGCTCGGAGTCTCGACGCGGTAGCCGCACACCCTTCGCACGGAGAAATGACCTGTTGCTTGCTTCTGTTACCTGTTCAGGTACAAACTACAAACAAACGACCGTTTCGCAAGCAAAGCGCAGCTGCTTCTAACAAAGCCCGTCATATGGCAACGCAAGCCGCGTCACATAGGCCCTTGAGGATATTCATTCTTTCATTCATGATGCCCAAAGATGAATGGACTGCGACGTGTTTTGATTACTAAATAAACCTTTAGCAAAAGGTTTTAGATCAACATTATGTATTATACATATTAATATACCTCCACGCTTATTATATAGATATAAGCCTAGATTCTCGATAGCTACAAATAAAACATATATTTTAACTACCAGGAACATTAAACATATCGAGACATTTATCAATAAATACATGTCGAACTTTACAAATTTACACAAATGGCGTAGTGGTTTAGATATCAACCTCACGGGATGAGCCTTGTGGGTTCCATTACCATACACAACGGTTGTTCTGTGTCCTTTGTGTCCGCCAGTTGTATGTGTGTAATCCTTAGACGAAGGATATTATAGACAAGCTATCAGCTTATGCAGTGTCGAGATAGCAATATAGATAACCGGAATAATTTTAAAAGAACTTATGATTAAAACTTTGTTGACTAAAAATGTACTACCTGTTTTAGCCGGGTAAAAGAATGTCAGGACAAAAGAAATTGCAGTTATGCTTATATTTTGCTTAAAATGTATTAGAACATGTAATATTAGCGTATATAACGTGATTAATAAAGGTTTTTTTACGTCAATATAAAAACAAGCTTACACACTGATGATGGGGACGGTTGGCCACCTTATTGTTTGGACCCAGTTCATTGGGTCCAAATACAACTGCCGCATACGCCAAAAGGATAAATATACTTACACCTGTGTCTCTCTCACTCTTGGTAAAACCTAGTATGTACATCTTTTTCTTCATCCTTACGGATGCAAACAAACCCGCTGCGGACAAACCCGCTTCGATTCAGGCCTTGGAGGAAAACATCACGCGTGTCATTCAGTTACCAGTCGAAATGCTCGAACGAGTCATCGAAAATTGGACTCAACGGATGGACCATCTGCGACGTAGCAACGGCCAATATTTGATAGATATAATCTTAAAAAAATAAATGCCAAAGAATGTTCTTTCATATGATAATAAACATTCTCCATTAAATTTGAATTTTCTGTTTTTTTCTTTAAAAAAGTAGGGAACCTCGATATGGATCACCTCTTAGTAGCGGGATAAAATGTATACCAGTTGTTAAGTCTAATCAAGAGCTATCAAATAAAAAAAGTTGCATCAAAATCCGTTCAGTAGTTTTTGCGTGATGCGCGAACAGACAAACAGACAAAAAATCTAAAAAAAATATCGTTTTGTGTTTAGACACGCCCATGGCCCAATAATACAGGCCTGCTCAAATCGTTGACAGATTGCCGCAACTACGTCATAATGACGTTACATTTTCCTTGCCGTTTTTCAAATAAAATACTATTTAGGGTAAATAATAACAGATGACGGCATTTTAAAAATAATAATACCAATCATTTACTCATTAAAAATGAATGTTTAATTGTTTACAGTAATTATAATTTCAGAATTTCTAGTCAAAATTGGTTTATTTTTATAAAAAGTAATCTTAGTTACTAATATGAGCAGAATCGTAGTTATTAGTCTGGCAGCATAGCGCGGTTGTTGTATCTGACAGATACATGACAACTATCGCTTTTAGCCGTTTCTCTTTCAAACCAACGAGAAAACTAGCTCGTTCTGTTAACATCGAATCTCAAAGTTTTTCCAACCATGGTGATATGCTACATGAAAAATATACAAACTAATAAGTGAAACAATTGTAGGTACTCCTACTATTGTTTCATATGGTGAGTGTGAGCGCTGAGGCCCTCCTTATCCTCTCCTTGTTATCCTTCCTTCGCACTGCCTATCACTTTCCTTAGAGCAGGAGTCGCACGAGTGATGCCTCTGGTGTTGCTAGCGTCTATAGGTTACGGTAAACGCTTACCATAAGGTGGTGGGTATTATAAAAAAAAAAATGCTGGTTAGAATGGAGAATAGAACGTTTAAATAGAAAATTTGAAAACAGGCTAGAGGCTAATTTATAGAGTGCCTTTTCAGAGAGTAGTTCAGTATATTTATAATTTTGTACGCCAAATAAAAATTCCACCATTTTTCTAATCCAAGTCACGTTTATAACTCGCGACTCATCTTCAAATTTTTAATCCTCACTATAATATAAATGTGAAAGTGACTTTAATTATCAGTATTTTTGTTACGCTTTCACGGCGTAACTACTGCACCCCAGAGTACTAGAGCTCAGAAAAGGACACAGGCTACATTTAATCCCGGAAAAATGAATGACTTCCTCGGGTTAGCTATTTTTGCATAAAGCTAATTAAAGTGCAGTAGCGACATATTTATATTCTGAAACCACCCGGACGGAGTTGTGAGTAGAGTCTAGTTTAATATATTTTAGCTTTTATAGACAGTAATACTTTTTATTTCAGACTTCTAACCTTTAAAGGGTTTGTCGGTGAATTGTGGAGAAAAAAAATTTAGAGCCAATGCTGCCTTGTTGATGACGTATGCACGGCAAAATTTTGTATTTATTTATTTATTGGGCCATGGACACGCCTATATAGCCTAATTCAGTCCTTTTTTTCAAATATATTATTTGTCAAATAATAGTATAAGATGACACAAGATTACCACAAAAACAAAACATTCTTTCCAATGTCACAGAATTAATGGCTGGTTAATTTTAACTAATTCAAATGGGCCGTGGCTCATCTGCCACTAAAAGCAATATAAAAAAATGGCTGGGCTAATGAAATATGTCTGTAAATTTCATCAAAGTTAGTCCAACCGTTTAAGAATCGATAGGGAAAGTATGCACTTACACTTAACCAGTGGACCAGTCTAGGAGATCTAAAATGGATGTGTTTAGTAGCTTAGAATAATAACGCTTAGAACCCGAGTAGGTCCAAACGGAGTGAAGCTTTTCATACAAATCTACTATTTATTACAATTTTCTATCAGAAAACTTTTTTTTTGCCGTGTGGAGCCGGCATCAAGAATAGCTCCACCCCGTTTCTTCCTATGGGAGTCGTAAAAGCCGAGTAAGGGATTACCGGGGGACCGGGCAGCAGCGTTCCCCTGTGTACTAAAAACATCCACTGCGATCGCCAAACCCGCCTGCCAAGCGTGGCAATTATGGCAATACCCCTCCCTAGGGGAGGCCTATGTCCAGCAGTGGACGATCATAGGCTGATGGATGGATGGATCAGAAAACTATATAATATATGAGTATCGTGGTTTGGCAAAACTAGAATAGTGTGCCATTTTCCTCACTTTTTGGGGATAATATTTTTACTTGTATCATTGTTTGATCGTATGTGTGGGTGCCGTTGAATGTAATTACGTGACGTTTACGCACACATTAATCGTTAAGTTGCTTTAAATTTGAGCGGAATTATAAATGAAACTATCGTTCTGAGCGTTATTATTGATATTATTCTAAGTTTAGTAGATAATAATTTTTCTAGTAACATTGCTTCAATGCTGGCAGGCAAATGTTATATTTTATGTGGCCAATCTATCGCGTGATTAAGGGAATCCGTAACAATAGATTAACCATTTTGCGACAAATAGCAAAATTGCAAATACGTATGTGTTCGTCGTATATTGCAAAACACATCCATTTTAAACCAATCAAGTAACCAACCATGTATAAGTACTAGCCATCGGGTCCTCTATCGATATCCTGACAAATTAGTATGAATATCGATAACATCCACCCCAGATAAATAATTGTTTAACGCTAACAGTAGGTACCTATTGTGTTTCTTGTATTATTATTTATTAAATGAAACTTATGGCAGCTCTACAAGACAAAAAAAAACACTTCAGTCTGTAGGTATTGGATTCAAATCTTAGATATTCGAAGTGCGCACTCTAGTCTATCTAGGTATATTATAAAGCTGTACCAGAGCTGTCTCTGTACATTTAAGATATTTGAGAAAAAATTACTGTATTAGGCTTTATAAGCGTGTCTATACACAAAACTATTTTTTTTAGATTTTTTCCTCTCTGTTTGTCTGTTTGTTCGTTCGTCACGCAAAAACTACCGAACGGATTTTGATGCAACTTTTTATTTGGTAGCTCTAGATTAGACTTAAAAACTGGTATACATTTTATCCCGCTACTATATCGGGAACCTGTGATATAACGTAAACACTAGGCTAGTAGTAAATAAATAGGTATGCTTCTAAATGTACTTTTAGGGTTGTTGTTTGTTTTAATGGGCAGGGTCCCTGGACACTGGAAGAATAGGACTTTCGTGCGGGTACCACAGAAATGTGGCATCCAGGGTCATACGTAGATACCGTACGGTGTCGACCAAGGCGGCCTGCGCGTTGGCCGGAATTTAAAATTTTGTGGGTGAGGGTGGGGCCCTCCCTCACTACGCACTACCCTGTTCTTTGCCCCGAATGACAGGGTGTGTGGTAAGGTACTACTCGTATATTTTTTATTCCTGCCTTAACAAAAAAAGGTATCATAGCCGTCTCTCCGCCTTTATTGGCGGGCCACTGGAACTATGTTACATTACTTCAGTGGTACTTAGTCATATACCTACTCTGGAGTTTTAGCGGGAACATGAAAAACATCATGTCGCCGCTCTGTATTGTTTTCCACAACCTGTGTTACTTCAAGTTTAACAACGTTGGTTTTATGTTTCTGTTAGGCTGATGGTACTGCAAAACCAAATCCTTAAATTAATTTAAAAAAAAAACTATATACTTACTATTATTACTGTCAATAATGACATATTCAGCGTTGCCAATTCTCGGGGAATTCTCCAAACTGAAGGGAATTTCAAGACAATTGGGTAATCTGTAGGGAAAGCACTAATGAGTGGAAATTAAAAATATTATTTAAAATTGTACCCCTATTGTATAATGCTTAAAAGTTTAAAACTTTTTGCACATGGGTAAAATTTTAAGTATGTTTTTCTAATGTTTCGATCGTAAACTTTCAATATTTCAGTAATTTTCTCTAAATTACTAAATTACTTAATGCTCAAATATCCCGAATAATTTTATTTTGAATATAAATAGTTGTGAGTGGTATTATTAAATTTAAGTAAATAACAAGACTTTTTGCCGTGTGGGGCCGGCATCATGAGTAGCTCCACCCCGTCTCTTCCTATGGGAGTCGTAAAAACCGACTAAGGGATTACCGGGGGACCGGGCAGCAGCGTTCCCCTGTGTTAGTACACAAAACATCCACTGCGATCGTCAACCCGCCTGTCAAGCGTGGCAATTATGGTAAAACCACAATTTTGGGGAGGCCTATGTCTAGCAATGGACGATGAAGGGCTGATGGATGGATGGATGGAAATAACAAGAATAATTTTATTTCTAATGTATGTAGGTTTGAGTGGTTTTATTAAATTTAAGTAAATATTGTTATTATTGTGTTACGTCGTTCAATTGTAGGTGACGAAAATATGCTCAAGATTTTTACAGATGTTTGTAGGTAAATGAAGACTAGTGTTGGCAGCGATCCCATCTTATGTCATTGTCAATGTTGTGGAAGCAATGTGTTTTTGTAAGGTTATAAATTTATAAAATTGAATTTTAATATAACCCTTGTGTAAATAGTGACTATACTTAATAATACACTTACCGCATAATGGCTAAGTTCAAATTGAGTGAGTATGGTGTGATTTTCTTTCCACTTCTATAAATATTTGCAATGTGCTAAACCTGTGTAATTATAACAAGATGTAGAAAAAAAAAAACAACTAATTCGCTTTATAGAACAAATTATTTATGAAAGAAACTTTTCGTTCTATTAAAGTTAAAAAAAAGTGGAAAAGAGAGCTTTACTGTGAGCAGGATTTGAACCTGTGGAATTACTGTATATAATATTTTAGTACCGAATCTAAGCTAACTGAGATACAATCTCATCATCTGAAGTTCTAAATTATTTTACTAAGAATTTACACTAGAGTAGGTATACATTCCTATTTTTTCTCATCTCATTTAAAACCGTTAATCCATTATGCGTACCTAGGAAAAATACTTGCGGGTAAATAATTTATTGCATCTTCACAGAAAAACCTTCAAAGAGACAACCGGCCCGTCTCCGTTATAAGATAGAAAAAAAAGTAAGAGATCACAATAAAAAACAAAAGAAGGAAGCAAAAAAGAATCCAAAGTCTAAAAAAACAAAACCTATTCAAATTCCTAATGGCTGTCCCTTTAAAGAAGATATTTTAAAAGAAGTGGAAGAGGTGAAAAGGCACAAAGAAGAAGAAAGACAAAAACGTAAAGAGCTGGCTAAATTAGAAAAACAGAAGAAGATGGAAGAGAAGAAGAATAGTAACAATAATATGGACACATTAGTTAGTAATCATTTAAAATGACAGTCTGTAGGTTTTCTTAGTAAAGTTAAGGTTCGCAATGCATTATGAACTGCTACCGTAATTGCTGCTAAAGGGCCTTAGCAATACTAGGTAAACAGTCAGGCCACGTCAGTCATACAATAGAATAATATCTCAATTTATTAACAATTCTTCCTTTTTGATTGTCTTCATAATTATTCTATTATTATTTCATTCTAAAATTAATTTCATTTTTATTGTCAGGGCATCTAAGGACATGGGCACCATAAACATTGAGACTTATTCTATAACACATATTCCAACTCTGATTTACTTATGGAATTTTCGTCACAACAAGATAATGAGTAACATTATGAAATAAAACTACATTTATGGGATCAGTCACATTTACTAGATTTTCTACTATCCTGTCGTTTTGAATACTTAATTTCCTGTAAAGTTAATAGTATTTTAATTAGAGATGGATTTATTGATGTCATTACAGGTAGCAAATGCTACAGCAAGAGGTAAAATCCACGAAGCATTTAAAGGTGAAGAGCAGTCGTATGATGTTGAGTTTGGCAAGGACAGAAGGCAAGAAAACTCTCTCAAAACTTACTACAGAGAATTTAAGAAGGTCATTTCTGAAGCTGAAGTTATATTGGAAGTGGTTGATGCAAGAGACCCTTTAGGTAAGAGTTTCAATGACTAGTTCTACTAACATTTATCTCCAAAGTGAACTATTGCTCTGGGAGAATTTTTTTTATACTAAGTGAACAATCATACAGCCCACCTGATAGCAAGCGGTTACCATAGCCTATTGTCGCTAGCAACACTAGAGGCATCACTCGCGCGTCACAATCCTCAAGGAAAGAGATAGGAGGTGAATAGGGTGGATAATAAGGAGAGGATAGGGAGGGGGTTTGGGCCTCCGGCGCTCTCACTCACCATATGAAACGCAACGGTAAGATTAACTACCATTGTTACATGCTTGTCTTTCATCAGAGTATAAGCACTACCACTATTGTTGTGACAAAACAAGCCTATCTTATTTTTTTTTAAATAGTTGTGTGTTTGTGTTTGATACAATTATATTTGTTTATATTTGATAAAAAAAAACTCCTAGAGACACATCACATTCCTTCTTACCTTCTACTTAGGTATCACATAAAGGTTATAACTTATGTCTTCTTCAATTGATGTAATTTGTGGTTTTTTGTCCGTGTGGTGACGGACTAAGAATACAAGTGTCACCACCCCATTCTTTCCCGCGGGTGTCTTATGAGGCGACTAAGGGAAGTAAGCAATTATCATCCATTGCATGACTAGTGGTAGGGCTGGGTACCAGTGGGAGTACTCACTTGGTATCGGGCTCGAGCGGGTGTGGTACCACCATCTCCCATGTGACCGGCCATGAATGAAGCACATTGTTGCGTTTTGGCTGTAGCAGGAGGCCGTTTATATTTCATTTCATATCCGTGAAATGAATTGGTGAGCAGCGGCTTGACAATACTCTCGGTATAGTCGAGTCCATGGGCGACGGTTACCATTTACCATCAGATGGACCGTGGCTCGTGTGCCACTACATGCAATAAAAAAAATAATAAAAAAAACACATTTTAGAGATTACATGGTACTTAAAAATGTACAGTGTATTTACATCAGTATATTTGTAAGTAAATGTTTACATCTTACAAATATTATAAATTATGTTTTAAACAAAGTGTGAAAATGTGAAATTGAAAATAACAGTCACAAGCAGGATTTGAACCTGCATCTCCTAGATACCGTCCAGATGCTTTGCCAATTCAGCCATCGTGACAATTGCTTCTGACTGCTAATTTCGATAACACATTCATACTTAACGTCTTGGGTGACGTCTGCGCCATCTGTCGGAAGTATTTTCATACATTATACCGACCAGGTAAACATAATTTTACAATTAAGATTTTTACCTAATAATGATGCAGCCCTATAATTATTTTAGATATTTTTATATATATTTGACATGCTTAGTCATATACATTAAACACAAAGTGTGAAAATGTTAAATCGAAAATAACAGTCTCGAGCAGGATTGTCTGCATCTCCTGTATACCGTCCAGATGCTTAACACAAAGTGTAACAATCGTTTTCACATTTTCACACTTTGTGTTAAATTATATTTTTTTAAAGAACAAAGTATTTGTCAATATAATTTGTCCCTTCCAATCCGGGGAAGTGCTCTAACCGCTAAGCTCTTCCCCGGATTGGAAGGGACGCAGGTTCGATTCCCGCTTGCACTAAAACTTCTCTTTTTTCACATTTTCACAAATAATTTGTTCTTTAAAGTAGTTGAGCATGGCAAGTGCTAAACATGTACAGATCAAAATATATATTTTTTTATAAAATAAATGTGCATGTTTGCATAGATGTTTGTCACTCATTCACGCCAGAACGGCTGATTGAATCTAGGTGAATTTTGGCACAGAGATAGATTAGATTAGTCTGGGATAGCACATAGGCTTTATTCCGGAAAATTGGTTTTTGTTTATTCAGAGCAAGGGATTGACATGACATTTTTGCACGGTGATAGTTTAGGGGTCCTAGAATGACATTAGCTACTTTTTAAACTAGAATAATGGATAGTTCAACTGGTGTAGTAATATTTCCATAAAGATCATTAGTGTGCTGCATTATTTACATTCTAATGTCCAAGCTACGATGTCGCGGGCAGTACCTAATAATAATATAATAATGTTTTATTAAACAATATTAAGGACTTGTTCTCTTGAATTTTTTAGGAACAAGATGTATTCAAGTAGAGGAGGCAGTTCGTGAATCTGGCAAGCGGCTCGTTCTAGTCCTAAATAAAGCGGACTTAGTTCCTCGAAATAACCTGGAGGCATGGCTCAAGTACTTACGTCGGACCGCACCAGCCGTGCCATTCAAAGCTTCAACACAAGATCAGCAACATAATTTGGGAACTAGAAAAATGAAGCACGTTATCAAAGAGAAACAAATGAAAGGTGGGTTATTTTGGTGCAATAGACACACATTAATTGGTACTCTACATCAATATAATTTTATCCACAGATGTCAGAAGGGTCCAAGGATCAGGGTCTAGTACTGGAGATAAATATCACTGAATGTGCAGTGAAATTAATATTTAACAAAACAAAATTATAATAATACTCGTACATCCAAAACACACGTTACTGTGGCACACATAATTAATTTGTTTAAATTATATTATGTACATTTGGGATTTTTTAATTTTACTCTACTTAAATTGTTTAAATTTCGAACAACGTAGGGTTCTTTTTTCTTCGGACAGTAATTCTGGACGTATGGTAACCCTACTTTGATTTGTAATTTAGAGGTTATTCTTTTTAGGTTCGGCGTGTGTTGGTGCTGAGCTCGTAATGGGCCTGCTAGGTAACTACTGTCGCAACAAAGGCATAAAGACAACCATCACAGTAGGCGTCGTTGGACTACCCAACGTTGGCAAGAGTTCTATTATCAACAGCTTGAACAGGTCCAAAGCTTGCAATGTTGGCAGCACTCCGGGGGTTACAAAGTAAGTGAAATTCAGACTTACGCCTGTTTGCCATAGGGGAAGGCAGAGACAATAGATTACCATTTATCATGATCGCATAAGTATGTCTAATAAGTGTAATTTATTAAGAAAATTATTAGCTAACTAGCTTTTGCCCGCGACTTCGTCTTGTGGACTTCAAAATTCGGAAAATTTATATTATTTTCCGTGTGATAAGGGATTAAGAAAACAATGTCATCACCCTATTCTGTGTCACATAGCATAGTAGCTCAAATCCGCCACGAAGAAGATTTGCGGGCTCGATCTCTGTTAGCTGTTATATTTTTCTTTTTCACATCACTTGGTAAAATTCCATCCATCCATCCATCAGCCTTTTAAAGTCCACTGCTGGACATAGGCCTTCCCAAGAATGGGGGATAGTGCCGTAATCGCCACGCTTGGCAGGCGGGTTGGCGATTTTATTTTTGTATTATCCTAACTAATAATATAAATAGGATAGTGCGATTGTTTATTACGCTTCCAAGCCGTAATTACTCAACGGATCATCATTAAATAATGTTTTAGTCCATTCAATCTATCTAAACATTCATGAAGAAATAGGTTCTTTTGAAAAAACTAGTATATATCAGGGCCACATTGTGCCCGCTGGTTTCCATCTTAACATGTACATCTGAAAAAGATAGTCCATCCATCCATCAGCCTTTCGACGTCCACTGCTGGACATAGGCCTCCCCAAGAGAACGCCACAACGACGGTCCTCTGCTATTTCGCTAATATGGGGGATAGTGCCATAATCGCCACGCTTGGCAGGCGGGTTGGCGATCGCAGTGGATGTTGATAATACTCGAGGGAAAGCTGCTGCCCACTCGCCGGTATTCCCTCACTCGGCTCTTACGACTCCCATGGGTGGAAATGGGGGTGGGACAATTCTAAAGCCAGACGGCCGAAAAACATAGTAGTAGATAACATTCTTCTTCGTGTTTTACAATTTAATATCTGTTGTAGGCAAATGCAAACAGTCCAACTAGACTCCAAGATCAAAATCCTAGACAGCCCCGGTATAGTGTTTCACTCAGGCCCGGAGAGCGATTCGTCAGTAGCATTGAAGAATGCTGTCCGAGTTGGCGCCTTAAAAGATCCTGTGACGCCGGCCTCCGCAATTTTACAGCGAGCAAATAAACATACATTACTAGAACTTTATTGTATACCTGAGTTCAACACGCCACAGGTAAGTGTTGAGGAATTAATATTTATTTTGATATTTTTATATATTTTTTAGCATTTGACATGCTTAGCCATATAGTTATAATATTTAAAGGGCCGCGTCATTATTCGGTGTGAATCTTAATTGTAAAATTAAGCTTACCTGGTCGGTATAATGTATGCAAATACTTCCGACAGATGGCGCAGGCGTCACCCAAAATTTTAAGAATGTGTTATTAAAATTCGCAGTCCAGGGGGTTAGGCAGAATCTCATATCTCACATGTCGATCGTATGGTGATCAGTGTGATTGGTTGAGAAACCGTCGTGTGATTTCGCAATAATCCGTTGGCCACTCACGGTGATCTCAACCAATCACAGTGATCACGATGCGATCGACATGTGAGATATGAGATTCTGCCTAACCCCCTGAGCAATTGTGACGATGGCTGAATTGGCAAAGCGTCTGGGATGGTATTCCAGGAGATGCAGGTTCAAATCCTGCTCGTGAATGTTATTTTTGATTTCACATTTTCGCGCTTTGTGTTAATGAATTCCTCATATCTCAGGTTCTTAATATTGAGCTAAAAAGTTTCATTAAAATTCGATCAGAAGTTTTAGCGTTATGTGCGAACAAACGAAAAGAAAAATAAAATAAACAAAAATATTTTGAGCCCACTTTAAATTATTTAATACAGTATTTTCAAATATCTTAAATTTACAGACACAGCTCTGTTACAGCTTAACAATAGTATATATAGGGGTTTTCTACAAGAACCTTGGTTTTTAAATCAAATTAAACAATATATAACCGTGGTTGTGATGGACATTTATCACATATATTTATTTTTTCATTCATAATTGCCAAACCTTGTTTTTTTTTTTAATAAAATGAAAATTTGAGTCATTTTAATCTTAATTTATTTTGATATACAAAACAAAGTTTTTATTGAAAGACCTTCTGCTTCTTTACTAAGCCATCTGACCGCCAATATAAGTCTTCTCTCATGCTTTACGTGGTCCGGGAGCATAGCTGCATGTTGTTTATGAGTATGCAGTTACCATGTTTAGGGTATTCATCAAAAAGGTGAAATAATGTAAAAAATATTGTCTTTTTTCCAGGAGTTCTACGCACACTTAGCATCTCGCATGGGCAGGTTTAAGAAGGGCGGTGTGCCGGACCAGGAAGCTGCAGCTAGGATATTACTCAACGATTGGAATACTGGCAAGGTATTTTTTTTTCGTTTACAAGCCTAAAATTATTTTTCATTTAATTAATATTGTCTGTGGTATTTTAAATTATTTTTTATTGCTTTTTAGATTCCGTGACTTTGTCTGCATGGATTTCAGAATATAAATACGTCTCTCAGACTTATTATCTGTATATAGCTACCCTATAAGACCTATTGCCTTTTCAGGGATATAAAAAGTGCCTCTATGGTGCAATGGTAGTGTGAGCGATTGCTGATCAGGTCGCAAGTTTGATCCCCGGGTCCCCGGTTATTGAGCTTTTTCGTACAAAGAAAAATTCTCAGTAGCAGCCCGGAGTTTGGAAATGTACTTGCGAAAGGTAGACGGCAATAGGCTCGCCCCCTATTACGGGGGACTTAAACATAGCTGGCGAACAGTGGGTGTGTAATACACCTCTGCCTACCCTTTCGGGGAATACAGGTGTGATGCTATATTAAATAAGAAAAAAAGTAGTAGTAGCAGTAAATACAGATTAGCCTACGTACGTCCTTTTCTGGGCTACCAAAATACCTCGTGGCGTAGTCGGTAGTGTAACCGACTTCCGTGCACGAGGTCGTGGGTTCGATTACCACTCAGGACAATTATTTGTGTGATGAACACAGATATTTGAACTGCGTCTGGGTGTTTTTTATCTATTATATGTATGTATTTATAAAAAAAAAGTAGTATATATGTATTATATCCGTAATCTGGTACCCATAGCACAAGCGTTAAGCTTAGTTTCTCTTTGCAAAAATAGCTTTACCTCAGAACTATTCCTTTTTCTGGGATAAAAAGTAAAGCCTATGTCCTTTTCTGCGCTCTAGACTATATGTGTGCAGAATTTCATTATGATTGGTTCAGTAGTTACAACGTGAAAACTTAACAAACAAAACTTTCACGTTTATAATATTAGTAAGGATAACGTGACTATTATTGTTTAATAAACTAAACCGTGACTTACTTTAATTTAATAAGTAAAAATATTACACAATAAAGTTGCTTAATGGTTGTAGTGCAATAATACCCTAGTGCTGAGACACGAGTATCGAAAACGACTTCGAATTGAGCCTTATGTTAAGACTACGCAAAGAAACTGATCACAATTCCCCATTAATGAAATGAAGAGTACTATTAGTACTCTTAGTATCGTTGAGTCCATGAACGACTGCTACCATTTACGGACAAGTGGGCTGTGGCTGTGCCGTGTGGGGCCGGCTTTAGAATTGTCCCACCCCTCTCCACCCATGGGAGTCGTAGAAATCGACTGAGGGAATAACGGGGGAGTGGGCAGCAGCACTCCCTCGAGTATTAACAACATCCACTGCGATCGCCAACCCGCCTGCCAAGCGTGGCGATTACGGCACTATCCCCCATATGAGCGAAACACATGTTGTGGCGTTCTCTTGGGGAGGCCTATGTCCAGCAGTGGACTTCGAAAGGCTGATGGATGGATGGATGGATGGGCTGTGGCTCATATCCCAAAACAATAAGAATAAAAGTACCGAACTTTTCTCCAGGTCCGATACTTCACATTACCACCCGAGACCCCGGACTCCGAAGTGCACGTAGACGCCAAGATCGTATCAACTATAGCCGAGGAGTTCGACATCAACTCGTTTGAAGCAATGGAAACGGAAGCTATAAATGAACTCGCCTCTCATGACACTGGCGTTGAAGGGATTAAGGTAACTATGCTTTTAGCAAAATATTCATACATGGCCAATTGATACACAGACCAGACCCTTTTCAAAAGAGGTCACATTAAAATTGACATTTTTTACCAACCACGATGACAAACAAGCATACGGTCCACCTAATTAATGGTAAGTGGTTACCGTAACATATAAACGCTAGCAACACCAGAGGCATCACTCGCGCGTCGCCACCTCCAGGGAAAGGTATAGGAGGTGGATAGGACGGATAATAAGGAGAGGATAGTTAGGTTACTAAGGGTGGATTCGACCAAACAATAATAAATTTTATTCCTTGAATAAATCGCTACTAACTCGAGAATAAATCAATTTTACGTTTTACCAACAACAATTCCAAGTATAGCGAGCCTATTCGGGAATAGTCACTATACCACCGATAAGCATCGAATAAGGAGTTAATCCAAGAATAAAAAAATGGCGTCATCATTTTTGTGATGTCATTTTAATTCGAAACTTTTAAACTATACAGCTACTTTCCCGTGGGTGCTATAATACGACAAATAAGAGTTGAAATAAGTTAAGCTATATACCCTCCCGTATGTAGAACAACTTCTTTTTGCCGGGTATTACATTCACTTTGCGGTTTGCGAATAGCTAATCCAAGTATAGCTATACGTCAGATTGCGTGGAAAAACGACTGTTAATTATCTAGAGAATAAAATCGTGGAATAGATTATTTTCGGTAAAGTTATTCTTGTATAAATTCGAGTTTGGTCTAATCCACCCTAAGAAGAGGATAGGAAGAATAAGGGGGTTTAACCCTCCGGCGCTCCCACTCACCATATAGAACACAACGGTAGGAGTAACTATCGTTGTACACTACGCTGATACGCTGATATTTTGTGAGGGGGTGGTAGCCCGATCGAGCCGGTTCATTCATGCTGGGATGCATTTTCTTTACAGAATTGGCTTACTGCTAGATAAATTCTAATTATTATTACGTTACAATATTAAATTATAAAAAATGTTGGCAGAAAATTAAACATTTTTTTTCTACTAGATACCAAGCACAGGCCCTGTGAAAGCAGCTTTAGAAGAAGATATGCAAGTAGACGAGGAAGACACGAGTTTATTGCCCAAATCTGTCAATATTCGATCTAAACTCGACAAAGCAAAGCCAATAAAGGAAAAGACCAAGGTAGACCCAGAAATGCTTCTGGAAGGTAACACCAAACTGAATAAATTGAGAAAAAAGCAGTTTAAAAAAGACAAGAAGATGAAAGCTAGAACTGAGAAGCAAACTGTAAATTTGGCAGAGGTGTTGGAAAATGTCACTCTTACTACGTACAAGAAGAATGATGATTACGATTTTAAAGAAGACTTTTCACTTTGAAATCTTTTGAATGTGTACAAAACATGGCACCATAATCGTCTTCGCACACAAGGCTACCTATATATTTCTTAAATATCGAGTATCTAGGCGACTACAGCTTTTTAAACATAATATTGAAATATATTTTTAGAGATGCATGTGCACTTACGGGTGTGTTTACTGACATTTTTTCCGCTATTCCCTGAAGTTCAGACTTTCTTTGAAATTATATTAGACTCCGCCAGTGACTTCGCTTGAACAGTGTGATTACGTAACTCTACACATTAATTATTTCTATAGAAAAATCTTATCCTAATGTAACCGTCGTTTATCGGAGATAAAAAGCAGCTTAGCAGAAAAGGATTCTGTGTTCTGGATTATATTATGTATTGTGATTTCAAGATGATCAGTTGAGTAATTTCAGCGTAAAAGTGTTACAAACCAACACATTCGCTTTTGTAATAATAACTACATATACCCTATTCAGTTTCGCTTGAGACAAAAGAGCCCAGCCCTCTTAGAATGAAAAACTAAACGTTAGGCAAACTTTCGTTTTATTTCATTGTGATTGGTCGCCTTAATCACGCGTCGAAATCTCGACGAATCAGGAATCACGCGTCGGACTGTTGATCAATTACAATTACTCGAAACGAAAGTTCGTTTAACGTTTCGTTTTTCACTGTAAGGGGCAGGTTAACTCATGTTTTAAACCACAAGAACGTCAGTTTAATAATTAACCAATTTCAAATAATGAAACACTTAATGAAATAAGAAATTTAACATAAGTAACAGAAAGTTACCCGAACGAAGATGAAAAATCTCTTCAATGCAAAATTTTTGTAGAAACGAAAAAAAAACATTAAAGGCATTGGGTCATTCCAACTCAAATACAATTTACAGTGGTATTAGTGTTATTACTTCCACATTTATTTTCATTTAATATTTTCAAATATAAAAGTCCATTTTTGTAGTTTACCTTTTGTATTACTGCTTCCTGAAGGTAAAATATTAATCCATCCATCCAACGTCCACTGCTGGACATAGGCCTCCCCATGAGAACGCCACAATGATCCGTCATGGGGGATAATGCCGTAGTCGCCACGCTAGGCAGGCGGGTTGGCAATCGCAGTGGATATTGTTAATACTCGAGGGAGTGCTGCTGCCCGCTCCCCCGGTATTCACTCAGTCGGCTCTTACGACTCCCGTGGGTAGAGAGGGGTGGGACAATTCTAAAGCCGGCCTCACACGGTCAAAATATTAAAGGGCATTCTAAAAAATATTTTAAGTAACAGTTATCGAAGCCATTAAGACGATTTTTTCTCCAGTATATACAGTAATTCGAAATGATAATATGGCCATATATGGCTAACGATTTAGGGTGTTACACCACGTCAGTGTGGCTGTTTAGTCATGTTGTGTCGTGACTACGGGATTCACATGTAACATTAGTATCGAATAATTGTGTAGCCTTGTGTATGAAGGACCTTAATTTAGTAATAAATTAAGTTATACCCATTATTTTGAGAGATTCTGCAGTAAGTTGAAATAACTCCATGAGGTGAAGCAATCAATCGAACCATTGAGGATAATAATTGAAATAAAGCGATGTCGTTATGTGAAATGGAATGTTATGTAGAGGTGTATAAAATGTAACAAATTAGCTACGCGACTTCTCCGCGTGAAATGTTTAGTTATTTTTATATATTTTTTTTAACATTTGACATTCTTAGCCCTGTACGGTACGATATTCCAGGAGATGCAGGTTCAAATCCTGCTCTTGACTGTTATTTTCGACACCTTGTGTTTGTTTAGTTGTTTTTTGTGTGTAATAATAATTTTTCCCAAGTAGCCAACTTCCTCCTTGTAACATCTGTCAGTGAAAGTCCCGTTTAAATTCGGCCGGTCGTTTCGGAGATTAGCCGGAACAACTAGAGAGACGAACAAACAAAAAACTTAAAAAATCCTATGTTGTTATAAGTACCGTATTTACATTCATATCTATTTATTTAAAACCTGTTATTTAGACATTACAAACACACTTCAATTTTATTTATTTGTATAGATGTTAATAAGTAAATTATGTATCTACATTGTATGGTTTTCAGCTGTTTTACTTTTACTTGTTAAGGTGTTGATACCACTATCACGTTGAGGTACCTGATACGGCGGCGTCTGACGTCAGTTACTGTAAATAATCGCGCCAGGGGGCGTTAAAAAAAACGTACGCAAATACAGGGGAGTGGGAACTTGATCAGCTTGATATGGCGGAGGGGATGGGGGTTCTATCCTAATGTATCAACAAACTTAGCATCACGCCTGTATTCCCTAAAGGGGTAGGCAGAGGTGTATTACACACCCACGACTAGCCAGCTATGTTTAAGTCCCCCGTAATAGGGGGCGAGCCTATTGACGTCTACCGGGCACATTTCCAAACTCCGGCACTACTGAGAATTTTCTTTTAACATTGCCCGACCCGGGGATCAAACCCGAGACCTCATGATTAGCAGTCGCATACACTACCGCTACACCACCGAGGCAGTTCGGCAGAATGTTTCATTACGCACAAAATAAAGGGGGTTTGCAGAGGGGTCGAAAAAAATATGAGTGTTATAGGGTACAAAAACCAGCAATTTAGCGTGACGTATTTTATAAACGCCCTAAATTTAACGAGAGGCAGACATTTCACTGTGGAATAATTTAATTTGGTAAAATCTCCCAAAATAACTTTTAACTGAAATTGTTATTATTACGTGGTAAATTAAGAATATTTAACATTGTGTTAAATGAAGGACGTATGTAAAGCGACGTTTATCCGGAACATACTCGTTGAATAATAAATAAGAGTACACGATAATTTGCGTTTAATTTCTGCGTCTTGAAGTAGTAATGTTATGAGCAAAATGCTTTTTTTTTCATACTACGTGTGTGGCAAACAAGCATACGGGGTCACCTAATGGTAACCGGTTACCGTAGCCTAAAAACGCTAGCAACACCAGAGGCATCACTTGGTCGTCTCCACGGAAAGGGTTAGGAGGTGGATAGGAAGGATATTAAGGAGAGAATATGTAGGATACTAAGGAAAGGATAATAAGGAGAGGATAGGGAGGGGGTTTGGACCACCGGCGTTACCTAAAAAAAAAAACAAAAAAAAATAAGGTACTCTTACTGTTGTGTTTAGTACAAAAATAAATAGATAACAGATCAGAATGCGATTCAAAGCAAGTACCTATGTAGATATAACATAATTTCTACGTGGAGTCGGAGGTTGGAGTAAGAATGTCAAGGTCTTACTACATGTCGGGACAAAGCGAATAAAAGAACGGGTCCTTGACATCGCTGTCGATAACGTAGGAAAGTTATGAAGTTTTTATCATAGTCGTAAAATGTGCTCATCGTAAAATCGAATTACTACTATGCACCTACCTGCCTATGTTACGGCTATTAACTGTAATTATTTGATAATGAATGTTTTAACGTACGTAGTACCTACTTATCAGTTACTGACTATTGAAAGTGATAACTATATATTTGGAGAATTTGAATGCAATAGGACTATTTCGTAGGTAAGTTTATGGATTAGGAAAGTTCAAAATAACGAAAGGAACGTTATTTTCCATCGTGCCCTAGGGTGGCACTAAGGGTACCAATGAAACAATGTAACATAGTCCAGGGGCCGGTTAACATGGTTTATTTAGGGGGTGAGGGCCCCACACTACTCTGTACGTTGAACATATTTCCGGCCTCAACAAAAAAAAAAATGGCTGGCACAAGGGTAAGTCCGGCCTTGTCCATAGACCGAGTATCTACTTGCCTACACTCCCAAGAGTCCTGTACTCACTGCCCTCACAATTTTAGGGCTTTGGCTTTTTGCCCATCCTGCCTCATTAGTTAGTGCCCTATATTTAAAAGACAGCACAATTCAGAAGAAAAAATATTCTGTAATTTAGTTAATGAAGAGACGTTTTCCACGGCATTTATCTACAGTAATAAAGCCTGTCTATCCCGCACACTGCAGGAGAGACCCATGCCCAAGAATGCACGTAAGTAGGTAGGTACCTACTTGAGTAAGATTTTGCATTGTATCACCAGTTCTTCCGTACCTAAAGGTCTGCGTTTCCATTTTTGATTGGGAGAATTTTGGAATTATATGCTCGGAGGTAGGTACACTGGCCGTCATGCTGTCTGAAACTGTATACTGAAGATGGCAAATAACTTACCTGTAAGCCTACTTCTTGTGCCGTGTTTTTGTTCGATTCCTGCAAAAAATTAATATACCTGCATGTAGATACGATGATGATTTTTGTTCTCCAAATGTGTCTCATGACGATGAGAGCAATGCCCTGTTGACAAAATAACTGATGCCGATTAGCCTGTGCCGTTAAACAGAGGGCGTAATTGATGCTGAATGAATACCCACCTAATGTGATTGTTATCTACCGCAGTGATAGCCGAGCTGTGAAACCAAGGATTGCAAAGACAGTGGTATCGAGTTCAATCCCCAGTACAAGGTTCAGACCTCATACGGAACAAACCTCTAACTTTTCGAGATTTTTTGAAATTATGTGTATAGGTATTTGTTTACAATTTATCAGTGAAAGAAAATATCGTGAGAAAACCTGCATGTCTGAGAGATTTTCCTGGCCTTTAAAGTCTGCCAACCCGCAATTGGCCAGCGTGGTGGACTATGGCCTATTTAATCCGTCTCACCCTTAGAGGAGACTCGTACCCAATAGCGGGTCAGAACAGGGGTTTAATAAAAAAAATGTTTTGTCTCACGAAAATAATGATATAGGTACCTACTTACCTACAGTGCCATTTTGATTAGTTTTAGGCCTACTTTGCTGAGAAGAGCATTGAACCAGTTATCAAGGACGTAATTAATAGATTTTCATAAGTAGGTACAAAGCAATCGTTGGAGTTATATGAATGCTGACAGGTAGGTAGGTAGGTAAGTAATCCCCTATCGCCCTACTTCCAATAAGATAGACATCGCAAAACGCTAAAAATTTGTGACTATTTTATCTATTTAAAAGAGGTGACAGACTGGCTAGACATACCTATGTAGGGTGGTAAGTGGTAAATGGCACTTTTAACCTTTAATCCATTTCCAATAACAGGGTATGGCCAAGACCCTGTCTACTTAATACTGTATTACTGTGATATGGCTGATTAAAATGTACCTACAACAATATTGGGAGGCATTTGCCCTTTTGAATCTGGAAACAAGTAGGTACCTAGCTACTAGCTAAGAAATCTTAATCAGTTTTTTTAGTCATAACTCATAAATAACCCTGCTCATTAACGCGAAGCTGTCTTGTAGATACTCTAAATTGTATATAGGTAATTTCATACTTCTTCTACTTTTTATCAGTGGTCGACTATAAAAATGTGAACGGTATTCAAGGTTGCCGCTTGTTAAAATTCATAATAAATATATTTTATATAATTATTACGTGAAAACGACTAATCTAAAAAGTCCACGACTTTAACAATCCACGTTACATCAGTATCTACTGTCACTTTCTCACAACAGACTTTTAATATATCGGTCTTGCTCTGATGCCATGTGCAACAGTGATTGGCGAGATACTTTGTGTCATCAACAACATTTTATATATTTTGCTGTCTGAGGCTGTATTATTATAGAACTTCACTGAAAAAACCTATAGCGTAAAATCCTACACTGATATAATTTGTTATTGTTAATATCTCATAATGTATTGCTGAAGATACAGATTGAACAAATAATAACAGATGTTTTCCTGGTAGGCTTGCACCTATATAAATAAAATCCTTTATTCGTATTTTACCGCCGTTTGAGTCATTAATAAAGTGCAGTGTGTTCGAATCCTATTTGTTAGACATCCGCCAATAGTGGCTTTCCATCTGTCTGCGTAATTTTACGTAAAACGTCAAAGCTGTAATTTGGGCTCTCTTTCGCACTTACTGTATAAAACGTTTTGTTAGATTACCTTTTCTCATTCCTACATTTACGTTTAGTATTACGTATTGTGGCTATCTCTTTTATTCTAGGTTAACTATACTTGCGTGTGAGCGAGTGGCTAAATTTCTAAAGCTTACTAACCGACCGAGGTAATAATACAGAATACGCCAAATTTTTAAAGTTATTCGTGGCCGGTCCTTTGCTTGAGAGGGTGCTTGTGTGAATCAAAAATGAAGTCGTTAGTGCTAGCCGTTGTCAGTTTACTGGCAATTTCATCAATAAATTGTAAAGTGTTCTTTGAGGAAACCTTCCCCGATGGTAAGTTTATTTTTTATCTAAAAACTTAAGTTTTAATAGGTACATACCGGTTTGCCGCGTGTTCGATCGATTGTCCTATCGAAAGCCGGTTTGGGGTTTAAACTGCGCTAAAATTGTATATTTCTTCTTTTCAGACTCGTGGGAATCAGAATGGGTTTACAGTGAACATCCCGGCAAGGAATTCGGCAAGTTCAAACTAACTGCTGGAAAGTTCTTTAACAACCCAGAGACAGATAAAGGTAGGTGAAGACACCTCTATTCCCCGCATACATTACCGCATACGTTTTTTATATAGTAGTAGTAATCTAGAGATCAATGACCGGATGGCACATAAGCATTCCAATAGTTTACTTTTCGTAAAATCGCTCTATTGTCTTTCTCAGGTTTGCAAACGTCTGAAGATGCCAGGTTTTACGCTTTATCACGCAAGTTCGAACCATTTAGCAATGAGGGCACGCCACTAGTGGTGCAGTTCTCCGTGAAACATGAACAGGATATTGACTGTGGAGGTGGCTACATCAAGGTCTTTGACTGCAAGTTGGAACAGAAGGACATGCATGGGGAGTCTCCTTATGAAATTATGTTTGGTCCTGACATCTGCGGCCCTGGTACCAAAAAGGTAAGAAGCTTTTTATGACAGCTTAGGGACGCCCCATTATTGGTCATAAGCCTCCTTAAAAAAAATAGTGGGAGTTGGGCTACTCTTAAGGATGGACAGAAGGGTTGGTAACTTTAGGCCTTGTCTGGGGGGTGGTTGTTATCTTGTAATTTCTGTGATCTTATAAAAGCTATATCTATAGAATGGGGTGGTGATATTAATATGATTTAATCTGTCACCATAAACAAACAATTACTGTTTAGTGTTTACTAGATTTATAAAACACCAAGCAAAATTTGTAGTAATTTGTTTATTATTTATCAATTATTGATGTTTACTAATGTTAGCCCAGACCATGATGATTATTGAATATTTGTGGAAATAGAGCTCCTCCATAGCTTTTAACAATAAAATTGGTTGTCAAATAGATGGAAACAGGTGCTCAATTGTTTAGGTCTTAATACTGAAATAACTGCAGCAATTAATTATATCTATCTAATGAAGTTATATGATCTCATAATATTAGGTAACATTATTGATGACTAATGTGATACTTTCAAAAACAAGTTTCACATTAAATGTTGCAATATTAACTTGCATGGAACTATCGATATGGATTTGTAATGGCGTGTAGAGTTTGTCATTGATAGATACCATCTACATGATAGAGCAGGAGTTTATTGCAATTATATTACTGGATATTTATATATGTCACATATCTAGTTAGTATCTATGACACTATTTCAAAACAATATCAGGAATATATTAATTTAGAATTGTCCAACAGCCAGTAGGTACATTATCCTTATTTTGGCCCCTGCTAGACTTCAGTGTTAAGTTCCCTAAGCCCTAAGCAAGCATCACAAAAAACCGGTCCTGCACCAAGAAGCGGTCCTGCACCACATTAAAATGACATAACAATCTATGGTATAAATAGCATAAGAAAAGAGTCTATTACATCAATATTTTTTTAAATAAGAATACACACCCCTACACTATAACAAAAGACTGCAATTGAGCCAAGTGCCTAAACTCAAAAGCGGTTGAATAAAGAACAAATTATTTGTGAATGTGGAAAAATATATAGAGCACTTCCCAGATTGGAAGGGATACAGGTTTGTATCCCGCTTGCGCTAAAGTTCTCTTTTTCCACATTTACAAATAAGTTTTTCTTTAAAAGTATCTGAGCATGTCAAGTGCTAAAATACAGATCAAAATGGGGTTGAATAAGACAACACAAAACTTCATTATTTTGAGATACACTTAAAGCATAATCTTATCAACCTGTCATTACATTATTTGACGACAACTAATATTATCTGATCCAATTTCACTGGTAGTAAGTACTCATGATAATCCCTTATAATAAGAAAAGATTTAAGACATTAATAAGTAAAGGGCCTATGTGTTGCCATAATGTACCATACACAGACAGTTCAAACTCCCTCCTCCACCCTATCAACAGCATATTCCTTTGGGTTGGTACCAATGGCTCTGATGTTGGAAGCATCAATAGGGCGGTAACTTGCGTTTAAGCAAGCTATATGTTGTATGTAAAAAAAGCAGTAGATACCTATATTTTATATTCATTCTTATTGCGCTCTTTCGTGACTAGCCTGTAAATAAGTACCGACGAATATATTATCATAATTTGTTAAGTAAGCTGATTAGACGCACTACATTTTTTTTTAGTCGTTACGAGCCAGTCTGCTGTAAAAATCCACGATCATGCTTACACAGATAATACAAATGCGGAAATAAAAAAAAAAAAGGAAATAGGTGTTTATTGGGTTTCAGAGCTAATTAATTCAAGGCTAACAACTGAACAAATACAGCAACAAATATTTTAATAAGAATCCTCGATTAAATAATTATTACACCTGTTCAAATAATAATACGAAAATGTCGTAATATAGAGACACGTGTATCATAATTACGATTATTAATATTAATATTATAACGTATTGAGACACTGTCATCTAGCAATTATTTATACTAGAACAAATTATTGGTGACAGTGGAAAAGCAGAAATTCATTAGATGCAGGAATCGAAATTGCCTCCCTTCCAATGTCTAAGAATACTCTGGACTGCTAAACATATATATAAATATCTTCAGGTGACTTACCAGTCTACACTACACATTTGTTTTTAGAAGTCGTAATCATGTATGCACTCTTATGTATATTCATTAAAGTACATACATACATACACATATTATTATATCCATGGTTATCTTTAGTATGTATAGTATACGACTATATACGAAGAAACATCTACACCATTTTTTTTTTTTAGGCGGGAAAAAATGTACCTAACCGCACACCCCGTCGTTCGGGGCAACGAACAGGGTAGTGTGGGGCCCTCACCCACTAAAGAAACCCGCCGTGTGCCGTCTCTCCTCCTTTATTGACGGGCCACTGGAACTATGTTACAGTCCTTCGGTAGTGGAAGAAACATCTACACCTAGGTGTCGTAGTAATTAAACTATGACTGCGATTAATACTACCACTTAATAACGCACTTTGAAATATAGGTAGTCGATATTCTTTAAATCTACCATCAACCCTTGCTAGCTCAGAATATTATGGTTTTTTTTAAAGCATACTGAAATTGCTGCATTAACAGCGCAAGTATACAAATACCTAATAAAGTATTGATAAATTAAAATTCTCGGAAATTGTGCAAGATCTAAACCGGTCGATTTCACGCGATTAGTATTGTCTGCTAACAATTAACACTGTGAATAATAGCTTCCACTTCTACTGTAAAGGACTGTTTGGAAATTTGTTGATTACAAGAAAACATTATAGCATAAGTAGTAGCCTCATTATCTTATTATACAATACATTAAATTGCTGATTAGGTTAGGTTTTTTTGTGGCGTGAAAAAATGTACCTAACCGCACACCCCGTCTTTCGGGGCAACGAACAGGGTAATGTGGGGCCCTCAACTATTAAATAAAACCGCCGTTTGTTGTTTCTCCGCCTGTATTGGGGGACCATTGAAACAGTGGTCCGACGGCAGCTTACCCTTTCGGGTATCCTTTACTGAGCGACGCTTCCGCACGCCGGATGATTTACATTTGATTGATGATTAGGTTATTTTTTTTGTGGCGTTAAAAAATGTTCCTAACCGCACACCCCGTCTTTCGGGGTAACGAACAGGGTAATGTGGGGCCCTCACCCATTAAATAAAACCGCCGTGTGTTGTTTCTCCGCCTGTATTGGGGGACCATTGAAACAGTGGTCCGACGGCAGCTTACCCTTTCGGGTATCCTTTACTGAGTGACGATTCCGCACGCCGGATGATTAATATGGTTAAAGATGTCCAATTCCCATACATTTTTATAGTTTTCTATAGCGTTAGCGATCATAGAATGCAACTTAGCTAGGCCCACTGGTCTAAATTGGATGGAAATATTTTCATAAAAAACATGAACGCCTACAAATTACTTTAATTATAAAATTTTAACCAATATAGTACATAGTTTATGTTGCTTTTTTGGTGAAATATAATATAATTGACGCTAATAAAACGTGCCGTTAAACGTCAAGTTGAATGTAACAGAGTTCAATGACCAAGAGTTGACAGTCTCACATCTACACGTAAATGGACATGCGAAAGTTTTTATAGATTTTTATGAAATAACTGTTATATGGTCTTGTGGCAGTATTGTCATTTTGTATATCTAAAAATTTGCATAGGACAGTGAATGCTATTAGAATGTATATATCAGGTTCCCGATACAGTAGCGAGATAAAATGTATACGAGTTTTTAAGTTTAATCAAGAGCTATCAAACAAAGTTGCTTCAAAATCTGTTTGAGTAGTTTTTGCGTAATGCGCGAACGTACAAACAGACATTAATTCTAAACAAACATCATCAAAAGTATCATTAATCAAATCAGAATCATTAAAAGACAATGCAATGTTGAAATTCTTGCCGGGTTTTCATTATGGAGGCTACGTTTCGATCCGATAGTTATATATCCTTATGTTTACTGGGCACGAGATTACATTACGGCGTGAGAGAAATATGCCAGACAAAGCAGCAGCCTAGTATTTCAGACGAACCGGATAGTTACTATGACATAGATTTAAATAAATATAGTTTAAAAAAACTAAAAAAACACGCTTTTTATAGAAAACTAAACTAAAAAATAGAAAATAAATTTTAATAAATTTGAATTAATAATAGTGTAAAAATTTTTAATAAATATAAATTAATAATAGTGAAAATAAGGAAAAAATGTATTTTATTTTAAAAAAAGCGTGGGGTGCATGGTGTCAATCGTTATAAATATTTAGTTGACATCTGTCCATAGAATACTTATATCTATAAGTATAGAAGGATTATTATTTCGACAATATCTTAAAAAGCACCCCACGCTTTTTTTAAAATAAAATACATTTTTTCCTTATTTTCACTATTATTAATTTATATTTATTAAAAATTTTTACACTATTATTAATTCAAATTTATTAAAATTTATTTTCTATTTTTTAGTTTAGTTTTCTATAAAAAGCGTGTTTTTTTAGTTTTTTTAAACTATATTTATTTTTAACTTTTTAGTTTGATTTATTGTCTATAGATTTTTTTTTCCAGTTCTACTTAATAGTATTATTAATTTCCAACAGAGGGTGCATGAATGTAAAATTCAACCCACGGAGAGTTACATACTGACATACTGACATACTGACATACTGACATACTGACATACTGACATACTGACATACTGACATACTGACATACAAGTGAAGCTAATAAAAAGCGTGTAAAATAGACATCTTGTTCCCTTTCTGCATACACATCGAAAACATTCATAAATCAAAAACAAACTTTTTTGAAATGTCAACACCAGAGGCTTCACTCCCGCGGTGCCAACTCCAGGATAGGAAGTGGAGGCAAAGGAAGATTGAGAAGTAATTAGGAGGTTGACTGTTGGTATCCCAATAGGAGATGAGATTTGGACTTTAGGCGCTTCCACTCACCAAATAACAGCAGTACTGTTGTTTCACGAATATATTATGTAAAACGGTGGTACTTACTCCGTCAAGCCGATTCATGCTGAGAAAATCAATACTTTTACCCTACTACGAGAAGGGATCAAAAAGTAGTGAGAACGACATACTCCTTGGTAAGAAAAAAAAATACTGGCAGGCATAGCTCAGATACCACCGAAGGAATGTAACATAGTTCCAGTGGCCCGCCAATAAAGGCGGAGAGACGGCACACGGCGGGTTTCTTTAGTGGGTGAAGGCCCCACACTACCCTGTTCGTTGCTCCGAACGACAGGGTGTGCGGTTAGGAACATTTTTTCCCGCCTTAACAAAAAAAAAAGGCGTAGCTCAGATACATATTTGTAATATTAATAATGAAAAAAATCTTCGATTCTCTTGTTTTTTTCTGAATGTAGTCATTTGTGTGCTTCGTGTCGGAACGTGTTCTCGAAAATGGAGAAAAACGAAGTGCGAGCTGTTATTAAATACCTCTGTTTAAAAAAGTTAACGACGCAAGAGATTCATTGCGATTTAGAGGCAACATTAGGAGAGTCTGCTCCGCCGTATTCCACTGTTGCAAGGTGGGCTTCTCAATTTCGAGTAAGGAGAACGAGCACGGAAGACTAACATCGTTGCGGCCGTCGATCGACGTCAGTCACCCAAGAAAATGTTGGGAAAGTCGAGAAAATTGTATTGAGCGATCGAAGAGTTACCATCCGATATTTAATTCATGAAACGGGCATTTCATATGGAAGTATTCAATCCATATTGAAACAATCTTTGAATATGAGAAAAGTCTCCGCAAGATGGGTACCGAGAATGTTAACCGACAGTCAGAAACAAAATCGACTTGACATTTCGAAGATATTGTTGCACAAGTTTCAAGAAGATTTTGAAAACTTTTTGTCTCGTTTCGTAACAATGGACGAAACATGGGTCCATTTTGATCCCGAGACAAAACAACAATCTTTGCAGTGGAAACGGCCATCATCACCGACCCCGAAGAAGTTTCGTGCCGTGGCATTGGCTGGCAAGGTTATGGCCTCAATATCTTGGGACTCAGAAGGGATATTGTTGATTGATTACCTGGAGCGTGTGGAATTTTAATTGCAAAATTAAACTTACTACATTGGGTGAATGCATGTAAATGCATTGCCGATAGAGGGCGTTGGTCGTTAAGACAAATGTGATGAGGAAATTCGGTATTTCTAGAAATGGTACGATAGCTCAATGGATTAGAGCACTTCCCCGGAAAGGAAGGGACGCAGGTTCGTTTCCCGCTCGTACTAAAATACTCTTTTTCCTTATTCACGAATTATAATTTGTACTTATTATTATTTATTTATTTGAAAATCAAATGTTATAAGCATTACTTAGAAATAGAATGAGGTTATAGATAACGTGTAAAACGACGGTTTATATTTAAATTGGAATTATAAATGCTGTTATTTTATTGTTATAGGTGCACGTAATCTTCAGTTACAAGGGCAAGAACCACTTGATCAAGAAGGACATCCGTTGCAAGGATGATGTGTACACCCATCTTTACACATTGATCGTTAATCCTGATAACACGTATGAGGTGCTCATTGATAATGAGAAGGTGGAATCTGGTGAATTGGAGACTGATTGGGACTTCCTGCCGCCTAAGAAGATTAAGGTACTGCAACTTATTTTTCTTTATTTCCTACAACTCAATTTTGGCTATGAGTCTCCTTTCAGAATTAGATGGATATTTATTAGACCTTGAAAGGTGTGTGCTTTGGAAGGTCCCAGACCTTAGGCTTGGGTTGAACTTGATAACACTGTCGGTCATAAAACCCTGTCCAGTTTACAAATGTTAACTAAATCAAGTTATTTCTTTTAAATAGGACCCTGAAGCAAAGAAACCAGAAGACTGGGACGACAAGCCCACCATTCCCGACCCAGAAGACACAAAGCCAGAAGATTGGGACAAGCCTGAGCACATTCCTGACCCTGATGCCACCAAACCTGAGGATTGGGATGATGAGATGGACGGTGAATGGGAGCCACCTATGATCGACAACCCTGAATACAAGGGCGTTTGGGCACCTAAGCAGGTAATTTAGTAATTTAAGTTTGCTTGCTGATTTCCGTAAAAAATATTGTGAGTCATGATACAGTCATAAATGTTTTGTTGCAATACTTTTACACCAATTTCGTGTGTTTGCATCTTATGTCACCATTTAAATATAAATTTATTGTAAAAAGAAGCATTTTACAAAGGGTTTAATGTATCCAATCATCAGTCTTTCGTCGTCCATTGTTGGACATAGGCCTCCCCAAGAAAGCGCCACAACGGTCGGTCCTTGCCCATTGTATTTTAATAACTACGGTGTCTTAACAACGCCTTTCTTACTTGACCACTCTATATTAATAAGCTGTATAAAAGATTAAAGAAAATACAGAATTTGTAAAATGCCGTTAGTCTGCACACTAGTGCCCTAGACGAAACATTTGATAGAACAATTTAAAATTGTTTGATTAAAACATTATCTAATATATAAAATTCTTGTGTCACAGTGTGTCTCCTCCGAAACGGCTTGACCGATTCTTATGAAATTTTGTGTGTATATTCAGTAGTTCTGAGAATGGATGTAAACTATTTTTCATACCCCTAAGTGATAAGGATGGTCCACCCCAAAAAATTATTTTTATGTTTTGGACTAAAAAATACATACATCCCTAAATTTTGAACCTTCTACTGCCTACCCCAATTGTTTTATAACGATATTAGTACTTTAATAATTTTCACTGCAAAATATTTATGAAAAAAAATATGGCAGTACGAAGTTCGCCGGGTGAGCTAGTTATAATTAAAAAAATATATTGTATTCATATTAACTGATGTTCAGATTGCTTACTAAATACAATTGTTATAATTAGTTATTTATAAAATACCATCGAATATAAACGGATAACCAGTTTTGTCACTAAATTGAGCCATCAAATCGGTTTTGTAATAAGCCTTCGGAATACTCGTAGGAGTCACGCATAATGTGCAGACTATCAGCCAACGTTACCGTTATATGAATATGTATAATGTTTCATTCGTCGATATCGCCGCGATGCATGGCTGAATTCGCTTCAAAAAAGTTCATTACACTTACGTTTGGCAATATAATTTTATAGTTCTAACTAGTTGTGCCCCGTGGTTTCCACCTCTTATTGAAAAGAAATTAATTTTATTTTAGTATACTGCAGCCAGTTTTAATCATATCACATCAAATGGCGTTTTTTTTACCTTTACTCTTTCCCTAAGGGTTATAGTGATATTGTTAATATAAAAGCATTCCCAAAAATTAAACTATCTAATGGAGAAATATTTTATATTTAGCTTGATAGCTACAGAGAGTAAGCGTGTTTACATAAACACAAAATATGGAAAATAACTCATTAAAAAAATCCTACAGATTGACAACCCTGCCTACAAAGGACCTTGGATACATCCAGAGATCGACAACCCTGAGTACACCCCTGATGCGAACTTGTACAAACGTGAAGAACTGTGCGCAGTAGGTCTCGACTTATGGCAAGTCAAGTCTGGAACCATTTTTGACAACTTTTTCTTTGGTAATGACATTGAGGAGGCCAAGAAACGAGGTGAAGCTCTCAAGAGGAGATTAGAGGGTGAAAAGAAAATGAAGAGTGAACAGGATGAGGCTGAGAGGGAGAAGGAAAAGGCTGAGAAGCCTGATGATGAAGAGGATGATGAAGATCTGGATGATGAGGCTGGTGATGCGGCTCCAGTTGTAAGTAGCTTTTACACACATCTAAGTTATAGGAGTGGCCAAATATTTAGTAATGGCTTTGATATTACCTTCTCCTGATTATTGTCTGCTAAATTTTACTTTCTGGTATTCTTAGGCTGACCTCATAAAGCGAGTTTGTTACGTATTCACGCCGCGTTTTAACTAGATATTTAGGAGTTGGTACCGAAAAGGATACAAGTTGCTTATTGACTCATAATAGATTTTTATACAAGAACGCCTTTCGCTAAGTTGTAGTCCTTGTATCGCAGGGTACTTCACAAACATACAATTTCACGGACACAAACTACACCTAGACTCCGAACAACTATTTGTGAATCACACAGAGTTGTCCTGTGTTGGAATCGAACCCATAACATTCAGGCGGGAGGACGTTATCTAAACCATTCCGCCATTTGTGCAGTCATATATTTCCAAACGACGCAGATAAGGGCGCGGGCAAAAGCTGGTTTAAATAAAAAAAAAACAATTGTGTGTACTTATGTACACGCGTTAGAAGTTATACTTCTTATTATTCTTTATTTAAATATCACAAAAATACTAAAATGTTGACTATAGCTAACTTCAGGGTGTCTAACTTCATGGTGTCGGTTTTTCGTGACGGTGTGCGCGCGCATCGTAAAAATTTACTCATCATTTTTCCCTAACGCGCCAAAAGAAGTATAACTTCAAAACATTGTTATTAAAGTAGGCAGAGCAATGGTCTCGTTTTAAAAATACGTATATATACATATACTCGTATATATCTTACTTTTGGCACAGTTGTTGACTAAAATTAAATTTCCAAATGTTTACATTTAACATCTTGGATATTGCTCTTAAATTTATTTTTAACATACATTCTAAATATGTTTCTTTGTCTACAGGAGGATCACGATGAGCTGTAGAGCGTGTCAGTGTGTGTGCAAAGACAATCGGTATCGTCGGATACATTGTGAGAGTGCATGTGTGCGGCCATGCTTTGCATGGATGTTGTTCCAAAAACTTAGAAGAACATTAAGTTTGTCACAGTGTGTTATAGTGTGTTACGTTCTAATTTTCTTTATATTAAATGTGATATAATGACATGTGTAATGTAATATCTTATTCGCAATAATTGTAATATCAGCGTGTGACTCGAAATATTCCAAGTTCGAATAGTGTGATATTTATTTATCTGTATAAAGGTTAGAAATCACGGTCAGTCATTGTATTACTATCTACAGCACTGGTGTCTTGTCGGGGAATTATTGTACAGTGTTAGTGCCCCAGCCTAAATTTTGTAAGAATCAAGTAATGTTGCGCAATAAATGTGGGTGAAAGTTTCTCATTTAAGTTGTGAAATGAGTCTGATTAAAATTAATATATTACATTTACTTTTTTGTTTTATTGCCTCTTTTAAATAGTATTTTTAATAGTATGTAACATAGTTCCAGTGGCCCGCCAACAAAGGCGGAGAGACGGCACACGGCGGGTTTCTTTAGTGGGTGAGGGCCCCACACTACCCTGTTCGTTGCCCCGAACGACGGGGTGTGCGGTTAGGAACATTTTTTCCCGCCTTAACAAAAAAAAAGGTACATTTGAAACGAGATATTTGATTAGATAGTGCGCTACACCAAGAGGTCTCCATTCCGCCAGGTAGGTTACGTTATAAGTACTCGTTGTCCAGCATTTGCTTGAGGGTCTTATCTCTAAAGCGAGGTGTCCACTGGCAAGTAACTTCCGCCATTTCTTGCAGAAGTCAATTGACAACTGTTTCCACTGACTGCAATTTCTCTATACGCAAGTCGCTTGCAGAAGTGTGTAGAAGTTAACTTGCTGCAAGATCTTGCAGAACCGTTTCCACACAAATTGCATTTTACTTGAGCAAGAGCGATTGAACAAGTTGCCTAGCTGCAGAAAAATACGAGCTGCGTCTATTGTGTTAACAACACATATAGTTCCGGTGGCCCGCCAATAATGGCGGAGAGACTGCGCGTGGCGGGTTTCTTTAGTGGGTGAGGGCCCCACATTACCCTGTTCGTTGGCCCGAACGACGGGGTCTGCGGTAAGGAACATTTTTTCCCGCCTTAACAAAAAGAAAAGGTCTATGAGAAGGATTCATCAGAACTAGCTAAGTACCTACACCGTTGAACACCAACATGTTTTCATCTGTTTTATGTATTTGAATGTTAAATAACTAACTCGAGTTAAGAGAACTGAGATAAGATTTCACCACCCCAACATCTCTTATGGCATCGTTCTAGAAACAGTCACAGTTAGAACCTTTTATGCCGGCCCTCAATACATTCTTAATTATTATCTCTACTTACTACGTAGCATGATTTTAGAGATAGCATATAGCAACCCAAACGATTGGATAGGTGAAGTTGCCTTTTTACAGGACCATGGCCCCGTTTTAGTTACTTATGTGCTAATATGAACGCACAATATAATAGGTTTTTTTTTCTCATATGCCAAAACACTTACAAAATCTACTGTGGGCCGCAGGTTGAGTTGGCTTATATTTCTGGACATCACATTCAAGAAGTCATTAAAAAAGCTCCCCTAGTATATCTAGAGATTAGTAGGTAGTAGCAATGTAACGAATGTTAGTTTATAAGCATTCGCGAATGCGAATGCGGATGCGAATGTTTCCCTCCAACATTCGCGAATGCGAATGCGAATGTTGATTTTCAAATAAGCGCGTGCAAAATATCATACGGGTTTAACATCATAGTGTCACTGTCAGTCACCCATGTTTAAACCGAACATAGCCGAGGTTCATTTTGACAAGTAGATTGAATGAAGTTAGTCGGATTGAGTTCATTCAAAAATATTCGCTGTTCTCCACCCACACAGGTGCGTGTACAACGCCATCGACCGGACCACCCCTGCGTAAATCTGTCGGCACGCATTGTTTAGTCCGCCTATATTCGGCATGAGCCGTGCAAGCCTCGGGGACAGTTCACGGAAGTGCTCGCAAAAGCGCCACAGCCCGTCCAGCACAAAGCCCAGATACTTGATCTGGGCCGTCACCTCAATTTGGACCCCGTCCACCATGATCGAGGCGCCAGTAGGTGCCCAACGTCGGGGCCCATGGAAAAGTAGGGCCTCCCACTTATCTAGGGCCACCCTAAGCCCAGCGCCCCGATCCTCCTGACCACCTCCAAGGTCCCTAAGGTGGCCGGATATGCCACTTTTCTCGAAGTTTCCGCCCCGGGCCACGAAGAGAATCCTCTCCAGCAGCTTACCCGCCTCGTCCAACAGCACGATGGGCCTGAAGGCCCCGTCTAAATCCGGAATTCACCCCAGCTTTGGAAGGACTACCAGCCTCCCCTCCTTTCAGCAGTCAGGGAACCGTTCGGACGCTAGGCACGCGTCGTACAGTCCCCTGAGGTGGGGCTCCAGGCGGTCCAGAGCCAGAGCCAGCACCCGGGTGGCTATCCCGTCTGAGCCGGGGGCGGTGTTCTTGGAACGACACCGCGAAACAGCCACCCCCGTTTCCGACGCGGTGACGGGCGGTACACTGAGGTCGGCCTCCCGGTCGCTACCTGGCGGTGCCATGACCGAAGGCATGTGCTCCGCCTTCGTCGTGGGAATAGGCCCTCGACCACCTTGATGAGTATGCTGGGCTGAAGGGTCTTTGTGTGACCTGAGTGCGGAGCTATTACAAAACTAAGCCTAATGGTTCGTTTTATCGTATTCTTACGAGTATTCAAGAACGCCGTCAACTTCGGAGCGCTGTAGAACCCAGATAAATAAATGAAATAAAATAAATTTATAGTGGAAATTATTCGTTGTAAAACCCTCTTTGAGATTGCTCTAATGTGATTTTATTGTAAAATGACCAGGAAAAAGTTATAACAGCCAAAAGAAAAGTTGTTCAAAAATTTTCTATTATTTTTGTTTATAACTTTTTGTTTTCGATTTTAGGCCAAAAAATAATAGAGTAAAGAAGTAGACAATTTAATTTGCTACAAATAATGTGCAGAATTTTCTGTAGGTTTGCTAGTTTACGAGATACAGCGCGAAAACCCTTTGCACCCCTTTTCCAAGATGGTGGCCGGGGGACAAGGGTGGCGACCCCACAAACTTGAACTTACGCTTATACTAACCGACACTACACATAAAAAAAAAATTGCGTACTCTAAAAACGCAACCCTAAATGTAACTTTTCAATGGACTAAATATATTCGCAGAACATTCGCATCGTTTCATGCGAATACGAATGCGAATGCGAATTGTTGAAAACAGGCGAATATTCGCGAATGCGAATGCGAACATTCGTTACATCACTAGTAGGTAGGTATATCCGCCCAATAAAATAAACTCAAAAGCCCTTATCACATTTAATAAATAAAATGCCGAGGGTATAAAATAGGTAAAAGCTATATTTTCATTTAATTTATTTAAATTAGACGTGTACATAATACGTAAATATTTAAGCCACGCTTAAGTTGTTTCATACATAGTATGGATAGTTAGTAGTAGGATTTAGGTACATACACATATTAAATTCAGCTTCCATAATGTATTTTTCAAAAAGTAAATATGTACGTTAAGAATTTAATGTAGTTTGAAATTAAATCTTGGAAAAGATTCGCAGTTTTAAGAAACTTAGGATCCTCTTTGAACTCTATAATCTTTGCATTTTGGGAAGGCTTACTTTCATCCTCGGAGTGGGTAATTTCAATCTCGGAATTACTTTTCTGATTATCACCAGATGGCTCCCATTTCACTGTTTGAAAAAACATATGTTTTATTTCAAATGGACGCAGATTATTGTTCCTACCTATTATGATTATGATACTTGATAATACCATAATCCAATTGATAATCCAATATAATAATAAATAATCCGTTTGCACGTTTTAGGAGTGACTACATTCTAAGGTTTGCCACAACAAGAGCCATTAAACAAGAAGAAGAAGAAGATTCTAAGGTTCACTTAGTTCACGCTTATAGTGCTAGATGTCACTAGCAGGTCATAACTGCGACGGTCAGCGGCACCTTAACTTCATGCTTGATTTTCATTAGGAAAACAACTTACTCAATTTGTCGATAACTGAAAAAATAAATAATTTTGAATTAGTGTCATCCCGTTCGTTACTCTGCGTCACAATTCCTGTAACTGTGTAAATATTAGGTACACTATATCTAGACTTATCAATCTAGACCCCTCTACACTTTCCTCAATAATTAATTGTGATTAAAAAAAAATAGGTAACCTGCAGCTGCGATGATACCCCATTTTTTCTTCTTTTTTGTTAAGGTGGGAAGAAATGTTCCCAACCGTACACTCCGTCGTTTGGGGCAACGAACAGGGTAGTGTAGGGTGCTCACCCACTAAAGAAACCCGCCGTGTGCGGTCGCTACGCCTTTATTGGCGGGCCACTGGAACTATGCTACATTCCTTCAGTGGTCTGCGGTGATACCCTAGCGGATACCCAAGGATTGCAAAGACACACACCTCCGACTTCGGACTGATGTATGTTACAAATTATCACAACCCCGTTTTACGTTACGTTTTACTACCCTGTTGTTCGGGGCAACAACAGGGTAATGTGGGGCCTCTGGTACCCTCACCCACTTAATATACCCGCCATTTGCCGTCTCTCCGCCTGTATGGCGGATCACTGGAACTGTGTGACATTACCTCAGTGGACCTCCAAATTATTATCACTAGAAAAGGACATAAGGCTACTTTTTATCCCTTAAAAAATAATAGTTCCTGTGAGATGCTATTTTTGCATCCTTATAAGTATTTAGATATTTTTATATATATTTTTAGCATTTGACATGCTTAGCCATAGGTACCTATACAATAAACAGAAAGTGGAAAATGTGAAATCGAAAATAACAGTCACGGGCAGGCATTGAACCTGCATCTCCTGGATACCGTCCAGATTCTTTTCCAATTCAGCCATCGTGACATCCTAACTGCTAATTTCGATAACACATTCATACTTAACGTCTTGGGTGACGCCTGCGCCATCTATCGGAAGTATTATAGTAATTAAGACTTTTACCTTATAATGACGCAGCCCAGTCAGGAGCAATTGTCACGATGGCTGAATTGGCAAAGCATCTGGATGGTATCCAGGAGATGCAGGTTCAAATCCTGCTCGTGACTGTTATTTTCGATTTCACATTCCACTTTGTGTTTAATCCATCCATCCATCCATCCATCCATCCATCAGCCTTTTAAAGTCCACTGCTGGACATAGGCCTCCCCAAGAATGGGGGATAGTGCCGTAATCGCCACGCTTGGCAGGCGGGTTGGCGATCGCAGTGGATGTTGTTAATACCCAAAGGAGTGCTGCTGCCCACTCAGGGAGTGTCAAAGAGTCAGTCGTAAGAGCCGACTGAGGGAATATCGAGGGCGATATTCCCTTAGTCAGCTCTTACGACTCCCATGGGTGGAGAGAGGTGGGACAATTCTAAAGCCGGCCCCACACGGCTGTGTTTAATACTTATAAGTAATTAATGTGTAGCATGTGCCAGAATAGGTAAATATGCCAGTGCCATATTTATACCTATTCTGAAGTCAGCGCGTACGGACGGGGTAACCCATTATCTGACTGATTCAAACATAATTGCCGATAATAAGGCAATTAGGTATTCGTATTACTCACATGATTCTATAATCTTCTCTTTTTCTTTCAGGATGGTTGGTTCTGTGGCATTTGCAACTTTTGGGGTCGATGCGGTTGGTACCGTAAAAAAGCTTGAAATTAGGCACGGATGTGGCGCTGCTAATACTGCCGACAAAAATATTGAAGACAATCAATTGCGTCCTAACTATTATAAAGCTGTAACAGAGCTGTGTCTGTACAATTAACAAAAAAATACTGCATTAGGCTATATAGATGTGTCTGAACACAAAACAATATTTTTTAGATCTTTTGTCTGTTTGTCGGTTTGTTTGCTCGCGCATCACGCAAAAACTAGGTAGTGAACGGATTTTGATGCAACTTTTTTATTTGCTGTTGATTAGACTTAAAAACTGGTATAGGTACATTTTTTCCCGCTACTATGTCGGAAACCTGAGATATAACCCAAAAACTATTTATAAAATTGCTAATTGTTAATTGACCATTCGTCTATCTATTAGCATTATATCATTTACTGCTGCCTCACCAAGAGAGTGCCACAACTAACGGTCTTGTGCCCACTCCATACACTGGCTGCATTCAGCTTTGGCCAGATCATCAGTCCATCTACTGGTAGGTCGTTGTACACGGCGCCATCCGATACTTGGCCGCTACTCGAGAACCTTTCTTTCCGATTGGTTTTTGGTTCGTCAAGTGATGTGGTATACCCATTGTCACATCAGCGTACTGACTGACCTGAGGGGCTATGTAACTCACTCTAGTTCTCATGCGAGTTTTCGTATTGCGGCATTAAAATACGTAGAGAAATACTGCACGTAGCATTCCATGATTTTTTACTCATTGTGTTTGAACTTCGATGTAATTGTATTTGAACTTCAATGGTTTTAATTAACTCATAATTTAGGTATACTTAAAAAGGCCCTTTTAATGTCAGGGACGTAGAAGTTTCTACGATTTTGTTACTAGGAACAATATGAAAAGTTCCTGAAAGTTTTTTCATACGAAGTACTAATATTCAGCATTACAAATTACTATTGTAGCTAAAAGATTTATAAATTGCCAAGGCAATCGGCCATACTTTATTTTGCCATGTCCTTTCTATAAGGGTTTTTTTGTTATTTAAATTGTAGTATACACTGGCTAACATCTCGGGTTAATTTACGAGTACCTATATTTGGCAGACTCTTTACAGTGTTTTATAAAACCCAATATCTACTGGAAAAGTTACATCACTAGTTCATACACCATAATTGTTCAACGTTTTCTTGGATATAATACTTTCTGATATTTACGCGAATGTTACACATTTTGAAGATTCCGTAAACGTAGTTTTCTTGGATTATTACTCTAAGTTAATAATCGGAACGTCAAATATTCTCTTAATCACCTCAACGGTCGTAGTTACCGTCGTAACTTTTCTTGAAATTGATAACCGTGCTTGCAATTTTCACTAACTTTTCTGTTACGTTTAAAAAAGTTGTAGTAAACTCTTACCTTCGTCATTGGTAGCCAAAACAGCAATCTGAAAAGCGAACATCAAAGTTGTAGTTAAAAATAGTTACCAACTCATATTTTTATAAAGATATAACAAAATATATTTTATATCATAAGAGTAATAATAATTTTTCGGGTTAATAACACATACCTATCTAATATGGCTTGTACCTTATAATAAATAATAATAAAAAATAATCAAAATAAAAAATATATTAAATATAATAATAGTTTGAGAAATAAAACAATATTAGGGCTAGCCTACCAGACATTGCTCGTCCTGGTAGAGTAGCAGTACAAACAATTATTTACAATCTTATACTATTACGATATAACGATACATTTGTTATTTATACAAGAATAAATAAGGAGATACAAACTAAACTAATCCTATTATAATAAAAATTAATATAAATAAAAACTACTATGATTACTTAAACGAACCATAGACCAAGTGGACCGAAGTGGACTAAAACTCATTCAAGCAAGGAACATAGACTCTACCCGAGCATTCAAGTGACATTCTATTATCGACAACGTGCCCAAAATACTGGCAGCATACGAACATTTATATTTACATACTATATAGGCGTGTCTGAACACAAAACAATTATTTTTAGATTTTTTGTCTGTTTGTTTGTTCGCGCATCACGCAAAAACTACTGAACGGATTTTGATGCTACTTTTTCTATTTGATAGATCTCGATTAGACTTAACAAATGGTGTACATTTTATCCCACTACTATATCGGGATCCTGAGATACAACCTAAATAAAATTAGACGTCGCGGGACGTCTACCAGATGTGAAAACGTGTAGAAATAATGAGTAGAAATAAAATGATCATAACTTTTTCAATGTGTGCTTGTATAAAATTTTGATATATGTGTAAAATAACAGAAATGGACATAAATCATCATCATCGGGCCCTGGATATCATCTAAGACTTGGTACTATTCAAGATAACTCAAACTAGCCCTAAATCGATGGCTTGCGACGTTTAATTACTAAGTAACCATGGCCACCTTCCAGCTCCATCATCGGACCCTGAATACTATCTAGAGACAAAGTACTCATCGGAACGAATCAAATGAGTCCAAACTAGATTGGGTTATGTCGTTTTATATTCGAGTTCCTTTGGCCACCTTTAGCTCCATCATCAGACCCTGGACACCTTCTAAAAACAAAGTACTCGTCAAGATGAAGCAAATGAGTCTAAACTCGATAGGGTGGCGCCGTTTCATTATAGAATTCCTATGTCCACCTTCCAGCTCCATCATCAGATCAGCTCCATGATGTCATAATATTAAATGGTCACGCGATATACATATGCGTATAAAATTTCAGCTCAATCGGAAACCGGTAGGTAAGTGTGTCCAATTCAACTTGCAAGATTTGAACTGGACAAGTAAAATAAAAGCGTCGCCACGCTAACAACCGATTCACATCAAAAACTAGCTTTTGGCTGCGGCGGAGCCGCAAGCAAAGTATTGTATACAGGTCGACTTTTCAATGGGTTGCTCTGAGAAGCTGTTTGAGGTGGTACTATCAGGTGGGCGGCCTGCTCGTCCGCCACCGTTGGCAATTAATACACGTAGGTAATAGTAGGAAAAAAAGGAGATATGAGGCATTGATAATATCTACAAAAATACTAACTAGCCTTTGCCCGCGGCATCGCCGCAGCCAAAAGCTATTTTTTCGGATATATCTAAGGTTTCCGATATAGTAGCGGGATAAAACATATTCCAGCTTTTAAGTCTAATCAAGGCCTTTCAAATAAAAAAAGTTGCCATCAATATCCGTTCAGTAGTTTTTGCGTGATGCGCCAACAAACAAACAGACAAAAACTCTAAAAAAAAACGTTTTGTGTTTAGACACGCCTATATAGCCTATTACAGTATTTTTTTCTCAAATATCTTAAATGTACAGACACAGCTCTGTTACAGCTTTATAATAGTATAGATAGATAGATAAAATCAATGTTCGTATCTTATTCGCTAGCTTAACGTTCGTTTACATACATATACTGCGGTGTACAGAAAAGGACGTAGGCTACTTCTTACCCCGAAAATATGCATGGTTCCCATGGGATAGCCTACGATAACTGAGCCACAGCAACCCGAGAACACGTGCTGAGCTTTGTCTGCACATTTAAGATGTTTGAGAATAAATGATTGTATTATTTAGGCGTACATGTGGTGATGGTGAGGGACTAACATTAATGTTACACAAAGTAACCACAACTCTATTCCGTTTTACGGGTGCCGTAAGACCCAACTAAGTATATTAAATAAAATTAAACAGAAAATATGCACTAAAGTTATGTGGCATCATCTATTTTAATGTATCAATGGAAGAACATTTCTCTTCCATAAGAATACAGTGGAAACCCGTGTCCAGTAGTTGGAACAAAACTGTGAAAATAGAAATAAAAATTGAGTGGTATAGGTTATGTGGTGATAATTGAATCGAAAGATTATTTTACATATACTACGTCATACAATTCAAATTATAGTTGAATTCCTAGAAGTGTGCGAAAATACAATATTAATGCAATCGCTTACCATAACAGCTACAATATTAATAACAAAAACACGAGGCTGCATCTTTTCGCTGTAATTGAAACTAAACGACACTACAGAAGTTGTCTGTGCCTACGTTTATATATCTTTACAACAAAAGCTTTGATACACTGCATTAAACGCCTTTTAAAACGTTTACTTGCGTACATTGTACAAAATAATATTTACCAGCGTCCATAGTGAGGGCATTGTTCCGAAAAACACCTGTAATATATGTACGAATTTAAAGATGTACCTATAAATATGTACTACAAGTTACTGAGGTTAAATACTATACATATTTTTCTATTGGTCACAGTTGGTATTTTAGTCTTGGGGATAGAATTGTAGGTAGGTAAGTATACGAAATATCGAAGGGCTAAATAATTTACAAGTGGTACCTTACCATTGAAATAATGTCAAACAGTTTCAGTCTCACGTTTCAGTAGTATTTTAGTGGGTGAGGGCAGCACACTACTCTGCTTGTAGCCCAAGACAGTGTGCGTTTAGGTAGATTTTTTCCCGCCATAACAAAAAAGGCCAGTTACTTTGTTTCTTTAAGTATACGAGGGGTGATCCAAAAGTAATGATAATTGGTTACTTCAGGTCCACATTAAAATCCAAAAAAAATTTTTTTCGCTAGCCTATACACTCACTACGTCAGCCTAAAAAAATCATATAAATAGGTCAGGATTTCCGGGAGATACATTCATTTGAATACGAACTGTCGAAGAGATAACATCAACATGGAGAAAAACGAAATTAGAGCTGTGATCAAGTACCTCTGTTTGAAAAAAATGTCTACAAAAGACATACACTGTGACTTGGTGGAAACATTGGGGGACTCTGCTCCTCCATATTCTACAGTTGCACGCCGGGCCAAGGAGTTTAAGCTGGGCAGAACATCCACTGAAGATGAACATCGCGAAGGACGCCCATCCACGTCCCTCACAGAAGACAACGTGAAAATAGTCGAAGATGTTGTGTTGGCAGATCGAAGAGTGACCATTAGGCATGTAGCTGAGGTCACAGGGATCTCATATGGAAGCGTTCAAAGAATCATTTCGAACGAGTTGCATATGAAAAAGGTCTCTGCGCGTTGGGTTCCCAGAATGTTAACCGACGAGCAAAAGAAAAAACGAGTTGACATTTCGAGGGTCAATCTCGAAAAGTTCCAAGCAGATAAAGAAATTTTTTTGTTGCGTTTTGTGACTATGGACGAGACCTGGATCCACCATTTTGATCCTGAAACAAAAAAACAATCGATGACTTGGAAGCGAGCCTCCTCACCGACGCCAAAGAAATTCAAAGTCTCAAGTTCGGCGGGAAAGGTTATGGCGTCTGTTTTTTGGGACGCTAAAGGAATAATTTTGGTGGAATATTTGGAAAAGGGAGCCACTATTACGGGCTCTTACTACGCAGACCAAATAAGAAGATTACGGGAGGCCATTAAGGAAAAAAGACGCGGCAAACTGCGAGCTGGAGTGCTGTTTCACCAAGACAACGCACCGGCTCACAAAGCCGCAGTTGCGATGGCTGCCATTCAAGAAACGGGATTCGAACTGGTCGAACACCCTCCCTATTCGCCAGATCTGGCTCCTAGTGACTTTTACCTCTTTCCTCGGCTCAAGGAACACCTCCGAGGCAAGAAATTTGAAGACAATAGCGAAGTTATGGCCGCTGTTGAGGCGTTTTGGGAGGATCAAGAAAAGGAATTTTTTTCAAAGGGAATCCTGGGTTGAGAAAAAAGATGGACTAAATGTATTGATTTGTTAGGAGACTATTTAGAAAAATAAATTATTATTTTAACTTTAATTACCGTGTTTTATTTTCATTATCATTACTTTTGGATCACCCCTCGTATTATCTTCGTCATAACTAGCTAATTATTATTTTGGGGGCATTGGCTTTGGTCATTATTCAAAATACAATACTCATCTATTCTCTTTCAAGATGTCGATAGCCAAGGTTTTCCATGGCCAAGGTGTCATGTATCAGCCACTTACCTCGTTATCGTCAGCTGAAAAAGGCGTCATCATTAAACGCTCTCAATTGACATTTACATTGCTAAAAGGCAAAATATTTTTAACGTTCTATGCTGTAGACCTAGTATATATATTAGAACATATAGTTATCCTAAATATTATAAAACTGTAACAGAGCTGTGTCTGTACATTTAAGATCTTTAAGAAAAAAAAAACCGTATTAGGTTATATAGGCGTGTGTGAAAAAATCTAAAAAAGAAATGTTTTATGTTCAATAAAACATTTCTTTTTTAGATTTTTTGTCTGTTTGTTTGGGCATCGCACAGCAATTACTGAACGGATTTTGAAGCAACTTTTTAATTTGATAGCTCTTGATTAGACTTAAAAACTGGTATACATTTTATTCCACTACCTTATCGGAAACCTGAGATATAGCCTGAAGCTTTTAGGTGCGGCTAGTTGTTTAATATTATTAGTAGTTCACCTGTTAATAAATAGGTATTATTTGTTTTGTATCAATATCCGGAATCCATATTGAGTCAAGCATCAGTCTTTCTATCTTGAAGTCAGCAATTTCCGGTTCTTTCTCCTGTAAGTAGCGCCCTCTATACCGACTTACGCTTTGCCGTTGAGCGCCCATCGGGTGACTGACCGACTTTTAATTAATCATTATAGCCAAAGATTACAATACCCAAAATTATAGCGTCGTTTTTCGCGCCGTACAGTTGTCAGCGTAAATAACTTGCGAAAAAGAGTACCTTAGTATTACTTTTTAAATCTAATTTTAAAAATATTAAATTAGTTTGCGAGCTAGTTATAGAGGTTCACCTCTCCGTTAGTGATGGAAACTAATAAGAGTAATAGGAAGGAATTCAATTCGGGGAAATATTTGCGCTCTTTCATCGTGGTGACCATCACAGTCGGTGATCTCCGAGAACATAGCGGCTTATCTACAAGCGACGGTAGGCGCCCTAAAAAAGTACGTAAGACCAGAAAACTAGCGGTAAGTTATGCACATTTTGAATTAAATCACAGTGAGCGGCACTTTTAACCACTTCGAATAACAACAAGAAATGTTGGAGGGTAGTTACATTTTTTAAATAACTAACTACCCACGTACGTATTTTTAGTCAAACCAATTGAGCATAACGGTTATAGATACTATAATTCTAAAATCAGACGATAATTATCTTCCAAGATTATTTAATTGTTGGTACAATGTTACAATTGACTTTTTCAAACACAAAAGTAATATTTCGCTACTCGTTTTGTGTGGTTGTAATGCCAATGAGAAATTAACAGTTAAATGCAAATGTAGAAACGCGATGTATATTAATATTCTTCTTGGCTTCGGGATTCCTTTCAACAATGAGAAAGTTCATATCTACCTTCCTTTTAAAAAGAGAAGGGGTGGGTGGTGCGATAAATTAATAATAACTTAATCAGTGTGTCGTACCTATTTTAAAGAAAGCTTTATAGATATAAAGAGCAGTCTATGGTTGTTAGAATGATCCCTAAATATGCAGAATTCACTTCCAAGATACCTATCAACCTCTACTTGAATCTAAAATACGAAAAAATCAAAATAATATAAATAACTATAATACAAAACCATATCGACTAATTTAATAATTACGCACTGTGTACCAAATATTTTAAAACTACAAATGGCTTAAAAATATGGTTGTCTGTAAAGTCTGTTTACGGAAGATAATTTTACGTAATAACGTCATTTGCTTTCTGAGAGTTTCAAAAACAATGCATCGGTGGCTATACATTTTTTGGAAGATGATGCTTTTTTCGTGCGTGCAGCCGGCGTTCATCGATTTATAAGACGTTATCACGTCAAAAAAATAATAATTGTTCAGAGATTCATTTATTTACAAGAGGAACATCTAGCCACACCAGCTGCTGCTACATGTTTAGATACAATTCGGCCTTTCTTCGGCTCCGAATAGCTTTTGCACTGTTAACAATTTCAAATCGGGGTATTTGGATATTTTTCTTTGAAAAACCAGTCAAATCAGCAATTTACATTAAACACAAAGTGAAAAATGTGAAATCGAAAATAACAGTCACGAGCAGGATTTGAACCTGCATCTCCTGGATACCGTCCAGATGCTTTGCCAATTCAGCCATCGTGACCCTTGCTCCTGACTGCTAATTTCGATAACACATTCATACTTAACGTCTTTGGGTAACGCCTGCACCATCTGTCGGAAGTATTTTCATACATTATACCGACCAGGTAAACTTAATTTTACAATTAAGATTTTACCTAATAATGAAGCAAATCCTACAAATATTTTAGATATTTTTATATATATTTTTAGCATTTGACATGCTTAGCAACATACATTAAACACAAAGTGAAGAAGAAATTTCTCATAATAAAATTACAATAAAATGTCTTTAATTTTAAAATATTATGACAATTGCGGCCCGCTTTCCTTTATATAGTCCCCCTGTGTCCCCTGAAGGTCAAATGGCCTAGATTATAAACTAATTATTAAGTTTATGGGCGCGTCTCGCGAATAAACGTTAAAGTTTGGCGAGTACATTGGAGCTTACAATATGTACTATGTCATTGAGATAAATAAATAAAAAAAAATCCATCTGGATATCAGAACAACGACAACTCTAGGTGAGCCTAAGCGAAAAATGCGGATGACGTCATCCGCATTTTTCGAAAAATGCTTATGACGTCATCCGCATTTAACCAGATAGCTAATATATGCCTGACTGAGCGCGTGCTTGCGGAAGAGTGAACGCAGTGCTAAACAAATTCATACAGAGCGAACAAAAATGCCTGCCTGCGTTGCGTACGGCGCGGATAAATGGACGCGTAGCTTTATTGTTCTTTTTCGTAAATTGTTAATGTGCCCTATAAACGGCAATAGCCTCGACCCCTGTTACGTGGGACATAAACACAGGTACAGCTCTGCCTACTCCTTCGAGGATACAGGCGTGAGACCATGAGACTAGGCTTTGCAATGCTTCGGACGTCATTTCGAGTCGTGGGTAAAATGACTCTTGAGTGGAGTCCTGGCAGTTGTCACAGCTTGTCAGAATCCTAAACACAATTTGGATCTTGTTTTGAGGTCGCCAGTTGCTCCCTGGTTGGGTGGTGAAGGTCGGATAGGCGTTGGCTCAGTGTAAATACTGATAAACTAGCGCCGGATGATCGTAAGACTACCCCAACCAAAATTGGTATGATGAAGCCAGCATTCAGAACGGTATTCATGCAGTCCAATCAATACAGTCAGAGTCCGAATTAAGTACAGAATAGAATCCGTAGCAAATACTTGAGTTACATTTAGCTGTGTTAAATCCGTTTAATTAGATCATTATACATATCAATTTTAATTAACAATAAAAATTACCTACACATTATAGCGTCTTTGCGTTAAGCGCACCAGGAGATAACAAACACGTCACTCAATATGGATTCCGGATATTGATACAAAACAAATAATAGAGAGTTTTACCATAAAATAAAACTTACCTATTATTTTTTCATCAATATCCGGAATCCAGGTAAGGGCTACCTGGTGCATCATGAGTGCCATAATCATTAAAAGTCGGTCAGTCACCCGACGGGCGCTCAAAGGCAAAGTGTAAGTCGGTATAGAGGGCGCTAATTACGGAGAAAGAACCGGAAATCGCTGACTTCAAGATAGAAAGACTGATGCTTGACTCAATATGGATTCCGGATATTGATGAAAAAATAATAGGTAAGTTTTATTTTATGGTAAAACTCTCTATATTTAACCATGCCAGTAATCATCATTGGTGTACATATTTGTAGTATAGCACATAGGGTCTCCCGGTTTGATTTATCAACAAATAATTTGCAAACGTCTAGACAAAAACAATCGCAACTTTGTACTGCGTAGTCTTTTATTGTTTATTAGATTTTACGAATAATACTTAGATATTTTTTATAACATTACCATCACTCGATTTTAGCGGAATTTCCAAACCTGATGACATAGTGCAGTATACCTATAGCTTAACTGAAGAGTGGCACCAAGTATCAGGTCGAATAACGTACAGTATGATTTTATTGGCACGCATGATATTATCGTATTTTGGTAAGTGTGATTACTGCTTGCCCTCAAGAACTGAGAGGAAGGGTTAGCATGACTGCCACCGAAGGAATATAACATAGTTCCAGTGGCTCGCCAATAAAGGCGGAGATACGGCACACGGCGGGTTTCTTTAGTGGGTGAGGGCCCCACACTACCCTGTTCGTTGCCCCGAACGACGGGGTGTCCGGCTAGGAACATTTTTTCCCGCCTCAACATAAAAAAAAGGGTTAGCATGACTGATATCTACTTACAATCTAGTTAGTTAGTTTCATGGACAATACGTCCATGGTTAGTTTCTAAGTTTTAAAAGTGAGTACCTAGGTTATAACAACCAGTGGTGTTATTATACTTTATGTAGGTAGGGCTGCTACCCTAAAGATTTACGAAGAAACAATATTTTCGTTAGGCGTTTATTTAGAACGCTGTTAGAGAAGCCGCCCTATACAGCTTTGTTTTTACAAACACCCTTACGTTAACTGTTGCATATACAGCCTGTTGAATTTGTGTACTTCACTATAACGGCAGCTGCATGATTTATATATATATATATTACATAATACATATAACCTAAATAGAGTGATTAATCAGTGGTAGCCTAATGGTAAAACCAAGGACTGCGAAGACAAACCACCGAAGGAATGTAACATAGTTCCAGTGGCCCGGCAATAATGGCGGAGAGACGGCACACGGCGGGTTTCTTTAGTGGATGTGGGCCCCACACTACCCTGTTCGTTGCCCCAAACGACGGGGTGTGCGGTTAGGAACATAAGGACTGCGAAGACAATGGAATTGATCGAGTTCGATCCCATCAGTCTGACTTTTCAAGAATATGTGTATAATAATAATATTTTTCTTTTAATAATTTTGTTACAATGTGATGTACATAGAGGGATGTTTTTAAATTAGTACAGAATTAGAGTTGTACCTGAACTAGGTGATCCTGTGTTTTAGACAAGAATGGCTGGTATTATACTAGGTATAATGAATTAAAATAATAAATACCTACCCTTGTTTTATCACGAAAATGTACCTACCTCCGATTAACTCTGCATCGCCCATGGTTAACTTGTAGGGAATGAAAAAAAAACATAGCATCACGCCTGTATTCCTCGAAGGGGTAGGTAGAGGTGTATTACACACCCACGATTCGCCAGCTATGTTTAAGTCCCACGTAATAGGGGGCGAGCCTATTGTCGTCAACCGGGCCGGAATAAAATATAAATGAATGAATACCTTGTAGGGAATGCCTCATGCATTAAGTCCACCATTGTAAAATTGAAAATGTAGTCTGTTTTCTGTTTACATAAAGTTAAATAAATACATTCTGCCAGCGTGGTAGAAGACTGCTTGAATCCCTCTTGCTTTGAGGGAAGACCTGTGCCCAGTACCTAGGAGGAAAAGTAATAAGCTGGAAAAAAACTTAAATAATACGTTTATTTTCAGATGCTTTGTTGTGCGATCCCTTTGTACTAAAATCCGTATAAAATATAATTCACTAATTGGCATACCTAATAAATTCTATGTCAGTCATTCATCGGACGGATAGAGGTTAGGTATTATAAAATATTTTCAATGCGTTGAAAATCCTATAATTAAAGGACGCTATAAATACATCACAAAATTAAAATTATCTAGTATTGTCAACTTTATTACACATTTAATTAAGTACTATTTAATACACACAGACTTAAGTTCTATTACAAATAAATAAAATAAGAAAAAAGTAATAAAGCATCATAAAAGACATTCGTATCGCTGACTACTGGCAACGTATATTTTGCCAGCCATCTGGGCGATGGCTGGCTAAATATCTAGGTATACTTGATTTAATAAACACTCTGTATATGGAGCGTTTAGACGGCAACTTAAATTTTATTTAGATTGAAATAAGGTTCATAGTCGTGTATTTCTTTTATAATTGTGCATGGGTTCCTTTAGGGCTGGGTGATAACGCAAAATGTCAACATTTGCCTTGCGTCGTGGATATCCGGCGTGGACTGACACGACCGACTAGTCTATTGGGATGAAAGCGGGTGAAATAAATGACATGGCAGTGATAGATAGAGCTTTTTCATAGTACATATATATATTTTTTATTAATGTTTTTTACTTAATGTTCCACTGTTGGACACGAACCTCCTCTGCAATGATAGGAAAATCTATTCGATAGTAGCTACTGGCATACGGTATTTTTTCAGGTCGGTAGTGAAATTAGTGCAATTATCTGATTACACTAATTTACACTGGTTTTGTTTAGTCCTATTACAGATTTTTTTTGAAGGATTAAACTTTTAATAATAGCATCACACCTATATTATTCCCCGAAGGAGTAGGCAGCGGTGTATTACAAACTCACGGTTCGCCAGCTATGTTTAAGTCCCACGTAATAGGGAGCGAGCCTATTGACATCTATTCAGCTCAATAACTTTGCCCGAACCGGGGATCGAGACCTCATGATCAGGAGTTGCTTACACTAGCGATGTACCACAGAGGCATTAAATAAAAATTTTATTACAGAGCTTTAGCTAAATTAAATATAACACGTAAAAGTAAGGACTTAAACATTGCTGGCGAGTCGTGGGTGTGTAATACACCTCTGCCTACCCCTTCAGGGAATACAGGCGTGATGCTATGCTATGTTTTTATTATTTTTATACTGCGTGGGTAGCAAACAAGCATACATGATGGTAAGCGGATAGCCTACCTAATAGACGCTCGCAATACCAGAAGCAACACGTGTCGCCGTGTCGTGTCGAGATGCATAAGAACATTTTGAAATTACGTAGGTACCTATGTATTTGATTTTCTCTACGGTTTAAAAAGTCTGCTAGCCCACTCTGGGCCAGCGTGTTGGCCTATGACCTAAGCCCCTCTCACTCCCAGAGGAGACACGCCAAGCAAGTGGATATTTGTCGAGGAAAACAAGTACAGGTACTACTTTCATACTGAGACCAAATTGGATAGAATTCCGGTAGGAAACTTATCGATCTAATAGGGGTTATTGCATTTTTACACAGAGGGGCGATAGGGAATAAACCGATCGTAACTCAATTAAAGGAGCGGACGCCATTACAACTTCAGGTCCATAGAGGAGGGGAGTTGTGTCATAAGTGGCGAAATAGAAATGATTGATGGTGTCTATTCTAGATGAATTTACGATAAAAGTTCAGGACAGATGGCGTAGTAGTTAAGTTACCGACCTCATATGACGAGTTACGGATTCAATTCCCACACAGTTTCAAAAAGAATAAAAATAGTTTCATGATAAACTACAAAGAATCCAAGTTATTTTTTTATACGTCCATGCTATATACTTAATTAGTCTCGCTTTTATATGCTCCTGTTCTCAATAACAATGAAATCTAATCTCGCCTCTTGTATTTATTGTTGCAAAAGCCTTCTGTAATATTTTGTTGTAATACTCGTAGGTACAACCATTTAAGAATAATTTTTGACTGATACATAGCATCACGCCTGTATTCCCCGAAGGGGTAGGCAGAGGTGTATTACACACCCACGACTCGCCAGCTTTGTTTAAGTCCCACGTAATAGGGGGCGAGCCTATTGACGTTTACCGGGCACATTCCCAAACTCCGGGCTGCTACTGAGAATTTTTCTTTTTAAGATATAGCTCAATAACATTACCTGACCCGGGGGTCAACCCGAGACCTCATGATTAGCAGTCGCATACACTACCGCTACACCACCGAGGCAGTTAAACTGATATTGATATAAATCTAAAAATATTTACTTACAACAACAACCAAAGGTTTATATGTATTACTGCAAACTCTTGTAATTCTCTCCTAGGAAGAATAACCTATTATCTCCTTAGTATTCTACTTATCCTCTCCTTATTATCCTTTCTATCCACCTTCTAACCCTTGCCTTGGAAATGGCGACGCGCGAGTGATGTTTCTGGTGTTGCTAGCGTCTATAGGCTATAACCGCGGGCCGTATGCTTGTTTTCCGCCTATGTAGTATAAATAATATAATATACATATATATATATATATTTTTATACAGGAGGGTTACAGTTTGAAAGCACCCATTTATTTTTGATCTAGGCAACTGCTTCCATCTATTGGAGTGTTTAAATACTATCTAACTTTGTTATTTCAAGTGTCAAAGAAATGAGTCGTCGCAGGTAGATCACAACGTAGCGTGGCGAAAGCGTTTTGTCTCACGTTCGATAAGGTAGCATTCAAGGTTACACGTTCGTTTACTGAGTGTGTTGTTAGTGATACAATTACATTTAAATATTAGTTATTCGTTCTAAGAATTTGTTGGGGAAGATAGGATCTTACAGTTGCGACCACGTAAAGAACAGCCTCCCACCAGGTGGACCGGTGACGTTCAAAGTCGCAAGTAATTGTGCGTGCAGGCGACTAAGAACCGTTCGTTATTGCGCTATTTTGAGTGGGCCTATGTCCAGCAGTGGACGACGGAAGGTTGATAGATAGATTCATTATTCTGTTAAGGAACAAATTATTTGTGTAAGTGGAAAAAGGGAACTTTATTGCAAGTAGGATTCGAACCTGCGTCCCATCCAATCAGTTATTTGTTTCAGTAGCTGAACATGTCAAGTGCTAAAATACAGATCAAAGTATCGTTACTCTGTTGTTATGTTTACGTAATGGACTGGGCCTTAAGTTTTATATAATGTATGTTTCTTTAACTCATCACCCAGTCTGTTACGTATTTTAGGGCTCCATAACAAATATGTAAGTACCTACCGTCTTTATTTAGGGTAGTCTGTGTATCCATGTATCATAAAGAGAAATATCTACATAGATATGCAGATGATCAATCTCAATGGCATTTAAAAGCCTTGTTGGAGGGGCTCCTCGTAGATAGGCATTGTGGAGGTGGGTATATGTTTTAAAAATTCATTTACGCCTATGTTTTTACGTGTTATGTTTTTATCGTATTTGAATCTTTTTCGTCATCATGGATACGTTAAAAATTTAAGTATTTATGGATATGAGTACCATCGACACAGCAACGCGGCACAAGCGGCACGCAACATCGACGACGTTTACGGAGCTAACACTACAAACGAACGCACCGCCTGTTATTGGTTTGCCTGCTTCCGTTCTGGAAATTTCGACCTGAAAAATGAACGTCGTGGTCGTCCGAAAACTTTGGTCGACTTGACGGATTAAGGGCGATTGTGGAAGCTCATGATACTTAATCTACGGCTGAATTAGCAGCAGCTTTCGACGTTAGCATCACAACAATATTGGTCCATTTTCGTCAAGCTGGCAAGGTGCTGAAAAATGCTTGACAAATGGGTGCCCCATTAACTCAATGATCTCCAACATGAGGTATGCGTCGAGACGTGCCTTGCACTGCTCAACAGGCACACAAACGAAGGAATTTTGAACCACAGTGTTACCTGCGTCGAAATATGGTTTCTGTACGTGAATCGCAAGCGCTCAGCAAGTTGGATGGATCCTAGTTCAGCACTTAAGCAATGCCCTAAACGAAAACCTACCTTTTTTTTTGTTTAGGTGGGAAAAAAACGAAAACCTACCTACCCCTAGAATAGTGATAGTCACTGTTCGGTGGTCTAGCACCGGTGTAATTTGTACTGTGAAGAACTAAACACAATGATGGAGAAGCTCGCAAATCTTCAACCAGCTTTGGTCAATGATTCGTCTCCGCTGCAGATGGGCTTCAAGTGACAAGAGCTGGGTTGGAAGCTCTCCGTCATCCACCGCACTCACCAGAACTTGCTCCTACAGACTTCTACTTTTCCAGAATTTGAATAACTTCTTGGCGGAAAAAAGTTCAATACCCACAAAAAATGCCTTTGAAGAATTTGTTGCCTCCCGTCCAGCTGATTTCTCGAAGAAGGGCATCAATAAACTGCCATTGTGTTGGCAAAGATGCATCGATTGCATGGGTGATTATTTTGATTAAGAGCAATAAAAAATATAGAAAAAAATTGTCTGATTTTTTCATATAAAACGGCAATTTCATAGGTAAAGATCTAATCCATCCATCCATCAGCCTTTCATCGTCCACTGCTGGACATAGGCCTCCCCAAAATGGGGATTTTACCATAATCGCCACGCTTGGCAGGCGGGCTGGCGATCGCAGTGGATGTTTTTAGTAGGTACACAGGGGAACGCTGCTGCCCGGTCCCCCGGTATTCCCTTAGTCGGCTTTTACGGCTCCCATAGGAAGAGACGGGGTGGAGCTATTCTTGGTGCCGGCCCCACACGGCTAAAATAGTTTGATCAGCAGGGTCTAAAAAAATTAACAAGGACAAGACGAAAGTCTGTCTAACGTCCATGTCATATTAGCACTTATTCGGGAATGCGGTTCTCAAAGTTGTCGATCACTACCTGGGTTCTTTCCATGTAGTTAGACACAAATTCGAAAAAGAGATCAATCTACGATTCCAGCTCTGTTGGGCCTCTTGCCCGATATTCTAGTGTCGACCATTTTTTGTACACTATCCGTGTTTACAGAACGGGTACGAAGACGTAGTACTTAACAAATCCAAAAGTCGCTTAGAAGGCTATGGAACAGGCCTTGCTCGGGATGTTTATGCTACCGAACCAATATAAATATTTGAGAATATATAAAAAGAAGTTTCCCTAATGACCCGACATGGGTTGCATCCAACTGTTTACTAAAAATGGCCTCACGTTACTGCCTGTAAAACGGCAGTAAACATAGATTTTTAATTAATCGTTGAGGTTTCCGGGCTTTTTCAAATGTTTTGTTTAGTTTATTGTGTAAGAAGCAATAAAATCAAAAACGGTATGTTTTGTGTACAATTCGTGATTGAATTTTTCACAGTTTCATAAGGAAACAGTGCGGTACTTACAGCAAAGCTGACAAAAGAGATCGATTGTGAATTGAATTTAATATTATTTTTTTAAATGAATACAGCAATTTAGTTTGAATTAAATGAAAAATCGCCAATAGAATCACTTCATGTTATTATTACTTGCCGACCACTGAAATAATGAAACACAGTTCCAGTGACCCACCAACATAAGGGGAGAGTGGTTGGTGGAGAGTTTTAATTAGTGGGTGAGGGCCCCACACAACCATGTTCGTTTCCCCGAACGACGGGGTGTGCGGATAGGTAAACATATTTTTCCCGCCTTAAAAAAAAGGTTTATTATTTGCCACCAGAGCTAAGTTAAAAACTGAAGCGATTTTTACACGCGTAGCACATCTCTGATGCAATTCTTATGGAGGTATTGTGCAGTTATAGGTTCAGAACCAAGGATCCTCGCTTTATACAATTAATTGAAAAACCGGTGGCAATTAAAAATAGCTAAAAAACAATAATCTAATATGCGCTACGATGCATCTATTTTTATAATAATATTTCTCCTATTATCTATCTATTTGGCAGCATGTAGAACAATCCAAATATTATATCTCGGAAAGGGCTCTTGTCCTTCTATGTTCAATGCTATAAAGATCTTTACGGTGTGGATTTTTTTTATACAATGTGGGTGGCAAACAGGCATACCCCACCTGATGTTACCAAGTTACCGTAGCCTATATACACAATAGCAACCAGAAGCATCACTAGCACGTCGCCATCTCCAAGGAAAGGGATGAGAGGTGAATAATAAGTAAAGGGACTGGAGGTGAATAATAAGAAGATGTTAGATAGGATACTAAGGAGAGGGTAGAAGGAATGTAACATAGTTCCAGTGGCCCGCCAATAAAGGCGGAGAGACGGCACGCGGCGGGTTTCTTTAGTGGGTGAAGACCCCACACTACCCTGTTCGTTGCCTCGAACGACGGGGTGTGGGATTAGGACAATTTTTCCCGCCTTAACAAAAAAAACTAAACTGCCTCGGTGGTGTAGCGGTAGTGTATGCGACTGCTAATCATGAGGTCTCGGGTTCGATCCCCAGGTTGGGCAAACATTGCATTGAGCTTTTTCCTAAAAAGAAAAATTCTCAGTAGCAGCCCGGAGTTTGGAAATGTGCCCGGTAGACGTCAATAGGCTCGCCCCCTATTATGTGGGACTTAAACATAGCTGGCGAGTCGTGGGTGTTGTAATACACCTCTGCCTACCCCTTCGGGGAATACAGGCGTGATGCTATGTTGTTGTTATGTCTTAACAAAAAATAAAAGGTGTTGGAAGTATAATAAGGAGAGGATAGGGAGTCGGACTGGACTTCCAGCGCTGTCACCATTTGAAACACAACGGTAGGAGTACTTGCTATTGTTTTATGCTGATCTTTTGTGAAAATCCGTGTGGTAACGGACTAAGAATACAAGTGTCACCACCCCATTCTTTCCCACGGGTGTCATATGAGGCAACTAAGGGAAGTAAGCAATTATCATCCATTGCATGACTGGTGGTAGGGCTGGGTACCAAGTGGGAGTACTCACTTGGTAGCGGGCCCGAGCGGGTTGGTACCACTATCTCCCGTGTGACCGGCCATGAAGCACATCGTTCGGTTTTGGCTGTAGCAGGAGACCATTTACCATCAGATGGGTCGTTGCTCGTTTGCCACAATATGCAATAAAAAAAAAGGTGGTAGGTGCTTCGCCGATCAAGCCGGCCCATTGTTGCTGGGATAAGTAAGGCTCTAGGTACTACTTGAGGCTACGTAGCTCGTCGTGGCTATAGTGGCTATATCGGACACAGTTAGCGATAAAAATGCAGTATTATAGCTGTTCAATGTAAAATGTATAAGTATAACTCATTCATTATTCAAAGAACCATTAACTAGTTCGATAAACATCGTTTGACATTTTAAATAAAAATATATTTGCAGATTTTGACGCTTTAATTTATTTTTGCATTATTTATGATAAATAATAAATAAATAAATATTTACGGATATTTCACACAACGTCCTGTCAAGGTTGAAGGGTCATCCATCCATCAGCCTTTCAACGTCCACTGTTGGACATAGGCCTCCCCAAGAAAACGGCAGAACGATCGGTCCTGCGCCGAAGGCTTATTTTAAATTAGTAAAACATTCAAATGATTGGATGCGTATTTAGATAGTAATTCACTTCGAACTATAAACCAGATTTCCCGAATACAGTATCCACGGTCATGAGATACATGTGAAATTAGTTTTATATGAGTACTTATGAATAAAGTTGGCATAAACTTCGGAAACTACTTAAATATTTTTGGCTTATGAAATAATTACCTGCATTACGATGTACCATGATGATAGCGGATCGCCATTATAATCTTGGAAACATTGTATCATACTTGTAATGTTATATACAGTTTATGCAACGTGCAATTGCACCGCATATTGTGAAAAAATAATGTAATGGGGAAATATTACGTGTTGAGTTCTGTTCCATGCAGCTTACTCCAAGATGAAACTTACAGTACGAGACACGACGTAAGAACAATTCTATTGCAATTAAACATTTAAGTAAGGATTTACTTCCGTAATGATCCTCCCTAATCTCTACCCCTTACTAATTAATATTATAGATGCGAAATTAACTCTGTCTGTAGGTTCGTATATTACTTTTTCACGTCTAAGCTATATTATAGAGATAGATGGCACCGTGCGAGCGATGATGAAACTTAAGATATTGATATAGTGTGTAATAAATTATATGGTAAACTAATTAAGTATGGCATTCCAGTATTTCGGTCTTGTAAGCATTCAATTCGCCTAACATAATATGACAGATGTCGACCATCGTAATCTGTGGGCCTAGCCAAGTTGCATTCTATGATCGCTAACGCTAATAGAAAAATATTTAAATGTATGGGAATTTGAGATATTTGACCTATATTTAAGTATCTAAGTCTTTAACAATATCTTTAACGCTAAGTCACGTGACTTAACGTTAGAGATGTTAAATTTCCATACATTTTAATAGTTTTCTATTAGCGTTAGCGATCATAGAATGCAACTTGGCTAGATCCACTGTATAGGCAAATAAATAATCTATTTTGAATGCATGAATGCTGTAAAGCATTCGAAACGTCGTCGGTATTGATAGAGATGAGATTCCGTAAAAGTTGTTTTATTTTATAATACATAGCATTTGCAAGCATTATATTTGCATATCATCAGTAGATGACATTAAACCAGAAATATATTACTACAAAGGTGGCAAAGAAGCATACGGCCTGGCTGATAGTAGGGGGCTACTATAGCCTCACTAAAGGTATCACTCGCGCGCTGCCACTCCCAGGGAAAGGGATTTGAGCTGGAGATGAAAGATGATAGAGGGCATGAGAAGATGGATTTGACAGATAAGGAAATAGAGTATAGGGCAACTAATTCAATGTTGTTGTTTCGTTTGAAAGACACTATAGTTATATTAATTTCTGATCAGCTGTTTTGCCGCTCTTTTAAGAGAGTTATCAGTTAAATTAAGGGATAAAACGGGTGCATCATCCATCCATCAGCCCTTCATCGTCCACTGCTGGACATAGGCCTCCCCAAGAGAACGCCACAACGGGCGGTCCCGTCATGGGGGATAATGCCGTAATCGCCACGCTTGGCAGGCGGGTTGGCGATCGCAGTGGATGTTGTTAATACTCGAGGGAGTGCTGCTGCCCACTCCCCGGTATTCCCTCAGTCGGCTCTTACGACTCTCGTCGATAGAGAGGGGTGGCAAAATTCTAAGGCCGGCCCCACACGACCAAAACGGGTGGATGACGAATACTAAAAATATAAACAATATAAATAATAAATTACAAAACGTACCTTTTACGTCATTATCTTTTCTACTTTTCGCTGTGCCCAACAGGGTCCATAATTGTTACTCTTTTATTTATATGTTACCACCTACTACTATATACATTGTGGAATGTGAAAATAAATGAATATGAATATACTTTTAGGACCTCCCGCGTTTAGTCGCCATACATAAGCACAACGGTATATTCCTATATTACTATATAGAGGCACTCCTGTATCTATCGTTGTTTTACGCCTCTAAATGTTGGGAGTAACAAGGGTCTACTACATCTCTATCGACCCTATCTCTATACCAACCCAACCATCCTCTGCAGAGGCTGCTCGTGCCCATATAAAAGTGAAACGTAATGGTATATTAGCAAAGTAGAGATTAATTGACGTGGCTGTGATTTACAATTAATACAATAAATCTACATTATTTATTTCTTTGTAGATTATATGCTAAGCTACATAAAAAACGCCGTGATATCTGAGGGTGGAGTGGCTGCATCGGTCACCTAGATGCAGCGTCGCGGAACTCGGCCGTCTCCTCGAAATAAGAGTCGCCGACCTTACTATGGAGTGCAGCCTCACCTGTACTGAGTTTGTGTTGGGTTACGCGGTGACTTTGCAAAACATATCACACGTCGCTTGCTGTGTGAAGGTGTTAAAATATCATATAGGTAGGTACTGAAAGTATAAGATTTTTCACGTTTGAAGGCGTTTGTTATTTATTTTTTTAAAGCAAATCTTTGGAGGGCAGACCGTAATAGGTCAATTTAGCTTCAATTATGAGACCCCCTCTTTTTTTTTTAAGTGTATATTTCACTAACAGGAATTAAACATGAATACTTTCAAAATATTATATTATAGGTAGTTTATGTATAATACAATAAAAAAAATATATAAACCCGCAATGTATACTATAACTAAGCAAGTATCAGAAGAGAATTATACTCAGTACGGAGTCACATAGCCCCGCTTCCCTCACTAAGAGGGCGGCCCTCAGTCCTCTCTCAAACCTCGTATAGACTGTACGCCTCTCGCGGCGCAACGGAGTGTCGAAAAAACAGTTGCATTTTTTTAGTAAAGAAAAAACCGTGCTGTGTTTTACAATATTCTAAGAGAACTTTGGATTTATATGTATGTAAGTATATGAGTTAGAAATATTTTTGGTCGTTCGGTGAAAGCTCACTTTAGCTTTAAGCTTCGAAGCAGGGATATCTGTTTGCGTTACAGTGACATTATTTCTTATATTTAGGACAATATATCTCACAAACTGTTACTTCAACACTGCAACTAATTACGCCTCTTTATTGAATTTTATTTCTCTTGAAAACAGCACAATTATTTCAGTTTCGCATCAGCTGTTTTGCCGCTCTTTTAAGATGGAGATCGGCGAAAGTAGGATATGCGTATATTTTATATATTTATGAAAATATTTTTTAAATATTTAGCTTGTAGTAAAATCTACGCGAAGAATATTAATAAGGCGTAATGAATTACGTAAATTGTTACAATTATTATATAAAATATTCGTTTTTTTTTTCTTAGTCTTATCGCAATGGCTCACTGACAAGAGAGCGAATATTATGCAAAAAACATATTGCCAAAAAAATATACATACCTATTTCCCCTGAAAAAAAAATATAAATAATTAAAAATGTAGGCATACCTTATGTGTTTGTAGGAATTTTCGCAGCTATGAAATGATTCTTTGTTGGTAATAAACATCGCAATTAATTACCTTAATTATAATTAGCATGTTTCGTGAAAATTTATTCAATTATTTCTTTTTATTTTGTAACGACGATGGAAGTTAACGCTTCATGACTGTTTGTTGCAATTAAAATTATAATTAAAATTATCAATGTCTTTGAAATACAATAGATCGTATACTTTTATATCATTACGTATTGCAGTGTTGGTTTTGTGAAGCCTTTCCCGTCATACTTAACAACTAGGTATTATAGGTATGTAATTAAATTATTGACATAAATGTTTTATGTTACCTGTATACTTATATTGTTAAGATTAGAACTAATTGTTAAGTTAATAGGTAGTTAATACTTGCAATATTGGCATATTCTACGTGTGATTAACGGATAACATTAATCAAATGTTTTGTATAGAATCGTCTTTCAGGTATTGCTTTGCTTATGGCAGTAATCTTTACCTGAATAGTCACATAATATATCAGCTTTATAGATGTGGTTTACTTTAGAACATAATAATATGGATATCTATTACTTCAAAGACGCAACAATTTTTTAATAATCATTGTTACCTACATTTTTTAATGTCGTAATTACGATGACACGGTCATATATGCTTGGGAGATTTCTTGATCAATGTCCTTTGTTTTATTTTTCAACCCTTTTTCTGGCCCACTATTGGGCACGGGTTTTGCCGTACGTGGTCAGGACTTTGGACTGGTGATCGAATTAGATATCACTGACTTTTCAATGCTTGGTTTTACCACTAAGCTATCATTGCTTCAATGGCTACCAATCTTACCTATACGAGGATCTATTGCGCTGCAGCGGCGTTACAACAAGAGTATTATTTGAAGCTCTCTTAGATTACATTAATGTGTGTGATAATGGTTATAATAGTCGCCCATCTACGTGCCTGTCAAGATTTGTAGACTTTTGCTTTTAAGTTAGTTTGCTTTATCATTTCGATCTTCGTTGCCACTTATCATCAGAATAGATGTTTCTTATGATGGTAAGTTCAGTCCTCTGTTTTGAAGCTATACGTTTTAGGCACATAGGAGCCATATGAAACTAATTCATTCCATATTTTAGATATTTTTATATATATTTTTAGCATTTGACATGCTTAGCACTATACATTAAACACAAAGTGAAAAAATGTGAAATCGAAAATAACAGTCAGGAGCAGGATTTGAACCTGCATCTTCTGGATACCGTCCAGATGCTTTACCAATTCAGCCATCCTGACAATTGCTCCTGACTGCTAATTTCGATAACACATCATACTTAACGTCTTTTGGGTGACGCCTGCGCCATCTGTCGGCAGTATTTTCATACATTATACCGACCAGGTAAACTTAATTTTACAATTAAGATTTTACCTAATAATGACGCAAACCCTTTAAATATTTTAGATATTTTTATATATATTTTTAGCATTTGACATGCTTAGCACTATACATTAAACACAAAATGAAAAAATGTGAAATCGAAAATAACAGTCAGGAGCAGGATTTGAACCTGCATCTTCTGGATACCGTCCAGATGCTTTACCAATTCAGCCATCCTGACAATTGCTCCTGACTGCTAATTTCGATAACACATCATACTTAACGTCTTTTGGGTGACGCCTGCGCCATCTGTCGGCAGTATTTTCATACATTATACCGACCAGGTAAACTTAATTTTACAATTAAGATTTTACCTAATAATGACGCAAACCCTTTAAATATTTTAGATATTTTTATATATATTTTTAGCATTTGACATGATTAGCACTATACATTAAACACAAAGTGAAAAAATGTGAAATCGAAAATAACAGTCAGGAGCAGGATTTGAACCTGCATCTTCTGGATACCGTCCAGATGCTTTACCAATTCAGCCATCCTGACAATTGCTCCTGACTGCTAATTTCGATAACACATCATACTTAACGTCTTTTGGGTGACGCCTGCGCCATCTGTCGGCAGTATTTTCATACATTATACCGACCAGGTAAACTTAATTTTACAATTAAGATTTTACCTAATAATGACGCAAACCCTTTAAATATTTTAGATATTTTTATATATATTTTTAGCATTTGACATGCTTAGCACTATACATTAAACACAAAGTGAAAAAAATGTGAAATCGAAAATAACAGTCAGGAGCAGGATTTGAACCTGCATCTTCTGGATACCGTCCAGATGCTTTACCAATTCAGCCATCCTGACAATTGCTCCTGACTGCTAATTTCGATAACACATCATACTTAACGTCTTTTGGGTGACGCCTGCGCCATCTGTCGGCAGTATTTTCATACATTATACCGACCAGGTAAACTTAATTTTACAATTAAGATTTTACCTAATAATGACGCAAACCCTTTAAATATTTTAGATATTTTTATATATATTTTTAGCATTTGACATGCTTAGCACTATACATTAAACACAAAGTGAAAAAATGTGAAATCGAAAATAACAGTCAGGAGCAGGATTTGAACCTGCATCTTCTGGATACCGTCCAGATGCTTTACCAATTCAGCCATCCTGACAATTGCTCCTGACTGCTAATTTCGATAACACATCATACTTAACGTCTTTTGGGTGACGCCTGCGCCATCTGTCGGCAGTATTTTCATACATTATACCGACCAGGTAAACTTAATTTTACAATTAAGATTTTACCTAATAATGACGCAAACCCTTTAAATATTTTAGATATTTTTATATATATTTTTAGCATTTGACATGCTTAGCACTATACATTAAACACAAAGTGAAAAAATGTGAAATCGAAAATAACAGTCAGGAGCAGGATTTGAACCTGCATCTTCTGGATACCGTCCAGATGCTTTACCAATTCAGCCATCCTGACAATTGCTCCTGACTGCTAATTTCGATAACACATCATACTTAACGTCTTTTGGGTGACGCCTGCGCCATCTGTCGGCAGTATTTTCATACATTATACCGACCAGGTAAACTTAATTTTACAATTAAGATTTTACCTAATAATGACGCAAACCCTTTAAATATTTTAGATATTTTTATATATATTTTTAGCATTTGACATGCTTAGCACTATACATTAAACACAAAGTGAAAAAATGTGAAATCGAAAATAACAGTCAGGAGCAGGATTTGAACCTGCATCTTCTGGATACCGTCCAGATGCTTTACCAATTCAGCCATCCTGACAATTGCTCCTGACTGCTAATTTCGATAACACATCATACTTAACGTCTTTTGGGTGACGATTTTCGATTTCACATTTTTTCACTTTGTGTTTAATGTATAGTGCTAAGCATGTCAAATGCTAAAAATATATATAAAAATATCTAAAATATTTAAAGGGTTTGCGTCATTATTAGGTAAAATCTTAATTGTAAAATTAAGTTTACCTGGTCGGTATAATGTATGAAAATACTGCCGACAGATGGCGCAGGCGTCACCCAAAAGACGTTAAGTATGATGTGTTATCGAAATTAGCAGTCAGGAGCAATTGTCAGGATGGCTGAATTGGTAAAGCATCTGGACGGTATCCAGAAGATGCAGGTTCAAATCCTGCTCCTGACTGTTATTTTCGATTTCACATTTTTTCACTTTGTGTTTAATGTATAGTGCTAAGCATGTCAAATGCTAAAAATATATATAAAAATATCTAAAATATTTAAAGGGTTTGCGTCATTATTAGGTAAAATCTTAATTGTAAAATTAAGTTTACCTGGTCGGTATAATGTATGAAAATACTGCCGACAGATGGCGCAGGCGTCACCCAAAAGACGTTAAGTATGATGTGTTATCGAAATTAGCAGTCAGGAGCAATTGTCAGGATGGCTGAATTGGTAAAGCATCTGGACGGTATCCAGAAGATGCAGGTTCAAATCCTGCTCCTGACTGTTATTTTCGATTTCACATTTTTTCACTTTGTGTTTAATGTATAGTGCTAAGCATGTCAAATGCTAAAAATATATATAAAAATATCTAAAATATTTAAAGGGTTTGCGTCATTATTAGGTAAAATCTTAATTGTAAAATTAAGTTTACCTGGTCGGTATAATGTATGAAAATACTGCCGACAGATGGCGCAGGCGTCACCCAAAAGACGTTAAGTATGATGTGTTATCGAAATTAGCAGTCAGGAGCAATTGTCAGGATGGCTGAATTGGTAAAGCATCTGGACGGTATCCAGAAGATGCAGGTTCAAATCCTGCTCCTGACTGTTATTTTCGATTTCACATTTTTTCACTTTGTGTTTAATGTATAGTGCTAAGCATGTCAAATGCTAAAAATATATATAAAAATATCTAAAATATTTAAAGGGTTTGCGTCATTATTAGGTAAAATCTTAATTGTAAAATTAAGTTTACCTGGTCGGTATAATGTATGAAAATACTGCCGACAGATGGCGCAGGCGTCACCCAAAAGACGTTAAGTATGATGTGTTATCGAAATTAGCAGTCAGGAGCAATTGTCAGGATGGCTGAATTGGTAAAGCATCTGGACGGTATCCAGAAGATGCAGGTTCAAATCCTGCTCCTGACTGTTATTTTCGATTTCACATTTTTTCACTTTGTGTTTAATGTATAGTGCTAAGCATGTCAAATGCTAAAAATATATATAAAAATATCTAAAATATTTAAAGGGTTTGCGTCATTATTAGGTAAAATCTTAATTGTAAAATTAAGTTTACCTGGTCGGTATAATGTATGAAAATACTGCCGACAGATGGCGCAGGCGTCACCCAAAAGACGTTAAGTATGATGTGTTATCGAAATTAGCAGTCAGGAGCAATTGTCAGGATGGCTGAATTGGTAAAGCATCTGGACGGTATCCAGAAGATGCAGGTTCAAATCCTGCTCCTGACTGTTATTTTCGATTTCACATTTTTTTCACTTTGTGTTTAATGTATAGTGCTAAGCATGTCAAATGCTAAAAATATATATAAAAATATCTAAAATATTTAAAGGGTTTGCGTCATTATTAGGTAAAATCTTAATTGTAAAATTAAGTTTACCTGGTCGGTATAATGTATGAAAATACTGCCGACAGATGGCGCAGGCGTCACCCAAAAGACGTTAAGTATGATGTGTTATCGAAATTAGCAGTCAGGAGCAATTGTCAGGATGGCTGAATTGGTAAAGCATCTGGACGGTATCCAGAAGATGCAGGTTCAAATCCTGCTCCTGACTGTTATTTTCGATTTCACATTTTTTCACTTTGTGTTTAATGTATAGTGCTAATCATGTCAAATGCTAAAAATATATATAAAAATATCTAAAATATTTAAAGGGTTTGCGTCATTATTAGGTAAAATCTTAATTGTAAAATTAAGTTTACCTGGTCGGTATAATGTATGAAAATACTGCCGACAGATGGCGCAGGCGTCACCCAAAAGACGTTAAGTATGATGTGTTATCGAAATTAGCAGTCAGGAGCAATTGTCAGGATGGCTGAATTGGTAAAGCATCTGGACGGTATCCAGAAGATGCAGGTTCAAATCCTGCTCCTGACTGTTATTTTCGATTTCACATTTTTTCACTTTGTGTTTAATGTATAGTGCTAAGCATGTCAAATGCTAAAAATATATATAAAAATATCTAAAATATTTAAAGGGTTTGCGTCATTATTAGGTAAAATCTTAATTGTAAAATTAAGTTTACCTGGTCGGTATAATGTATGAAAATACTGCCGACAGATGGCGCAGGCGTCACCCAAAAGACGTTAAGTATGATGTGTTATCGAAATTAGCAGTCAGGAGCAATTGTCAGGATGGCTGAATTGGTAAAGCATCTGGACGGTATCCAGAAGATGCAGGTTCAAATCCTGCTCCTGACTGTTATTTTCGATTTCACATTTTTTCACTTTGTGTTTAATGTATAGTGCTAAGCATGTCAAATGCTAAAAATATATATAAAAATATCTAAAATATTTAAAGGGTTTGCGTCATTATTAGGTAAAATCTTAATTGTAAAATTAAGTTTACCTGGTCGGTATAATGTATGAAAATACTGCCGACAGATGGCGCAGGCGTCACCCAAAAGACGTTAAGTATGATGTGTTATCGAAATTAGCAGTCAGGAGCAATTGTCAGGATGGCTGAATTGGTAAAGCATCTGGACGGTATCCAGAAGATGCAGGTTCAAATCCTGCTCCTGACTGTTATTTTCGATTTCACATTTTTTCACTTTGTGTTTAATAATTCATTCCACTTGCCTCTAAAAGCCACCCATGGTAGATACCTATATCTTACTAGTAACAAATTTTTAATGAAAGTGCAAAACAAGAAATTCGCGCTTTCCTCTACCCGGGAGATAGCTTCCAAAACTTCAAGGACATTAAATTAACCGTCAGCGTGTGCTATTGTAGAACACGCAAAAGTATGTTTTAAAGAGAATAAATAATTAATATTTTTTTAAATACTTCTTTTTTCTTCCAAATAGGTATTATTTTTTACTTATTTACTTATCATCACGCCATTTTCCTTGCGGGGTAGGCAGAGAGAACAGAGTATAATTTTTTCCTTCTTAAAAAATATGATACGTTATTTTTTTCAAAAAAAGTAGGCGACCCTACGTTTAGATTACCTATAACTAAACATAAGGTAATCTGAGAGCTTTTTGCCGTGCTTTATCCTAATTCTTTTATTATCTGACTACGGCCAAGCAAAAAGGAAGGCTATTTATCTAAAGGTACATCATAAATCAGAAACATTTCTAGACCATTCATGCATTTTTAATAATTCATTCCCCGTCTTGCTATGCTCTATAGATTACTTAGAATGGTTTCAGAACGTAATTGTAAGCACGTATATTTTCAAATTTGTTTTTCAAAAAGGTAAATGTAATCAAAGGCTCGTCATTATGCTGTCACTCTTTGTTTGCCAATTAGTTCGTTGACACGACACAGACACCAGTCAATGGTAATGTGCACCAAGTACCGAATATTAAGTGGACTGAGGCAATAAATAGATGTGTAATCTATACATATTGGTATTGTGAAGCTAAAGTTTGATTTTGTTTGGTTGCCACCACTGCGAGTGCTCTAAGTATTTTTAGTTGGTCACTATACAGAAAGTGATATAATAGCTCACGTTTTATAGATATGTAGTATATATTATACTGTATATCAACGAAGGGCGCATTTGGATGGACGAGAGGGGAGAACATCGGAGACCCCAACGAGAATTGCATTAACAAATGACAAGTAGCCCGTGTCACGCACTGTCAATATTATAATCGAAATTCCATGTTTTCAATTAGTAAATGACACCTAGAGTACTTTGGATACTGTTAATCAAAACAGACATTTGTGAATGTACAAATTATTTATTTGTGAATGAGGAAAAATATAACTTTAGTGCGAGCGGGAATCGGACCTGCATCCCTTCCAATCCGGGGAAGCGCTCTAAGCCACTGAGCTACCGCACTGACCTTCGGCCATACCCAATCTCCTCATCATATTTGTCTTTACAATCTTTAAATAATTTGTACTTTAAAGTAGCTGAGCATGTCAAGTGCTAAAATACAGATCAAAATATTTGTAAATGTTTTAAATAAATTATGTTAGAAAAGCGAATATGTTTATCCAAAATCTCCGATAAAAGATAAAGATATATCCCCAATAATTTGTAATTTTTACTCTTAATATTGTTGTAACACATTTAACGGGTCTAATACGCGCATTAAACTTCTCAAAATACTATTATTTTGAGTAACCTCGACGGTTCGGCTGAGTTGTACCAGCCGTGGTCATGAGTAGACTCTCTCTCAATATTGTTTCATATATTAATACTGTCTTGACGAAAACATCAACTATAACTAATACATGCTGCTAAGATTTTCCTCCCATACTACCAAATAGTCCCTACATGATAAATGTAAGACTTCGATAGGTTTTATAAATAATTTTGGTTACCTATCTCTTCAAATAATGCTTAAGAAATAGTAGGTACATAACGCACCTGTTTTATCAGAGAAATCTCTAAGATTCTACACAATAATAACATTTGGATATACATATTATATCGCTTCAAACGAAAAAGGGAAATGGCATGTGTATGTCAAAAATCACACGGCTCTAACAGACGAACAACACAAATGCTTGTTTGATTTTTAAGTTGGCGCACCTGAATAAATGAAAACGGTTTAACCCAAAAAGGGATTTGATTTCGATATGCAACATAACATATAATTATAAAGCAATTGTAGGCTTTTTTGCATAATTGAAATCATTAAAAGCATCATTATTTTGATTGCCTCGGTGGTGCAGCGGTAGTGTGAGTGACGAGGTTTCGGGTTCGATCCCCGGATAGGGCAATGTTATTGAGCTTTTACGTAAAAAGAAAAATTCTCAGTAGCAGCCCGGAGTTTGGAAATGTGTCCGGTAGACGGCAATAGGCTCACCCCCTTTTACGTGGGACTTAAACATAGCTGGCGAATCGTGGGTGTGTAAACACAACACACACGATTAATTAATTTTAACACCTCTGCCTTCCCTTTCGGGGTATACAGGCGTGATGCTGTGTTTTTATGTTCAATTTATAATAATAGAAAACATTCATATAAATTAACTTAGTAGAAAATGTCAAATTTTGTGTTTTATGGAACAATAGTACATATTGGGTTGAATATATTTTGTTTAACGCAGTGGTAAAAGTCACTATAACTTGTTGATTTACAACTCGAAACTAAGAAGGGAACCTTTTATTTGAGGTGTTTAAATACACAGCAGTTACAGTTAAGCTAGTGATAAAACTGACGGGCCTCGTGGCGTAGTCGGTAGTGTAACAGACTTTCGTGCACGAGGTCGTGGGTTCGATTCCCACTCAGGACAATTATTTGTGTGATGAACACAGATATTTCAGTACAAATATCTGTATTCACATACAAAAAAGAATATTTCGTAATTACCGTTTATAAACAAAAGAAAAATCATACAGATATTATTAGCATCTTAGCCGTGATTCAAACATTTATCACTAATGCTAGGATTTACGAACTGTAGGTAGTACTTTCAGCTTTTATAAGTAGTAATATTATATTCTACGCGTGTAATGGGCTCCCGTCCAACATGTTTCATCATTTCCGCTATCAGTATTATAAACAAAAGAATTCTAATACTTATAAATATAATATTTATAAAATGTTTGCAGGAAATAAATATAGTTTATGTAAAGAAGTTCTACCTCCTTCTAAATGTTCGTAACCAATCACTAACTTAAGCTTCATTAAACGAAAACTTTTGAAACTTATGTACAAAGTACAAACAAACCCGAGGGCTTAAGACATACGTGAGTTAATTTATTTCATAAAATTTTATGGAAAAGACCAGGATGTACTCCAAGAAAACAACGTCATTAAGTACTTAGGCACCATAATTATGCCGAATTAAAAAATATTTCATAATTACATATCTTTTATGTTATAAAGTATTTTGTAATGCTTACTAATATTACACAGGATAAAGTGAGTTCATTTGTTACGCTTTCATATCGTAACTATAACTGCTATCATGAAATTTTGCATAGATTTTTTTTTATTGCTAATAATGGCAGACGATCCACGGCCCGCTTGACGGTAAGTGGTAACCGTCGCTCATGAACTCAACTATACCGAGAGTACTGTCAAGCCGCTGCACACCATTTCATTTCTCAGCTATCATTCAGGTCATATTCAGGCTATCTTCTGCTACAGCCAAAACACACTGACGTGCTTCATGACCGGTCACTCAGGAGACGGTGGTACTGACCCGTTCGGGCCCGATCGCAAGTGAGTACTCTCACTTGGTACCCAGCTCTACCACCAGTAACGCAATGGGTGATAATTGCTTACTTTCATTAGTCGCCTTGTAGGACACCCGCGGGAAAGGATGGGGTGATGACATTTGTATTCTTAGTCTAGACTTAGTCAAACTTTTATCTCGGAAAAAAGATAGTTCTTGTAGTATAATATAGAGATAATAATTAATGTATCGTAGAGTGACGTATTGATATTCTGAAATCCAAGTGAACGAAGACGCGGGCAGAATCTTTCTATTTATGAGAGGGATTTGGTGTAAGAAATAATTAACATTTATAACGATTCACAGTGCATTCTAATGAAATTTTATAATTGTAGAAACGCTCGTATTTGCGTTATTATGTCTCAAATACTGTTTATTCACATGTTTGTATTCTCCATAAACTGACTCGTTAAGTTATGAAATTTTTTATTTGTTCTGTTGTTCACGAATGATATCGTTCATTGTATCTATTTGGTTAGCGACGGGGTTTTTTGTTACTCTGTATTAATTTTGTGATGCGGGTTCTACATTTATAATGGAATTGAAAATAGGGGTGTTTCTACACAGCTGTTTTTATTGTAAACCTGTGACAGTGATACTGAATAAGTAATGATGAGTTATTGAGTGACATTTTTTCTTTTCGGTTTGAAATGGGTTACATCAGAGGTTCCTAAACTTTATCTAAAGATAACGGAACGCCAACTAAGTATCTATATTTATTATGCAAATGATTACAATTTAACACTGAAAATTATATAAGAACATTTTTTTAAGAAATGTGTAATATGGGGTAGCCAAGTTTGGGAATCCCTGGGTTATATTATATAAAGATTCCATTATACAGCATAATAATCAGGGATAATAAGTACCACTTGCTTTTTTCTAGATACCGAACTATATCTTTTTTTCAACCCTTTTTATATCCCACTATTGGGCACCGGTCTCCTCTAATGGTAGAGGGTACCACGCAGTCCCAATGCGGGTTGGTAGACTTCACAAGCTGTCGAGAAAATCTCTCAGGCATGCAGGTTTCCCCACCATGTTTTCCTTAACCGAGCTGTGATAATTTGTAAACAAATACACACATAATTTCAAAAAATCTAGTGATAATCGGTTGAGTGGTTCTATTCCCCAGTGTAGATGGTTATCTTAAAAATAAAAAATATATAGACTATACAATACCTATTTATATCAGCAAAAACTAGTATACTGTGAACTTTACAGTCGTCCCACGCAACTCCTACACATTGCCATTTTTTTTTTCTGTTGCTTGTAGCGGCAGTCGAGCCACGGCCCGTCTGATGGTAAATGGTAACCGTTGCTCATGGACTCAACTATACAAAGAGTATTGTCAAGCCACTGTTCACCATTTCATTTCATCAATATGAAATGAAAGAATAAACGGCTATCTCCTGCTACAGTCAAAACGCAAAGATGTGCTTCATGGCCGGTCACACTGGAGATGGTGGTACCAACCCGCTCGGGCCCGATACCAAGTGAGTACTCCCACTCGGTACCCAGCCCTACCACCAGTCATGCAATGGATGATAATTGCTTACTTCCCTTAGTCGCCTCATACGACACCCGTGGGAAAGAATGGGGTGGTGACACTTGTATTCTTAGTCCGTCACCACACGGAAACAAATTTCCTTATACAAAATAATTATTGCAAAAGTATTCTCTCGTTTAGTTTCTTTATCCTTACTAATATTATATTATGTGAAAGAGAGTTTGTTTGGCTCCTGACGCCGTAACTATTTAACCAGCCGTCACGAAATTTGGCATAGATATAATAAAAAAAAAAAAAAAATTCGGAGTGCAGAGGCTAGTGAAAAATAGAGTGTTTATGTGGATGCTTGGTGTAGAGATTATTTGTTTGCTAGAAGGTGATATATGAGTATTTAGATTAGAGATTGCCAGTGGTATATACTGAGTGTTTTTGGTAGTCTCGAGTTCTCGTGGAAAGTACGGTGGTAATGGATCCAGCCTATGTAACTTACTCCTAATGTAATTTGGGGTAAACCTAATGCATTTTCCTTTATTTTTTGTTAAGGCGGAAAAAATGTACCTAACCACACACCCCGTTGTTCGGAGCAACGAATAGGGTAGTGTGGGGCCTATGTTACTATGTTACATTCCTTCATTGGTCTGCCGGCGGCAATGTATCATAACCCTTATGATACATTAGTAGCCTTAATATTTTTATTAGTAGACTTAATATTGCGAACATTACCATTTCCAGCTCTCGTAAGTATTATCGGTGTTGAAGCAGTATAAACGTATGTCTGGCCAAACCGGTCCACAACCAGGCTAAACAACCACCAACGTTGTAGTTTGCGTTTATTTTATATTATCTTGAACACAAGGGCAGAACGATAACGCGGTAAGGCACGATCAGTTAGCCACGCGTGCGACTGTGACTCATCCACAATAGATAGATAAATATGCTTTGTAACTGTCTATAGGTGAGTCAGATTGCTTACGATGAATCAGGATGCAACCCCATTTTGCTAGTGCTTTTGTCATATTTATAAAATTAGATACCTAACAGTCTAATGGTCAACGAAACGACTACAAAGAAAGTGGTATTGAGTTTGATTCTCAGTCCGCGCTCCTTGCACAGCACACACCTCTGATTTTTCGAGATTTTTTGAATTTATGTATGTTATGCTTTTCGAATTTGGTAATGTTCCCGATAGGCGGAACTATGTTAGGACTAAGTTTAATAGCACAACATGACAACTACAAATGATCCCGGATTGGATGTGACGCAGGTTCGAATTTTGCTCGCAGTAAGGCTCTATTTTTCCACTTTCGCAAATAATTTGTTCTTTAAAGTAGCTGAGCGTGTCAAGCGCTAAAATACATTTCAAAATATTTAAAACCGCGCCATCACTCAGTATGAATTTTAATTGCAAAATTAAACTTACTATATTGGAATAATGTATCTAAATGCATCCGATAGGTGGCGTGGGTCGTAAAGACATCTAAAATAAATGTGAAGTAGAGATTGGGTGTCACCGTTGGTGACCTGCAATAGCTATGTGGTACAGAGTACCTCCCCGAATTGGATGGGACGCAAGTTCGAATGCTTGCAGTAAAGCTCTCTTCTTGCACTTTCACAAATAATTGGTTCTTCAAAATATACTCTATTACTTTTTCGGGCACTAAAAAGAACTTATGCTGAGGTGAAACGAACAAAATTCAGAGACTCCCAGACTTAGAATGTACTAGCCTTTGCCCGCGGTTTCGCCGCAGCCAAAAGCTAGTTTTTAGGATATATCTTAGGTTCCCGATATAGTAGCGGGATAAGATTAAGTCTAATCAAGAGCTAACAAATAATAGGAGTTGCATCAAATCCGTTCAGTAGTTTTTGCGTGATGCGCGAACAAACAAACAGACAAACCGACAAAAAATAAAAAAAAAAATAGTTTTGTGTTTAGACACGCCTATATAGCGTAATAAAGGCATTTTTTTCTCTCAAATATCTCAAATGTACAGACACAGCTCTGTTACAGCTTTATAATAGTACGAGTATAGTAGATGAAAACTTAACTGACAGAACTTGACGATGAATACGCTTCTTATAGTATTAAACATTATGCTTCTGATAGTACTGTTATTTGCCGTGTGGGGCCGGCTTTTCCCACCCCTCTTCACCCATGGGAGTCGTAAGAGCCGACTGAGGGATACCGGGGAAGTGGGCAGCAGCACTCCTTCGAGTATTAACAACATCCACTGCGATCCGCCTGCCAAGTGATTACGGCACTATCCCCCCCCCCCTATGTCCAGCAGTGGACGTTAAAAGGCTGATGGATGGATGGATGGATTAGTGATAGTACACAATCCCAAGTACAGTTACGGTACTAATAACAATAAAAATGAAGATTTTAATCATATGCTTCATGAAGCGATTTCGAATTTATACTGCTACGAGTACAATGTACGTTATGCATATATACAGACATATCATTTTTACGTACTAAGGAAGCTAAACAGTGGGAGGGGGAACATCATCTAAGCGAATCATGATGTTGTAATTTATAGGGCCTTAAGTTACTAAATATATATTCAAATCTCATTATAAAATAAGTATTTATAAGATTTTACGCCTGAATTTCAGAACAACATAACTTTTACTTCCTGATCCGTCTTCTAACATAAGGCAAAGATTATTTATTTGTCTAATACTCTAATAGAATTTAATTCAAAATGATCACAAAAACGTTCACATAAACTAATGCATTCTTTTTAAAGTACAAATTATTTGCGAACAAGGAAAAAGAGATTTTTTTGTACTAGCGGGAATCGAACCCTCGTCTTTTCCAATCCGGGGAAGTGCTCTAAGCCACTGAGCTATAGTACAGGTCTTTCGACCATCCCAATCTCCTTATCACATTTGTCTTTACGACCAACGCCATCTATCGGAAGCATTTACATGCATTAAACCGATATAGTAAGTTTAATTTTGCAATTAAAATTCATATGAACAGGGTAGTGTGGGGCCTTCACCCACTAAATAAACCCACCGCGTGCCGTGTCTGCGCTTGTATTGACAGACTAGTCCATTGTTTAACCCTATCCCACTTGTAGGTATTCCTTACCGGTATGAAATATGTTTAATATCCTTGCTCTAGATCATCTGTGTACCAAATACCATTTAAATCCGTTTAGTCATTCTACTATTTTAGAATGACTAACTTCTCCTACAGGAAGTATTCATTATTTCGCAATAAATATTATTAGACCTCCGCTCGCCCACATTACTAGTTAATACATCTGCACCAAAGAGTCGTAACGTGATGTTAGTATCTCTAAGAGCTATCCTAAAAATATCCCTATTATTCCATCCATCAGCCTTTCGAAGTCCACTGCTGGACATAGGCCTCCCCAAGAGAACGCCACAACGAGCGGTCCTGTGCCGACCGCATCCAACGGCTCCCCACGGCTTTGACCAGGTCGTCGGTCCATCTGGTGGGGGCCGTCCTACGCTGCGCCGTCTGATACGTGGTCGCCACTCGAAAACCTTTCTTCCCCAACTGTTGTAGGTTCGTCGAGCGGTGTGGCCTGCCCATTGCCACTTCAGCATGGCAATACGGCGGGCTATGTCGGTCACTCTCGTTCTCCTACGGATCTCCGTATTACGGATTCGATCACGTAGGAAAATACCAAGCATAGCATCCTTATTATTACATATTGTAAATGTGTATGCAAGAATAGAGCCTTTTGTCACTCTATTCTCTCTGTCTACCCCATAAGGGAGATGACGTGATGATAAGTAAGTAAGTAAGACGTCGTAACTTAACTGACCATCACGAAATTTGGCATAGATATATCAGAGTACCGAGAATAAAGATGGGTTAATACCGATATTTGCCAATATCAGCTGATATCAATATATTCTTCAAGTAATATCATAATATGTAAACTAATATATGAATATCACTAATATTTAATACGGAGGATATAGAGATAATATGCTGCATATCAATTCCCACCACCATTTTTAACTCAATGATACGTACGATGTTCTGACCGATATGACACGTACGATGTTCTCACCGATATGCGATTCTATCTAGTCTATGGATATAGCAACACACCCATGTTCAGTGGTCACTGTTCATGTTTACGATATAGTGAATATGCATATTAGCAATACGCCCGTATTAACATATCAGATTGAGTCGGATTACTGATACATGAATACCTCCAATATCACTGATATCTTAATGGATATGAATATATCGGTTCCATCTTTAACCGAGAAGGATATAGACTATTGTTTATCCAGGAAAAATAGAGAATTTCTGTAGATAACCATTTTTGTGTAGAGATAATTTTATGCCAGAGTGGGAGGTATTATATTTAGATAAGAGGGGGACAGCCTTTGCCCGCGGCCCTGTAAACTGCACCAAAATTTTCTAGTCGTACAGCCTTGCTTATCCGAACATGATTGAGCCGGCTCGAGACCGGTGAAGTAGGTATCACATCTCACAGAAGATCAGCCTGAAACAACGGTAAGTACTCCTACCGCTGTGTTGCGTATGGTAAGTGAGAGCGCCGGAGGCCCAAACTCCCTGGTTCCAGATAGAGAGTGCCCTATTCTCTTTTTATTACCCTTCCTATCCTCTCCTTAGTATCCTACCCATTCTCTTCTTACTATCCTCTGATTATCCACCTCCTATCCCTTTTCCTTAGAGATGACGACGTGCGAGTGATGCCTCGAGTGTAGCTATCGTCTATAGACTACGGTAACCGCTCCCCATCAGGTGGGCCGTATGCTTGTTTGCCACCCACGTGTTAAAAAATAAATGTTTTAAACTCTGATAGATACTTCCAGAGACTTAAATCCCTTGAAACTAAAACAAAAACAACTCTAGGTTTAATATATTACTTAGTATAGATGAAAGTATTCAATTAATTAACGTATCGTAGCATCCATTTACCCTTATTAAAATAAAATATCCGTCCTTTTTGCTGACCATAAATATAATAAATATCTATAATTATTTTTAATAGTCTACGGGCCCGTGGCATGTAGGTCACGCAATCCACCCCAATGTTTACGTGTGACCCATTTTTCATATGACTAAGCACATTTAATTAACTAAAATTTAACAATCTATAATTAAATTTCATCGAAATATATTCTTTGTACTCAACAATTTTAATTACATAATTAATCTTTGGAACAATCACTCTACGAAATAGAAATATGTATTGTTTTAACATTAGGTAATGTAAAACAAAACTAATTGTAGTTAAGTTGTTATTTTCCCGCGAAGTTTGCTCATGACACGGTATTTGTAGTAAAGATTGTAAAGATAATTATGATTATGTATAAATATGGTCGAACAAAGATTATGTTTCAGGTGTAATTGTAATTTGAGTATATGTAGTTACATAACTAACAAATTAGTAGTACCTAATACGACGCATAGTTTTCTTGGTTGGTAGTACCATCTCCCGTGTGACCGGACATGAAGCACATCGGTGTGATTTGGTTGTAGCAGGAGATAGACGTTAATTCTTTTATTTCATATCTGAAATGAAATGGTGAGCAGCGGCTTGACAATACTCTCGGTACCTATAGTTCAGTCCATGAGCGACGGTTACAATTTACCATCAGGTGTTCAAACTGCCTTAATTTTTTGATGACGCATGAAAAAGAAATGTATAGTTTTGTTGCATTGCTTATATTATATAATAAACTAGTTCTTATCCACAACTTCATCTAGAATTGATGAATAACTTGTTTATGCCAATCTCACGGGAGTTCCGGAGATCTGGGATAAAAATATTATGTGTTTATCTAAGGCACGATCTATATTAATACCAGATTTCGTTAAAATCCGTTTAGCATAGGTCATAAATGCTCCATGGTGATATACTACTCTGTCAAGAAAGTACCGGGAATGGATGATTTGTTTATGGTTCCGAATTCAAATTTTTGTTGTTGTTAGATTGGCACAACTGTTATCCATTTTGGCGCGGAGTTTGAGTTGCATCTGTTATTTATATTAAATACAGTGCTGGTTTTAGTTATATCATATCTAATGTGTATTGCGAATTTTATAATGGACAAAAACATCGAACAAAGAGTTTGTCTTAAATTTTGCATCGCCAATGGAATTTCGTGTTCGGAGTCACTGAAAATATTACAGAAGGCTTACAGTGAATCGACATTATCAAAAACACGTGCTTATGAGTGGTACAAAGCGTTTTAAAGCAGTCGAGATGCGATGGAAGATTTGCCTTGCTCTGGTAGGCCATCAACGTCTGCAACTGAAGTTAACATTGCAAAAGTGAAGGAAATAGTGACTGAAAATCCTCATTCTACTTTGAGAGAGATAGCCACCGAACTATCTATGTCTCACGAGTCGATCTGTGCCATTTTAAATAATCACTTGGGTATGAAACATGTTTCCGCTCGGCTAGTCCCAAAAGACCTGAATTTTCTCCAAAAACTCAATCGCATGAGAGTCGCTGAGGACATGCTAGAACGAGTCAATTCCGACCCAACATTCATGAAACGCATTGTTACTGGTAACGAGACGTGGGTTTATCAGTTTAACATGCAAACTAGTCAACAAGCTTCGGAGTGGCGACTTCCAACTGAACCGAAACCAAAAAAACCACGCCAAAGTCGATCAAAAAGTCAAAGTCATGTTGACTGTTTTCTTTGACTATCGCGGTGTTGTGCACTCGCGCGGAATTCTTGCCAGAAGGTCAAACTGTAAATAAAGAATATTATTTGAGAATTATGCGGCGTTTAAAAGAGCAAATTCGAAAGGCCAGATTTGTGGAAAGAAAATTATTGGATTCCATTTCCATTTTAGAAAATTATTGCCTTCGCACAAGGCCATCATTGTGAATGAATTTTTGTCCAAATACTCAACAAGTATCATCGAGCAACCACCATATTCACCAAATATGGCTCCAGCCGACTTTTTTCTTTTAATCAAATTACCACTTCGTGGCACCCGTTTTCAATCGGTAGAAGACATAAAGGAGAATTCGCGGCTAGAACTGAACTCAATTCCGGAAACAGCGTATAAAAAATGTTTTGATGATTGGATTATTCGTTCGCGTAAGTCTATCGTTTCTGAAGGAGCATACTTTGAAAGTGATAAAATAAATTTGGATGAATAACAAAAAAATTGTGTATTATTGATCTTTTCCCGGTACTTTCTTGACATAGTAGTATTCGTATGTTCAATCTATTAATTGAACAAGGGGCTGCTTGTAGTCGTGTTACAAAATAACAGCTATAACTTTGTTAATATAGTTTTTTTTATTATAATGCTGTAATGGGAGGACGATAATTAATGTATTTTTAAATTTAAAAACAAGTTTCTTCTTTAGATGATTTGTTTTAAACTGAATTTTATTATTAACTGAATTATTACAATAAGGGCACTCTCGTTCGCTTTATTTTCTAATTAAACCAGAAAGTAAGAAATAAACATTACATTATATTATAACAATCTCGTTACGCAATGTGCTGGAATTTATTTTAATAATTATGTAAATAAAAATAATTAATTTATTCTTCTCCAACGCTTTTGTGATAAAATATAGGTATAAGATATGTCCATAAATGACGAGAACAGCTTCAGATCAGGAGGGCTCATTTGCTATAATTAGCAAATTTAAAAAAACTAAAAGAATAATTAGACTTATTTTATTCGACCATGTGGCCCATCCTGCTCGCAGTAACGGTCCCTTCTTCCACTTTCACAAATAATTCGTTCTTTAAATATGTATTTTGATCTGTATTTTACCACTTGACATGCTCAGCTACTTTAAAAAAATTATTTGTGAAAGTGGATAAAGAGAACTTTACTGCGAGCGGGATTCAAACCTGCGTAAGGGACGACTACCCGGGGAAGTGTTCTAGACCGCTAAGTACAGATCAAAAATGTAAAAGTAGAAGTATCTACACGATTTAGATTATTATTTGGATGGAATATTTATATTACTACGTAAGGTAATCCTTAATATATTAAGATAAAATTACTTCTTCATCTGCTATTATAATATGTTGTAGTTAGTTTATTATTTAATATTATTAACAACTCATTTTAATATAATTAGGTATTATTACGAGCAAAGGTAACGGTAAAGCTGATATTACAATAAGAATTGGTTGAGTCGACTAAAATTTTCAATTTAAGTGACTAAATAGTTAAATCGTATGTTATTTTGTTCTATAAAATGAAATAAAGGGAAGACCTGATATCTGCAGATGTAACCTGATTCGTGGAACGTGATACTTATACTCTGATTTCTGCTCTGAACTCGCGCTTGATGTGAGAGAATCCAATTACACCGACGATGACATTCTAGTTTCGTTTTCTAATCACTTTTATTGCATCTGGGTTATATAGAAATTGGTTTACATGAAATTGGTAACATTATTTAATATTGAAATTTTGTCAAAATGTTATAATAATGAGTTGATATATAATAGGTACACAATCATCATTATACCTACTATAGCTAACACTAAAAAGTTAAGTGTGATTATGAGGTCTTGGGTTCGATCCCCGGTTCAGGTGCTATTGAGCTTTTTTATACAAAGAAAAATTCTCAGTAGCAGCCTAGGGGTTGGAAATGTGCCCGTAGATAGCAATAGGCACGGCCTTTATTACGTGGGACTTAAACATAGTTAGCGAATTGTAGGTGTGTAATACACCTCTTCCTACCCCTTCGCAGATACAAGGGTGATGCTATGTTCTGTTACTAAAAAGTTGCGCTAGTTAATATATCTACATAAAGTACCTATTTTACATTTTTTTTAGGTTTGTTTATAGAATCTTTTGGTCTCAACACACTAATATAAAGATGTGTATCTATATTTTTCGAAGCGAATTACAGTTCATAACTTCAACATAATTCGCGTATACACACTACAGTAGCACCTTTTTAATAATTTAGATTCGCTGCATATGTATTTTGCGGGAGCCTATAATAGGTGCAATTCGGTATGCCGGCGGACCACTGAAGTGATGTAACACGGTTCCAGCAGCCCCCCAATACAGGCGGAGAGACGGCACACGGTGGGTTTATTTAGTGGGTGAGGGCCCCACACTACCCTGTTCGTTGTCCCGAACGAGGAAGTGTGTTGTAAGGGAATTTTTTTTCCACCTTAATAAAACAACACAAAAAACAACGGTGCAATTCGGTATGTGTGATCCATCCGTTCGTAAAATATAGCTTAGCTTTATCCTAATATTTTCCTAATAATATAATAAATCTTTAGGTACCTAGTTTAGGTAATAAATACTATTTACCTTAAAACTTTGTAGATCAAGATATGGCGAAAATTGCAAGGTCAAGTGATTGACAACAGGAAGATGTCATGGATGAAAGTCACTATTCAATATGTGCGCCATTTCAAAATATTGATATTGAATCGAAGTCGAAGACGTTGATGCTCTTAAAGCGTAAACATAAAGTGCATTCATTGAAAAGGTTATCATAAAATTATTTTGCATTACAACCTCTTAATTCTTTCTGGAAAAGAATAGATTATATCGAAAGCCTTAGCCCAGGTCTACCTGATGGTAAGTGGTAATAGCCGCTTATAATTTAGCAACACCAGTACAACAACCAAGCTACAGTGTACCTTAACATCCCTCCATTAATGACAGGAATGAGAATAGAACCGACTGTCATCTATTACAGAGACTATTTTAATTTGGTTGGCAAGTTTGTTAAGCAACTGATAAGTCATAGCAGAAAATAATAAATAAAAATTTCGATCAACTATAAGTTTTTAAAGATTTCAAATGCTATAGCGATATTTATCTCTTTGCAAGTAGCTCTTCGCTCCATGTAACATGTTCACAAACATATATAGGCTATGTTCTAACTTTACGACGAATAGGGTCCCATTTTATATAGTTAACCTATATAAAAAAATTAAAAAATAAGAATAAATATGTTCCATCACTTAGTCACATTCATTTAAAAGTGGAATCATCAGACATTTCAGCTGAAACTAAGATCACAAAAGAAATTTCTACTCTAAATTGTACCTACTGACCTCAATAATTCGGGCTGCTTCTGAATAAGTCACTAAATTACTCGGGGCCTTCTATAATGTACAGAGAATTTTTATGTGCACCTTTTACAACCGGTTCTAAACAATAGAACCTGCAAGGTTATAATGTTCGAGCTGCATAAGAACACGAGAATTGAACTCTTGACATGACGCTATAGAGCTTTTTATTTTACTCAAATATCTTTTTATCTTCAAAAATTTGTTAATCGAAATGACGCTGCACAAATAAAATTAATTACTTCACGATACGGATGTTGATATAGGTACCTACTACCTACTATGCTTAACATTTAACGATTTGAAATCTGTTTTAGAGATTATAAACAAAAAACATACATAGCATCACCCCTATATTCCCCCAAAGGGTAGGCAGAGGTGTATACACACCCACGGTTCGCCAGCTATGTTTAAGTCCCACGTAATAGGGGGCGAGCCTACTGCCGTCTACCGGGCACATTTCCAAACTCCGGGCTGCTACTGAGAATTTTTATTTTTACGAAAATATCTATACCTCATGATCAGCAGTCGCTCACACTACCGCTGCACCACCGAGGCAGTTAGACATTATATACCTATATAAAAGATTTGACCCGCGACTCCATACCTCAGAATATACTCGTAAATAAATCACTAATTAATTTGCCGTGTGGGGCCGGCTTTAGAATTGTCCCACCCCTCTTCACCCATGGGACTCGTAAGAGCCGACTGAGGGAATACCGGGGCAATGGGCAGCAGCACTCTCTCGAGTATTAACTACATCCACTGCGATCGCCAACCCGCCTGCCAAGCGTGGCGATTACGGCACTATCCCTCATTTTGGGGAGGCCTATGCCCAGCGGTGGACGTCGAAAGGCTGATGGATGGATGGACACATTAATATTTTCAAGTAAAAAAGTTATTACTACACCATCTATTTTTCCGGGATGAAAAGTCTATGGCCTTTTCTGGGCTTCACACTACATATATCCAAACAAACAAACTCACTTACGTATTTACAATGTAATGTAAGAATTGTCCGTGAATTTGTGAATTTGTTGTGAATTTGGCCGTGTGGGGCCGGCTTTAGAATTGTCCCACCCCTGTCTACCCACGGGAGTCTTAAGAGCCGACTAAGGGAATACCGGAGGAGTGGGCAGCAGCACTTCCTCGAGTATTAACAAAATCCACTGCGATCGCCAACCCGCCTGCCAAGCGTGGCGATTACGGCATTATCCCCCATTTCTTGGGGAGGCATATGTCCAACAGTGGACGTTGAAAGGCTGATGGATGGATGGATGGATGTAAGAATAAGGATTATGAAATAAAACGTTACGTACATGTATTTACTTAATTTTCTACTATTCCCACATTCAGACTACTTTTTTACAGCATCCATGGTCAGGAGATTCTGTAAAAGTAAGTAGTTTTATTTCGTGAGAAGTATTTGTTTTTTTTATGTTGGCTAGCTATAATTTATTCCGAGTTGGCATGCTGAAGTGGCAATCGGCAGGCCACATCGCTCGACGAAACGACAACCGTTGGGGAAAAAAGGTTCTTGGCGTTCTCTTGGGGAGGCCTATGTCCAGTAGTGGAGGTTGAAAGGCCGGTGGACGGATGGATGATAATTTATTCTAGTACATCTTTTAATTTGTTGTATCGCAAGGATTTATATCTAGATCATGTAGATCTACATCGTATATTTTATTCATTTTTATTTTGTATGTCCTCCAAGTCAATGATACCACTGTACATTCAAAGGATAGGCAGACATCGAAAAAGTATTATTAAATTTGCAATTGGTTTTACAAGGAATTTAGACTCACGCCTGTTTCCTAAAGGGGTAAGTGGAGACAACGGATTATCACTTGACATGAAATGCCTAAAACAGCCTTCTTACTTTAATTGAGGAGCTTTTCATCGTTTTATAGGACGAGCTAATAATAATATTTTTATTAAACACAAAATGATTCCTAAATAAATTTAAAATAAACAGAATTAGTTCGATGATAATCAATAAAAAATATACAACATATTTGAAGGCTGTGTACAATATTAATCTCGACCGGTTTTCCTTGACGATGTCGAGGCAAAGTTCATAAGAGCTTAGATGTTCTATGAACGCCTTATGAATGAAGCTGCACGCCACGTGTAGCATTTCAATGAGTTCACAAAGTTCTTTGTCGTAATTGAATTAACAGAATGTAGTATATAAGGATCGTGATTTCTACGATTTTTTTGAATAGGGAACAGGCGACCCCTTAAATTTTCGGTCATAATAGCTACCAGCGTTTAATTTACCATTTACTCGGACTATTCTTGATAATTTAATACCATATTTACTTTTTGGCTCATTTGTTGGGTCCTAAGAATGCCTCATGTAGAGGCAAAACACGTATCCAATTTGTGTTCGGATTTTTGCGGAATATTGCAACGTAGTGATTCTGAGAGTCCTACCGTATTGCATGGTTGCATCACATTTGTGAGATTTTTTGTTGTTGTTGTGCATGCTACACTGCTATTATCATATTCTCCTCTATTTGTGAGAGTGCGGGTTGGCAATATTAGGTTATTTTGTGTGTGTTCAAAGATAACCGGGATTGACAACCCGTGGATAGGCTCTCCTTCTAAAAATCCATTCTATAATAATACCATATGATATATGTATACTATTTTGTCCTTTAATACTTAGCCCTTCAGTTCACCCTTACACTTTTTAAAGATAATTTGATTGTGATAATTTAACAGTTTCCCTTCTCCACTAACCGTCCTACAACACAAACATCCGCAGTTTTTAATAATTTACATTACAAATCACTGACTCCACCACCGTAAAAGAAGGCTTTGAAAATTTTTATTATTTTATTGTACTTTTCAAAATGGTCATATTAAAACATTGATGTATATGTAACATATCAACTCAATGCATTAAAAAGTATGTTTTTAAATAGTTAAACATAAATCTACAGACTCTCGCAAGTAGGTATTTGTAGATGCAAAAGTAAATTATGTATTCACTTTCATTTTTTTCTTTCACTTTAGGTAATGTAGATTCAAGAGGATTGTAATAAGTCTAACAAGCGATTGCATTCAGTATCAAATTCAATTTCATGTTTGCTTCATGAATAATTGAATAGGCACAGTTACTTATCCTACATATTTGATCTGAAAGTATATCTTATATACTACTCTGTCAAGAAAGTACCGGGACAAGAACAATAATAAACAAAACTTTTGTTATTCATCCAAATTTATTTTATCACCTTCAAAGTATGCTCCTTCAGAAACGATAGACTTACGCCAACGAATAATCCAATCATCAAAACCTTTTTTAAACGCTATTTCTGGAATTGAGTTCAGTTCCCGCCGCGAATTCTCCTTTATGTCTTCTACCGATTGAAAACGGGTGCCACGAAGTGGTAATTTGAGTTTAGGAAAAAGAAAGAAGTCAGCTGGAGCCATATTTGGTGAATATGGTGGTTGCTCGATGGTATTTGTTGAGTGTTTGGACCAAAATTAATTCACAATGATGGCCTTGTGCGAAGGCGCATTATCGTGGTGCAAAATCCAAGAATTTTCTTTCCACAAATCTGGCCTTTTTCGTCGAGTAGCAAACTCGACGAAAAAAGGCAATGTGCACAACACCGCAATAGTCAACGAAAACAGTCAACATGACTTTGACTTTTCATCGACTTTGGCGTGTTTTTTTCGGTTTCGGTTCAGTTGGAAGTGGCTACTCCGAAGCTTGTTGACTAGTTTGCATGTCAAACTCGTAAACTCACGTCTCCTCACCAGTAACAATGCGTTTCATGAATGTTGGGTCGGAACTGACTCGTTCTAGCATGTCCTCAGCGACTCTCATGCGATTGAGTTTTTGGAGAAAATTCAGGTCTTTTGGGACTAGCCGAGCGGAAACATGTTTCATACCCAAGTGATTATTTAAAATGGTACGGATAGACTCGTGAGACACAGAAAGTTCGGCGGCTATCTCTCTCAAAGTTGAATGAGGATTTTCAGTCACTATTTCCTTCACTTTTGCAATGTTAACTTCAGTTGCAGACGTTGATGGCCTGCCAGAGCGAGGCAAATCTTCCATCACATCTCAACCGCTTTTACACGCTTTGTACCACTCATAAGCACGTGTTTTTGATAAAGTCGATTCACCGTAAGCCTTCTGTAATATTTTCAATGACTCCGAACACGAAATTCCATTGGCGATGCAAAATTTAAGACAAACTCTGTGTTCGATGTTTTTGTCCATTATGAAATTCGCAATACACACCAGATATGATATAACTAAAAACAGCACTGTGTTTAATATAAATAACAGATGAAACTCAAACTCCGCGCAAAAATGGATAACAGTCGTGCCAATCTAACAATAACAAAAAAAACAAAAATTTTAATTTGGGACCATAAACAAATCATCCATTGCCAATATTTTCTTGACTGAATATATAAGAGGTGATTTTTTTTCGAAGTTCCCTACTTTTTTAAAGAAAAAAACAGAAAATTCTAATTTAATGGAGAATGTTTATTATCATTTGAAAGAACATTCTTTGGCATTTATTTTTTGAAGATTATGTCTATCAAATGTTGGCCGTTGCTACGTCGCAGATGGTCCATCCGTTGAGTCCAATTTTCGATGACTCGTTCGGGCATTTCGACTGGTAACTGGCGAATGACACGCGTGATGTTTTCCTCCAAGGCCTGAATCGAAGCGGGTTTGTTCGCATAAACTTTAGACTTTACATATCCCCACAGGAAAAAGTCTAACGGTGTGATATCACATGATCTTGGTTGCCAATCGACCGGCCCAAAACGTGAAATTATGTGCTCACCGAAATGTTCTCTCAATAAATCCATTGATTGATTCCACTGTATAAATTAACACAAAGTGTGAAAATGAGAAATCGAAAATAACAGTCACAAATGTGTTATCGAAATTTGCAGTCCCGAGCAATCGTCACGATGACTGAGTTGGCTTGTTTGGCGGTATTCCAGGAGATGCAGGTTCAAATCCTGCTCGTGACTATTATTTTCGATTTCACACTTTCACACTTTTTTTTTATTGCATATGGTGGCAGACTAGCCACGGGCCATCTGATGGTAAATGGTAATCGTCGCTCATGGACTCAACTATACCGAGAGTATTGTCAAGCCGCTGCTCACCATTTCATTTAACAGATATGAAATGAAAGAATAAACAGCTATCTCTTGCTACAACCAAAACGCAACGATGTGCTTCATGGCCAGTCACACGGGAGATGGTGTTACCAACCCGCTCGGGCCCGATCGCAAATGAGTACTCCCACTTGGTACCCAGCCCTACCACCAGTAATGCAATGGGTGATCATTGCTTAATTCCCTTAGTTGCCTCATACGACACCCGTGGGAAAGAATGAGGTGGTGACACTTGTATTCGTAGTCCGTCACCACACGGACTTGGTGTTAATTGGTTGGTCTTGGTTATAAATATAAAGTGGGTTATCATGCCATAATTATTGAACCCATGATCATAAACTTTAACATGCATAAAATCCAAAACCCATAAAAGCATATAAATGCTTTTCACCTGGAAAAATGGGGATTTCCTTTGGAATAGTTGTTTTTGCATAGATATAGGTAATTATTCAGCCTATTTACGTCTAATGACTGACCTACTTGCTGAAGCCGACGTGATGAAGTTCCAATTTTTATCGAACGCTCATAATCAGCAGTCGCTCATACTAACGCTGCAACACAAAGGCAGGCCCCTTAGAATAAAAAACGAAACGTTAGACGATCTTTCGTTTCGAGTCATTGTGATTGATCAACAATCCGACGTATATTCCTGATTACTCGCGATTTCGACGCGCGATTCAGGCGACCAATCACAATGAAGCGAAACGAAAGTTCGTCTAAAGTCGAAACGTTATTTCATTCTAAAAGAATTTTTCATTCTAAGGGGCAAGTACTATTAGTACTATTGCATTAAAAATTAAGCGATTTTATGGTAACGCTGCCAGACGAAGACAGTGGGCATATAATTCTTTGAAAAAATATAACAAATTATCTAAAGTCAAGATTAAAACAGTGGCAAGCATACGTATTTAAACTTCTATTAGTAAATTGGTATTTCTCAAGTAGTGACGAGATTTAGGTGGTACTTTTTATGCAGTATGAAATATGTCTGGAAATTGGGTTTTTCAATTGGATGTAAAGGTCTCACTAAAATTCAAACGGCGCACATTACCGATTTATTGCTCCAACAACGTTAAGCGTAACGAGTTTTCACAATCTACTCACGGTCTGGCGATCTAAATGATCGACTTTTTCGTTTTTTTTTAAACTTATAAACACGTACAGGAGTTTTCGAAATTCTGGGATTAGGATTTAATACTATCTGATATTTACACGTATTCAAGTTATTAATGTACATACTAAAATAATAACAACTCGTAATACGAGAAAGTCCTCTTAAGGGAATTTCGGTTACACTAACAAGAGAGACCATTCACCTGCGTGAGGCGTACGTTGTTGGGGGATAGTTCATTTACTCATAGCTAGTAGTTCCCTACTATTAGTTTTCTGTGCTCAGAGGCGCACTGTCTTTGTGCATTCTATCTCCTAGTCCATTACAACAACATCCGACTATCATGACTAAAATAGGTCAGGCGTAGGACAGTCTTTGGCATCACGTCTTTGCCTTCTCATTAATGTTTCCAAATCTGTGTTAATCTTATTTGTTATATAAATCATGACTTTTATACATATGTATAAACTAAAATAAGGTCAAGTAAGTACATGATAATATTAACAAACAGTCAAACTTGCGAAACGGTCACACTTCGCTGGAGTACGTCGTTCGAGATATTTCAGTTTAGAAACTACCTAGTGTGGTGACTCTATTTCAGTTTAGAAACTACCTAGTGCGGTGACTCTATTTCAGTTTAGAAACTACCTAGTGCGGTGACTCTATTTCAGTTTAGAAACTACCTAGTGCGGTGACTCTATTTCAGTTTAGAAACTACCTAGTGCGGTGACTCTATTTCAGTTTAGAAACTACCTAGTGCGGTGACTCTATTTCAGTTTAGAAACTACCTAGTGCGGTGACTCTATTTCAGTTTAGAAACTACCTAGTGCGGTGACTCTATTTCAGTTTAGAAACTACCTAGTGCGGTGACTCTATTTCAGTTTAGAAACTACCTAGTGCGGTGACTCTATTTCAGTTTAGAAACTACCTAGTGCGGTGACTCTATTTCAGTTTAGAAACTACCTAGTGCGGTGACTCTATTTCAGTTTAGAAACTACCTAGTGCGGTGACTCTATTTCAGTTTAGAAACTACCTAGTGCGGTGACTCTATTTCAGTTTAGAAACTACCTAGTGCGGTGACTCTATTTCAGTTTAGAAACTACCTAGTGCGGTGACTCTATTTCAGTTTAGAAACTACCTAGTGCGGTGACTCTATTTCAGTTTAGAAACTACCTAGTGCGGTGACTCTATTTCAGTTTAGAAACTACCTAGTGCGGTGACTCTATTTCAGTTTAGAAACTACCTAGTGCGGTGACTCTATTTCAGTTTAGAAACTACCTAGTGCGGTGACTCTATTTCAGTTTAGAAACTACCTAGTGCGGTGACTCTATTTCAGTTTAGAAACTACCTAGTGCGGTGACTCTATTTCAGTTTAGAAACTACCTAGTGCGGTGACTCTATTTCAGTTTAGAAACTACCTAGTGCGGTGACTCTATTTTTTGACTTGTCATTCATAATTGCGATAATATAGAATACAAACTAGCATGTACTTCGTCTTCTAAGTTGCGATGTGTTTGGCATAAAGATATAATTCATTGTCATCATAGCCACTAGCAGTTTCTTTCTCGTAGTGAATTGAGTAAGAGGCTTAAAGACTTTCTTAAAGTTAAAATACAAGAAATGACGTGAATCGCCGAAATCTCACCAATCTTACAAAGACTAATAACAATACTCTTTGGTTTCGGACTTAACTTTACTTACCATAGATAAATCATTGTAAGACAATATTGCGGTTAATTTTGGAATTCGGACTTTATTTCAATGGGCTAAGTTGGACAGAGGTTTATGGTTTCTATAGTTAAGTTGAACCGATGAAAAATAGAACGGCGTGGTCACGAGCTATGTTCAGAGCGTTTTATTGTAAATCGTGATGGATGCTAGGCCTGAGGTAATTGTGACTATTGAATATATTTCCAAATTTTCCAACTGCCTAAATATGGAATGGAATCAGTAACGTTCAATTTTGGGTTTCTATACTACATAACCGGGTCTTAACGCGTATATATGTGTATTTATTCCCTACGTTTCGGCTGGTTGTACCAGCCGCATGGGCAGACTTTTTATGTGGAACTTGTTATACGTAAACTGAAGTACCTAAGGCAATTTGAAGCACATCAAAAGTACCCACTGTCTACATTTTGTTCTGTATTTTATCACTTGATATGCTCAGCTACTTTAAAGACCAAATTATTTGTGAATGTGCTGTAGACCCCTAAGCCATCGCACTGACCGACGCCCATTCCCAATCTCCACATCACATTTGCCTTTACGACCCACGCTACCTATCGGATGCATTTACATGCATTAATCCAATATAGTAAGTTTAATTTTGCAATTCAAATTCATACTATTTCATCAAATAACTACACTTGCGCACGTCCCCGGATTGGAAGGGAAGCAGGTTCGAATACTTCGAATCCCGCTCGCACGAAACTTCTCTTTTTCAACATTCACAAATAATTTGTTCTACCGACTGTCTATTTATAGAAATAAAAGTAGTGAGTGTTGTTTATTACAAGTATGGTAAACGGTTTCATATGCTGACATGACCAGGGGCTGCCTCCAGTTGCCCAATGGATAGGGAGTATGCTCGTTTAGTACGGAAACTTGCTTGTCAATCTTACGAATCCAATTGATGAAATCCAATTAAAGCACATCTCGGGTAGACTAAATCTCGGCTGTCGCCATATATCACATGCTAGAGGGTTCTCGATCGCCCAATCAATTGGGATTTTCTCTTAATTGGAAAACCAAATACAATGTTTAACGATAATTTAGGCTTTAGTGGTGTTGAAAGTTGTATAATTATGATTGACTAGCCATTGCCCGCGGCTGCGCCGCAGCCAAAAGCTAGTTTTTAGGTAATATCTCAGGTTCCCGATATAGTAGCGGGAATTATCCCGCTACTATATCGATTGATAGCTCTTGATTAGACTTAAAAACTGGTATACATATTAATGTACCTATACAAGTTTTTAAGTCTAATCAAGAGCTATCAAAAAAAAAAGATATAGATAATTTGAGATAAAACGTAGTTCTTATCAATCAAGGGTTCAGGGTTGCCACAAACATCACCGTCGCCATCAAACATCACCATCACCTTCCTATCCGTATCCCAAACTTTTGTTGGGGCCGGCTTCAGACCTGTTCTATTTTAGCTGATCGACCAGTATTTACGTCGCATCTGACCTCCGCGACCCCACTAAGCGGAGAACTGGCGACCTTAGAACAAAACCGGATCGGACCGGTCAGATTTTTATTCAGGACAGCCTTATAGACTGTGTATTATTTAACAACCGGGACAACGAAACACGGAGGAGGTCAGGTGTCCAGAAATAGGTGTCAGTTTTTAATCACCCATCTGATTTCCTGCCTAATGAACGTTGCTTAACCTTGTGAATTGTTCAAATTGCAAGTGCACAACTAAGCTGCGACCTTTATCAAACACATATAAAAATTATAATCCATCCATCCATCAGCCTTTCAAAGTCCACTGCTGGACATAGGCCTCCCCAAGAGAACGCCACAACATGTGTTTCGCTCATATGGGGGATAGTGCCGTAATCGCCACGCTTGACAGGCGGGTTGGAGATCGCTGTGGATGTTGTTAATACTCGAGGGAGTGCTGCTGCCCACTCCCCCGGTATTCCCTCAGTCGGCTTTTACGACTCCCATGGGTGGAGAAGGGTGGGACAATAGTTATAATACTTTAGGGAATTTGTTAGTATGCGCCTCAAAATACTGGCTGGGTGTACTTAGTACCTACGATTAGCACTTATCACAAAATAAATTATTACTTTCCCGCCAAAATTAAAACAGGAACTGTAACTGTAATAGTTTTGACCTCAAACTAAAGGCTAGTCACCGTTAGGCTAGATTATTGACTAGAAAGGTCATGGCTGCTATCAGACCATGAAACTGTGAAGCACATTAAACATCTTGAGCTACTGATATTTAGTTATTTATTTCATGCAAACTTTGCAAGTGATGATGATGATTATATTGATGTGAAGATGGTAAGTGATAACCGTCACTCATGGAATCAACTATACTGAGAGTATTGTCAAGCCGCTGCGCACCATTTCATTTCTCAGATATAAAATAATAGAATAAACGGATATCTTCTGCTACAGTCAAAACACACTGACGTGCTTCATGACCGGTCACACAGGAGACGGTGGTACCGACCCGGTTGGGCCCGATAGCAAGTGAGTACTCTCACTTGGTACCCAGCCCTACCACCAGTAATGCAGTGGGTGATAATTGCTTTCTTCCCTTAGTCGCCTTGTACGACACCCGCGGGAATGGATGGGGTTGTGACACTTGTATTCTTAGTCCATCACCACACGGACAAAATTTATTATATGAAATAAAACTAAGTTAACGCATTTTATCCATTTTAAATTGTTTTCTATATTCAGACGTATCATCCGAGAAGTATCCTTTTTATCACCATCCATAGTCACGGGATGGAGATGTTCTACCTCAAATAAGCAGCAGAAATTTTATCTGCCTTAATTTGTAAATATATAAAGAACAACTCATTTGTGAAATGTGGAAAAAGAGAACTTTAGTGCGAGCGGGAATCGAACCTGCGTACCTTCCAATCCGGGGAAGTCTTCTAACCGCTACCTTTTTCCACATTTCACAAATAATTTGTTCTTTAAGAAGCTGAGCATGTCAAGTGATACAGACCAAAATGTAGTAATATTTTTTTTTTATTGTAAAGATATTTTATCTAATATCGTATTTATTACAATTGGTTCTTAGTTGTTTTATGTTCGGCAAGGATCGTAGCAAGTAGGAATCTGTTGTTTCTACCCCTACAAGAAACAGGAGCGATTCTATGTGCTTTTTTGTCTAAAATATGTAGCGTCTGACTAATAGTTTTTAACACGTTTAACCGAAATATGTCCTATTTGATACGTATGAACGAAGCGAGAGAACCGAAGTACGGTCAAAAGGATATTTTATACTACTTACTACTTATCATCACGCCATTTCCCTTGCGGGATAGGCAGAGAGAATAGAGTGCCAAGAGGTTCTATTCTTGCATACATCTCTCGCTTCCTCAACATTCATAACTCTCTTTATACACCCTCGCCGGTTTCGGAGACTCCTGACTCCGATGACATGACCGATTTGGTCTAGGTAGGTGAGTCTCGGTCTCCTCCAGTACCTACATCCTTCCACTTTCGCATTGTATATCTTCTTAACCAGTCACTCGTCCGGCATTCTTTCCACATGTCCGAACCATCAGAGTATTCCTTTCGCATCTTTACACCAATACTCTCTTTCATACCTACTCGCTCTCTTACATCGTTGTTACGAATGTAGTCAGTCAGCCTGACTCCACAGATTCTCCGAGATCGCATGTCGACCGTATTGATTTTACTCTCATGCTCCTTTTTTCATACCCAACTCTCGCTTCCATATAATAACGTTAAGACAAGCACTGCGTTGTGTATTGCGACACGTGCCTTCTGGCTGAGGTGGTGGCTGCCGAGAAGTTGTCCCAATGCTCCGTTCACTCTATTTCCCGCATTCACTCTTCTCTCTACATCAGTGTGTACCTTCCGTCCCGACTGAATCCACATCCAAGATATACAAATTCATCCACTTGTTCTAGCACACCATTTCCTATTGCTACTCTAACATCTGTTCTGGCTTCTTCTGTTTCAAAAACCATTATTTTGGTTTCCCTTTTCTTACAATACAAGGATATTTTATGTTACCTATATATATCGGCAGTAAGATACGCTTATTTACGGTCATTTGATATTCAGTTTCCGCGCGACATCCCCTCAAGGGAACTGTAAATATCCTAATTCTATTATGGCGGCCCTTGTGGTCCACGCAGAGCGCCTTTGATCATATATTTCAAAGGAAGGAAATGGGTTTTTCGGCAAGCTCAAATATTGCTTTGAATGACAATTTTCCTCGACCGATATTAAATTTTGAAAAATAGATTGAGGATTTTATTTCCAAATAATTTCTTTTTAACCTCCAAACACAAAAAGAGGGGTGTTATGAGTTTGACGTGTCTGTGTGTCTGTTTGTGGCATCGTAGCTTCATAAGCGGATGGACCGATTTAGATGCGGTTCTTTTATTCGAAAGCTGACGTAATCGAGATGGTTCTTAGCTAGAATTTATGAAGATCTGTTCAGGAACTTTGAGGTCATTCGTTCTTTTTGTTAGCTGTGGTAGGGATCTTAGACGCATACTGGGTATTTACTTTACTTTCAAACATAACTGTGACAGAGCATCTGAAACACCCATATTTGAGCTACACTGATGATGGAGCTCGAAGGTAGGAGATGAAATCCTGAATTCCCTATTTTTATACTAATAAGTAAACCCATCAAGTTGGGGCTCATTATATGCCTTATGCCTTAACTACTTACTTGTTCATTTCTCGTTACTTTTTAGAGCTATATTTGTGTCAGCAGTTACGAAAATTTTTAAATTTTGTAATTATTTAAGTATATTAGATTCGTATCTAAAATAATTTTTTCTGAAGAACTTTAATACTTACTTATTGATGTTTACAAAACTTTCGTCGTTACGTCTATGAATATTCAAATTACTCGTATACTGAAGTTTGCAGTGTCTTCAAATTATAGCGCTGTCATAACGCTACAACTTAGCTACAATCTATATGCGCTATAAAGCGTTCAATGTTGTGATTCTCATAATGCACCTCTTAATACAACTTTATGATTAGATTTTTTGAGAACGAAATGTTTGATTTAACTTGCTTACTCACGGCTCTCGCCCCAAATTTTCTTTTGCTTTAATTTTTCAATATTTTTTTGTTTTAAAGAATACTTTTAGACGCTAGCAACACCAGCCACCTCCAAGGAAAGGGATAGGAGTTGAATAGGAAGGATAATAAGGAGAGGATAGGGAGGGGTTACTCCATTCTCTCGTAGTCTATAAAAAAGATAAGAAACCAGGATGACGTGACGGCTGGAAAACTGTGTTTATAATAAACAGAATTAGGTATTGATTCCCGCTTCAATATATTCTCAAGTTTTCGTCATTACAATTCACGGATCCATGCAACCGCAACCTTGGCACAAGTACATGACGGTGCAATCATTATCTACGTTTTATTTATTATTATATACATAATAGAATGGCCGTAATAGAATGGTGCCGTGTGGGGCCGGCTTTAGAATTGTCCCACCTCTCTCCATGGGAGTCGTAAGAGCCGGAAGGAATACCGGGGGAGTGGGCAGCAGCACTCCTTCGAGTATTAACAACATTCACTGCGATCGCCAACCCGCCTGCCAAGCGTGGCGATTACGACACTATCCCCCATTCTTAGGGAGGCCTATGTCCAGCAGTGGACTTTAAAAGGCTGATGAATGGGATACATAATAGAATTGAATAGAGGTATATATTGCACAGGTATTTTGATTTCATTAGGCATACTACTGAAATAATAGCACACAGTTCCAGTGGTCCACTAGTCGGAGAGAGGGCGCACGGCAGGTTTCTAGGCTCTGTTCGTTGCTCCGTACGACGGATTTGCTTTTGCTCAAGAGGAGTATAAGAAGCTGCTCTTCTTCGGTGTAGTGTAGCGATTAGGGCTTCGCCCGCTAGCCCTAAATATTTTGCGTATCAGTGTGTAAAAGCCTTTTCCATGGTTAAAACGAAAAATCAAATATTTTAAAACTGTAAAATCCAATTTTGGTATAAATGTCTTGAACTTTGATTATTAGTTTTAGCCCGAAAAACAACAAATAAGTTTAATAGATGTTAATACATTAAACATTCGAAGTAATTGGGGCCCTTGTTATATTTACTTCTACATTTACATTATATAAAACAAAGTTGGGTTATTTACACTATTTCTAACTCAAGAACGGATGGACCGATTCTTATAACCTTTCATTTATTGGATTTATCTCCGGAATAGCAGAATAACTATTAAAATAATTAAAAACCCCAAAAATAAATATGAAGTAAAGGATTAATGCATGTAAATGCATTTGATAGGTGGCGTGGGTCGTAAAGACAAATGTAGAGATTGGGAATGGTCGTCGGTCGCTGCGATGGCTTAGCGGTCTAGATAGCACACTTAGCAGTCTAGCCTCTTTTTCCACAGTCACATATAATTTGTTATTTAAAATATGAAATAAATAAATTTTATCATACATATTTAGATATTTTTATATATATTTTTAAGTGAAAAATGTGAAACCACTGAAGTGAAAAATGTGAAATCATTTTGTGTTTAATGTATAGTGCTAAGCATGTCAAATGCTAAAAATATATAAAAAAATATCTAAATATTTATAGGGTTTGCGTCATTATTAGTTAAAAATCTTAATTGTAAAATTAAGTTTACCTGGTCGGTATAATGTATGAAAATACTTCCGACAGGTGGCGCAGGAGTCACCCAAAGACGTTAAGTATGAATGTGTTATCGAAATTAGCAGTCAGGAGCAATTGTCACGATGGCTGAATTGGCAAAGCATCTGGACGGTATCCAGGAGATGCAGGTTCAAATCCTGCTCGTAACTGTTATTTTCGATTTCACATTTTTCACTTGGTGTTTAATTTATCATACATTTTGTATGGAATGACTTTTATGATAACAAACCGAATTTAATTCAGCAGATAAGTTTAAATAAATTTATTGATTCCGAGGTGGTACAAAGTTCACCGAGCAGCTAGATAGTATATAAAAATTGCTCTAGAATCTGGTGGCAAAGCCTTGCTTATCCCAACATGAATGGACCAACTCAATCGGGGAAGTAACATCTTCTCACAAAATATCAGCTTATAACAAAGGTCCTTAGGTCCTTCTCTCCTTAGTACCCTACCTAACTTCTCCTTATTATCCTTCCTATCCATCTCCAAACCCTTTTTTTTTGGAAATGGTGACACGTGAGTGATGCCTCTGGTGTTAGTGTTGGCTACGGTAACCGCTTACCATCAGGTGGGCCGTAAGCTTGTTTGCCGACCATATAATATAAAAAAAAAGTATAGTTTCACCGGATTGCTATGATTCGTGACGTGTGGTGTTGTAATTTCGTATTGATTTTACAGTATTAGTGAACACATAGGCTTCTTCACCTCCTTCACGTACCAGGTTACTTCCCTTAGGAAACTTTTCTTTAGACAGGCCTTGTTCACTGATCCAGACTAGTCTGTGATCTATTGGCAAAAAATATCTTCTTACAACCAAGAATTTATCATTTTTACCTTAGGGATGAAGTATCACACCACTAAAGTAATGGTATACAGTGCCAGTGGTCCGCCAACACAGGCGGAGAGACGGCACACAGCGGGTTTATTTAGTAGGTGAGGGCCCCACACTACCCTGTTCGTTGCCCCGAACGACGGGGTTAGGTTAGGTATATTTTTTCCCGCCTTAACAAAAAAAGGGATGATGGATCACAAGAACGTCCTGATAAAAAAGTTTGTTAAGCAAATTTGCAGAAAGGGATTTTGCTTGGATACAATTTTGTCTACCTATATTACACTAAAGGTCAGAGCAATGTTTGATCTAGATTATGATTAATATTTATAATAATAAAGTATTTCACCATTACAAACTAAACACAAATAGTTTTAAAGCTAGTTTATTTGAAAACTTGCATAATATTTTTAAGATTGTTGTCTTGTTAAGCAAAAATGTGATAGATATTGAATGACTATATACATACTTTATGTATAATAAGGATTATATTGATGTAGATATACCTAAACAAGTTTATTATTATTAAAAACTAAAAATCAGATTTTGCATGAATTAATAAATTAGAACATTGTAGTGACAGGGGTGGTTAACATTTTTAAATACGATTTATTTATTTTTTATATATTTTACTACTTTTGCACAAAAGGTGGCACAAGGTGGACTTAATGCCATGAGCATTCTTTACCAGTCAACCTGGGGCAGAGCAGTGAGATAGTGTTTATTTTTTTAACAAATCCAAAAATTAATCCTACAGATTGTCAATAAAGAAGAGAAGGACACCCCAATTGCGTCTACTCTACCTACGGCACAGCAATGATCTCGATTCAAAACTTGCTATACGGGGTCTATCCACTTTTTCGAGATAAAAGTAACCTATGTCATCTGGGTTCTCTCTATATATATGCTAAATTCCATGATGATCCTTTGAATACTTATGGCGTGATAACAAACAAATAAGTGGACTTTTGCGTTTATAATATTAGTAAGGATTTGGTATCCACAGTAGTTAAGCACTACATTTTATATGTCCATCATATTTGATGTTAAAATAAATGATTCCATCGAATTATCTTTTAAAATTTCAATCAAATTATTTTTAATTCGATAATTAACACAACAGCGAAATCTAGATTGGCGTCCATTTCTATTCGAAGAGTTGAGAACAAAGAGCCCGTTTATATGAATGGAGGCTCTTTCCGGTGTGTTTGTCTGTGTATACTTGTATACTTATTTGTATCGGCTATAATTCAATCTATTGTGCGAGCGGCCTTGCAGCGCCTTTCACCGCTCCGGTTGAGAAATTACGTCTAAAATTTAAACAGATCTCCTGTTCACTTGGACTATATCGAACTAAACGCAAATAAAAAACATATTGCATAAATACAGTTTATATTGCTAAATAGCAAAACAACTTGTATATATTGGCCAAAGAAACTACTGGTGTTGTAGTTGTAGGGTGCAGATCGTGGGGTCTTATGTTCGAATCTCCAGTCGGTCCAGCAATATGTTATTGAGTTTTTTCGTCTTCCGAAAGCATGAAAAGGCATTGGTCCAGCGCCTCACCTCTCTCTGCTCGTATAGGAATCCCGTCCATGAGGCACTTGTGTTTGAGAACCTGCTGGTACACTAGCCGCTACCGTGACCGATAATTGGTCTGGGGGTCATTATTGTATGCAGTCGCTGGTTGTCGTCCTTGAAAATCCCTAATTATTTTTCTAGAATAAATGTAGCTTAGTTACTCATTAAAACAGTCAATCAGTTATCTGCCAGTGAAAGTCCCATCCGAAACCGGCGAGCGTGTATGAAGAGAGTTATGAAGGTTGAGGAAGCGAGAGATGTATGCAAGAATAGAGCCTCATGGTACTCTGTTCTATCTGCCTACTCCGTTAGGAAAATGGCGTGATGATTATGATAAGTAAGTAAGTAAGTAGAGCTTAAATTTTACTTATTTGTATAACTATACTAGCCTTTGCCCAAGGATTCGCTGCAGCCAAAAGCTAGTTTTTGGATTATATCTCAGCTTCCCGATATAATAGCGAGATAAAATGTATACCAGTTTCTAAGTCTAATCAAGAGCTATCAAATAAAATAAAAGTTGCATCAAAATCTGTTTAGTAGTTTTTGCGTGATGCGCGAACAAACAAACAGATAAACAGACAAAAAATCTAATATATAGCCTGGCCTGTATAGCCTTATACAGAATTTTTTTCTCAAATATCTTAAATGTACAGACACAACTGTTACAGCTTTATAATAGTATAGATTACAAGTAGGTAAATAATAAAGATTTGCTGTCAACTATGAGCTTGCTTGTAATAAAACCTAAGGAGGGATATCTTTTTTTTATACTACATGGGTGACAAACAAGCATAAGGGAGGCCACCAGATGGTAAGCAGTTATCGTAGCCTATAGACGCTAGCAATACCAGCATCACTCGCGCGTCGCCATCTCCAAGGAAAGCGATAGAAGATGGATAGGAAGGATAATAAGTAGAAGATAGGAAAGATAATAATGAGACAATAGGGAGGGGGTTTTGACCTTCGGCGCTCTCACTCACCATACGAAACTCAATGGTAGGAGTAACTACCGTTATTACAAGCTGTTATTTTGTAAGAGGGTAGGGACTTCCCTTATTAAGCCGGCCCATACGTGCTGGGATAAGCAAAGCTCAACCACTAAACTTATTACAATCCGTTCTGAGTTCAATCCTCACCTATATTTTTATTTTATCCACAGATACAGACATAAAATATAGATGCGGTATATATTTTAATATACACAATCATTATTTGGTCTTCAAAATAAAGCTTCATTCAAATTGAGGCGAATACCGCGCGGGACGCGGGACGCGAATCACTCGTACCGATTGCGCCAGCTAACTTGTTCGAACGTGTTCAAATTGGCGCGAATAAATAAAATTGCAGTGTCTGTTTGCGAATCCAAAATAACATAAAATTAATAAATGCGTACCTATAAATGTTTATATGTAGCATGAAACACAGTTCTTAAAATTGTGTGATTGTCTGCCTGTCGTTCTGTCTGTCGGTTTGCTCCGGGTGATCTCCGAAACAGCTGAATGATTTTTACGAGATTTTCACTGGTAGATAGTTAATGTTTTGAGGAGTACCTACCTAACTTAAGCTACTATTATTTTCGAAAAATCATTAAGGTTCCCGGTAAAAATAAAAAAACAAAAAAAGTTGTTCAGGCTGGATAAAGTCTCCTGCTACTTAAGTATTATTATAAAATAAAAAAACATTCCATGAATAGGTATAATATTTTATTATTGTTGACAATTACCCTATTGATGATAAATATTACTATTGATAATAAAAATTAGGTACCTCAGTTTCGGTATCAAAAGACATCTTATTTTATTGGAGAACTAAAAATAATGATGCGTGGAATTCGCGTCAGTTTAAGAGGCTAAGCGAGCAAGCGAATCGCGGCGAATCCCGTGCCGCATCCCGCGCGGGATTCGCCTCAGTTTGAATGAAGCTTTAACTGCAATAGATATCATATAACGTCAATTCAAGTCTATTACCACCCAATTCCCTACTTGCTTATGTTTGCAAATACTATAATAATAAATGTTTGTTTTATTATGATTTAGCGCGCTTACGCAATAAAATTGCATAATAAAGTATCCGTTATATGCAAATATATGTCTATCACATGATCCATAAAATTCATGAACGGTATTTTCTTTCGAGTATTAAAATTGTGATTTGTTGGCAACACCGTTACAAAGTCACAAGTGGCCAGTGTGTCCTCTGTACCTAATGAGCAATATACAAGTAGTTTTATTATCGTAATTAATAAAAGAATGTTTACTTATTTGGCAATGTTTGCATCATTTTTCGTTTTATGTCAGTTCGAATTTATAAAACTCATGGACAACCCTATTACTAAAACAGTTGCCGCTTGACAGCGAATTAATATTTTTTTTATTGTACAACGTTGAATTAGCACAGTGTAGTTAGAGAGAATACATATTAAAAACAAATAAATGTATTTATATTAAGGTTATTACCTACTGTGTATTTTTAAGGCGATTTATATATTTAAGTGTTTGTAAATGAAGTGGTACTCGTAAGTAGTTCTTTTATATATTAATACACGTAAACCTAAAATGTAATTATAAGAGCAGCGTTATGATATTTAAAAAGTTACTAACTTTAGTACTTTGCGTTCCATGAATAAAATTCTTAATTTTCTTTGCAAGACGTTGTAGTTAAATAAACAGGCGTACAAATTGTATCAATACAGCTGCTCTACATGGCTACAATCGCATTATAGTGTGACATCAGTAAAAACTGGCGATTGTAGATATGGACTGTTGAGATCATTTTGAAATTATACAGTCCCGCGATTGTATGTCCCGTGTTGATTTGTAAGGACTTGTTCGATGGCCACGTTTAGTAACAACAAAACACAAACAAAGACGGAATATAAATGTGTTGCACCTTTGCGCGAGTAGGTATGAAATAATGTATTGGTGTAAATATGGGAAAGGGAATGCTCCGATGGTTCGGACATGTGGAAAGAATGCCGGACGTGCGACTGGTTAAGAAGATATAAAATGCGAAAGTGGAAGGATGTAGGTACAGGGGGAGACCGAGACACACCTACCTATCGATCATGTATTGAAGGAAGGTGGAGGCAGGAGCCTCCGAAACCGGCGAGCGTGTATGAGGAGAATTATGAATGTTGAGGAAGCGAGCTATATACTTATGCAAGAATAGAGGCTTTATTCCCTCTGCCTACCCTACAACCTACAAGGGAGATGGCGTGATGATAAGTAAGCAAGTTGCAAGGGATAAATGGCGTTATAACATCTCATATGACATGGGCCGTAGTATCAAATACTTACCGCTATTGTACATTGAAGAGTAAATTTTATAATACCTTATTGTGAATATAACCTTTTCGGTCGGTGGCCACACATTATAATCATTCATTATTCAAATATTAAAACAGATTTCTTACCGCTCGTCATGGTTATGCGCATGTTTCAAAGACAATTCAAATTTCGAACGCAAGAGAAATGGCCTCAGTAAGACGCCATTTTTCTCACATTATTATGCAAGTCATTCACAAAGAAAGTTAAAAAACTATTTCAGTCTTAACTAGAGATGAAGTAATGACTCAAATATATAACAATTAAGAATACGAGTACATTCGGCTGTTTTCTCAGTAACAAAACGGGTGATATTATCAAATTTGCTTCCGTTTCTACCATTAACATGTCATCTTTTTCGGATTGTCCGTGACATGATCTTTCTACATTTAATATTCTTGATATTTATTATTAACCAGCACTAAGTGCTATTGCATAAAAGAGTAGGTATAATTTTCATTAATATAGAGGCTAATTAAATATATAACAAATAGGAAAATATGGTCCGATTGGTCCGAATACCTATTAGCAATTTCTTTTGATTATAGTAGTACTAGGCTGGTTGTGATGGTGCTACGCGAGGGTGGTGTTTCCACAATCGAGACGGCACATTCAAATAAGGCTCTACCACTAGCAAAAATACGGTTAAACGAGTTTGAAAAACAATCAAAAGGCATTTTTTCTCAACACGTTAATGTCCCACTGTTGGACAAGGGTCTCCTCTGGGAGTATAGTCCTCCACGCTGCGGCCGTTCGGGTTAGCAAACTTCACAAGCCTTTGATAAAATATCTCGGATTAGGTACAGTCTCCTCAAGATGTTTTCCTTCAGGCAGTGAGAAACTGCGAACACATAAGTTCAAAAGTTAGAGTAATGTGTGCCTTGAATACCCTTGGATGGTTTTGCAGTCCTTGGTCTTAATACTAGACTATTACTGCTTTTTCATATCAACAGGCTTAGTTTTAAAATCTTTACGTCCTATGATGGGCCGAGGATAGGTATGTTACTACCATTTATAATGTTTCTTGTCAGTTTTAATTTGTTTATAGATCCCTTGAGTGTGATCAATACCCTAATAACAAAATATAATGTTATGGCTATGTAAAATGCAATAACACACCTTTACGTGAGTGTTATAAATGCTGAATCATACGCTGACCTAATCGATTATTTATATCGTTTTGCTAACGGATGTGTCATTGTTTCAGGTCCATGAATAGCAAGAACAACTGAGAATCGCGTGTGGAGTACTTTCTTCTTCTTCCTAGGTTTGTATAAATATATAATATTTACTTACAATAGGAATAGATTCGGCACTAGAAGATGAACTACCATGAAACTTTCTAGCGGATATTAGATTGACGATTCGTAAAGTTTTTACTAAACCGACATTGTGATGTCTAAGTACATTCGTATGTAAAATTAATGTCGTTTATTCTACCAAAACTTCTATTTTATGATTCGCGAGCATAAATAACTGGCATAGTGTTACAGCAGTAGTGTATTGACTGCTGATGACGAGGGTTCGAATCTGGGTCGGAACAGCGAAAACTTATTGAGCTTTTCCTTCAAGAAATTCTCAACGGCTCGGATTTTAAGAAGTCGGCGGTGTTTCACCACCGTGCCTCGGAAAAACGTCTCATTGAGTAAACAGAGAATGTAGGTAGGTACTTGTGTTTTCATGCATACTGATGCACTTATAAATCAATATCTATTATGTAGTTGGCTAGAGTCTTTTAATACTGGCTGATGACTGAAATCGATCTGGAAATCATCGTCATCTTCATACAATGGCATAAATATTTTCTTTTACATGTTTTTAAATGGACTCTCATATCAACCATGTTTGTACGTACAACTTAAGTAGAATAATTGCTCAATAAATACAAATTTTAATATCATTGCCTCTTTAACTATGAATGTTCACATAATTCCATTGATTCAATATGATATTACGCAATCAAAATTATAGTTTACTATAATATATATTGCCTATAACTGCCTCGGTGGTGCAGCGGTAGTATAAGCGATTGCTGATCATAAGGTCTCGGGTTCGATTCCCGGGTCGGACAGTTTTTGAGCTTTTTCGTAAAAAGAAAAATTCTCAGTAGCAGCCCGGAGTTTGGAAATGTGCCCGGTAGACGGCAATAGGCAATAGGAGTTAAACATAGCTGGCGAATCGAGAGTGTTTAATACACCTCTGCCTACCCCGTCGGGGAATATAGGCGTGATGATGCTATTATAATTGTTTTGTTTTTTATCTGTCTATAGCCACACGGATCCACCAAGCCTAATATAACCAACAATAAATAAAAAACTGACGTCTTTTTATCTTTCACAATGTTAACTTATAAAGTTCGTCAGTGCTAAAAAATATTATATTGTAAAATATAAATATAATCGTCACTGATTGAAAAATAAAAATATATGTAAATAATACACACAAAGCCTATCTGATATGCGTCCGGGTTCCAGTTCCACTCAAAGACCGAAGAACCTTTTCTATTTCACGAATTAATATAAAGTATAAAATAATACTTATATACACTGGCAATGCGGCAATTATATAATGCTTTTGGCATAAAAGTTAAGCATTCTGTTCAATTTAACTAAAATACTTTTAATTAAAACGTGTTCTTTTAAAGACGTTGAAAGGTGTTGTTGTAATATTCCGTAATAGTAATAACAATTCTCTTTTGAAGTTAAAATCGATGTTTATGCCACGGAAGTGTACCAAAAGAATCGTGATAATAGTAGAACACGTTTATAAAATTCGACTATCGAACGGTTTGAAGGCGCAATAGACAATTAACGACCTTTTTAAGATTCGGATCTCTAAACAAAATGATTTAGCTATCATTTTTTATCTAACGGTTTTACTGTTCCACCAGACGAGTGCGCAAACTCCTCTGTTAGTCTAAGGGATTTAAGGGGTTAGTAGACTTTACAAGCCATCGAGAAAATCTCTCTGGCATGCAGGATTGGGGGAGTAGTGGGCAGGCGACGGCTCGGAGACCTTCAAGCTAGTGCAGATGCTGTTGTTAGATGACATCGTCGCGGATGGAAGCGGTGGACAGGGCCAGGGAGGAAGATCATTCCGCTAATCCAAACCATCGCCCTCGTTAGCGCCTGGGGCGGCGCAGGCGCGAGTACCTGTGCCTGATGCCGCCCTAGCTGAGGCTGCGGGTGGATGGACTGGGGATTTAGCAATGAACTATTATTGCTGCCTATATTATTTACTACAATACAGGACAATTTCTCCTGCATAGTTGGCTACTGTACGTTGACATTTGCCGCCGTGAACAAAATCAAAGACCATCAATAAGACACAGATGAAGTGATAGATGAATTAGTAAGGAAAAATATCCCATAAACTGAAGAAGTATTGGTATTGATACCAACAGTTATAAAAATATTTTTCCATGCTTGAATGGGAGTAGGTACTTACATGTCCGGTTCCAATAGTTTATTTTTTCATATGTTGGTCCAATTTTAACGATGATACGTGTTATATTCAGAGATTTAATCATTCAAAATTAATATTTTAAAAGTCATGAAATTGTTGTAGCTTTTCCCCGAGCTGAACTCTAAGTGTTATGTTTAATTTTAATGTATTTTGCATTAGCTCGAGATATTTCAAAAGCTTTATATACAATACAATATCAATTATGAATTAAGATAATATCTCCTCGATGTATGTTGAAGCCAGATTTTGTATTTTTTAAATAATATTCGGTATTGATGTAGAGTTTAAAGTATTTCGGTGCACATCCACTGTTAGCTACGGCCCATCTAATGGTAACTAACTGCATAGATGACGGAGTAGTTTAGATACTGGTCCCCCGCCTGAGTGTTGTGGGTTCGATTCCCACACAGGACAACTCTTTGTGATCCACAAATGGTTGTTCTGAGTTTGGGTGTACTTTGTGTCCGTGAAATTGTAAGTTTATTAAAGTCCCCCGCGATATTCCTTAGCGTAGGGTGTTGTCCTTTTAAAGGAAGGTGGTAACTCAGGGTCTCCAGTATACTAAGAATACTGCCAAGTCACTGCTCAACATTTTATTTTATGGATCGGACAGTAATTAATCTACGTGTATCTCCTGCTACTACCAAAACACACAGAGGTGTTCATGGTCAGTCACACGGTAGATGGTGGTACCAATCTGCTCAAACCCGATAGCCAACTCTACCACCAGTAATGCAAGGAGTGATAACTGCTTACTACCTTAACTCACACTACACCCGTGGAAACAATAGGTTAGGTAGGTAGTCATGTATTGTTAATCCGTGACAATAGATGTTTAAAATGAGACGCCAGCGCTCCAACTCTCTAACTTCTCTTCTCCTGTCTCTTTCCCTATGATTATCTTCGATAATCGTATATAATTAGGTGTACTGTATGTTAGTATCCACATTTGTAATATAGGAAACGAACTGTTTTACAAGTCATTGTCAGGGCCCGTAGAATGTATCTCACTAAATCGTATCGACATGGTATCGTCTCGCTTGTGATAGGTTGAGCGATCACCGTGATTGGCCGAGCGATTATCATCATGCGTCAGTTTAACTTTGCAAATTCCTTTCTTTGAAATTTTACTTACAGTCTCCTCTCAGAGAGGGGCACTATGCTGGCTGACGTAGGGATGGGAGATTCCGCAAGCCGCCGAGAATATCTCTCAAGCATGCAAGTTTCCTCAAGATTTTTTCGTTCACTTAAAAGTTTGTTTCCATCCATCAGTCTTTCGACGTCCACTGCTGAACATAAGCCTCCCCAAGAAAGCACCACAATGAGTGGTCATGTGCTGACTGCATCCAACGGCTTTGACCAGATCATCGGTCCATCTGGTGGGAGGATATCCTACGTTGTGCTGTCCAATACGTGGTCGCCACTTGAGTACCTTTTTGTCCCAACGGCTGTCGTTGTTCCGGCCCGACCGGCTATGTCGGTCACTCTCGTTACTCTACTCTTCTTAGTTAGTTGTAGTAGTTTGGTTAATATTTTAAAAATAAAACTGTATGTACTATAATTTAGCATGAGCAAAAAATATAGTATGCTATTAGTTACCTGCTTTGAGTAAGTAACTCACTGGAAGGCCATTGTTATCACGATCCACGACAGTTACTTATTCGGAGTGATGATCTCACATAATTATGTGACAGAAAATATATTGTAGTTGTCTATGATCTTGTACATAAACATCTGAATAAATCGTATCGGTATTCAGAATCATTATAGGTTATAATTTAATAGCATGATTGTTTTATTGTTAAATAAAATACAATGTTTATTGATTGGATATAAAGTAACTAGTAAGAGACAAATTGTTTTATAGTTATAAAAAATTAGTAATCTTTATATATAAAACATTTATGTGACGTTGTTCGTCCGCGATTAACTCCGAAAATACCTACTTATCCGATCTTTAAGGTGTTTTTTTCAAAATATGTTATTTGTTCAAAAGATATGATAGTTTTTATACCAATTATTTCCTTTTTTTATTACAAATTTAATGTTTTTTTATATGCGCAGAGGGATGGCGAAGTGGTAACTTAAACGACTACTTACTATATTAATATACATAATGCGTGGCTCTCGTGCTCTCTCGTAGTGGCGGGCAGAATTCCGTTTATAATATTATTAAGGATTGCTACATATCTAAGGGTCATAGCATGATGTTAGATGCACATTATGCATTAATTTATGCGTAAATCTGTCGCAGAATTGTCTATCGCTGTCAGACACTTTATTAGTCGCGCCATAAATAAATGTCAATTAAAACACCATCACATCAATAAAGTACATAACTGCATTTATTAATATACCAGGGATATGGATCTGTTCACTACTTTATATTATGACTAGCCTTTGCCCGCGGCTTCGCCGCAGCCAAAAGCAAATTTTTCGGTTATATCTCAGGTCCCCGATATAGTAGCGGGATAAAATGTATACCAGTTCTTAAGTCTAATCAAGAGCTCTCAAATAAAAAAGTTGCAACAAAACCCGTTCAGTAGTTTTTGCGTGATGCGCGAACAAACAAACAGACAAACAGACAAAAAATCAAAAAAAGTCGTTTTGTGTTTAGACACGCCTAATATAGCCTATTACAGTATTTTTTCTCAAATATCTTAAATTTACAGACACAGCTCTGTTACAGCTTTATAATAGTATAGATGATAGGTATATAGACATACTAGGTCGTGTGGGGCCGGCACAAGGAATAGCTCCACCCCATCTCTTCCTATGGGAGTCGTAAAAGCCGACTAAGGGATTACCGGGGGACCGGGCATTAGCGTTCCTCTGTGTACTAAAAACATCCACTGCGATAGCCAACCCGCCTGCCAAGCGTGGCGATTATGGTAAAACCCCCATTTTGGGGAGGCCTTTGTCCAGCAGTGGACGATGAAAGGCTGTTGGATGGATTAGATGGATATAGACATACAGCACTATAAAAGCCGATCCGGTTTGTTAGAAATTATGCATCTACTGAGCAATAGTTTTATAGTGTGTTAGACTTTTCTGTTTTTAGGGCTGGAAAAAATGTACCTAAGCGCATACCCTGTCGTTTGGAGCAACGACTTTCATTAATCTCTATCCTCCGACATATAAAAAATATATCAAATATAAGCGCGATTCGGATTAGCAGATATTAATCTGATATCTTTATTAAATATCGGCAATCATACAGTTACAAAATATACATACATATATCGCATACATGGCTAAATTGCTATTCATTCTTAATAACATTTATATTTTGCAGTAAGCAATAATGTTTATGTAGGTAGTAGATAGGTAATTACGAAATTTAATATTAAATTCAACTTGCCACCAAAGCATTGTTTAAGTCTAATTTGTCTACTTTTATATTAATAATCATCATAATCTCAATTATGTTCAAATAAATTAATGACTAACCTGCTACATAAAGCGCTGGCAGCTGTTTGTTCTATTCAGCGCGGTCGTGATCTACAGACAATGCTAAGTGAAAGTTACTTAGATTAAGGATACGGTCTTAAACAGTCAGCTTTTGTTAATTATGACATAAATAACGATAAGCATCTTTAGAACTGTCAGGTGACGTTTTTTTCAGTTATAATAGGAGGTAAAAGCAATGACTGCTTCTTGTAAAACATGTGCAGATATAAAACCTCGGTACCTACAGTAGTCACAAGTGTCACAACGGATCGATCACTCTGAAGTTGGCTACAAGACGCTGCGCAGTAGCTATTTTTATGTCACAAGGGCACATCTCGTCTTCTACAGTAGCACTAGTAATCGATAATCGTATTATTAATCGATCGTCATTGATATATTACATCAATGTCGATCGTATTTTAAGATGTAGACCCTCTTTAAACACAAAGTGCTAAGCATGTCAAATGCTAAAAAAGATATATAAAAATATCTAAATATGTAGACCCTCTTCTATATCTAGATTAAAGCTTATTCCCTCGATTTGCTCGTATACCTTTTATTGAATATAAAAATAATAAATAGAACCTAAACAATTAGATATGAAAACATAATGCTCGCATTCGATTGTTTCGTTAATCGAGTACCTACCTAATAACATTTGATTTGGGCTTATATTTCTTAATCAAATTCTTAGCTGGTAAAATTAACTAAAGTTGTACCAACAGATGAAACGATAAAATCATTTCGTATATTGTTTTATTTTTTAGCACATTAATACTTACATCTTTAAAACATAAACGGGTATTTTTTCGCGTATAAAATAGGTCAATTTGAACTACCTTTAGCCCGACGTTTCAACTGTGTTGCAGCAGCCGTGGTCACGGGAAGACTGGAGATGGAGAGGCGAGCTACTTTTTTTAGTAGTTCAGTCCGACACACGACACTCACCATATCGCGAGACGAATGCGAGGATATAATAGGTGGTATACACTTATATCATTTTATACGCAAAAAAAGACCCGTTCGTGTTTCAAATATGGTGTACTATTCGCAAATCTTTAAAAGTTACTATTAATACATCTGTTATTGTTGTTTTTCTAATGACTGCCATAAAAGTGCACTTAACAATTAACGTTATTCGAATGCGTAGCTTCATATCTCGAGTTGTTAAGTCATGTCAGGTTATTTGCGAATCATTTTGCACATCATGCTAAGGTCCGGGTAGCGAGCAAAATTATGAAATATTTGTTGATGTGACAAACTTTAATGAGATTTTGTCTAATAACTCCATTTATTCAGATTTTTTACGAGTGGTAGAGCTTTCTTCTCCCAACAATGAGCCGGCTCGACCGGGTAAGTACTACTCTCTCACTCTCTCGGCGTGAAGGGACGGTATTTCAACTATTATTTCGTATGGTGAGTGAGAGCGCCAGACACACAAACCACTTACCCCGTTCCTATAATCCTTACCGTCCACCTCCTCATCTCCTCTAGAATCAACGCGCAAGTGTTGCTAGCATCTTCGGGCTAGAATAATAGTTTACCATCAGGAGGGTGTTAAAGCTTGTTTGACACCCTTAATATAAAAAAAAATCATTATAATAGACTACGTAAATTTGGTTTTATTTAACTATAGATAGAGACTAATCTAAATAATGAACTTACCTACTAAGTTCATGTTATTTAGTGGTTATACTTCGCTAATTGTCTCATGTTAAATTACTGAAGAACAGTGCAAACGGATTGTCACCAGTTTTTGGAAAATTCTCACTAAATGTAGGCATCGATACATTCAAGTAATTAACCGACTAACGATGTCAGTGCTCAAACGAATGCATATCATTAATAAATTAATGCAAATAAGTTTTATTTTTTGTACTACATGGATGGCGAACAACTATACAGCCCACCTGATGGTAAGCGGTTACCGTAGCCTATAGACGCTAACAACACCAGAGGCGTCACTCGCGCGTCTCCATCTCCAAAGAAAGGGATAGGAGGTGGATAGGAAGAATAATAATTAGAGAATAGGTTAGAATACTAAGGACAGGATAAGGAGGGAGTTTGGGCTGACTAACTACTGTTGTTACACCCAGATCTTATGTGAGGGAGTGGTAGGTACTTCCCCGATCGAGCCGGTCTATTCGTGCTGGGACGAGCAACGCTCTACCAATAGAGTAGTAGAAGTTTTAATAAATTTTAATAAGTATTACTTAATAATAGTGTTAAAGATCCAAGATGATATTCGCACTGACAATAGCAATTATTGATATTGTTAAATGACAACACGTAAGAAACTGGTGTTACTTGTTCTGCAAGGTTAAAAATTGTGATACGGATAAATCCCACAGTTAAAGAACAAAATGTAGTTAAAAATCAGATGATACTTGATCAAAAAGTACTCGTACCTATCCACATCCAGTCAGCCTCAATAAAATTGTAAAATATAGGTATATATAGGTGTAGGTACCTACGTTAGCTCCATTTCGTATCAATTTTCATATATCCTCGTAAAATTATAAAGAACTTGTTTAATAACAAAATTATTGATACACATTTCTTATTTTAAATTTAAATTACTTTTAAAAGCAATAAATATTTCCAAGTTTGGATAAAACAGAGCGGTTATAAATTTATGATCTTACATCTTCAAGCGATCTTCGAAGCTAAAGTTGTATCTTGTCTAAAAATAAACAGTTTTAGGTTTCATTGTCAGTCTGGCAGTCTTCGAGACCTTTTTGTATTTTTACCAAAGGAAGAACTTTGACTAAATATTGTGTTTGTTTTTATTAAATACACTACTTAGTTGTCCTGGCGAACTTCGTAACACCTCACAATCAGTATTTTTTTTCATACAAAATCTATGAGACAATGAACGTTCTTCTTAATTTATTTTTGTGATTTTTATTAATTATTCTGCTATTCCAGGCGGAGACAAATCCAACAAATTAATAATACATATTTAAAATTGGTCCAGCCATTCTTGTATAAAATATTTAATCTATGTTCCATGTACTCGTAAATTAACACAAAGTTCGAAAACGTGAAATTGAAAATAACATTCACGAGCAGTTTATTTTCGATGTAAAATTTTCGCACTTTGTGTTAATTTATATGGCTAAGCAATTACGCATGTTGAATGCCTAAAAATATATAACAATATATGTAGATAATATGTTACATTTCGCTAGATAAAGCTTAATCAATTACCATATCCATAGAAACATTTATTTAAACTTTAATTAAAATTTACTAACAAAGCTGCTCAACATCAAATAATCGTATACCTACATAAAAAGATAATATAAAAACGAAGGCCATATTATATCAGAGAACGTGTCATGACGCCTTTCCTTACGAACCGGTAAACAGCTGCCCTCGTAAATTTTGCTCAAATCATTATTTCACATCTGCTCTTAATTCGCATGTTATTAATACCCGGAGATATCGCCTACATTTTTGTCAATATATTCTTATGTATTTATTACATGCATCATAATAGTTTTAAGTAAATAGGTACATTCGCTCTGAGTCTTTATGCACTTTATTGTTAGTTCCCAGTTGTACTCTAAATTCAAAGATTCATTTCTTAATTTGATATGATGATCTCCAGTACGATTTCGGTCATGACGTCAACGAAATACGTACGAGATATTATAGTACAAATACAACTGCACTCTCTGTTGCCTAACTCTCTTAGTCCGATGGGACGGCATTCCGACATGACCGGAGGAAAATCAGATCAAGACCAACGGTTTTACACTTTTTCCGAGGCAACAAATTTTTTGCTAGCTTGATCCGGGATTCGAACTCTAGATCTCATTATTCGTAATCGAGAACGTTAACCAAGGTACCTCGACATTGTCTCATACACTTTTACTGCTCTCTATTTCAATGAATATGCAATTTCATATAAGTTATGGACGCCTAGTTTGAAACACCACGTTTAAAACATAAGTACCTACCGTTTGTTTGATAACAGAAGTCTTAAAATTGTATAGCTGCATAAAACTGCAATATAATAAAAAAAATTGCTATCAATTATCTAAAGCAATATAAAGCCTTGGACTGCCATAATCACTATATTTATAAAAAGTAACACATGATTTCGATTAAACAAAGGACAAGTTTCCAAATCTGTATAAGCTCCAAAAAAATGAGCAGTTTCGTATGAAGACGAAAACAAGACGGAGGATACGAAAAACACGTTTGATCGGTGCGTTCGAAAACGAGAATAAAGTAAAGTTTGCTTTTATGGAGTAAGTTCAGTGCTATAATGCATTGCCTGGTAGTCTATACCTATGGTTCATACTTTCGGTAAACTGGTGAGACCCATAAACTCTAAAACTCTGGTCGTTTCGTGGGGGTTTTATGCTGTCTAATTTGTTGGAGCAGTGAGGTTAACGTAGAGTAATGTAAGGCTTATGTCTAACAGTCGACTGCAACCGGCTAATTGATATATATTTTTAACATAACTCATCACTTAGACGAAGGATATTATAGACAAGCTATCAGCGTATGCAGTGTCGAGATAGCAATAGATAACCGGAATAATTTTAAAAGATAACTATGATTATAACTTTGTTGACTAAAAATGTACTACCTGTTTTAGCCGGATAAAAGAATGACAGGACAAAAGAAATTGCAGTTATGCTTATATTTTGCTTAAAATGTGTTAGAACATGTAATATTAGTGTATATAACGTGATTAATAAAGGTGTTTTTTTACGTCAATACAAAAACAAGCTTACATACTGATGATGGGGAAGGTTGGCCACCTTATTGTTTGAACTGACGCATACGCGAAAAGGATAAGTATACTTATACCTGTGTCTCTCTCACTCTTGGTAAAACCTAGTATGTGCATCGTTTTCTTCATCCTTAATGTCAAAATAGTATCGAGTCTATATTATTCTTCATCTAAGACTCATCACGACAGTGTCAACTTAGTTTGATTAATATATAGATATTATTAATAAACAGAAAACAGATGATAAAAAAAGCCTTAATTGACTGATTATGGCAAAAAATCTTATGTTATTCAGTAAATTATCGTCTGTGCACCATGAAAACATCACGTACCAATCAGAACCAATTATGGATTCCAGTTATGCGCGTATAATATTTCTTTAAACACGTGCTTGCTCGAAAACATCATTATATTTTATCTTAACATATCACACGTGATTGAATATATTTAGTATTCATGTTAATACTGTAATCGTATTACATTTAGTTGTAAGTATCCCTCGCTTTCTTACTGTTATAGAACATACATAAAATACAACATGTTGTAAGAGTATTTTATTAGAATACTTACGCAATAAAGGGTAAAAGAAGACAATAATTGGTATCTAGGGGTTACTGAAAATTCATTACAAACACTATCTAACAAACAAAAAAAACAGAACGGCGGAGTGGTTTAGATACCGGCCTCCAGCCCGAGTGTTGTGGGTTCGATTCCCACAGAATAACTATTTGTGTGATCCACAATTAATGGTTGTTGAGAGTGTAGGTCTACTTTGTGTCCGAGAAATTGTAAGTATGTTGTAAAGTCCCCCGCGATGCAAGAATTATTCCTTAGTGCAGGCAGTTGCCTTAAAAAAATACTACGGATAATAATTATTCGTAGTAATTAATTTCTAGGTTTCTCAAAGGGACTTCCATTATGTCATCTAATTAAATATTTCTTCTCAAATAGTACTTGAGTGGCTTATTTCTCCAACGTCACAGTCGCTGGACTAATAATTGCGCGACCCCATAATTTAGCGACACAATAATATTGAAGTGATAAAGGTATTTACTGTACGATTTTAGTAAAAATCCAAAACTTTTGTTCCTTTACACAATCAGACTTTATTCATCATTTTAGCTAAGTAGGTAGCGTTTTAATTAACTTACCAGTCCCATAGTGTTTAAATTTCCAAATAATCAGGCATAATTAAAAAAAAAGTTTCTACTCCTGTAACAGTTTACAATCTGTTTTCTTTCCAGCTTATATGTGTAACATTTTCAAATCTTAATTATTCATATGAAGTTAAATCTGTATTAAACTGGTTTAAATCATTAGTATACTAATTAACTAGATAGGATACAGGTTTAGAGATACTCAGAATTTACTTAGGTGACGTTATTTATAGCTACGTGTTACTGGCGACTTGCCGCAGCTTTATGTAGCCAATATCATGTATTTATTTTTTACCAAGCAAGCTAGATGTACTATGATTGAAACCAACACAAACCACCACTGTCCACTTCTCCACAGCTACGAGTATATTCCAGGTTAACAAAATTATTTAAGGTAATCCAGCATATTAATTTAAATTGATACTCCAATAGTTAGGTAGGTATATTTGTGGTGTGGTCTCGATACACGTGTATTAGAACGATGTATACGTATATAACCACATGTCCACATTAAACAAAGTATATTTTTTTAACAATTTCAATTTCTTGTTGCTTGATGGCATATGTGCAAAAATCAATGGCATGGATTTGTGTGACATACCTAAACGACGTTAATGCTACGTTTTTGTTAGTACAACATAAAAAATCGATTACTAATTAAGTCCAGAACCTGTCATATCAGATCAATTTAAAATGTCTATGAGACCGCCTTGTTAGTATCAAACAAGAAATAATTACGCAAGTGCAGAAATCAGGCGGAAATCGATGTACATATAAAAAGGCAAATAAAACCTTCTTCTTTTTTGAAGTCAAATTAAAATAAATTGAAATCTAATAAAGTTATGCAGTTTAATCTATCTAATATATAAAATTCTCGATCCACAGTGTGTGTCACCATTCTTCTGCAAAACGCCTTTACCGATTATTATTAAATTTTTAATATTCAGTAAATCTGAGAATAAGATGTAAACTATTTTTCAGACCCCTATGTGATAAGAGTGGTCCACAGCAAAAATGTTTTTTTTTTAACAAATATTTTTTTATGATTTGGTATTAAAAAGTACATACAACCGTATATTTTCACCCTTCTACTGCCAACCCCTATTTTTTAATAGCAATATTAGTACATTAATAATTTTCATTTCAATTTTCACGAAAAAAATATGGCAGTACGAAGTTCGCCGGATGAGCTAGTTTTACTATAAAATAACATTAAATAAGGTAACGATAGAGCCTATTATGGTTGTGCACTAAAAGCCTTCGTTTCATGACAAGCGTGTCAAAGGTCACTATTAGGGTCTGTACTACGAGTATATGGCAGTTCCGTATTATCCGATACCTTTTTAAACAGCGGCGAACCACTATAGTTTATTTTCGCATATAGGGAAAAATGTTTAATCTATCCAGCCCCCTGAGGCAGAATGTCATATTTCACGTGTCGACCGTATCGAGATCACTGTGATTGGTTGAGAAACCGACGCGTGATGTCACAATAATCCGTTGGCCAATCACGGTGATCTTATTGAGATTCTGCCTAACCCTCGTGGGGGGGTTAGGCAGACTGTCATATCTCACATGTCGATCGTATCGTCTCGCTTGTACGATCACCGTGATTGGCCAACGGATTATTGTGACATCACGCGTCGGTTTCTCAACCAATCACAGTGATCTCGATACGGTCGACACGTGAAATATGACATTCTGCCTCAGGGGGCTGAGATTAGTGGAGATCAACATTATCCGGATAGACTGCAGTACTTCAGCAACGGTGGTAACTATTGAGGTAAATAGTATTAGATGAGTCCATTCATCCATCCATCAGCCTTTTAAAGTCCACTGCTGGACATAGGCCTCCCCAAGAGTGGGGGGTAGTGCCGTAATCGCCACGCTTGGCAGGTGGGTTGGCGATTGCAGTGGATGTTGTTAATACTCGAAGGAGTGCTGCTGCCCACTCCCCGATATTCCCTCAGTCGGCTCTCACGACTCCCATGGGTGGAGAGGGGTGGGACAATTCTAAAGCCGGCCCCACACGGCAAATTAGGTGAGTATATTTTCTTTATTGTTTATGATGGCAGACGAGCCATTGCCCACCAGATGGTAAGTGGTCACCGCAGCTCATGGACTCAACAATACCTACTAAGAATACTGCCAAGCTGCTCACCGTTTCATTTCTCAGAAGAAATGGTGAACAGCGGCTTCTTAATTCTTAAAAAATAAAAACAATGTTTGTAATATCGTACACTATTCTCACTGTTATCAGAATCCCACTGTCACTTATAAGACGATAAAGCGTACTTACCTCTTGGTAAGTACTTGACCACCTGCATGCATCCACCTACATATCAAAACCATGGCACAGAATAGATACTAGTCCTACGGACAGAAATGTCACTTCCATTAAAGCTTGTCCAAAATTTTTCTATAATAGCCTACAAAATCTTAATAATAATACTAATTGTTCGTAACGAGAAGAAATGTACCTTATATTCACAGAAATACAGTTGAGATTGTTTTGACCGCCGTATGTTCCTCGGGCAACCGCGTCATTTAACAAATGCGCTAGGGTTGCACCTATGATAATTTTACTACATCACGCTATCTCCCTTGCGGGGTAGACATAGAGAACAGAGTGACAAAAGGCTCTGTTCTTGCATACATCTCTCGCTTCCTTAACATTAATAATTCTCTTCATATACTCTCCGGTTTCCTCCCAACTCCACCGACAGCAGCAAAGCTGTCGTTTATAAAACTTAAAAATTTATTTTTCTAGTAGATTCTATTTTACTTTTTATATCATTTTAAATGTTATTTTCAAGTCGGATTATTTTTCTAAATCGCGTAAATAATTTTATTTTAATCAATACTACAAGCGTGTGTGCTTAGGCGCGCGTGTGACAGTCTTGTGTAGGTTGTACCGTGGTCGGTACGCGAAGCGGTAGGCATATAACTCTGAGCCTTGAGCGAGTGATGTACGCCTGACCATGGTACTAATCGATCCAAATGCATTTTACCAACTGATACATAGAAACTTGATCTTAAGATGAACTGTCTGCCTTTGCTTATATAAAAAAAAATGTTTAAAAAAATAGAATTGTACTATGATAGTCTATAATAGTCTACCTATAGTACAATCTCTCTCTATAAACTTGAGAAGTTATTTGAAGAATAAGTACGTATATTATGTAAGCGAAAAATCTAAGAAATATTTCGACTAACATTACGCAAGCTAAATCTATTTTTTAGTTTAATTAAAAATGTTTTATTCTGCGGTGCATTAACATAATAAGTAGATAGATAATAATCTTACATAACAAGCACATTAGCTGATCATGCATAAGTCAAGATTAATTTACATTTTGATACCGGAACATAGGAAGTATAACATATAGATAATGTTCTATGTAAACTAGATCATTTATGCTCTTTGGTATTTATTGTATAATTGAGGTCGATATTATAAAACGTGTACCTACGTAGATACGTTTTTATAAATGCTACATTTTTAACATGATTATTTTGGTGGTAGAATGAAATCAAGTGAAATTTCGTGCTTCGTGCGTCTTCAATAGTCCAGTATAATAGCACAGTTCTTCAAGCTTCTCAATGTGTGGGTAAGAAACTGTGTTGTCAGGTCTGTGAGACGCGATTGCCACTTACCATCTGGTAGCAATAATGACAAGGATATTCCTACACTGAATCACTTTACATCTGTGAACCTCATTCGCAATGATAACTTATAATAATACCACAGGGGTTCTCCATAGAAATTATATTAACATTTACGGTATTTCTACATTACACAAGGTTTAAACTTTAAACATACCTATCAATAAAATCTTACACATATGCATCGTTCGCTTAAGTTATTATTGTGAAGTAACGGGTCTGGTTTATGGATTCATAATTTAAATTCGTATATTTCAGTTTTATGTTAGCAAATGAAATACAGTGATAATACGAGTATTTAGTCGCCTTAAAATGTTAATGCATTTTAAACCATAACTGTAACGATGTATCTGGCACAACATAAAAAAACGTGTATAATTAAACATATAAATTCGAATTTGGAAGCCCATAGCTTGATATGGTATGATAAATGAAGAATTGAATTGACTAATATTAATCGCTTATATAAGCGTGCATTGTTTTCTTTTTTACTATCTTTATCCTCCTACACGGCAATTAATTAAAACTAAACAATTAGCAATTAAAACTACGTTTACGGATTCTATCGCGTTTACTTGATTTTCTACTATGCCGACATTTCGAATACTTTACATGGCTGATATATTATATAACGGACGTCGAACATCTAAGACTACCCGTGATCATGAATGCTCTAATAATCTCTAAGCAAAAATTGGAACCATCCATTTTTTCGATATAAAAAGTACGTCCTACCTACGTCCTGTCCTGAGTCCTGGGCCATATATTTTTTTTATTTGCATTTATCATCCCGCCATTTCCCTAGTGGGATAGGCAGAGAAAACAGAGTGCCAAGAGGCTGTATTCTTGCATACATCTCTCGCTTCCTCAACATTCATAATTCTCTTCATAGACGCTTGCCGGTTTCGGAGACTCCTGACTCCACCTTCTTTCAATACATGACCGATTTGGTCTAAGTAGGTGAGTCTCGGTCTCCCCTTGTACCTATATCCTTCCACTTTCGCATTGTATATTGTATATCTTCTTATCATTGGGCCATATAGGTATATACGCATGAATATCGGTTGAGTTGTGGCGTGAAATCTTAACAAATTTAAACGCACTTTTGCATTTGTATTATAAGTTTTTTTTTATGCTATCAATTGGGAGGATAAGCTAGCCTTGAATAAGTCCATTGCGATGAGCACAAAAGATTCACATACATAATTTTATTGGCTATTAATGGTCGCTTGGAGCCATTGCTCGAACCGGTTGCTAAAAGGTCATGATCCGACTAATCTAGCCGTACAACATTAAGACTAGTTTGTAAATATTATTTTGATGTTGTTGTTACTGAATACAAAATTTTCGTGGCAAGCCATGAATTCGATTCCTGGGGATTAGATGAATTATTAAGTTAACTTACTTCGACCTTGTGACCAATTGTGACTTTGTCTGAGAGGTAATCATTTATTTTCTTTTTTGTGTGGATCCCTAATTATTTTTGCAAAGTAAAAGTAGCCATTTATAAGTAATTACTTATAACCACTCACCAATCTGTGCCACTCAGTGGTCTACTCTGTGTTCCTGTTTATTTTGATGAAATTTATTGAGGATTTGCACACAAGCCCGTAATTCTTGAAGATTCGTCATTTTTTTAAATACCTACATCGCTTTGCATTTTATCGCCTTTACAAACATGAAATTTCGCGGACACGGTGTAATTTACAGCCAGACATCTCGAACAACCATTGTGAATTACACAAAGAGTTGTCCTGTATGGGAGCCGAACCCATAAACCTCGGCATAGGAGTTTGATATCTAAACCACTGTGTAGTCATGCTTATACAAATATTTTGTTTTATTTGGGATTTATTTTCCAGGGTATACGAAAATAAGTTCTGTTCTTACGGACACCATGTCTGTTCTATGCAAAAGTATGTCATTTGAGATATGATACTATATCCATCCATCCATCCATCAGCCTTCCGACGTCCACTACTGGACATAGGCCTTCCCAAGAGAACGCCACAAAGAGCGGTCCTGTGCCGACCGCATCCTTTTTTATGTGTGCTCATTATGGGGGATAATGCCGTAATCGCCACGCTTGGCAGGCGGGTGGTCGATCGCAGTCGATGTTGTTAATACTCGAGGGAGTGCTGCTGCCCACTCCCTCGGTATTCCCTCAGTCGGCTCTTAGGACTCCCGTGGTTAGAGAGGGATGGGACAATCTAAAGCCGGGCCCACACGGCTAATACTATATATAAGATTTTTATTTTGTGTAGTCTATTATAAGCTTACAAAATTATTATCACTTTATATATAATAGATACTATGATCATGGGATGACCTACAGCGTAAACGGTGCGGTATTAGCGTTTAGAGGTTATTCAACAATAATCTCACATTTCAAGGCCAATGAAAATTATGTCGCATTCACAATTATGACAATGTGGCTGATTAATTTTTTTTTTGGTTTAAATAATGGCTACTAGGTTTGAGTATTTGCCAATGATTTATTTTGGGTATATTTCTTCTTCACAGGTAACTTTGATCCATTAGTCGAAGTCAAAGTCATATAAAGTTAGTTATAGTCAAGTCAAAGTCACGCTACAGCAAAGCGGTGGTGACTTTACTGAAGCTTCTACGGAGTTTTGGAGGCAATACGAAAAAAAAAAGTTATGCCGCAATACATCACTTGCCAACACTTATTCACATACACAAATAGAAGCAAAAGGCCACCACTTTTACACATTAATACTTGAAATAACACAAGTTCAGGAAAATAATGCAGAGCGACGACATGACCTTCTTCATGTTCCGCCAAAAACTCCTAAAAATAATTACTAAACTTGTTTTATCAAAAAAGAAGATAATACTACTCCCTTTTGAAATTCGAACGGGTATATTGCCTTCATGATAGTCTGAGTTATCCGAAGAATTCTCTTCACTATAGTTAAGAGTCTAAGTTCAGCGCTATACGCTGAATTTAGACTCTTTGAAAATCTGTTCCAACTAATAAAAGCAATATATTGGTTTGGGTTATGAGTTGTCATCACATCTACTTTTTTATTAACGAAAACAGAGGAGGTTCACAAGACGATTCGCATTTTTTTATGTAGCCGATTTTTATAATTTTTTTTTTTGAATAAGGAATACTTTGAAGCCTAGCCCCTATGAACATTTTAATAGATTTACCCCTAAATCTAGAAGAATAGGACTATGGCTAGGACAATGACTGTTTATTAATTCAATGAAATTTAATCTGGTATTCATTTTATTATGGTATTCAATTGAAATTTGACATTAACATGTAGTTCTATTCACACTACAACGTGACGGAATTCTGAAATTGATGAAGAGATTTGGAGGTGACAGACAGTCGAGGGAGCTCCTCAACGGTTTACAGCAGCTATCCTAGTTAAATTTCCCTACATTTAGGTACTTACATTTTATTTTAGGTAGGTACCTAGATTTTATAGAACAGATTATTAAATATACTACTTGCTTAGTAACGCAGTTTAAATGAATTACTGATTCCTAGGAAGTAATGGAAATATATTGATAATAGAATATGGAAATAAACGGAGATAGGTATTATATATATTTATGCAGCGCAGTGATCAACAGTGACGTAGTAATGGCTCAGAAAAATAAATTATTACCTAATTAATATATTTTTTACGTATATTTTTAAGCATTATTATGCTTAGCCATGTAAATGAACTCGAAAGTGTGCAAATATGAATTCAGATGAATTCTCAAAGCTTCTGGGACGGTTTTCCAGGAAATGCAGGTTCAAATCCTGCTCGTGACTGTTATTTCTCGATGTCACAACTTCATACTTTGTGTTCATATTTCCAAAAAGATTCCTGTATAGCGTCAAAAGATCGTTTGCTAGCATAGCATCGACAAAGTTGTTCATAAAAGCAATAAATAATGACACGCAATTTTAACAAAGTAGCGTTAACTACGGCAATTGTTTTGATAAATTAATTGGAAATACAACAAACGATGGAAACGCAAATCATGCGGCTTTCGCTGACCTAAATATTAAATGAATTCTTTTCAATTAACATTTAGGTGAGTTAGTCAACAAGAATAATTAAATGTCAGTCGCTATAATAATATTCACTGTACTTATATTAACATTTAAAATATTTATCGTCATCGCGAATACAGGCGACAACAGTCTAAATTCACACACTGAAGCATGGCCGACATGCGCCAATAGCTTCGTTCAATTCTCAAAGCTCAGCTAAATACAAACCAAAGCCGAAATCTTGTATGGAAATAATATAATACTACTGAGACAAGATCATAAAAGCTGACATGAAATAAATTATTTAATAATATGATGTAAGTACTTAGATACCCCCTTGTTTCTCAGAGCGATAGGCGTAAAAGGCCCCTGTGGGAACAAGACGTGACGTGTGGCGGACCAAGTCACCGCCATTCGGATGATTATTAGCTACTGACAATCTCCGTTGTAAATAAAACCATAAATACTTTTAAAGAATAGGTATGTCGTCGTAAAATCGATTTTCTTACCAACACGACGTTTCAAATAATTTTGGATACTGAAAATATCAGAATAATTATAAAATTGGCTGCACAGATGGCAAACCACTCCGGTTTAGATACCGACCTCCCACCCGAATGTTGTGAGTTCGATTCCCACACAGGACAACTCTATGTGAGAGACCAAATGGTTACTCTGGATCTGGGTGTACTTTGTGTCCGTGAAATTGTATGTTTGTAGAGTCTCCCGCTATACAAGGATTATTCCTTAGTGCAAGGTGTTGTTTAAAAAAATGCGTGTATTTATGTACGCGCGTGAGAAGTTATACTTCTTTGGCATCATTAATAAATAAAGTAATTATTAAATTCGTAACTGCAAAACTTGTCACAGTTATGTAAATACCTTGTTCGATAAAGTAATTATATCTAATGTCACTAGATGGCGTTAGTAAAATTTTGAAATTTCTTATATGTCGATGTTAAGAGTTTAGGTGTCTGATCATACCCCCGCCATGGTAGCGTTAGACGTTAAAAGCAACCTTGTTGGAAGTTGCATTAGAAGTAGTATAACTTCAAAAAATAGGAAATTCAAAATTGGATAAATTTAAATTCCTGAGAAGTAGTTTTATTGAATGACGCTATCGCGAATGCGTAAATATCAGAAAATAAGTTAAGTACGACAGTACTATTACTAACAACGGATCTTTGTGTCTCCGAAGTTGGCTACAAGACGCGACGCTGCGCAAGTGCGCAGTAGCTATTTATATGTCGTTGCATTGCGTCTTCTACAGTTAACATTAATCGATAAATGTTCGATTATAATTTAACAATTGTAATCGATAATCATAGTATTTATCGATCTTAATAAAAGATGTGCTCTCTTCTTTAAATACTAAAGCTCATTCACTTATATCGCTCGTATACTTTATAAGTATTGAATATAAAAATAATAAAAAAATCCAAAACTGAAAAAACAAAATCTTTATTTTTCACAACAAAATTGATTATTTGATAAGAAACTAATAATGTATTGGTTTTACTAAGTAGATAGCGCTAATTTCAAAAAGTACTACTGTGGGTTTCATGTCTTATACGCCATCTAGCGCTAATTTTAAGAAGTACTTTTATATTGGTCTATAGAAATAGTTCTTATGAAAGGTATAGCGCCGGTTTTAGTGTCGAGTCGAGCGTAAATATTCAGTATTTTATTGTTTATTTAATCATAATTAAACCACATCGAATCAGACCGTGAAAAGTAATAGGGCTCTATTCGTTATTATACTGAATCGTAAAAGAAAAAAAAAGACTCCATTAGTAAAGTATTTCGGTTGTTATCGTGTTAACATACATTACCTACAACAAACGGACGTCCAAGACAGAACTTTTTTCAACAGTTTTTTAACTAGTTTAAATAACAAAAATGGCATAAAATATATCATGCGTGTCAAAAATAGTATTTTTTCTTGATATGTGTGTGTATATATTGTTTTACAAACGCAATATATGATAAATACTTAGAGACATTTTAAGTTTGTAAAATCAGTTGTTCTGTGTAAAACGAGAATAGTACCCACCTCAACGCTTCGCTTATGGGGCGTGCAATTATTGGTCAGCACTAAACGTATGATTCCGTCAGAATTGTCACTTCTTGATCTGGGCCTAACTTCAGAGACACATCCGTTGTGACTACTATAAAAGACATTCTTTTCCGCTGGTGGTTAATATTACTGCCAAAGAAGGAAACTGTATTAGCAAAATGTGTCTAATATTAACCAACTAGCCTACACTTTAATGGTTTAGCAGTAGACTATCGACCCAATGTTTCAATGGTTCAGTAAAAACAGATAGAAAAAACACTAACAACACAAAAACTTCCACTAGTTAGAAAGTAATCTCGATAGTCTTTGGTCATTTCGTTCTAAAACCGCAACAACAAGTATCTATATGATGGAAAGCGAAAGCTAATGTTTCTTTGACTAAGTGAACTTATACTTGCAATAATGGTTCTAACTTCGAGCCAACTTTGTCTTGATATCTAAATGATGGCGGGGGTAGGGAGGGGTTCTTAATGCTGTCCACCAAGTGGTAAGCGGTATCCGCCGCTCGTAGGCTTAACGATATTTTGAATAGGTACTGCCGAAACTCTGCTCACAATTTTAATTCGTGGATGGGAAGTGAATGAAAGGACGGCTCTCACTACAATCAAAACACATCGAGTGCTGCTTCACGGTCGGTCCCATCGTAGACGGCGGTACGGGGTGGCGTCACGTCACCATACTGATGGAAAAATTTTTCGTTCAAAGAGCAACTTAAAACAAAAAAAACTAGACGTCGCGGGACGTAGCAGATGTGAAAACATCGAAATTATTTTTTGGAAATAAAATGATCATAACTTTACAAAGTACTCCTCAAGACGAATCAAACGAGTATAAACTCGATAGGATTGCGTGGTTTCATTACAGACTTACTGTGGCCACCTTCCAGCTCCATCGTCAGACCTTGGATACCATCTAGAGACAAAGTACTCGTCAAGGCAAATCATACGAGGCCAAACTCGATGGAGTTATGTCGTTTTATAACGGAGTTCCTATGGCCACCTTTTAGCTTCATCATCAGACCCTGGATACCATCTAAAGACAAAGTACTCGTCAAGATGAATCAAATGATTCCAAACTCGATGGGGTTGCGTCGTTTCATTACAGAGTTACTGTGGTCACCTTCCAGCTCCATCATCAGACCCTGGATATCATCTGTGACAGAAGTTCTAGTCAGAACATTTCAAACGAGCCCTAGCTCGATGGAGTTGCGCCATTTAATTACAGAGTTCCTATGGCCACCTTTTAGCTTCATCATCAGACCCTGGATACCATCTAAAGACAAAGTACTCGTCAAGATGAATCAAATGATTCCAAACTCGACGGGGTTGCGTCATTTCATTATAGAGTTCTGTGGCCACCTTCCAGCTTCATCATTAGCCCCGGGATACCATCTAGACACAAAGTACTTACTCGGCAAGACGAATCATACGAGCCCAAACTCGATTGGGTTGCGCCGTTTCATTATAGAGTTCCTATGTCCACCTTCCAGCTCCATCATCAGATCAGCTCCATGTCATCATAAATTGCATTGTCACGTGATATACATATGCGTGTAAAATTTCAGTTCAATCGGAAACCGGGAAGTGTGTCAAATTTAACTTGCAAGATTTGAACGGGACAAGTACAATGAAAGCGTCGCCACGCTAATAGCCGATTTTACCCTCCCTCCGCATTAGATGTTTCACATCAAAATATATGGTTGTCTGTAAAGTCGGTGCTTTAGAATTGTCCCACCCTTCTCCACCCATGGGAGTCGTAAGAGCCGACCGAGGTAATACCGGGGGAGTGGGCAGCAGCACTCCTTCGAGTATCAACAACATCCACTGCGATCACCAACCCGCCTGCCAAGCGTGGCGATTACGGCACTATACCCCCAATTTTGGGAGGCCTATGTTCAGCAGTGGACGTCGAAAGGCTGATGGATGGATGGATGGAAAGTCGGCTTACGGACGATAATTTTACGTGATAACGTCATATATATGTTTTCTGAGAGTTTCACAAACAATGCATGGGTCGCCATACATTTTTCGGAACGTGAGGCTTTTTCGTGCGTGCGATGCAGCCCGTTCATCGATTTATAAGACGTTATCACGTCAAAAATAAATAAAAAAGAATGTAACTAAAAAAACTCGCAAACCACTTGATATTCTCAATTCATTACGTATGTTATCCCGACCTGAAAGACTGACTTCAAAGTACCTACAAAAATCCTCTACAAGGAATGGGAAATTGGGCTTGGAAGTGCAGTGTCAACCTTACTTTCCGGTTCATTCTCTGACAGTAGTATAGTTTGTTTAATTATTTTTTTCTTAGCCAGCTCTTACGACAAAACTAATTAGACTATCTCGTTCCATTCGCTATTTCAAATTTCGATAGTGACACTGAGCATTTTTAGTATTTATAAATATAATTATTGCGTCGTGCTATGGCAACGCAGTGGAAACGTTGACTTAAAAGGTAATTAAAGCTACCATTTCCAGTGAAACGAACCCGTCGTGTTATTTAAATATTAAAAGTATATTTCTCAATAATTACAATATTATTTAAAATTGTAACTTTTTCTTCGGCATCGAACGTTAAAATTTTATTTCGCCACACGAACTAAAATGTAACCGCCATCCTGATTTCCTAAGTCGCTCAACTCAAACTGCTATGTTACAATTACAACCAAAGCTTTTTATTGCGAATTTCAATAGAATCACGACACCGTTCTATATTGATCTGCACGCTCAAATGACATTCACTGTCTTAATACTCAAGTAAAGACCTTCCCGTTGTTTTTCGTACATAATACCTACTCATTTCTACAGATATAGTAGGTATCTACATAAATATAAGTACCTAATTCTAATAGCCAAAATTTGCCAATGAATTATAGAATTGTTCCTGTTTTCCCCGAAGGGATAGGCAGAGGTTTATATCACAGACACACGGTTCGCAAGCTATGTTTAAGTTTTACGTAATAGCCTATTGCTGTCTACCGGGCACATTACCAAATTCCGGACTGCTACTAAGAATTTTCCTTTTTAAGAAAAAGCTCAATAACACTGCCCGACCCGGGGATCGAAGCTGAGACCTCATGATCAGCAGTCGCTCACACTACTGCTGCACCACAGATGCAGTTAAAAAAAGTATTATAAAGACTAAAGCCTAGCTATAATACTATTAGAAATAATTTGGATTAAGTATCTCGATAATAGAAATGACTGAATAATATATAATAGGTATATGATTAGAACACCTCTTTGTGAAGTAATGTTCATAAACCTATTTTATCATTGCAAAGAAAATATGTGATAAAACTAGTATTAACCGGCAAAAAAAGTCCATCGTGATTGCTATTTTAACCTACAGCCTTGTAAAAACAGCCGCCAAATGATATTTTATGCGAATCATCGTGGATGACCCATCCTACGAGTGTGTTTGAAACAGAACCTTAAGGTCTTATCAAGGTTTAAGGAAACACGGAACTATTGTTGGCAAATGCTTGCACCTATAAGTGAAATGTTATTCGAGGGCGCCTGCTATAGAGGGCAAGATGATCAAAGAATATTTATAAATGAACACAAGGCACGAAAATGTGGCATCGAAAATAATAGTCACGAGCAGGATTTGAAGCTGCATCTCCTGGAAAACCGTTCCAGATGCTTTGCTAATTCAGCCACCGTGACATCCGTTCGGGACTACTAATTTCTATAACACATATCTTTGGTGACGCCTACCATATAAAAATATCGGAATATGTATAAGTTAATAGTAAAGTAATTATTGTATTTGTAGAACGCAAAGGCCAGCTTTCATAAGTACTAAGGACCACTAAGACCACTAAGGACATAGCCTGGTATTGCCTCGATAGATATTTGTTTTCACAGTAATACATTACTACAGTATTTACAACATGATTATGTTAAGTCTATGAATTAGCCAGCGTCTTTTTATAAAAAACAAGTTGTTCAGATTTTTTGTTCTGTCTCTATTTATTAACAAGATTATTAAGCAGATGTAGCCATAAATGTTATGGAAATTTTGAACACCTTATGTTTTACAACAAAAACTATATCCGCATCCTTTTAGTAGGTATTGCTCAAGTGTAGCACGAATATAAAGATAAACCACTCCACCGAAATTTTCTAGTTTATTATGCGTAGATGCCATTGTACTAAGAATATAAAGGACAATTACTGCTAACAAAAGCATGGACATCGGACAAGGGTCAGTCCCAAAACTCTTGAGCCTCTCCATCCTCCACAACCCTTATAAATATGGGCATAATAATTATAGGTAGTGAGTGTGTTTCAAAAGCTCCAATAGCCGATTCAACCACTACTTGTGTTGAGTACTTTAAGTTCGATCAACATTATAACACATATTACGGTAGACACAATTATGTCACTTATTATATGCTATTGCACGCCTCATAAGCGAAGCGTTGAGGTGGGTACTACTCTCGCTTACGAGGACAACTGATTTTTCAAACTTAAAATGTCTCTATTTATCATATTTGTATTGCACGTGTAAAATAATATATACACACACATATCAAGAAAAAACACTATTTTTAACACTCATGATATTGTTGATGCCATTTTTGTTATTTAAACTAGTTAAATAACTGTTTAAAAAAGTTCTGTCTTGGACGTCCGTGTGTTGTAGGTAATGTATGTTAACACGATAACGACCGAAATACTTTACTAATCGAGTCTTTTTTCTTCTTTTACGTTTCAGTATAATTACGAATAGAGCCCTATCACTTTTCACGGTCTGATTCCATGTGATTTAATTTTTATTAAATAAACAACAAAATAGTGAATATTTACGCTCGACTTGACACTAAAACCAGCGCTATACCTTATTTCATGAGAACTACTTCTATAGACCAATATAGATGTACTTCTTAAAATTAGCGCTAGATGGCGTATAAGACATGAGAACCACATTAGTATGTAGGTACCTTTTGAAATTAGCGCTATCTATGTGATTTATTGAAAACTACTTAGTAAGACCAATACATTATTAGTTATCAAATAATAAATTTTATTGTGAAAAATGAAGATTATGAGGCGTGCACTTTTGGATTTTCCAAAGTATTTTATAAAATTCTTTGTACTTATGTGTATTATTGAAAATTAAAAAAATATCTGGCAATCTACTTACCTATATATTTTTTTTGTATTGAGTTTTATAATTCCAGGAATAATTTATGTTCAATATTATGCGATATTCAAAAGTAACCTTTTATAACTCAGAGAAGAAAATCTTCAATTAAAACGCTATACCAACTCGCCTAGCTAGATCTTAAAATAGGCAATCTGTAGTACTCGTGCAGATGAAACCCTTGTCATTCGAACGTTTATGACTAATTTCTCTCTCAAATATTTTTAATGTGCAGACACAGCACGGTTACAGTTTTACAATAGTACTAGCCTTTGCCAGCGGCTTCGCCGCAGCCAAAAGCTAGTTTTTCGGTTATATCTCAGGTTCCCGATATAGTAGCGGGATAAAATGTATACCAGTTTTTAAGTCTAATCAAGGCCTTTCAAATAAAGTAAATTGCATCAAAATTAGTTCAGTAGTTTTTGTGTGATGCGCGAACAAACAAACAGACAAACAGATAACCAGACAAACAGACAAAAATTCTAAAAAAAAATGTTTTGTGTTTAGACACGCCTATATAGCCTATTACAGTAATTTTTTTCTCAAATATCTTAAATGTACAGATACAGCTCTGTTACAATTTTATAATAGTATAGAAGACAGAGAAGGAGAGAGATACTATAAGTAGTGTACTAAGACAATCTCTCTCTCTATAATACAAGTTCATAGGTGGTGTGGTACACTTTTTACGCATGCTGATTAAGCAACATTTACCGAACCAATAAACTAACAATTTATTCGTTTTCTTGCCACCATTGTTGAGAGTCTCCTCATTATTAAGTGAAAAGTCTTTATTCTCCCAAATAAAAGCTTTTCGTTTAGAAATAGTCTCACGGTGTCACGATGTAATTTGTTAGTGTTAAGTGATAGCTGCCAAGTTTTCAAACTATCTATTATATATAATTCCAGTGTCACGATGTTTGTCCGGGATGAACTCCGAAACTACAGAACCGATTTTAACTTTTCTTTTTTTTTAAATGTATGTTTTTTCCAACTTAAGAGATAGATACTTTATATTTCAATTTATAATTGCAATATTTATTCATGAAAAAATATATGGCGGTATGAAGTTCGCCGGGACAACTAGTTATCTTATAAAAAGTATTCGATAGTAAGGACGATAATACACAAGAAATAACCGTTAGCATTACGTTTATTATATTTACTATATATATAGGCTGATGAATGTAGAGCTTCGAACAAGATTTGTTAATAGTTGAAAAAAAAAACAATACAAAAATCTACGTTTTTGAATTACCTACACTATCTTAACTTGCAGTTTAGTAATGGCGGTGAAAATAACTCGGCTATTTACTTTCACTACAAATAGTACAACTAATATCATCATACAATGTTTTTATTATAACAGATAATAGAGTAGGTACTATAATCATTCAATCATTAATATTATCATTAACAGAGTACCTACTAAGATTATTACACTAATGAAATCGGAGGTATTGCGGAGGACTCATCCAGCCATACCTGTTTTTTTTTAAGGCGCGACAAAATGTTCCTAACCGCACACCCCGTCGTTCAGGGCAACGAACAGGGTAGTGTGGGGCCTTCACCCACTTAAAAATCCGCCGTGTGCCGTCCCTCCGCCTTTGTTGGCGGGCCACTGGAACTATGTTACATTCCTTTGGTGGTAAGCTACTACCACCTATACATACATACACGCAGTACCGTTTAATTGTTTTATGTAGTTATTAAACGCGATAATTTAAAATCTTATAGACAATTTTTTTTGTTAAGGCGGTAGAAAATGTTCCTAACCGTAGTTCGGGGCAATGAACAGAGTAGTGTGGGGCCGTCACCCACTAAATAAACCCGCCGTGTGTCGTCTCTCTAGGCAAATTGCAGGCGTATTGGCGGTCTACTGGACATTACTCCAGTGGTACTTAGGACTTATCCTATAAAAAGGACATGTTCTTCAGACTTCATCATGAGTTACTTGTTACTGGCTTAACAGATCTTATGGGAAAGCAATTAAGTTTAACAACAGCCCGTTAGGGTATGGCTGTGTACCACTGAAGGTATGTAATATAGTTCCGGTGGCCCGCCAATAAAGGCGGAGAGACGGCACACGGCGGGTTTCTTTAGTGAGTGAGGGACCCACACTACCCTGTTCGTTGCCCTGAACGACAGGGTGTGTGCTTAGGAAAAATGTTTCCCACCTTAACAAAAAAAAAAGGATATGTCTACCCACTAACTTAACCTAACCCAGTACGGGCGGACCATTACTTCAATGGTCCATCTCATAGGTACCTACATCATAAGATTCGTTCGTCAAAATTAGATCAATGTTCGTCAAGAGCTTTTATGTCGCCGACCATCCGTTATTCACTTTGATGGAAAGTATTTTGCAATACTTAGATTTCAAATTTTAATTCCATCTATTGTGATCCTTTGTGGTTGTAATGAATGCGAAATATTTGACGCTTTTATTCGAGAACAATGTTGATTGGAGAGATAGGTGTTGTCAATTAGTATTCGTTTACTGTTTGTATTATTTTATTCGTAAACTGAATGTTATGTGCCTAACGAATTAGCGATCGAGAAAATAATTTTGATATTATTCACCAAGAAGCTTTTACCGTCGGTTTCGTCTGTGTGGCCATCAAAATGTGGCTCGTAGAGTCGTTTAGCCATACCCCACAGGAACTCATTTGGGGTATTCTATGTTTCTCTTAGTTATAATTTATCTGTATATATAGATCCGTTTAGTTGTTAGGCTATTTGCGAGAAATATCATATGGGACCCACTTTTTTTTTGGATAAATTGCTATAAATTATTTGTCTCTTCATCATCTCCTTATCTCAATCTTTTTTTTGTTGGGGGTCTGCTTCCTATCTATTCGGTTTTAGCTCATCCACGAGTATTTACACAGAGTGACTTCCTACCTGACCTCGACCACCCCAACTAAGGGGACGCTACTTTACTTGTAGCGTTGTACAAAGACTATAATACTAAAGAGCGTTGTAGACTTGTAGCGCAGATGACTGTACTCTGTACATTAGAAGTATGGAGCGTAGAATTAAGGAGGACTAACTCAGTATATTGAAAAGTGTCCGCTAAAAGGGAACCAATTAAGGTGGCGCCACAGTAGCTAGTGGTAAGATTTTAAAAACAGCGCCATAAACTATTAGAGTGGGATACTAAATTAAGAAGGAAAGAAATACTTCCGCTTTGTTGCTGCGCATTTTATATTTACTAAATTACATTTGACTACGTAAATAGTTGAGATTTTAAATACTGCATATTTTTTAACGGGAGTCATTTAAGGTGGTGCCACAGTAGCAAGTGGAAAGAAATCTTAAAATCAGCGCCATAATAACTTGCTGTTTACAGGTGGACACTTTTTCAACTTTTATACAAGACGGTCCTCCTTAATTAGAAGTAAAGTCAGTTCATATAAATATAGACTCATGCCAGTTTTCCAGAGATTTATCCAGAGACAACGATGTTCCACTTGCCATAATCCTTCCTCACGTCTTTTGCCTCTTTCACTCTCATTTAGTTCCTCATTATGCACGTTTTTCATAACTACAAAAAGTATTTTTGAAAGAAATAACAAGGCCCTTAGTGTCAGCCAAAAGACGTGAAGTTGAGGAGAGAAATATGTTGAAATTACATTATGAGATACGCACATTCGTTCATAATCTATATTATGTATCTATACTATTATAAAGCTGTATCTGTAAATCTGAGATATTTTTGAAAATATGACTGTATTTTTTTTTATTTCATGTAGTGGCAGACGAGCCACGGTCCATCTGATGGTAAATGGTAACTGTCGCCCATGGACAACTATACCGAGAGTATTGTCAAGCCGCTGCTCACCAATTCATTTCACAGATGAAATGAAATATAAACGGCTATCTCCTGCTACAGCCACATGGCCGGTCACACGGGAGATGGTGGTACCAACCCGCTCAGGCCGGATACTAAGTGAGTACTCTCACTTGGTACCCAGCCCTACCACCAGTCATGCAATGGATGATAATTGCTTACTTCCCTTAGTCGCCTCATACGACACCCGTGGGAAAGAATGGGGTGGTGACACTTATATTCTTAATCCGTCACTACACCGATAATTATTGTATTATGCTATATAGGTGCAACTGAAAATAAAACAATTTTTTTTAAACTACTGATTTGTTTACACGGCTACTTTTTTCTTCAGGAAAAAGGACACGAGACTGATAGTAATAAATAGAAATATATAAGTTAAATTCGAGTTCGAATAATTCTATTTCTTATATGAGTACTATCATATCATAGACAATCATGCATAAAATAAACAAGTAACGAACACAAGACGAGAGTTAAATTTGCTAATAGTATTGATTTATTTTCTTATAAAATAACTTTAGGGGTTGTTCGTTGTTTTAGGTTAATCCTTCATCGAGTATTACTTTCACCTTAAACTTTATTATAAGTTTGTAAGTCTAAATTGTAAGCTTCCAACGAGTTATGGTACAGTAACTACTTAAACCGTGAAAGCGTTTCCTATCAGTAGGCAATAGGAAAATTAGAAAAAAATGTATACTCAGTCTTAAAGACATCTAAACCAAATGTGAAATGGAGATTGGGTGTCACCATTAGGTGACTGCGATAGCTTAGCTGTCTATAGCACTTCTCCGGATTGTATGGGACGCAAGTTCGAATCCTGGTCGCAGTAATGCTCTTTTTTCCACTTTCACAAATAATTCGTTCTTTAAAATAGCCCTATTTTTATTTTTAAGGCGGGAAAAAAAATCCTAACCGCACACCCCGTCGTTCGGGGCAACGAACAGGGTTGTGTGGGGCCTTCACCCACTAAAGAATCCCGCCATGTGCCTTCTCTCCTCCTTTAATGGCGGGCCACTGGAACTATGTTACATTCCTTCGGTGATTCTTTAAAATAGCCCTACCCAATTAAAACCGGATTACAGCAAGTAATTAAACCGTTAATTAAATTATCAGGACAATGATTAATTTAATAATATTTTTATGGTATGTGTATACATCCTGAGTTACACCTGGATATACTTCTTTCTGTGCAATATAACTAAGAGAATTATTTTTGCAATCTAATTGCTAACATACCGAGGATACATAATTAGCGTTTATTATTAACCATATAAGTATAATAATGATATACTCATCCTTATAAAATAACAAAACATACAACATACCTATTCTCAGTCAGAGTGTACCTTGAGTATCCATTGTATAATTAATTATCACAATTCAATACAAATTATAAAAATCCCTAAGTCCACTTTTTTTCTTTTGTTCAGGAAGCATCATTACCCAAACAATTTTTAAAAGTAAATAGTATAGAATAAATACTTTTTGATCTTATGTAGTTCATCATCACTGTTTAAAAAGATATACAATGCGAAAGTGGAAGGATGTAGGTTCAGGGGGAAGCGAGACTCACCTACCTAGGCCAAATCGGTCATGTATTGAAGGACGGTGGAGTCAGGAGTCTCAGAAATCGGCGAGCGTGTATGATAAGAAAATTTACATCAAAATCTGTTCAGTAAGCAGTTTTTGCGTAACTTCAACAGAAATTCTAAAAAAATTGTTTTGTGTTCGTAGACCCCTAAATAGCCTAATATATTTTCTTCTTTCTCAAATATCTTAAATATACAGACATAACTTTGTTACAGCTTTATAATAGTATAGATAGATAGATAGATTAGCAGAGCGTAAGTGTTTTGAAAATTGGGACATGCATTTGTAAAATCGCCAGTGACTATGAATGTACCCCAAATACAGTCCTTAAAGAAAAACACGTCTTCAAGTTTACTAACGACAAAATAACATAAAACAAACAGCGTAGTGATACAGTAGTCGTGACAGTTCCCACAGTTCGACCCGAGTTGGATAATAACGAGTTACTTAACTTAAGCTCATTGAATCATTGTGCAACCCAAGGCGAGACGTGTGATCATGATCACAATGGTTTTGTCAACCAGAGACAGTTTGTGTGAGACTGTGTGACCTTCTATGACACGGTACGCAGTAGCTGTTTATCTTTTTAAATGATCTGTAGGCTTTAAGAAGCTCGTAGCCGCTGTATATCAACAGAAGCGAGGATAAACTATCTTATCACGATTGGTTTGTATAGATAGGTAATCGTTTCGTACCTCGTCTGATCTAAACATCATATAAGAAGGATTCATAGATGATTTTTTGGTTGGTAGGTATTTACTATATTTTTTATGCTACTTACGTGGCAAACAAGCATACGACCCACCTAATGGTAAGTGGTTATTGTAGCCTATAGACGCTAGCAACACCAGAGGCATCACCCGCGCGTTGCCGTCTCCAAGGAAAAGGATATGAGGTGGATAGGAAGGATAATAAGGGGAGGATAGGGAGGTGGTCTGGGCCTCCGGTGTTATCACTCACCATACGAAACACAACGGTAGAGTACGGTACTGGAGTACCTACCATTGTTTCAAACTCCATTCGTGCTGGCATAAGCAAGAATAATACTGCCATGACATAGGTAGATTGATTCATCCTTACTTCAAATATCTTAAACCATTTCCTTAAGCTTTTTGAAATTATGTGCGTATTTGTTTACAAATTATTAACAGGCAGAAAGTACACTCAGATTGGACAACCACATGTGGATCACACAAAGAATTGTCCTGTGTGGGAATCGAACCCAGAACCCTTAACACGGAAGGTCGATATCTAACCACTCTATTGACATTGACCGCTGGGACCGAAATATGATGAGGGCACACCACTGTCCATGGCAATTGTTATTCGTAATGACTAAGTATCTTTACTGTGCCGTGTGGGGCCGGCATCAAGAATAGCTCCACCCTGTCTCTTCTTATGGGAGTCGTAAAAGCCGACTAAGGGATTACCGGGGGACCGGGCAGCAGCGTTCCCCTGTGTACTAAAAACATCCACTGCGATCGCCAACCCGCCTGCCAAGCGTGGCGATTATGGCTATACCCCCTAGGGGCGGCCTATGTCCAGCAGTGGACGATCAAAGGCTGATGGATGGATGGATGGAAGTATCTTTAAAAAATAAAATAAATATTCACGGACATTTCACACGTCCTCTGGTCCTAAACTAACTACTACTAACGCTTGTGCTATGAGTACATATAAATTACATCTTTTGTAAATACATACATATAAATAGACAGAAAACACCAACACGCAGTACAAAATATCTGTGTTCATCACACAAATAATTGTCCTGAGTGCCAATCGAACCCACGACCTCATTTACGGAAGTCGGTTACACTACCGACTACGCCCCGAGGCCCATCATTGAGAATTGTAAAGACTAAAGGTGTTAAACGTAATTATTGTAATTGATTATCTATTAGTCTGACCGCACCATCAATTGCTTAACGCTTATTATCGTTCAGCTTGAAGGTTAAACATCTACGAAAGTCTTTTGTGTATTGTTGTCGGATGTTATTTGATTCTTACGCTTAATGGATATGGGAAATCCAGATTTTAACAATAGCCACTTACTTACTTTTACTGAAGAGTGAGGTTTGGTATCTATTTCTCATTGACCGTGATGAGCACCTACTGCCATATTGGCTATTAAGCAGCTGCAGCATATTGGTAAGCTCGAGTCTGTAGGAAGAGGAGCTTCCTAATTTATTGGTCCTTGAGAGGTGTTTACTACTCAGTGGCTTAGAGCACTTCCCCGGATTGGAAAAGATGCGTGGTTCGATTCCCGCCCCTACTAAAAATCTCTTTTTCTTTATTCACAAATAATTTGTACTTTAAAAGGTGTTTACTACTTAAATTATGCAGGTTGATTACTGGCTACTTTATAATGACGTATCCTACTTTATTTTTGGTAAATATACTATATATTTTTGCATAAAAATAAAGTAGCTATGTAAAAATACTCTATTTCCAATCTTTACTGTGTGTGTAAATGAAACACTTATATATGAATAATTATAGTACTATCAATACTTTAAACCTGAAACAGAACGCATACACAATTTAAATATACTTTTGAAATATATTCATTAACGAACGTTACGATGCCATTGTCAATGTAATAGATAAGTCACCTAGTCGGCCTGAGGCGTAGAGTAAAAATGTTCTGTGGTTCTGTGGTCTGAAGTGGCATCTGTCTCTGATGTTCGTTACTATTGATCGGCGAAATTGAGTCAAAATTGTTCTTGTTTATTTATTTTGTTTTCATTTTGAAAAATAATTTAAATTTAAATCAAATCATTTTAATTTTATGTTTATTTAAATTTAAATTGTGATCGTAAAGATAGCTTCCAAAAATTCAAGGATAATAAAAAACTGTTAGCGTGTGCTACTGTAGAAGCACTCAAAAGTATGTTTTCAAGAGAAAAAAGTACTGATTTTTCTTCCAATTATGTACTTTATTTTTTCCTACTGAACAAATGTGATTCGTTATTAAAAAAAAGAGTTGGTAAACCTACATACAGATAAATTAACGAAATGTCCATTGTTGGTATCTTTGCTCTTTTCATAGGAAAATGCTTGAGTTAGTTCTTTAACTGTATTATCTGTGCATATTTTATTATAATCTTTAATATCTGTGCATATTTTTTGTATTTACGGAATATCCACTCAAAACCCTGAAAATATGTCAACAATGTACATTTGAAGTCACCAATAAAAATGTTATATGTAAATTGGTAGCTCTGAAACCGCGGATGCAATCCACCCTCGCATCATCATTTCGCATTATAATTTTCTATATCACATTTTCACTTTTTTAAGATAGAAATCTGCACATAATAAATTGTGATGTTAATATACTCGTACATAAAGTATATTGGAGTGTTTAATTATCTAATATTATTACAATTTTAGTTTATAATTTATTCGATCTTTATTAAAGGAGATAATCCTATAAAACAACGAAACAGCAATTCTAATCAAAATAACTTTAAGTCCTTTTTATACCACGTTGCGAGTTTAAAAAAAGATATTTTTTTTTATAGCCTACGGTGGCAGACGAGCAAGCGATGATACCTGATGGTAAGTGGTAACCGCCGCTCATGGATTGTAGCAACACCAGGGGCGCAGCCAAGCCGCCGCCTACCGCAACTTACGTGCTCCTTTCAAACCTCGTTTAAAGAGGCACATGTCGTAGCACCGGGGAAACACCGTAGCAGGTAGTATCGACCATTCGAATAGCACGCCTTTGCAGGAAGTCAAGTGGGTCGAGTTGGTACTTAGGCGCACCTGCCCAGAGATGTGAGCAGTACTCCATATGAGGGCGGACCTGTGCTTTATATAGCACAAGTCGTTGTCTCGGCGTGAAGTACCGCTTGGTTCTGTTCAGGACGCCTAGTTTTTTACTCGCTTTGTCCTCCAAATGACTCCCGAACTGGACTTTGCTAGAGATGTCGATGCCGAGGATCCCAATCTCTTGGAGATCGGGAGAGTTACTCCTTGGAACTGGGGCGCCACAACAAATGCGTGCTTCTTTGCAGTGAACGCGCAAACCTGTGTCTTCGGGGGGTTGAATTGAGCTATGTTCTTTTCACCCCATTCCGAGGCCCGCCCAAGAGAGTGCTCGACTTCAGACACAAGTTTGGTCAGTTTCTCCTCCAGCATGTTCCGAGGGACTTTTAGACGGCCGGTATATCGCGCATCACCCGTACTGTCATCCGCATAGCAATGTATATTCTCTATTGAGAGCAAGTCATTGATATGCAGGATGAGCAGTGTTGGGGACAGCACCAAGCCTTGTGGTACGCCAGCATTAACCCCCATGGTATCGGAGCAGCAGCCGTCTACAACGACTTTGATGCTCCGACCATCTAGGAAGCTGGCGATCCATTTGCAGAGTTCCTCGGGGATTCCATAAGATGGTAACTTCGATAGAAGGGCCCTATGCCAGACCCTGTCGAACGCCTTCGCGATGTCCAGGCTGAATGCCAAAGCTTCACCTCCACCCTCCAAGGCCTCCGCCCAACGGTGGGTAAGATACACGAGAAGATCACCAGCAGATGTTTTTATTAAAATGAATGTCCATTTAGGTCACCCATTTTATGCCCACGTCTGTTTTAAATATTACAATAAGGTAATTACGCACCCACTAAAAGTTTGACTAACTCAATGTTTTGAGTTACTAAGGTAGATACTTTGCAACTCAACATTTTGCACAGTAATCGTGTTTGAAAGTTGTTAAACTTCCGGAACCGAGATCACAGGTCTTTGACAAATAGATAACTATTTTCGCCGACATTTTGTGACTTGAGAAGTTCTTTATCTTTAGTTTAACATTTCTTTGAAGGAATTAAGTTCTTAATGTGATAAATCTCCCTTTTTCTACTTAAAAACAATATTTTAGAAAGCTCATATATATTACGTATATTAAACACAAAGTGAAAAATGTGAAATCGAAAATAACAGTCAGGAGCAGGATTTGAACCTGCATCTTCTGGATACCGTCCAGATTGCTGAATTGGTAAAGCATCTGGACGGTATCCAGAAGATGCAGGTTCAAATCCTGCTCCTGACTGTTATTTTCGATTTCACATTTTTCACTTTGTGTTTAATGTATAGTGCTAAGCATGTCAAATGCTACAAATATATATAAATATTTATAGGGTTTGCGTCATTATTAGGTAAAAATCTTAATTGTAAAATTAAGTTTACCTGGTCGGTATAATGTATGAAAATACGTCCGACAGATGGCGCAGGCGTCACCCAAAGACGTTAAGTATGATGTGTTATCGAAATTAGCAGTCAGGAGCAATTGTCAGGATTGCTGAATTGGTAAAGCATCTGGACGGTATCCAGAAGATGCAGGTTCAAATCCTGCTCCTGACTGTTATTTTCGATTTCACATTTTTCACTTTGTGTTTAATGTATAGTGCTAAGCATGTCAAATGCTACAAATATATATAAATATATATTACGTATTTCTGGAATCCATATTTTGATTTTGAAGACAATGTTAGAATAAAACACTAAGACTTTTTCTGTATAAAATTTACAGTGTCTTTAATATCATGGACCAGTAATATTACCCAATTAAACACCTCTTTACGATCGACATTTAGTGATAATATATTATGTGTGTAATATATATATTGTTACAAAAGACAAATTTTAGTGTTTTCCTGTTACGAAATATAGTAAGTTTACATTGTATATAAGTAAACAAAATATTATTGTTCGTTATATTAAATTTATTACTATTACGCAATTAAAGCAAATTAAAACAAATGCCTTTTAGGTATATGATTATACTATAGATTACAAAACATAAGTTTCATTTTATAAACGCAATATTATATTTATAAGTGCACTGCACATGGCAGAGTGGTTTAGATACCGGCCTCCCGTCTGAGTGTTATGGGGTTGTGTGTTATTCCTAGACTGGACAACTCTTTGGGTGTACTTTGTGTTCGTGAAATTCAATCAATCAAATCAATCAATCAGCTTATTGCAATCCACTGCTGGACATAGGCCTCTCCTAACACGCGCCATTGCACACGGTCCTCCGCCTTCCGCATCCAGTCTGTCCCAGCGACCTTTTTGAGGTCGTCGGTCCACCTAGCTGGGGGCCGTCCTACCTTACGCTAAATTGTATACTTCAAATTCGCCCTGCGATACAAGGATCATTCCTTAGTGCAGGGTGTTGTCATAATAAAATAGTACAAGTATTTTCATTTCCAATTAAACACAATACTCATTTGCATTAAAATCTAATATTCGAGCAAACAATTAGTACAACGAAGATAGCTATAACCTCGCTGTGTTGCCACACAAAGCATAATTAAAACGAAACGAGATCTGATAACGAAATTACTGTTAAACGTCAGCTTTTTTAATTGTCAGTGTTGCCATTCTGCGGTAGTTATAGTGTTTAGGCTTACTACTCGATTTTGTGTCAAGGCGAAGGTAACCTGTTTAATTTGAGCCTATAATTCAATTTGATGTTTATTCTCAATTAGCTGCAACTCGCGATTTCGTCCACGTGGAATTAAGTTTTTTTGATGTGAAACATCTAATGCGGAGGGAGGGTAAAATCGGCTGTTAACGTGGCGACGGTTTTATTGTACTTGTCCCGTTCAAATCTTGCAAGTTAAATTTGACACACTTCCCGGTTTCTGATTGAGCTGAAATTTTACACGCATGTGTATTATCACGTGATAATGCAATATTATGATGACATGGAGCTGATATGTTGATGGAGCTGGAAGGTGGACATAGGAACTCTATAATGAAACGGCGCAACCCCATCGAGTTTGGGCTTGTATGAATCGTCTTGCCGAGTACTTTGTGTCTAGATGGTATCCAGGGGCTGATGATGAAGGTGGAAGGTTTCACAGTAACTCTATAATGAAATGACGCCACCCCGTCGAGTTTGGACATGTTTGATTCGTCTTGAGGAGTACTTTGTCTTTAGATGGTATCCAGGGTCTGATTATGGAGCTGGAAGGTGGCCATGCGAAACGCTGTAATTAAATGGCGCAACTCCATCGAGTTAGGGCTCGTTTGAAATATCCTGACTAGAACTTCAGTCAAAGATGATATCCAGGGTCTGATGATGGAGCTGGAAGGTGACCACAGTAACCATGTAATGAAACGACGCAACCCCATCGAGTTTGGAATCATATGATTCGTCTTGGCAAGTACTTTGTCTTTAGATGGTATCCAGGGTCTGATAATGGAGCTAGAAGTTGGCCATAGCAACTTCGTTATAAAGCGACTTAACTCCCATCGAGTTTGGGCTCGTATGATTTGTATTGACGAGTACTTTGTCTCTAGATGGTATCCAGGGACTGACTATGGAGCTGGAAGGTGGCCACAGTAACGCTGTAATGATACTACGCAAGCCTATCAAGTTTATACTCGTTTGATTCGTCTTGAGGAGTACTTTGTCAAGTTATGATCATTTTATTTCTACAAAATAATTTCGATGTTTTCACATCTGCTAGACACCCCGCGACGTCTAGTTTTTTTTTTGTGTGGAACCCTAATTGTTTTTCTATAGATCTGCCAGTGAGAGTTTGTAATTTGGATTTACCTGTATCCAGTCCTATAATCAACTAGGTATTCCATTCGAACTATACACCGCTTATATTTCGCTATTTCATTCTATTATTCAGATTTTTTAAAGGACATCATAATAATATGTAAGTACAAATTATTTGTGAATAAGGAAAAAGAGATTTTTTGTACTAGCGGGAATCGAACCCGCGTCTTTTCCAATCCGGGGAAGTGCTCTAAGCCACTGAGCTATAGTACAGATCTTTCGATCATCCCAATTTTATTATTACATTTGTCTTAACGACCAACACCATCTATCGGAAACGCATTTACATGCAATTATCCAGTATAGTAAGTTTAATTTTGCAATTCAAATTCATACTATTTGAAGGCGCGATTTTTTAAACATTTTTGATCTATATTTCTTAGCATTTGACATGCCCCGCCACTATTTAAAGTACAAATTATTTGTGAATAAGGAACAAGAGATTTTTTGTGCTAGGGGGAATCGAACCCGCGTCTTTTCCAATCTGGGGAAGTGCTCTAAGCCACTGAGCTATAGTACAGATCTTTCGATCATCCCAATTTCCTTATCATCAATATGTAAGTATGTAAAAAAGCATTAATTTCATGTAGACTTGGAATTCACAACACTCAACACATATGTGAATAGGACAGTGCTCTAATCAATTGCGATATCTAAATAATAAAAACTTTTAACTAGGCATAATAAAATCTATCTCCAAATGTGTAATAATTTCAATTTTTGTACGACCGAAGGCTAAGTAAAACATTACGTGCCTTATTATTACTGAGATGTCAGCTGTCAGCATTGCAGTAACTAAACAGTTCTAATTTCAAAACATTTCTATACTGTACGATGATAACAAACGATTTGTAACGCCCAGGGCTGTCAAAATTGTATCTCGGAGTGCAATACTTTTTTGTTAATGTGTATGCTAACATTTGGCCTGTATAATAATCTTAAATACTAAACATGTATTTTTTAAGGAGTGCTGAGGATCTTTGTAATGTTTTCTTTTTATACTGTATAATGAGTTCATTTGTTTATCTTTGTCTAAAAAAGTACTGTCTAAATTACATTACTTATTCTATTTTTGGAGCAACCCCAAATACGTGGACTAAATTGAGCGTTCAGGAATGTTATCTCTGCCCATTTGTCTTTGTCAGAAAGTTAGGCTTTATTTACCGACACTAATAACATAGTTAATTAATATAGCATTAAGACAAAAATGTGATAATCGACATTAGTGAAATAATTAATCTCATCGATAACTCTTTTATCTACTCTGTAACTGAATACGTGGGTGTTCCGGGGTATTAGATATGATATGAGAGAAGAATAATTGAGTACAATTTGTTTTATCATGCGGTAAACGGACGTATAATATGAAAACCTGCATGAACCCGATAAAATAATCTTTCGAAACATGTGCCTGTTTTTGAAGATGTAGTATCTTCGTAACTTTGACTATAAAAATAAACGATTAGGTACCTACATAGATTAATTAGAAACAATAGAAAAAAAAATAAACATGCAATGCTCTTCATCATCATCAACCTCTTACTGTTGCATTGTAGAGTGTGAGTTTCTCAGGCCACATAGTCATTCATCATTCAATTTCTTATTTCATGATTTATAAGAAAAAATAAAAAACGATGAAATGATGATGATGAATACCGAAAGCGCAAGTGCTAATGTTGTAGCGTGAAATAAAATAATTTCATTACAGAGTTACTGTGGCCACCTTCCAGCTCCATCGTCAGACCCTGGATATCATCTAGAGACAAAGTAGGTACTCGTCAAGACAAATCTTACGAGCCCAAACTCGATGGAGTTATGTCGTTTTATAACGAAGTTCCTATGGCCACCTTTTAGCTCCATCATCAGACCCTGAATATCATCTAAAGACAAAGTACTCGTCAAGACGAATCAAATGATTCCAAACCTGATGGGGTTGCGTCGTTTCATTACAGAGTTACTGTGGTCACCTTCCAGCTCCATCATCAGACCCTGGCTCTCATCTATGACTGAATTTCTAGTCAGGACATTTCAATCGAGCCCTAACTCGATGGAGTTGCGCCATTTAATTACAGAGTTTCGCATGACCCTGGAAACCATCTAATGACAAAGTACTCATCAAGACGAATCAAACGTGTCCAAACTTGACGGGGTTGCGTCATTTCTTTATAGAATTACTGTGGTCACCTTCCAGCTTCATCATCAGCCCCTGGATACCATCTAGACACAAAGCACTCGGCAAGACGAATCATACGATCCCAAACTCGATAGGGTTGCGCCGTTTCATTATAGAGTTCCTATGTCCACCTTCCAGCTCCATCATCAGATCAGCGCTATGTATCATAATATTGCATCATAATATTGCATCGTTACGTGATATACACATGCGTGTAAAATTTCAGCTCAATCGGAAACCGGGATGTCTGTCAAATTCAACTTGCAAGATTTGAACGGGACAAGTACAATAAAAGCGTCGCCACGCTAACAGCCGATTTTATCCTCCCTACGCATTAGATGTTTCACATCAAAAATGTTACATCCAGCATACAATGCATTTGAAACGCAAAGAGCTGCAGACTTCATTATGTTGATAGATTCATTTTGAATAATTTATTGTTGTTTCTATATTACTCATATTATTAAATTGGCCTGTAATAACTTTATAGTGATATAAGTAGAAAACGAGGCCCTTTAGCACAATATATCCGGATTTTTGTTCTCTTTAAAAAACTTGTTTTTTTTTTAAATTAAGTAACTTATTACAAAAAAGTCTAGTGTAAGCAAGATATTAAATCTAGGTAATGAATTAGGTCATCTGATCCTCCATCCATCCATCAGCCTTTCGACGTCTACTCATCATCATCTGATCCTACGAGCTTTTAATCTATACTAATATATAAAGCTGAAGAGTATGTTTGTTTACTTGAACGCGCTAATCAAAGGAACTACTGGTCCGATTTGAAAAATTCTTTCAGTGTTAGATAGCCCATTTGTCGAGGAAGGCTATAGGCTATATATCATTACGCTAAGACCAATAGGAGCGGACCACCAATAAAGAATGTTTCAAAATCGTGGATTTGTTTCCTTTTTTGAGCTTCCGCTGCCTGCGCTGCGTAAATGATTAAAGTTTCGCAAGAATTATGTATTACAGAATTGTTCCCCTTTAAAAGTTCTAAAAAAGTCCGCGAATTTATTAAATTGTTTGAACAGTATCTATCATAAAAGGTATACGCGTAAATAGTTTTAGATATAGGATAAACATTTTACATTTTTGCTTGTAAGTAATAGACTTATAATTATGTTAGAATCATAAATATTACATGTAAGTTTGCTAAATTGCAAATAGATACCTACAAGACTTAAAAGTTGGTTAAAATCGATTTCGAATCGATTTACATATACGTTTATTACTTTTTTACATTATCTACATGTTTGTTACAAGGGATGCTATTAGAAGCGTGTAAATATAATTTCAATACACACATTTTAATGCTATAGATTTGTAGTTTAAAATTCTTTAAACTACTCTGATTGAGAAAGGCCGTAGAAAGTACACTTAAGAAATTACTCTCTAAGTAGAGTACGAATATTTTTTTAGATGAGATCATTACTGGTGCTACTTTACAATAAAAGTGTTCTATAAAAGAATAGTATTAACTATATACCTAAAATATATTGGTTAGCAGACTTTCCCATTTTAATCTCTGTTTAAATGTATTTTAAAGTAGCAAATAATACAATTTTAATTCATAACAAATATATGTTATGCTATACAGTTTTCAATTACCCATTTTAATTGATTTCTTGCATCCTTACATTGTTAGCCGTCACTTGGAAGTATTCCATTGCAAGAATTCACGTATGACTAAAATAGGAGTAAGTACAATGGCCTGAGTACAAATACCGCAAACGCAGACTATACCAGATGTCTAGCCAACGTCAAATAGATTTAGACCATATTTAGACACTCGTCGTCGCGAAATTTACTGTCTTCTCATTACAAAACGCCAGCCATCCAGTCTATTTCGCTGTTCTAGTTCAATAGATTTTTGCTTCTACTAATTAATCGGTGCAGTAATAGCCTAATGGTTAAACCAAGGACAGCAAATATAATGGTAGCGAGTTCGAAATAAAGTATTATTATGATAAAGTATCTTAATTTCGGCTACGGCGGCCGGTATAAACAAAGACTAGCCATGTATGAAAGAGATAATATAGTGCACGAGTGTGCGTAAGCATAAGTGCATACTCTGTTCCCTCATTCTCATACCCTGATGGGATGGCATTCCTATGCGGCTGGAGAGAGATCAGGGGTGTTAGACGGAATCTCATATCTCGCAATTGACATCGTATCGTGATCAGTGTAATTGGTAGAGAGATCACCGTGATTAGCTAACGGATTATTGCGACATCACGCGTCGGTATATCTACCAATCACAAGCGAGACGATACGATGTCGATTGTGAGATATAGAATCCGTCTAACCCCCCAGGTTTATGACCAACGGATTTACGTACTTACCGAGGCGCTGGCTAAAACACCGTCGAATTCCTAACTCCGGGCTATTATTGAGAATTTCTTGACGGAAAAACAAAATAAAAAAAAACCTAGTTCGACATTTTCGCACGATACACACGGCTTTTTGTGATATTAATAATGTGCTTGTAATTATTTATAAATTAGCACAACTCTGTGAAGAAAAATATTAGAGATTTTTGCGTTGGCTTATGAAGTCTGTCTGTCTGTCTAAACCCGCATTGGGGCAACATGGTAAACTAAGGCGTAAATCCCTCTCACTCGAAAAAACCCGATGGTGGAGCTATAATCGCCTGACAAACAAAAAAACCACTTCATGCTTACATATTATCGATTGGAACTTTAAACTATGAATATGCCTTCAAAAATAAACAATCTAAATCGTCAGTTTTGTAAGCCCGTAGGTGTATCTATTGTCAATATAACATGTATTGTACACGGGTAATTACTTTATTGTATGTAAATTACTCAATACCATAGATAAAACATCCATATCTACCACGCTATAAAAACGTTTTAGTGGTTTACATGTAGGAATAGATTAAAGAATTAAGAAGTTTTGAGTTTAAAGCTCTGTTACATTTGCTCTTTCATAGCAAGACTATATTCCATCCATCCATCCATCCATCAGCCTTTCGACGTCCACTGCTGGACATAGGCCTCCCCAAGAGAACTGTGTGCTCATTGTGGGGGATAATGCAATAATCGCCACGCTTGGCAGGCGGGTTGCCGATCGCATTGGATGTTGTTAATACTCGAGGGAGTCCTGCTGCCCACTCCCCCGGTATTCCCTCAGTCGGCTCTTACGACTCCCGTGGGTAGAGAGGGGTGGGACAATTCTAAAGCCAGACCCACACGGCGTCACGGCGACGGAAGACTATATTCAGGTAAATTATATTAAAATATGGCATTCCTTAACACTAACTAAGTACCTACTATAATAATTTAAAATAAAAGTTTAATTAAAGTGCGTATACGCAACATCCTGTACGCATTGATTGACGTCACTATCTATGCGTCGAGTAACAACAATTTCAACGATTTTAAGAATTGTAAAGCCCGTACTGTTTATTACACTTATGAAAAATTATTAACACGAGTAAGTAGTAACAGTTGTACTTTATTTAAGCAGAGGTTGCTTAACATTTGTTGTAAAAGCGAATGAATTATCTGATTACAGTTTTGTAAATTAAATAATAAACTTTCTTTAAATTTCGACAATTTCTCGCTTGTGTTACAGCTATTACTTAACAGAATTTTTGTGTACAATTTTTTTTGATAGCGATATAGATTTAATTTTTCATTTCCTTATATAAAGAAAAAAGAACTTATAGATAATATATATACTTTTCGCTCGACCTATTCAATTTATTGACATATATACCTACAACTTAACCGATTGACATATAAGAGACTACTCTAAAATTGTGCATAATATATGAAAGCTAACGGTGCTAATGTGAACGTACGAATAGTATTACGTTTGTTACTCAACCACCCAAAAAGGACTGAATGGTTTTGTGTAAGCAATACTTGAAATTCTGATATTATAACCTAGATTAGCACATAAAGTATTGTTTTATCCTGGGTAATGATATAGCATCATGTTAATAAAACAGCGATGTATATATTTATCTGTTCCTAAGTATGTTACGTCCATGGTTATCCTACCAACATAAATAGTCATGGTGTTCCTAGCGTTTGCGTGTGACAATTAGGGCGCATCGCTGCCATGTTCGCTGCGTTCAGTAATTAAACAAGATAAATATTGTGGACGTCATTACTCACACACTTTGTACACTGATAATAGTTTCACAGTTTCGTAATCCGCATTAGAAATAAATAGTCTAAGATGTCTGCTAGATAAAAAGAGTACAAGTTGTAATTCTTTTGGCGAGTGGGTAGTTCACGATGAATGAATGTGACATTCATATTTATTTAGAAATACTTAAATTAATAATTACGGAACATCTGATAATTGAAATTTCAGGATATCTGAGCGCGATGAATCCAAATATAGACTGTATTTAGTTCTATATAACAGCTGGCTCTGACGGCAACTTGATTTCTGAACGCGTTTTTAAATTAAGTTTTCCTTTCACTGCTAGACAATGCGAACTTATGCTTCGCAAATTATGCTGATTAAAAACATTAGAGGGTGCTTTTCACAATAGCTCTATCGCTATCGCGGGGTAAAACAGCGCCTCGGCCGTGGGCATAAGCTGATTGTTTTTTATAAAACTCCCATAGAATACATATATAGAATATAGAATACATAAAAACACACCGAGCTTTTTTCCAACTAAGAATCATAGTCAATCAATTTACACAAAACCTTATGTAATAAATTATACGCTTAAACCTTCCTCGTGAGTCACTCCATCCAATTATGAAAACCGCATGAAAATCAACCGCAAAAAACCTACCAAATGAGGTTTTGATTTTTTTTCGTTCAGACAGACAGGCAGACAGACAGACGGTGAAGGAACTTTTCTTTATAAAATATTCTGAATCGTGAATTTTTCCTGGTGGTAAGTGGCAATATACATTAAAATTGAAGAGGGGACGAAAACACAAAGATATTTGTTTTTTTTTCTGTCTACCTGTTTGTTAGCCCATTTCTCTAATATTACTTCTTCTTCAAGAGATAGATAGAGCTTGGCATGGAGCAGAATTTAAGCCTTATTTTATTTAAATCAGATCTGAGAAAACCTTATTAGATATATTAAGAGTCCAAGCAATTGAATACACGGGCGACATCTAAATATATTTGAATACCTATCCTTTATTTACATTTAAACGATAAACAAAGTTGTTCTGGAGCAACAAGCACTTACACAAACAGTGGTATCAACACAAATATGGTAATATTGTTTTGTGGAAACTCACAAGGTCGAACACTCGGTCGTGCAACTGCAATGTTACATTTGCGAAATTATGTTTTTTATTTTAATCAATTCAAGGCGATTTGGAAGAAATTCATAAGAATCAATTAATTACACAGTTAATTAACAGAGTAGCGTTTATAACTAGTTTTACTTACTGACAAAGCTGTCGATTATTTATATATTAGGATAATCAACCTTATTATAATTTAGTTCTAAAGACAGACTATTGTTTACGTCAAATGTTCGAACTTTTTAACCCGCTATGGAAGTCGCGAAAACCCGCCTGTTCTGAATTTGGCGCTACGCGGTTGTGTATTTCCGTTTCATTGGACTATGAGGACGTTTTAATTAGTAGCGCGACTGTAGCACTACAGTGGCGTGACTGTGAATATTTGTAAACTATAACATTAACATAAAACACAAAGTGAAAAATGTGAAATCGAAAATAACAGTCAGAGTCAGGTAAAAATCTTAATTGTAAAATTAAGTTTACCTGGTCGGTATAGTGTATGAAAATACTTCCGACAGATGGCGCAGGCGTCACCCAAAGACGTTAAGTATGATGTGTTATCGAAATTAGCAGCCAGGAGCAATTGTCAGGATGGCTGAATTGGTAAAGCATCTGGACGGTATCCAGAAGATGCAGGTTCAAATCCTGCTCCTGACTGTTATTTTCGATTTCACATTTTTCACTTTGTGTTTAATGTATAGTGCTAAGCATGTCAAATGCTAAAATATATATAAAAATATCTAAATATTAACATTAACAATAAAAAAATCACGTGTTTCGCTTGTTTTATTATTAACCAGCCTTTGCCCGCGGCTCCGCCGCAGTCAAAAGCTAGTTTTTAGATTATATGTCAGATTCCCGATATAGGAGTGAGATAAATGTATACCAGTTTTTAAATATAATCAAGAGCTATCAAATAAAAAAAGTGCATATTTTGATGCGTTTAGTAGTTTTCGCGTGATGCGCGAACGAACAAATAGACAAGCAGATAAACAGACTAATTGGTTTGTGTTTAGACACGCCTATATAGCCTATTCCAGATTTTTTTTACTTTCGTTCTTTCTTTCTTTATAATAGTATAGATAGGTAGTTATCCTCACTACAGCACCATTGACATTTAACTTGGGGGTGCCTTCAAATTTTTTGATAGGTACCCAAATAAGGATAGGATACACTTTTCAATGGATAAGCGTGGCACATTATTTTCTTAGCGATAGCTTTGAAATACCTTTTATCCACTCGCAATATTAGCTTAATATTTAATAAAATTTAAAAGAGTTCTATCTAACGAATGCTTTCCAAATTTGTAAGAAACGAAGCAAAACCATTCAATTAAAAACAAAGAAAGTATCTCTCAATCCGGAACGTCAAATGTAACTTGAAAAAATGTTCTAATTTCGAACGCATTCTCTGATGGTTGTCAGAGTAAAAATCTGTGCCGGTGTGGCCTAGTTGTCAACAGGCTAATATAATATGGCGTAACAATCGTGTCAGCAATTTGTAGTGTTTACCCACTTGACGCGAGTCGAAAATTGTTGTTGTGGCGATTAACGAGCGATTAGTGACCGCGAATAGGTCAACAACTTGCTGCTCTGTTCACTTTCGCAGTGACGTTCTGTGAATAATAAATATCTTCTTTCCGGTTCAAGTTCAACCAGCTCAGGCTTTGTTTAGTTTAGATTTCGTAAATTACAGAAACATTTTATAAAAATACATTTGTATACAGTGTACTATAAGCTCTATACTATTATAAAACTTTAATAGGGCTATGTCTGTACATTTAAGGTATTTGAGAATCAATACTGGTTTAGGCTATATAAGCCTCTCTGAAGTAACTCAAAACAATTTTTTAGAGAGTTTGTTTGTTGGCTGTTTGTTTGTACCTCACGCAAAAACTACTGAACTGTTAGGTGGGTGAAAATTTTGAGTCATGCAAGAAGTCGTATCGGGTTTTCCCGTCAGGAAATCCTCAATAGTAGTGCAGAGCCAGTGACATACAGCCTATAAATTACAATAGTTTCGCCTCTACGTCACTTACATAGGTCAGTGTGTTTTACAGATTCGCTTACGTTCAGAAGTAAACTTCTTTCTACTGGTGGTAGGGTTGGGTATCAAGTGGGAGTACTTACTTGTTATTGAACCAGAGCGGGTTGGTACCACCCTCTCCCGTGTAACCGACCATGAAGCAACTCGGTAATAGGGGATAGCCGTTTCCTTGGATAGCTATTTCGTATTACATTGGCAGCGGCTTGACATTACTTATAATACAGTTACTCTACGAGCAGCTATTTCCACTTGCCATTAGGTGGGCCGTGGCTCTGCTGCTATTATAAGAATTAAAAAATATAGGCGTGAGATTTAAAAAAAACACAAATAATAATGTATAGGTACTTAATATTCAAGCACCGTACAATAATTAACTCCCACGCTTTAAAAGAACGCGTTTAAGTCTTGTGAAATTCGAATTACAAATTGTGTTGTACAAAAACAAAATCTCAATAAAATATTGTAACTGACGGCGGTGACGTCACGGATAAGATGGTGCTCAATCACTATCGTGTCTGAGAGCCCAGAGTTAGGTAAAGTGCAGTGACCTCTACCAAAGTTAATGTCAGTTGTTACGACTGTCGTATTGACGAACTGAGGATTTACGAGTGGGGTGGCGGTTATACTTACGCTTGCTTGACATTTAACTATTAGTTATGTGCTCATAAAATACTACGAACAATAAATCACTTGCAGCAGTGACCAATATTGTTGGTAGCTGTGGCATGTGTTATAGTAAAGTACTGTTTTTTTATGTGAAACATTTAATGCGGCAGGAGGGTAAAATCGGCTGATAGCGTGGCGACGCTTTTATTTTACTTGTCCTGTTCAAATCTTGCAAGTTAAATTTGACACACATCCCGGTTTCCGATTGAGCTTAAATTTTGCACGCATATGTATATTACGTGACAATGCAATATTATGATGATATAAAGCTTACCTCCGCTGAACTCCGTTATAAAACGACATAGCTCCATCGAGTTTGGGCTTGTATGATTCATCTTGACTAGTACTTCGTTTCTAGATGTTATCCAGGGTCTGATGATGGAGCTCGAAGGTGGCCACAGTAACTCTGTAATGAAGCGACCCAAACCCATCGAGTTTATACTCGTTTGATTCGTCTTAAGGAGTATTTTGTCAAGTTATGATCATAATAATTTTTCAAAATAATTTTGATGTTTTCACATCTGGTAGACGTCCCACGACGTTGTTTTTTTTGTTTATGTTGTTTGTTAATGATGATGATAAATACAAGTGCAGTCTGTTCCATCAATTTCTTAGATTCGGTAAAACGGTATTCCGAGACTATCGAATAGAGACTATGTATAGGGCCTGTAGCATGTAACTAACTAAATCGTATCGACATCGTATCGTCTCGCTTGTGATTGGTAGAGAAACTGACGCGTGATGTCGCAATAATCCTTAGGCCAATCGTGGTGATCTCTCAACCAATTACAATGACACGATGCGATGTCGATACGATTTAGTGAGATACTTTCTAACCCTCCTGAATCTTAAGTTGTTTTTGAATTGAGAATTTCTTGAAGGAATAACTCAATGACGGTTTGCTGGCCTGGGCCCGGGTTCGACCCCTAGACCTGATAATCAGCAGTCGCATACCAGTCGCATACATTACCGCTAGACCGCTGAGAGCTACGAGTTTGTTAATACTTAGATATAAGACCTCAATTTACCTACTAGAGGTAGAGCACCTAACTTTACAAGAAGTACCAACCTCTCACAAGAGATCAGCGTGAACTAACGATAGGTAGCCCTATTGTTTTGTCTCGTATGATGAATGAGAGCGCCGGAGGCGTAAACCCCCTCCCTATCCACTCCTTACTATCTTTCCTAACTTCTCCTTAGTGTCCTACCTATCCTCTCTTTATTATCCCAGGTACCTATATCCACCGCCTATCCTTTTCCTTGGAGATGGCGACGCGCGAGTGATGCCTGGTGTTGCTAGCGTCTATAGGCTACGGTAACCGCTTACCATCAGATGGGCCGTATGCTTGTTTGGCACCCACATAGTATAAAAAAAATATATACATTATCTAGTAAATTAACCTATTTTACACTTAAATATACTGAATTCTAGTCTGTTCCGGTCCCAATCGATCGCTTTAAAACATAGACTTCTTGTAAACGTTAATGATATTAACCAGAGCTTTCCGGCTAAACTGGATTAGATACTGAGAAATAAACGGATTCAAACATTTAGGCTAATTAATGCCCTAACATTTAATAATATTTTAGACAATGGTAGATATAAAAAGCTTTGACATAATTAACGGGAAAACTAAAGGAATTAAATTCCCTAACATTAAATAAGATACCTATTGGATCTGATACCTTTCGATCAACAATACCAACATTGTTGATCGAAGGTTATACCATTAATTAACCTATTTGTCCATAGTCTTTTGTTGGGTACAAAAATATATTATTCTTTTTTCAGTAATCTTTTAACGCACAAGATTTTTATTAGTTAAATAAAATATTACATATAAAATTGGTGTTATTTATGGAAAAAGCAAATATTTTCTTATAATGATTGATTCCTTTGTTGAAAAAATGTGGGAGCGAGAATCAATAAAATCTTCAAAGATTTTTGTTTTGGCAGTTTCATCGGAACTGATTTTGTTTCTCCTTGCAAGTTGATCAAATTCCGGAAAAACCTTTTTCTGGTCCTTTCGCTGGGGGTAGGATTTGGCCGGTTCTTCTGGGTTCGACCATTGTGATGAGCGTTTACGATTATCGTTCAGGATACATTTTTCATCAAAAGTAACGATACAATTCACAATCCCCTCGTTATTGTGACGTGTGTTTGCTTCACTGAATTCATGCGCTATCCATTATTCGAGCTTTTTCAATTTTCCAATTTGTTGTAAGTGAATTTATCACTTACACCGAAGCCTGCCACTAAGTCTGACGGGGTTTGCGATGGATCCGCTTCCACAATCACTTTTAATTCTTCATTGTCAACTAGGGTCTCCGCCCGTCCACGGGGTCTGTAGGTCAAAATCCCTAGAACGAAAATAGCACTAGTGCCACGGTTGAATACGAGATTCGTAAATATACCCGATATTTTAAATTTTCCATATTGTGAACGATGTCAAAGAAAAATCAAATGGCGCGAAAACAAGTGAATCACTAAATTGGAAACACAAATACACAAGCATAAATTTGAAATAAATTTGAATTTGGAATTCCTAACCAATCGCCAGATATTTGAGATCAAAGTGGCCAGTTTGAGAATGACACAAATTTTATATGTATGTGTTTTATAAAATCTCTCTTACACATAAAATCGTCTTAATAATAATATTCTTCAGACCGAATTCGGTCATGGCAGCCAGTAACAACTGATGCGGGCCAACTACGCAGGAGATATTGGGTATACCTAGTGTACGAGTTCTTCGAGTCGAGTTTCTTTTCACGAATAAGCTAATCATTTTTTGCTGACTCTGACCCAGGATTGAAATCATAATCTGCATGCAGTCTTTTAAACTATCATTAGGAGTTGTCAAAGAAAATATTTGGTGGCTCTCGCGTATGTTTGCATTTCAATTTAGTGTATAATTAGCTGCTGCAGTTCATGTATTTTTTCTGGCGGAACCCTAATTATCTTTCGAAAATAAATTTAGCTTACGTAACTCCTTATATTATAACGTCAGCTATGTGCCAGTCGAGAAGAAGAAGAGAATCTCCACCCCATCTAAATCATTCCAGCCGTTTCAAAAATTAGCTGAAATATACAGACAAACAGACAAAAATTTTAAATGTTAGTTTCTTGTTATATAATATGCATTTAGTAAAAAGCTATTGTTTGTGTGATATTACAAACCGAAACTTCACTTTTTAAAGTGCAAATTATTTGTGAATAAGGAAAAAGAGATTTTTTGTACTAGCGGGAATCGAACCCGCGTCTTTTCCAATCCGGGGAAGTGCTCTAAGCCATTGAGCTACAGTACAGATCTTTCGATCATCCGAATCTCCTTATCACATTTGTCTTAACGACCAACGCCATCTATCGGAAACGCATTTTCATGCAATTATCCAATATAGTAAGTTTAATTTTAATTGCAAAATTAAACTTACTATATTGAAAATTAAACTTACTATATTGAAATTTTTATTGCAAAATTAAACGTACTAAATAATTTGCACATTAAAAAGTGGCGGAGCATGTCAAATGCTAAGAAATCAAAAACGAAACTTCACTTTTTTATTTGTATGGATAATAAAAATATTTAATAGAATGTTATCTGAAAGCAACAAAAATTACACTAGCAAAAATTAAATTAAATGTTTTCATTGTGCCTAGAAAATTTAAGAGATTTGGAGTCACACTAACCGATAAGTTTGAAATACTCTGATTCAGAGAAAAATGAGTGTTATTATTCTCAAAGAGAACCCGTAAAAGGCTTGAATGTGAAGGTTTTTCTTTACGAGATAAATTTGCAGAGGTCGTAGCACTCTTCGCTAACATACTAAAGGACATGTACCATTTACGGCCTGTGGCGGCCATAATGTTTTCAATATTTAAAATTAAACTAATAATTTATAAAATCCGTCAGTGGTTTTCTTTTCTTGATAGAACTTCAGAAAAAGATTATAGTTTAAAAAGCTATTATTTTAAATTCGTACTTTATCGTAATGGTTATTGGTGAATTATTGTTATCTGTTGACAATCAAATAGGATATTGCCACTACGCTGAATTGACAACATTAAAAACTAGGCAACAGGGCAATAGGGTAGTCATTTATCTTCAAAAAACATAATGTCCTTTCCAGGCCGAGAATGTATGGGCATTTGGTACATCTCCTTTTAATATAAGTAAAATTACGTATCTATAATACAGTGAGAGTACTTCATTAATTTTCTTCCTGTACGGCCTACTAAATTCTCGAGCTCGCTTTGTTAAAGACACAATTTTTTTGTGGATAGGCGTATAGTAACAGTATCTAAAGGTTCCTACTGTTGCATTTTGTTCGATGAGTGAGGGCGTCTCTCTATCATCCTTCGTCTCCACCTCCTGCCTCATTCCTTGACATTGGCAATCAGCGAGTGATACCTCGGGTATAATATAGCTATAACGTCTAGGTTGCCGCTCACCATCAGGTGGGGCTGTATGTTTGTTTTAGCATAAAAAATCCCAAGTCACGAATTTTTATGTTTCACCCTTTGCCAACCCTATTAGTGAACGGTATTGCGCAGCGTTAGTAGGTGATGCACTCAAGCGCTCTATATTATATTCTTAGCACAATGAAGTTGGCGGATGCTGTACGCCACTGTACTTCCCCGTTAATCTCCTTTGTGTGTACATGTGAGCGCAAACGCTTCTAAAATATTCGAGATATTTCTTTAACTAGGTCTAAAACCGATACCAAATAGCCATTTTAAAATCTTATAAAAACTTAAAATGGCCTTCTATATTCAAAATTAATGATCTACCGATTACAAAATCTGCAGATTAGAGATACCGTACTCGCAAAACAATACTATTGTTCTTCTATTTTGGCGCCGTATTTTTTTACATAATATTTATGCAAATACATCATATCCGTATGAGTACTTAAATGCTTACGTATATAATAGCGTCCCCGAGTTAATGTAGTGATATATTATATTACATAAAAGAGGCAAAATAGCAAATAGTACATATTATTACCTAAATAAAACCGTTAACAGAATAGTAACTTTTAAAGATTCGCGAATTGTACACATATTTAAAGTAACATAAACGGGTCTTTTTTCGCGTATAAATTAGGTGAATAATGATAATAAATGGGGATTGTCCCGTGACCACGGCTGCTGCAACGCAGTTGAAACGTCGGGTGAAAGGTAGTTAATAATTTCACCTATTTTATACGGGCGAAATACCCGTTTATGTTACTTTAAATACGTTAATGGAATGTACTGAAATGTTAATATTGTAAATTTCAGTCAACCCATGACCATGAATCCAAAGCGATAGATTTCATAATTTTTCATAATACGTAACATTCGTTTCGCGTAAATATTAAAAGTATTAAGCGTTATTTTTTTAAATTTGAATAAAGCCAGTATTTAAAATAGTATTTAGTTAACCGTAAGTAACAAAAAGGTCTTGGCGACTATTTCGACCTCTTTGTTACTTAATTGGCTATTCTATAGGACTCATCTAGTATCACGCCGAATTATACTTTGTTCTCTATCAGTAGTACTTCAAACTATTAAAATTCAAGGCTTCATTAAGTTAAACAGAAAAAAAAAAACATTATGTCGGAAGCTCGTTTACGCAAGGTGCATTTTTATGAACCATCTAGAATATCTAAAATCTTTAATTAGTTTACTTAATTACTTTTATTAAAATTATTTGTATTATTTTAGAATTCTTTGTTTTTTAATCATAATTAAACTCATTAAATAATATTTTGTATTGTTATTTTCACATATCACTGTCTTAAGTACACTATCTTATTTAAGTATCCTAACGTGTGTGTCGTAGTAACCGCCACTTAAGAAGTCAACTATGCTAAGAGAACTGATGAGCCGCTGCTGATCACCATTATTTTCACGGATGGTAACCGCTTGGACCCTATAGAAAGTACCAGCAGTAATGCAATATAACCAGTAATAGGAGATAATTACGTACTTGCATTAGTTACCTCGTACAGCCGCGACAATGAATGGGGTGGTGACACTTAATTCTTAGTCCGTCACCACATGGACAAAAAGACAAGAATCACGCCTTGTGTATCGCGTTCCATTACACTTTCTCTATGCTAAATTCAAATTCAAAATATTTTTTTAACAACTAAGATACAACCACATGATAACTATGTAGGCAGGAACCTTTTTTCTTTTTTGTTAAGGCGGAACCTGTGTTCCTAACCACACACACCGTCGGGGCAACGAACAGGGTAGTATGAGGCCCTCACCCTCTAAACAAACCCGCTGCGTGCCGTCTCTCCGCCCTTATTGGCGGGCCACATGTGGGTAGGTACCTACTGAGAACACAGTACAATATTTAGGTATTTGATGTACCTAGGTAATAGAATATTAGTACGTAAATTAACGCTGGTGTTCGCTAACCTCCGTACTAGTTACCTACTACTGTAAATCTGAAATAAATCTGAATAAAACGTTCCCTGTATTTTAAAGCCTATTTATAAAAAAGCGTATAGACGACATAGAATTTAGGTAAACCCTAAATTCAGAAAAATCTGTGAATACTTGATATTTGTATGAGTAAATCGTAAGTTTAAAATTATTATCTACACTAATATATTAATGAAGAAATATTTTTTTTGTATTTTGTAACGAATAAACTCAAAAACTACTATACAGATTTAAAAAATCTTTCACAATGGTTCTAATGAGAATGCTATATTATCTCTAAGTAACATGGCTATAAATGATCAAAAAAGTAAATATGTATCTACAAAATTAAATTACGTAAGCCATAAAATGAAAAATGTACAAAAATGTAAATACAGAATAGTAAAAAAAATAAGATCAAGTAAAAAAAAATAAACCTGTTAAAAATAAGTAGGTACTTAAGTCTAAAAATAATTACTTAAGGGTTGAGTAGTATTGTTGATCGAAGACATAAGTACATAAAACTAAAATACAATATAGATACAATTTTAAATTAAAAAAAAACTGAGATTAAAAATAGGTTTAGGGATAAAAATATAAAATTTTATAAGCAAAATATTAATAGTACCTAATTTGAAAAACAAAACTACTCATATCTTAGATAAAGACACATTTAGGTATTCTACGTTTATCCTAAAATATTTAAAAAATAAAAGTCCATCCGTGTATTAAATTAAAAGTCTGTATAGCTGTCATGAAACTTTTTCACTCGTAAGTCCGCGTTAAAGGGAAGTGGTTACCACAAGCGTCAGTGCGTCGGTTACGGTACAAAGATCATGTAGGCACTTTATAATCGCTATTGTTGAACTAAGTCGTAATATGAGAGTTTGACGCTACAACGGAAAATGGGCACTTGTATTTTATTTAAACGAATATGTAGTTTCTAGTTATTTCGTATTTTTTGTACAACATTATTACTTAATTTTTTTTTTATCGTACTAATTATATCTGAGTGCCATGGAAAAAGATTTACTACAAGCAGGATTCGAACCTGCGTCCCGTCCAATCCAGTAAAGTGCTCTGGTGGTGGATAAGCAAGGCTCTATCACTAGACTTCTAGCTCACGAATCGATCTGTACCGCCACATTATTAATAATGCCGTAATTACGGGCTTTATGACTTTAACATAAGAACAAATCTGTCATTATGATAACCTGATCCCCTAGTACTGTACATGTTTAAAAGATTAGGCGTTTTCCTATACACATTCGTAATAAAATAGAGCTACGAATTGAAATACCAATACCATAACACCAATATTTCTGTGGGTGTTGTTAGAAAATTAGAAAAAAGCAGGTCGCACTACTATAAGATATATTGTGGATGTTTAGATTCATCCGCAGTAATCGTTTTTTAATTCGTAATTAAATTTTATTTTATATTTGCTTTTATCTATTTAGTTGTCTATCTTTTTGCCATCAGACATAAATGGAAGTCTCGTGGAGTATCTGCCATGTTATGTTTGTTTTGTGATAAGAAACATCTTTAGTGAGAGCCAAGAGCATATGGACGATATTCCTGGGGGGTTATAGTCTCACTAAATCGTATCGACATCACATCGTGTCATTGTGATTGGTTGAGAGATCACTGTTATTGGCCAAGTGATTATAGCGACATCACGCGTCGGTTTCTCTACCAATCACAGGTGAGATGATATGATGTCGATACGATTTTTTTTTTTAGTGAGTTACATTCTACGGGCCCAGATTGACATTTACAAACATTTCTACAAATCTTCTCTAGGATTTGTAGATATATTGAGTAATAAAGAGTGCCAACATCATTTTATTTGCATTTTATTTTCTTTCCAGATCTCATTATGAGGTGTCTGTGATCTCATCATCGGGTGGGTGTAAGGCTAGCTATCAAGATGACGTCAGAGCGGGCCATTCCCCACTTAAGGGACATCTTTGGTCTCAACCAGCCGTATGAAACAAAGACCTTTGACGACAACATTGATGCTACAAAGAAAACCAAGAAGAAAAAGGAAGACTTTCGCACTTACCCCAACGGTGATGTCAAAACACTAGAGAGACACCTCAGTATGAAAAAGACCATAAGGAAAAAGATTATGCGTGACCTTCAGCAGGCGTTCGTTGAAGATCCTAACGAGTTTAAGGTCGAGAATACGAGCCCTGAGAAATTGAAGGCGGAATTGAGCGCGGAAGCTGTTAAAATCGAAAAAAATGTCCGTAAGAGTGATCCTACGTTCTTGGACATGTTGCGCGGAGAGACGCGCAGTGAAGAAGCGAGGGAGGAACAGCCGCCTGCTGAGAAGACTAGCTTCTGGCGACGTCTCACTATGAAGAATAAAATCAAAAGATAAACTCGAGCTGTATGCCGAGTGACTGTCCCCGGTTCCTTACCTACCTTAAATCACGCGCCTTTTATCTATAAGTATTTATTGTAGACTTTTTGATTATTATATTACAATATATTGATCTTTTGGTCGTGTTTATATAAGATTTTAATGCATAATATTTACTTTTTATTTTCGCTTAGGAATCGTTTCGTTGTTGCAGCTCTAGGTGTAACGAAGTAAAATTATGAAAAGCTTGTGAAGTCGTTAGATGTAGATGGCGCATATTTCTGTCGGTGGGAACGGAACTAAATGTTACAAATATCCTCGGCTATTGTTACTTATATATAAAAAGATATCTCGTTCTACATGTGATGTAACGTTAAGTTAACTAAGTTAGTCTAAGTGTATGTAGAGTAAGTATTTCATAAGTGGCAATTGTATAAGGTAGGCTCGTGGCAATGTCTTGTTGTGAACATTTTTAAATATAACAATGCAACATAAATAGCTTTACACGTTTATTTGCTCCTATATTCAGGGATGATTTCATCATCACTGCCCTTATTTAGTCCTTTTTATTAAACAAAGAATAAACACTCCTCAACTCTAATGCATTTCAATAAACTGTAGTCTCATCAGGATTTCATCCTAACAAAGGAGTTCCCCATAACGTATTCATGACCACGACCGATGTGTGTTACCGGTGATGACTTACGGAACCGAGGCGTCTCTGAATTTCAGCCTTATATCAAAGCTCAGAGTTGCTCAGCGTGCCATGGGTCGGGCTATGCTTGGGAGCTCTCTACATGACAAAGTCCACAATACAAAGTCCGTAGATCGCGAGTGACCTACATAACCCGCCGGGTCAGCAAGTTGAAGTGCTATGGGCAGGTCACATTGCTCGAGGAACCGACAACCGAACCATTCATACCCAAGAAAGGTTTGTGAGTGGCGACACGCAGTTTAGAACGGCCTCCCACCAGCTGAAATGATGATCTGGTTAAAGTTAGATGCACACGACTATTCTTTGTGGCATTCTCTTGGGGAGATCTATGCTCAGAAATGGATGACGAAAGGGGGATGGATAGATGGAATGTATTCATAATGTATACAGCTTCATGGAGTCCTACAAACATTTTGAGAACGCTCTCAAGATTACATACGTACAAGTGTCACCACCCTTTTTTTAGGTGGCGAAAATGTACCTAACCGCCATTGATTTATAAATTACATCAATGCTAACCGCATATCGTTTGTAGAAACAGACAGAATAGTGGGGGGCCTTCACCCACAAAATAAACCCGCCGTGTGCCGTCTCTCCGCGTGTAATGGCAGACTACTGGAACTGTGTGACATTACTTCAGCTGTAAGTATCACCACCCTAAACATTTCCGTGGGCGTAGTATGACGCAGCTACGAGAACTACGAGGCTACCCATTGCTTTACTGATTGCAGGGTTGGCCTGCGCGAGTACCACCATCTGACGTATGAACTACTGTGAAACTAAACATCCACTATATTTATTACATTCACTTTGAGTGAAAATAATTAATTAACTCGACTTCTTAACTATCAAAGGATTTTTTGTAAGGCAGTAAAATATAGCTACTGCACATAACGCTGTCCGAAAAGAGAATAGGGTAGTGGGGGGCTCTCACTAATAACAGGGCGTGCGCCCTCACCCACCCTTACTCGGTGGATCACTGGTACCACGTATATTCTCTTCAGTAGTCCGCGCGGTGGTTAGCCCCATAACTACCAAAACTACTTCTACCACCTCTTATACTTGTTAGTTGTGTACATTAGCCAAAATAAAACACAAATTTTTAAAAAAACGTACTTTTTTTAAATATCAGACGCGTGTAGTCCCTTTGACTGTGTTTGTTTGTATTCCACCTTGAACTTCAGGTAATTTATGGTGGGAGGCTTTTGATATCTACTGAATAAATTATAGGTTTGGTATCTATTGAGGGCCTTCTCTTGTTACTAGACTCCAACAAGTAACAACTTGTTATAGGTAATAGACAGAGAGGCAATATTGATGTGCCTACTCTTAAAACTGAGCTTCATTTCTAAGACTGGGGACTATAAATAACTAGCCATTACCCGCGGCTCCGCCGCAGCCAAAAGCTATTTTTAGGTTATATTTCAGGTTTCTGATATACCTAGTAGCAGGATAAAATGTATACCAGTTTTTAAGTCTAATTAAGAGCTACGAAATAAAAAAAGGTGCATCAAAATCCGTTCAATAGTTTTTGCGTGATGCGCGACTGAACAAACAGATAAACAGACCAAAATACACGCCTGTTACGCAAGCTACCTACACCAGAACTGCTGATCCAGAGCCTCATGTATATCATCAACACCAACTTCCACTAATGACGAAATTCCTTCAATCAGCAATACAGGCGCCTCGGTAGCATCGTCCGAGTATAGACTTAAGCCCTAATTGTAACTTTAATAATTTTAATAAATTTATTTTAATTATTTCGGTTTTTTAAAGTCCTCCGGCTGTCGAATTCATAATTCGCCTATATACCCTTTTTTTTCAAACATCTTAAATGTTCAGACACAGTTCTGTTACAGCTTTATAATAGTATATATGTCACACATAGTATGCGTCATCCCACCATTATTTTGGTTAAGGCGGGAATAATGTTTCTAACCGCACACCCCATCATTTGGGGCAACGAGCAGGCTAGTGTGGAGAAATCCGGCAGCCCATCACATACTTGTTAAAATTAAACCAAATGATTGAATAGTATTTGATCTGTATTTAGCACTTCACTTGGATGGGATGCGACGCAGGTTCGAGTCCTGCTCGCAGTAAAGCTCTCTTTTACCACTTTCACGAATAATTTGTTCTCCAAATGATTGAGTTCGATGCTTACAGCATGTAAGTGCTTTGTAATTTGGGATTTTTACTGGTTGGAAGTAATGTAACATGGTTCCAGTGGCCCGCCAATAAAGGTGGAGAGACGGCACACGGAGGGTTTATTTAGTGAGTGAGGGCCCCACACTATCCTGTTCGTTGCCCCCAACGACGGGATGTGCGGTTAGGTACATTTATTCCCGCCCTATCAAAAAAAAAGGCTTACAGATGCCGCCATCTGTAAGCCTGAACCTACTACAGAGTACTTATTCATAGACCATTTAGTATATGTGATGACTCCTAGATGGCTCATGCTATTACTTTGTATTTTTAAAAATAGCTATTTAAAGAATTGAATGTCCATAAGATGCATTAGACAGTAATAATGAACTTTTCATATTAAAAGTTTTGTCATAATGCAATATTCTTCTTCTCACCTCTTTTCTTGGTTCTTTGTCACCTATCTCAATTACTTGTAAAATAGTATAGCTGCTAGCGCCATCTAGCTACTCACGACATATTTTAAAAATAAACTCCGTCGTTTGGCTCTCTCTCTCTCTCTTAGTGCCACCTGCAGCGGGATCTGAATATCAATTAACTGCAGAGATGGTGGAGTGGTGCCTCCCGCCCTAGCATTATAGGTTCGATTCCCACACAGGGCAACTCGTTAAATGTGACTGTGGATCGGTTGTTCTGGAGACATTATAAAGTCTCCCCACGATATAAGAATTATTCCTAGTTTTTTAAAACACTACACCGTGCAGTGTAGTGTTTTAAAAAAAACATAAGGATTTGCACCATCTAATTTATTATTTTAAGTATTATAATATGTAATCGAATTTAATGCGTATTTTATGCATAAGTAAAATACTTTTCTTAACAATGACATCTATGCACATTGTGTGAATAATAATTACAATTCTAAAACTAAATTATCAGCGCCATCTACCTATAAATGCGATATCTATGCTACCTAAACTAAACGTAGTGATTATATTCTCTTTGACATAAATCAGCAAAATTCTGAATTTCTGACTGAGGATTCCTTCCGGCCTTGTTGGAATTTGGAATACCGTCCCATCAGCATTAAACGAAGTGAGTGAGGGAACACAGAGTGCACTGTGTAGATATTTAGCTGGAGTCCAGACAGACAGAACTCTGAATATTTTTATTTTTCAGAATTTTACGCTGGTGTCACTTCAGTTTATAAAATACGTCACTCTCTGGCACATTGATTATTTCTGTGCAAACATACCTATGCCACAAAACTGCATTTTTCAGATACAAAGTGCTTTTCGCGTATACAATTTGTCCGCGTGGTCTCGGGGTCTGGGCCTAAGAATACAAGTGTCACCACCCCATTCTTTCCCACGGATGTCGTACGAGGCGATGGGAAGTAAGCAATTATCGCCCATTGCATTACTGATGGTAGGGCTGGGTACCAAGTGGGAGTACTTATTGCTATCGGGCCCGAGCGGGTTAGTGCCACCATCTCCCGTGTGACCGATCATGAAGTGTGCTTCATGATCGGTCACACTGGTTTCGGTCGTTGTGTTTTGGTTGCAGTAGGAGATAGCTGTTACTTTTTCTTTTCCGATTCTTTCATTTCAAATGAAATGGTGAGCAGCGGCTTGACAATACCCTCGGTATAGTTGAGATACATTTACCATTTACCACCAGCAAAAATTCATGATTAATGGTCTAGTAGTTACCGCTTGAAAGTGTAACAAATAAACTAACTCACTCTTGCATTTTATATAATGTCAGTAACGGAGTAAGGATATAGTGGTAGAGCTTAGCTTATCCCAGCATGAATGAGCCCTCTCGATCGGGGAAGTACCACCCTCTCACAAAATATCAGCGTAAATAAGTAATTACTCCTACTGTTGTGTTTGTATGACATGTGAGGGCGCTGAAGTTCAAATCCTCTCCTTATTGTCTTTCCCTACGCCTCCCATATCTTCCTTTGCAGTTGACAACGCGCTAGTAGCAAAGCCAGAGGTATTCTGGTGTTGCTAGCGTCTATAGCCTATAGACGGCCGCTTACCGTCAGGAGAAGGAGAAGGTATCTAATTTTCCTTTTTTTTTTATTGCATTTAGTGGCATACGAGCCACGGCCCATCTGATGGTAAATGGTAACCGTCACTCATGGACTCAACTATACCTGTAGGTATTATTGTCAAGCCGCTGCTCACCATTTCATTTCATAAATATGAAATGAAAAAATAAACGGCTATCTCCTGCTACAGCCAAAACGCAACGATTTGCTTCATGGCCGGTCACACGGGAGATGGTGGTACCAACCCGCTCGGGCCCGATACCAAGTGAGTACTTCCACTTGGTACCCAGCTCTACCACCAGTCATGCAATGGATGATAATTGCTTACTTCCCTTAGTCGCCTCATACGACACCCATGGAAAAGAATGGGGTGGTGACACTTGTATTCTTAGTCCGTCACCAGCCAGACGGATGAATGTATTTAAGTTATAATATGGATTTTCCCGTTATGCATGGACTGTGGAGGATTGTACACAGATCTCACCTAACTATTAGGTATACCAAACTGGAAAAATGGCCGGTCACACGGAAGATGGTGGTACCAACCCGCTCGGAATGCAATGGGTGATAATTGCTTTCTCCCTTTAGTCGCCTCGTACGACACCCGTGGGAAGCAATGGTAGGGTGACAATTGTATTCTTTCGAGCTTTCAACACACGGACGACGACAGAAGAAAGAGAATTGGCTTTCAACTACTATCATCTATAGACACTAAAATTCCGAAAAAGGACTCTTCACTTTGTTTCAGTATTGTTTAAATTTTCTTGCAATGTTTAGATATTTTTCTTAATAGCCTCATACAACACCCGGGGATATATTTCCATCCATCCATCGGCCTTTTAACGTCCACTGCTGGACATAGGCCTCATCAAGAGAACGCCACAACGAGCGGTCCTGTGCCGACCGCATCCAATGGCTCCCTGCAGCTTTGACCGGATCGTCAGTCCATCTGGTGGGAGGCCGTCCTACCGATACGTGGTCGCCACTCGAGAACCTTTCTTCCCCAACGGTTGTCGGTTCGTCGAGTGATGTGGCCTGCCCATTGCCACTTCAGCATGGCAACCCGGCGGGCTATGTCGGTCAATTTCGTTCTCCTACGGATCTCCGTATTACGGATACATAGCATCACGCCTGTATTCCCTGAAGGGGTAGGCAGAGGTGTATTACACACCCACGACTCGCCAGCTATGTTTAAGTCCCACGTAATATCGCGCGATCCTATTGACGTCGAGCCTATAGACGTCTACCGGGCACATTTCTAAACTCCGGGCTGCTACTGAGAATTTTTCTTTTTTTTTTACGAAAAATCTCAATAACTCTGCCCGAGCCGGGGATCGAACCCGAGACTTCATGATTAGCAGTCGCTTACACTACCGCTGCACCACAGAGGCAGTTACGGATACGATCACGTAGGGAAATACCAAGCATAGCCCACTCCATGGCCCGCTGAGCGACTTTGAGCCTTGATACGAGGCCAACATTCAGAGACCACGTCTCTGTTCCATATGTCATCACTGGTAATACACACTGGTCGTAGACCTTCGTTTTCAGACACTGCGGAATATTGGATGAGAAGATCTTCCTTAGCTTCCCGAACGCTGCCCAGCCGAGTTGGATTCGTCGATTGACTTCTTTCTCGAAGTTGTGCCTACCTAACTGGACTGTTTGTCCCAGGTAGACATAGTGGTCGACAACTTCGAGAAGCGCACTCCCGACTAGGACCGGTGCTGAAATGACATGGACATTAGACATGACTTTCGTCTTGTCCATGTTCATTTTGAGACCCACTAGTCGGGGAACCCTGCCAAGATCATTGAGCATGGTGCCAAGGTCCTCCAGCGATTCTTCCAAGACTACGATGTCGTCGGAATATCGAAGGTGAGTGATGTATTCACCATTGATGTTGATGCCGAATTCGGTCCAGTCCAAGAGCTTGAAGACATCTTCCAATGCAGCGGTGAAGAGTTTCGGCGAAATAACGTCTCCCTGTCTAACACCTCTGCAGTTGGATCGGTTTCGTTCTCCTGTCCTGAACACGGACTGACATGGTGGTGTTTCTATACAAGCAATTCAGCATTTCGATGTACCGATAGTCAATTTGGCACCGCTGAAGGGACTGCAGCACCGCCCAAGTTTTGATCGAAGCGAAGGCTTTCTCATAGTCCACAAACGCCAGACTCAGAGGCCGATTGTATTCCTCGGTTTTCTGTATAATCTGGCGTAGCGTGTGGATGTGATCTATGGTACTATAGTCTTTTCAGAAACCGGCTTGTTCGGGAGGCTGGAAGTCGTCAAGCCTGCGCGTGAGTCGATTTGTAATGACCCTCGAAAACAACTTATAGACGTGGCTTAAGAGCAAGATGGGTATATAGTTCTTCAAGAGGGTTCTGTCACCTTTTTTCAAGAACAGCACCACCACGCTCCTGGTCCACGACTCCGGAACGTCGCCCCCGAAAATGACGGAATTGAACAGCCTCTGAAGAGCTTTTAAGACCGGCTTTCCGCCTGCTCTCAGAAGCTCTGTGGTGATTCCGTTGTCTCCCGGTGCCTTTCCGTTCTTTAGTTATTTGAGAGCCATTCTGATCTCGTACAGTCTGACGTCCGGGATATCTTCGGTAAAGTGCCGAGTTAGCTTGGATCTGGGATCTTGGACCAAGCGGACAACAGGACTCTGGGATCTGTACAACTGTCCATAGAACTGGTAGACCTCTCTTAAGATCTCATCTCGGGATGAAATGACAGTGCCGTCGTTGGTCCTCAGATTAGTCAACTGGCTTTGGCCAGACAGATCTCTTGCGAACACTTTCAAGCCTTGGTTCCGCTCTGTCGCCTCTTTAATGCGGATAGCATTAAATTGGCGAATATCATGTCGCACAGCCTTGGAGATCTGTCTGTTTAACCGCCTCAGGCAGTACCAATCGGCTGAAGACTGGACTATCATTTCTTTTCTCCTTTCCATGAGCTTGAGAGTATGATCCGAGAGTTCACGAGTCCTACTAACGCAACGGGCCTTGAAGTAGGTCGACCCGACCGCGTGGACAGTTTGTACTAACCTGCTGTTCAAATCGCTCGCTAATTCGCACTCATCTAGACATTGGAAGTGATTTTGTAGTTTGAGCTGAAAGCTCTCGGGGTTCTGGTATTGGACAGGTGTTGGTCGGAGCGTAGACTTCATCAAGCGTGACCTCTTGACTTTCGTGCTAATATTCAAGATGCCCCTGACTAGTCGGTGATCACTCCCAGTTTTAATAATGCTGATCAATGAGACATCATTGAATATGTGTCGTTTGTCCGACAAGATGAAGTCAATCTCATTTTTAACTGAACCATCAGGGCTTATCCAGGTCCATTTCCGCTGGGACTGCTTCCTGAAGAAGGAATTCATCATGTCCTTCTCCAGAAAATCAGCCAGCATCTGGTCCCTGTGGTTCCTCTGCCCAAATCCATAGTGCCCCGCCTTCAGCTCATCGTTTGTCCTTTTGCCCAGTTTCGCGTTAGTCTCCCATAACCACCGTGAAGTAGGTTTTAGACGAGTGGATGGCTTTCGAGATATCCTCATATAGGGCCTCCACCTCGTCGTCGGAGTGTGTCGAGGTCGGTGCGTAAACCGGGGGGATATATTTACCTACCCTTAAATTTATAATAAACCTTAGTCTCTTAGCAATTCTCAATAACAACTCGAACTTATCAAGTTGAGGGTGTTCCACCTCTGTACCTGGGAAAATACGTAAAGCCTATGGTTCTTCGACTGATCTCCCTCCAGTGGTGTCATCCTTTTTTCTTTTTGTTTGGGGCAATTAACAGGGTAGTGTGGGGCCCTCACCCACTCAAGAAACCCGCCGTGAGCCGTCTCTCCGCCTTTACTGGCGGGACACCGGAACCTCACATTCCTTCAGTGGTCCCAGTGGTGTCATCCTATCGAATTAAGAGAGTGAGGGACCAGAGTGCGAACACATTCGTGCACTCTAATATCTACTGTAGGTATAGTGGGCTAGTGTCTGTTGACTAAAATCGATCAGGAAGATCAAACTTAACTAGTTTACAAGCGATTTACTCATACAGATTTTAAGGTAAGGATGACATCTTTAAATATAAGGGGTTTGCTTTATAAACTGCGGTGGTAGATACCAAGGACAAATGTAAATTTATATTACAGCTATAACAATAAACGCTAATAATGCCAATACCACGGCCACTGTTTATAAAGCATAAGTATTGAGGATAGGGAATAAAACAACAGATACTGTTAAACAAATATTTATTTAAAAAGTTGTTTTGGTCTTTGATTTCTTGAGGTTGATTTTTTAAACAACAAAATCTCATAGATCTAGTAGGTAATTTGTGAACGTTGATCCTGGGATATCTTAACGCAAGAAATTTTACGATTTTTATTATTTTTGATCAATAGGTAACTAACAGTTAATGTTTAACTTACAATTTCATTTTGTATTTGTTGTTTAAACTTGAGCAAACTTAACGTTTCATATTCGACCAGGTAATATTATCTAGAATTACTATACTTAATTTTCAAAATAAATAATAAAACCAATTATATGTTTGCAATTATTTCCAATTATATCCACAGTTCTTAGTTCGGAAAGCTAGAAAGTAACCTTGCAAATAATATCATAGAATTTTCTTCCGAATTACTACTAAAATCTAATTAGACTTAACCAATACCCTGAATTTAAATATTGATTGACGCCGAAAGAAATTCTAATTAAATAAAACTATAAATAAAAATATTTTCAATAGGTCTAATTATAAAGAATAAAAAATTGTCAATTGAAGTTTTATTATTATATACAACAATCTTCCTAAATCTAGTTGGTGCTTGATCATCAAATTTTCGAATTCAAACCATTCTAATTCCAAGAAGTAACGAACCATGTAATATATCCTAATAAATACCTAATACAATTATTATCAATAATAAAATAAAACGTTAATTGTTTTAATTTTTAACTTTGTATTTCAAAATTGTAAATATTTTAAATAGTCTACTTTGATATAAAGTACCTATCTATTATTAAATGAATATTTATTTAGAATATTTATCACCTGCTGTAGACACATTAGTACTGAGATGACACTTGGTCTGCTAATACAGTCCTAAACAATTAAGTACTTACAACAAATATAACCTCGAAAATAATATATTTATTTACACTAAAAAGAAATTTAGCTGGTCACAATTAGAAAATGAAACGTTAATAGAGTGATTCCATTTTTAAACTTCTTAACAAATGTTTATTTTTTAATAAAATTAGTTTTTGTTTTAGCTTTTTATTTATTAAGACCAAGAACATTACTTTTTTATAACTGTACCACCAGTTCGTAACCTACTATCGGCTGAGAAGAACTGGCAAGAAACTCAGCAGATAATATTACACACAATAGTGTTTTATCTTTCCAATTGAACATATTTAAATTACAACTTTTACCTAAGTCAGGGATCTATCCAAAATGCATTCTTTCAATCGTGGAAATTATCATGACTAATATCACTGTTTTAAATGATACTGCAATTAACTGAGCTAGATCAGTATATTCGTTTGTCAGTGAAATAGCATTAATATAAAGAGGTTGGGGGTGTTTGAGAGGAAAGTCATACTTCCTACGTCTGTCAGTCACTCATAATATTGGCGAATGCATTGATAATGACTTACTATGAAGATTGAAATCAAGATTGGAATGAGGAACATTTTCGATATCGTACACCTGTCTATGACTATGCCTGTCTGCTTCAAATATTCAGCATTCCTAGTATTAATTTATCAAAAGCTCAGTTATATATAAAAAATCTATATGAAGTAGGTATATAAACATTATAAAATATAATGTCCTACGTCCTACCTATAATAATCTCCTAATTACTAATACTTCTCTATAGCTTAGATTTCAGTAAACGGCAATGTTATGCTGTATCCTTTTGAAATACCTCATCATAATTTATTTGTGGTATATAATTGTATGCAATATTTTTGCTCGAACTGTACAGGTGTAAAATATACCAGAATGTCATATAGGCAGCGTAGAAATATTTCTGTGATTAGCCAATCGGTTCGGTATTTAACGAAGTCTAGAATTTTAGTTTATAAAATCAAAGACTACGAATGTACATGTAATAAAACAACTAAAAATGTATCTAATATTATATTTTTGAAAGGATCGTAAAAAAATAGAGACATTTAATTGTTTTCATTTCAATCTGTTTTCATCAGCAAGGTACAGGTAAAAATCTAGAAAGGTACGTAAGTATAAAAACAAAATAATTATTTTCACAGCTTTTAAAATGTTAATTACTCTGATTGTTTATTTGGGGACAGATATATCTTACTTTTATTATAACTTTAACAATTTAATAAGAAATTGAAAGTAAAGAATGTTAGTTAGAATATTGAGTTCCGCCGCCAGTAATTAAAAATAGCAATCAGGGCATTAAATCGAAGCGAATGACTGACTAAACCTAAATAATTTCAAATTACTTTTAGCCTTATAACTGCAATTTAAAATTATATCCGCAGCAGTTCCTAACTAAAATATCTAAAAGTATATAGTATAATCCTAATAACAATCTTATAACTATCCAAATAACTAATTTAAAAGCAAAAAGCCACGCCTAAAATTAAAGATCTAATCGAGCCTGCCAGCAAATTAGGCTTCTTCCAGATTCTTTCTATGGAGTCTTAATATGGACCTCCTGAATCTAACGGCCTGATAACTCTAAAATCTCAGGGGCTAAACCTATGTTAGGTAAAATTATTTATATATATATATATATATAAAAGTGTAAATATATATAGCACAAACTTAAATACTTCCTATAACTTAAGTATTGAAAAACTTATGACTAATATATTCTATGCAATCCTAATAACTAATCCTAGACTAATTAAATATATCGTATAAATAATAATCAAAACTACTAAAGTTTGTACGCTTCTATCTAGTGTATCGTAGTATCTATGTCAAACACTGAATGTGATAATTACGTGTATCCTAACTATAAAATACCTAACTTAAGTCATCGCCCGTTTAATTTGATTTTTATTCCTGAAATCTATACTTATATTATTTTTAATACATTGATGGAACTCTATTTTAACTTTCATCTCTTATCTTTGTTCTTGTAATAAATCAGATTTACTGACCCCTTATAAAGAAATATACGTACCTACCTATGCAATAATAGTTCTTTTATTTTAGGAATTAACAAAAATCATTTTAGTATCATAAATATAACATGCTACAGAAAATATATAAGCTATTAAATATATATATCGTTATACCTATAAAATTAATACGCTTGAAGGTCTATACTGCTCCTGATAGGTTCAAATACTTTTGAAACTAATCGCTGCCTAAGTTCTCATGGTAAGCCCTGCCTGACGACGCCGACATTATAATAAAAGATCTGAAAAATTAAATAAGTTTGCAACAGTTAAATCCGGGATCGCGCTCCTGTTCTGACTATATTAAATTTAACTAAGAGTTAATCGATGTAAATGAGTAATCAGTAATATATCTAATTTTGAAACTAGTATTTCAATTTTATATCTAAAAAAACAGAACTAAATTTATGTTGAATAATTTACCGAATTTACGAGTACAATGATTTTTATGTGAAATAAAAAACATGTTGTGCTTTGTATAATTAAAGTGTATCTAAAAAAAATAGTGTTGTGTACTCGTAGTATCGTTATCTGTTATATTGTTATACGATAAGTAACTTTATTCTGCTAATTGTTTTACCGTCGAAGGTAGAAGATACGTTTTTAATTTTGTCTGTTTAACAAAGCCTTACTACCTAATAGTAGTTAGTTTAATTGCTAAACGCCAAGACCCATAATTTATTTTGCAGATGACGAATAGTCACAAGGATTTTTTGACAGTATAAAAATTTAGCAGAAATTCGCACCGAATGTTGTAATTATGAGTACTTAATTACCCAATTATGTTAGTGAATTTCTTAACAAAACAAAAGATAAATTATAATTTGTATTAATACCTTGAATTTTAATTATTTTTCTGTAAGTTACTGAGGTGTTACTAATACTGATGAATATCTAAGGTCCATCCTGCATCTTCGACGAAACGACTCGATTTTTTGGAGAAACTATGTTTTTATAGTTTAATCGATGGGGCTGCCATGTTGAATAACGACGGAACCTTACGCGGGGTCTGCAGGAAAAGCGATGATTTAAATACGTGTATAAGAATACTTTAGCTCCTGAAATATAGTAAAAAGTAAAATACACGAGTTAATATTACTGATTGTGATAATGGTGGATGTATGTTTATTGTTTTTATAATGCGCCAAACTTAGCCTAAGCTACTAAATATCTTTATATTTTTACAAGAAAATTAAAATAATAATCAAAAATAAAAACAATTCCTTATTGACGCCAAAAACAAATTAGGTATATCAAATTATCCAAACGTTTTTAAAGTGTGTAAAATGTAAGCGATCTAAAAATATTATATCCACATTATGGTATTTCACTAGATAGAGAAATATTTGAACTAGTTAATAAAACGTAATAATTGATTTTGTAAAATATAATCGAACTCTACATTTGAAATATATGTAACAAAATCACAGTTTGTCTACCGAAAAGATTTAAAATTTATTAACTTGTATTGTATCATACGTCCATTAATATCTTAACAGTAATCATATTTTCAAGGCGCTAATCAAAGACTGGAATGCACTTCATGTAAATAATATTTATTTTCTTTTACGTTTGAATGTAGAGTGTACAGTATTCAGTAGTATTTTAAGGTCACTTTCATAATTTAACAATGCTCCTTGAGCTTTTGTCGTTTTGACGATAATAATGATACGACGATATCGTATTATAATTATTTTTCATTCCATTCGTTGTAACGTAATTTCGCATTTAAGTAAATCCAATTATTTGCCTATATAATTTAGATCTTTCATATTTTTATTACAACATATTGTTAACCTATAAAGTCGCCTGATTTGCAGTACTGTATTATGAAGATCCTCATAGGTATAACTAAAATTAAAAACCTAAAGCAACCTAGAATATTTCTAGTTTTAGTTGACCAATACAGCTTTCAATTATAACTCGTTATATCTGTGTGTTTGTAATCATACCTTTTCCATTTTATATAGATAGTATAGTACTTTTTACTATCTACTACTAATACTTTTTTCAAATACTATTATGGACTGATGATTCGTGTTATTGTTGCTATAAAACCTTAATAAAGTAATATAATACTTAAACCATAATAACCTACGAGTATTTTAGGTATTTTAAATAATAATATGCTGGTCTTATTCCTAATGCACCTAATAATATTAACTTATATTTTATAAGGCACTTGTGTAGAATAAAATAAAGTAATATGATATAATACTTAACCCAAATTTACCTATATTAGGTACTTTAAGTGATACGCTGGTCTTCTAATATACTCTCAATATACCTAATAATAATAATTTATAATTAATAAGGCACTTGTGTAAAAATAAACTAATTAAAGTAATAATACTTAATTGGTAATTTACCTATACTAGGTATTTTAAGTAATACGCTGCTATTATTCTTACTTATATTTTATAAGGCACTTGTATGGAAATAATTACTATTACCGTAATTATGTTTAAAACATCGTTGTTACGTTCTATAATTCTGGAGTAAACGTTATGAATCAAAGCTGTATTACTAACAATAACGTAGAAGAGCCTAAACCTACTACCTACATTAAATATTTGATGTTTCATTTAATTTAAATTCAATATTTGTGTTAATTAATATAAATAATAGATATGATCTCGATTATATGACCATCAAATCGATTATGATGTATTCTTATAGTTATTATATGTACTTAATATATATAAGGCCATCATACTGTTGAATCTGACCATGGTTGTTTTTGTTTTCGATGTAATTTAACGGAATATTACGTTATAAGAACATCACTATTATTAGCCAACCTAATAAGAACTATAGCTCTCTTTTACTATTAAATATATATCAACGCTAATAAAGATGACCTCTATATTCATCACGTAGGCTTAGCTTAAATGTTACTGTTATATATTACTTATAGCAGTTACTATATTACCCTTACCTAATATGTCTGCCTATATTAGTCACAGTCATACTATCTACTGGTGCTCATGATGTGGTTGGGAGTCCGATTTATTAGATAAATTACTTATACTATATTATTTTATAATTTTTAATATAGGTAATATAAGTATTTGTCGAAATTTATATTAACGTCATTATAATCCTATTGCGATCTTATAGATATTAGAAATAATATGTTGAATATTGTGTTAAATTTCCTATTTTTAAACAGTAAATATTCCTATACGTATTCACTCAGGTCCCTGTCTACCATCGTAGAAATTTTGGCATATTTCTTCTTTTTCTTTATTAAATTCCTATATTATAAATATTTGTAATATACATACTTATTCTAATAACCATTTTTACAACGTCATCGATAAATATATATAATAAGCATTTATTTCTGTTTCTGATAATTATAAAGTTATTAGGAGTGCTTGGACTATTTCGTCTTTTATAATAAAAGATTTAACGTACTCGTTGGTAGCACGGCAACGTCTACGCCATTAATATAACTCAATTAATGATACGGTATCTCATATTATATTTTAAGAATGATATCTCTCGTAGATACCAACTTCACGTACATACTAATTTGTTTTATATTTATCTCTAATATCTAATAAAATTGTTTCGTTTTATTTGATAATTTACGCTATATTATTTTATCATTTATAATTGATTAATTAATAAAATAATATAGAGTTATCTTGAATACCTATTATAGTTAAATAAAACATTAAAATTTTCAAAAAAATATACTTTTATGTACCTATCAAAGTACCTATATCTTTCTTTATTAAAAGTTTTTTATCCCAGGCAAACCTGTTGCGAATAAATTATTTAATTGTTTGCATCCCTAACTCAAAATACTTTTATGAAAATACCTAATATAATTTACTTAAGTACTATCGCAGATATGTTTAGCACAATTATTTCTATTCTCTTTATTCAATTTAATCATTGAAGTCTATAATATTTAATATTTAGTCTCACAACCATTTTCTATAACATCATTGATACGTCTACTTATTTCCATTTCTGATAATATTATATTCGCCTTTTGCTTTAGAACTTTTTAGATGCAACATTCTACTAAACTATATGCAATAAGTATCTTGTAAGTACTCCTATAAACATAAAATTCATGAAAAAGTTATAACACATGTGCATTTGTATCAAAAATAAAAACAATACATAGTTTGCTGAACCTATCCATCTAAAATATTGTTCGTTTTATTGTACTCGTATATAACACCTACATACTCTTAAATCTTTTTCCAAATCAATGTAAAAATGAAACTCAATCCCATTGTTATCTTAATCAACACAAATATCTCTAGTATCTATCAAAATATAAAAAAAACAACTTTACAGCTGTAAGAATCCTCAACTTTAAACGCACATTAATTCATTATTTCAGCTAAATTTACCATGAATTTTTATAATTATAACGTTAATATCGATAAATCAGTCGGTACGGACTATGAATTCAATAACACGTTTTTATTGACTTAAAACAATTTTTCTAATAACTATTCTTAATACATTCGAAAATATGCATACACCTATATCTAATATACTTATTGTAAAATATACTTTATATTCGAACGACCTTCTAGTAGAAAATCTACTTTAGTTTGTATGTACAAGCTACCTCTCCTTAAATCATTATTATATTCTATTTTTTCTTATATCTCATATCCAATTTACTATATCTTATAAGCATTTAATCGGAGTGGATATATTACACTTAATAATTTTATTTTACTCGTTAATTTAGAAATCACTAACTTGGCGATTCTGCTCCATATTTAGAGTCTCCATAAAACTAATGTTTGCTTAAAATTTATACGGTATATAAGGTACGGCACGGTATTGGTATCTTTATATTCGAATTTAATGTTAAAAAAATACGCATGTATAATTAGTACTTGTGGTTTGACAAAAATGTTGAATGTATACTGTATGTCATTATTTCCGTAATAATTCTACATGACTATTTAATTTATATTTATTTCCTTAACAACTGAAGATATTTAAAATTTCTAAGCTACTTAAATTAAAAATTCTGTTCCCAGTTATACAACAATTATAATTGTTATATAAAAGTGTACATGTATTGATTGGTGAAAAACGTTATGTAGTAAAAAAATAAAGTTTGTAAAGTTTATTTAGAGAATTATCTTATAAGACTATGTTAAAATATGATTGCTATTTATAAAATAATAAGGCACATTTGGTAATATCTGTCTTGTTGTTATTTACTCAAGTCCAACTTTATTATCTACTATTGAATAACTACAAGATCTAAATTATTATTATTTCATCATACTATCTAATTAGACAATGAGCCCGAAGTGATATCATCTATTAGATTATATATTCTCTATTATATTTCGCTCATCCTATTAAATGTTTTTATAACTCTAATTACCTATCTCATATTTATTGTGATTTTTTACTGTGTGGGTATCAATAAGCATTTTTCAAATTTAGGTTAAATACCTGTAAAATGTTGCCTATTAACATTCAGTCTTTGTCATATTTCAATTAATAAATTTGAGTATTCACTGAAAAGAATAATCCTAATGCTTTAGAAACCCTGATATTTTCTAATATCCATTATTACCTATCTGTAATACTAGTATTTATAGTAGGTACCTATTTCACTGCGGCCTATGAATTTTACTTAGTTTATATATTTTTAATATAGTCATTTTACAAGTATGAAATCTGTTTCTTTGTATATTAACCAACAAGGATAGATGTTATTTTATTCGAATGTTTGCAAATATGTTTAGATGTTTTTCCGTGAAGCATCCCTAAAAGACTGTATCGATTTGAAATTCGATGACGAAGCAAATATTAGGTATAGGTAGATAGAAGAGACGCTGGTACGAATATAGGCCTAATGAATAAATGGATTTAAATAAATAGCACCACGCATAGAATAAGTTTTATTCCAATAAGAGGATATGCTTAAATGCATTTGATTTAAATTGTGAAGTAGACGCAGACGAAACCGCAGGCTAAGCTAGTAAATAATATAGTCGATTTGTTTACGATTGCTTTTCAAAATCACTAATACAATATGGAGCTAATAGTATTTTCATCTCCAAGTAGGTACCTAGATGAGTGCAACTTGCTAATTTATCTATAATCCTATATACGAGTAGATATATTCTGCGTAATTATTTGTATTGAAAACACTATGTTTATAGTTATAGCTATTTATATTATAAGATACTATAAATAATAACGTGTAATACTAAATCCCATCGCATCGTCCAGTAATCGATTATATAATCGCGATCACAAATGTAATCAATTCTTAATATCTATCCGAATCATAATTAAAATCAAAATGCAATGAAATGCTTATGAATTAACACCACAATTCATAAACAATTTGAATGGTTAATTATAAAGCGTGCAGTTATATTTATATACTTAGCTAAATAAATACCTATAAAGTAATATATTTAATTCGGTTATTTTTCAAGCTGATATCTATAAACTAGCAGTTTATATAAGCTGTAAAATCTTTATTTAAAATTTAACACATCGTGAGTAACATTTATTTTTAAAATGTTAATTACTCTGTGGCATTTAATGCTATGGATTAATTTGCAATGAATAAGAATAACAATAAAATTAAGTTATGGAAATAATATCAACATTCGAAATTACTCTGATAATTTGTTGGCATTCTACAGACACACGTTATCGAAGATCTTGTGAAATCAATTTATGCAAATAGTGCTATGAACTTTAACGATTTTTAACAAAAAAAAGCGTTATTTAGGTAGAACATTTTTATTTGTAGGAAAAGGCAGAATGTCGCTGACTATCGCCCACATGCACGATTCCAAAGAGGAAATAACTACCTCTCCTTATATCATTATTATATTCTATTTTTTCTTATATCTCATATCCAATTTACTATATCTTATAAGCATTTAATCGGAGTGGATATATTACACTTAATAATTTTATTTTACTCGTTAATTTAGAAATCACTAACTTGGCGATTCTGCTCCATATTTAGAGTCTCTATAAAACTAATGTTTGCTTAAAATGTATACGGTATATAAGGTACGGCACGGTATTGGTATCGTTATATTCGAATTTAATGTTTAAAAAAATACGCATGTATAATTAGTACTCGTGGTTTGACAAAAATGTTGAATGTATACTGTATGCCATTATTTCCGTAATAATTCTACATGACTATTTAATTTATATTTATTTCCTTAACAACTGAAGATGTTTAAAATTTCTAAGCTACTTAAATTAAAAATTCTGTTCCCAGTTATACAGCAATTATAATTGTTATATAAAAGTGTACATGTGTGTATTTGGTCCCTATATTGATTGGTGAAAAACGTTATGTAGTAAAAAAATAAAGTTTGTAAAGTTTATTTAGAGAATTATCTTATCTATATATTTGAAAAATACATATCTTTAGAGTGTCTTAAACCAATATAGCTTAATTTCTCATATAAGACTATGTTAAAATATGATTGCTATTTATAAAATAATAAGGCACATTTGGTAATATCTGTCTTGTTGTTATTTACTCAAGTCCAACTTTATTATCTACTATTGAATAACTACAAGATCTAAATTATTATTATTTCATCATACTATCTAATTAGACAATGAGCCCGAAGTGATATCATCTATTAGATTATATATTCTCTATTATATTTCGCTCATCCTATTAAATCTTTTTATAACTCTAATTACCTATCTCATTTTTATTTTGAATTTTTACTGTGTACAATAAGCATTTTTCAAATTTAGGTTGAATACCTGTAAAATGTTGCCTATTAACATTCAGTCTTTGTCATATTTCAATTAATAAATTTGAGTATTCACTGAAAAGAATAATCCTAATGCTTTAGAAACCCTGATATTTTCTAATATCCATTATTACCTATCTGTAATACTAGTATTTATAGTAGATACCTATTTCACTGCGGCCTATGAATTTTTACTTAGTTTATATATTTTTTTTAATATAGTCATTTTACAAATATAAAATCTGTTTCTTTGTATATTAACCAACAAGGATAGATAATTAATAAAAATAAAATGATTGCTTGCCTGCAACAAAAAATAGCCATCGCTTAAATCTATTAATTCGTCATTCGTGTCTCCTACATTTAACCTTTATCACTCGCACTCCTAGATTTATCAATTACAAATGCTATCCCTTATTAATGATTTACTAATCATCGCCTAAATTCTATTATTATTAATAAATAACCTTAATCACTTTTAAATTAATACTAGTGATGTAGTCAAATATAGGAAGCAATCAATCAAACCAATCTTACCTAAATTATCAATCGTGCCGTCTAAAACAATGACCATGCTCGTACCTATCTATTGATAGATAGGTACGGTGTCAATCTTTCTACTAAAACTTATTAAATCTTATGATATAATGGACATAGCCTATGACAAAGAATCAATAATCACATCAATGTCTAATCTATCAATCAAAATGTCCAATGTGTTACCTAAATCTATTAATTAACAATTTTACTACCTAATTTCATTAATTCATTTGTGTTAATCATGCTTTTGATACCAAGGCTCATAATAATATAATTTCAAACATAGGCACAATAAAAATATAAACGTAACAAAATGGCTAATTTTTACGCGGTCGAACATTCGTTGACATTGCTGATAATTAGACACACGAACACTATATATAGTCAGTAATGTTACATCTACAAAGTTAGACGACACCTATGTAATAGTTATTTGTACAACATAGTGTAAGATACTATTATTAGTATAAATAAAAACATTTTTCCACTGCCAACACTTTTCTATACCTACTCGTATAATAGCCGTAATAACACAGGCTTGCAGTTATTTTATTGGAATGTTTGCAAATATGTTTAGATGTTTTTCCGTGAAGCATCCCTAAAAGACTGTCTCGATTTGAAATTCGATGACGAAGCAAATATTAGGTATAGGTAGATAGAAGAGACGCTGGTACGAATATAGACCTAATGAATAAATGGATTTAAACAAATAGCACCACGCATAGAATAAGTTTTATTCCGATAAGAGGATATGCTTAAATGCAATTGATTTAAATTGTGAAATAGATGCAGACGAAACCGCAGGCTAAGCTAGTACAAAATATATTCGATTTGTTTACGATTGCTTTTCAAAATCACTAATACAATATGGAGCTAATAGTATTTTCATCTCCAAGTAGGTACCTAGATGAGTGCAACTTGCTAATTTATCTATAATCCTATATACGAGTAGATATATTCTGCGTAATTATTTGTGTTGAAAACACTATGTTTATAGTTATAGCTATTTATATTATAAGATACTATAAATAATAACGTGTAATACTAAATCCCATCGCATCGTCCAGTAATCGATTATATAATCGCGATCACAAATGTAATCAATTCTTAATATCATGCCGAATCATAATTAAAATCAAAATGCAATGAAATGCCTATGAATTAACACCACAATTCATAAACAATTTGAATGGTTAATTATAAAGCGTGCAGTTATATTTATATACTTAGCTAAATAAATACCTATAAAGTAACATATTTAATTCGGTTATTTTTCAAGCTGATATCTATAAACTAGCAGTTTATATAAGCTGTAAAATCTTTATTTAAAATTTAACACATCGTGAGTAACATTTATTTTTAAAATGTTAATTACTCTGTGGCATTTAATGCTATGGATTAATTCGCAATGAATAAGAATAACAATAAAATTAAGTTATGGAAATAATATCAACATTCGAAATTACTTTGATAATTTGTTGGCATTCTACAGACACACGTTATCGAAGATCTTGTGAAATCAATTCATGCAAATAGTGCTATGAACTTTAACGATTTTTAACAAAAAAAAAGCGTTGTTTAGTTAGGACATTTTTATTTGTAGGAAAAGGCAGAATGTCGCTGACTATCACCCACATGCACGATTCCAAAGAGGAAATAAATAAGTAACGAATAAACATATACACCATTAGCTTATATCTGAAACGTATCTCCAAAGAATTTTCCACACAAAATGTTATCAATTCCACAAACACTAAAACTGCACTCAAAGCAATATCAGCACCACTATTTATTAGATTTTCTTTCTTTACAATCAATCAACTTTATAATCAATCAACTCTCTTCTGAAATAGAAAATCTCGTAGCTCATTGTCTCCATAAATTGAGCTTTAATCATTAAACAAATTCTTTAGATTTATGCCATGCGAAAAATCTTAATATTCTTGTTTTACATATACAACAACATATTTATATAATTCCCTTTAAATAAATCGTTCAAATATTCTTTCTATATTTGATTAATTAAATGACAATTAACAAAAAAGCTTATATAAAATTATGCCAAAACCATGCCTTCACGTGCCTTTTTTAATTTCATATTATAGTTTTAACAAAAGTACACTGACTCCTATTATAATTATAATAGAGATTCTTTTAAATTCTTGGCTGGCAAGGATGATACAAGTTATATAACATTATTTGTGTAATATAATGTTTTCAGTGTATCCGTAATCACACTGAAAACATATTTCAGAGTCGCAATTAAATAAAGCTTTACATGCCTTTATTACACTGACCTCTTATCTCGTCATACGTCTGTATAATTTACTTTCTTAGTTTATAATAATTCAACTATCTTTACAAAAGTAAAGGAAAACAAACCACGATCAAAAATACACTTGAAAGCAAATGACTGGTCAACAAAAATCTTGATCTGCCTAGCAAAAGTGCAAGTGTCTAGCAAGTGAGAGGTCCCGAGCTGACGTGTTTTCAAGGCAATAGATGCTGCACATCACCCACATGCACGAGAAGATATACAGCTTGAACAAGAACTAGATACATCCTATATTATGCACATGGTTCTCATACCCATTACAGCAATCAATGCACTCGTATAGCAGTTTCATAAAATACAAAAAAGGTTTTAATATTAGAATGTTAAAACAAACATAGTAGTATTTTGATTTATATTTTTATCTTGAAAAATGCTCTCTAAAGTTTCTTACAAATTCTTCATAGATATACCGTTACCATTTTCATCATGGTAGTTATATATAACTTCTCATTCGTTTATTTTCTTTATACATTTTTCAAAATATTTATTGTAGAGAGCATACGCCTTTACATCCACTTCTCTAAAATACACGTTGTGGCATCATCATATCTCTATTATTATCTTAATGAGACTGAAGTAACTTCATGTCCCAATTGTTTAATTTTATCGCTTCAAGTTTTCATTAACATAGTGATATCTCGACATGATAATTATCATAAGTCTTACAGATTCTAGTAAGATTTCATTGGCGTTACTGTTTATACAATCATCGGCCAAACAATCACTATAGTTTTTGATGTGTTTCGGGTATAATTCGCCTATATTCGATTCGTTACTCTTAAATTAATATTGAATTTACGCTCCGTAATCAAAACGATATTGCCACTAAAATTTCAGGGAACGTGGAATAAGATAATGAAGCATTTAATAAATAACGAAACAAGCGATTTTGCTATTTAACATGGTTTATACACAAAATATAACTGCACATTATTTATACACAAACAAAAATTAAAGAAAATAATAACCTACATAATAGGCAATGTAGGTATATGGGTGTATTATGGGGATTCTAACTGAGACACAACAGTTCCTATACACCCACCACAACAAACAAACGCTGAGGAAGCAGACTAGCCAATGTTAAAGCTGCTTATTTATTGAAATTAGTACGAATTATCTGCTAATATAATCACTAAAATCTCCACAATAACTTCAGAATTTTCCTATTTCATTATTATAATATTATTATTTATGTTAGAAATGATTATTTTTTATTAACTAATAGCCATGTCTGTTGTTTTACAATTTCTAAATTGCATATACATTACATTCATTTGTAAATTGTTCAAATTCTGCAATCATAGTGTTTCTACATTTTCCCAAAATGTATTATACTCGTATTATTATGATACAAACAAAAAACCTTACTTATATAAAGCATCCAAATATAAGTACCTAATATTATTGTTTAGTATTTCTCTACAAGCATTTTGCAGCAATTACTAGCAACATTCGTTGTTAAAATGTTAAATGTAATGCAAATATTTTAAATTCCGGCAAAGCATTTGAGCTATGCATTGACTGATCAATATTAATATGTAAAAAAAAAAATACACGTTTTTTGCTAGAATCTGCAGACTATACAACATAATGATGGTAAAATTTCGATCTGAAGAAAATACATACTAATTATGTTACGATTTTTAATATAATGTATGCCCTGCGTGTGACTACATAATATACTCATTTTTAGTATGTAACCTTTCTGGCATTATTAATGTTTTTTTTCTTTTTTGAATTCGATAATTTAAATAATGTAGGTAATAGAAACCACTAGTTTCTTTTTGTTTATTAAAAATATAAAATTGGCAAATGTTATTATTGAACATTATCCCGTGTGGATTTCAAGTTTTTACTATTATAGTACGTACATTTTTCGCTGTACACTTATTAGAATGCAACCCTTTATAGTATCTATCATTCACATTTTTATGTAAGTCACAAAATATAATATATGTTATGGGTAAGGATAACAAACAGGTCACTGAAAGAAAAATAAAAACGGATACAATTTAATGAACAACTAAAAATAGCTACCTAGCTAAAATCAGTACTTCCAAACTCCACAAACGGTAATTCAATTTCAAATAACACTGCAGTGTACATGTAGGTTCAAGACAAATAAAAATAGATTACCAGAGACAAAAATAGACCGATAAATAACAACACAAAGAAAAACAGACTACTAAAAACCTCAAAAAGAAACATCACAAATTTACATTAATTATATGACAAAATTACATTAATTACATCACAAAACCGTTGCATTTTGAGTAAAACATTGCACTATTACAAAGCATAAGAACACTCTCACTCACACTCACACTTACTACGTTTTTCTATTTTCTATCACCTGCTAACTTTATATTAAAATTTAAATTGTTTCATGGTATGTCTTGAGTTAAAGAATAAAAAGCCCATTAAATCATCGACATCAACGCAATTCCTATCCGTATTCTCATTATAATCGTAATGGATATACCTATTTTCTTTTTGAGAAACGTAAACTCACACTTACTACGTTTTTCTATTTTCTATCACCTGCTAACTTTAAATTAAAATTTAAATTGTTTCATGGTATGTCTTGAGTTAAAGAATAAAAAGCCTATTAAATCATCGACATCAACGCAATTCCTATCCGTATTCTCATTGTAATCGTAATGGATATACCTATTTTCTTTTTAAGAAACGTAAACTCACACTTACTACGTTTTTCTATTTTCTATCACCTGCTAACTTTGCATTAAAATTTAAATTGTTTCATGTTATGTCTTGAGTTAATGAATAAAAGGCCTATTAAATCATCGACATCAACGCAACTCCTATCCGTATTCTCATTATAATCGTAATGGATATACCTATTTTCTTTTTGAGAAACGTAAACTCACACTTACTACATTTTTCTATTTTCTATCACCTGCTAACTTTAAATTAAAATTTAAATTGTTTCATGGTATGTCTTGAGTTAAAGAATAAAAAGCCTATTAAATCATCCACATCAACGCAACTCCTATCCGTATTCTCATTATAATCGTAATAGATATACCTATTTTCTTTTTAAGATACGTAAACTCACACTTACTACGTTTTTCTATTTTCTATCACCTGCTAACTTTAAATTAAAATTTAAATTGTTTCATGGTATGTCTTGAGTTAAAGAATAAAAAGCCTATTAAATCATCGACATCAACGCAATTCTTATCCGTATTCTCATTATAATCGTAATGGATATACCTATTTTCTTTTTAAGAAACGTAAACTCAAACTTACTACGTTTTTCTATTTTCTATCACCTGCTAACTTTGCATTAAAATTTAAATTGTTTCATGTTATGTCTTGAGTTAAAGAATAAAAAGCCTATTAAATCATCGACATCAACGCAATTCCTATCCGTATTCTCATTATAATCGTAATGGATATACCTATTTTCTTTTTGAGAAACGTAAACTCACACTTACTACATTTTTCTATTTTCTATCACCTGCTAACTTTAAATAAAAATTTAAATTGTTTCATGGTATGTCTTGAGTTAAAGAATAAAAAGCCTATTAAATCATCCACATCAACGCAACTCCTATCCGTATTCTCATTATAATCGTAATGGATATACCTATTTTCTTTTTAAGAAACGTAAACTCACACTTACTACGTTTTTCTATTTTCTATCACCTGCTAAATTTGCATTAAAATTTAAATTGTTTCATGTTATGTCTTGAGTTAAAGAATAAAAGACCTATTAAATCATCGACATCAACGCAATTCCTATCCGTATTCTCATTATAATCGTAATGGATATACCTATTTTCTTTTTGAGAAACGTAAACTCACACTTACTACATTTTTCTATTTTCTATCACCTGCTAACTTTAAATTAAAATTTAAATTGTTTCATGGTATGTCTTGAGTTAAAGAATAAAAAGCCTATTAAATCATCGACATCAACGCAATTCCTATCCGTATTCTCATTATAATCGTAATGGATATACCTATTTTCTTTTTAAGAAACGTAAACTCACACTTACTACGTTTTTCTATTTTCTATCACCTGCTAAATTTGCATTAAAATTTAAATTGTTTCATGGTATGTCTTGAGTTAAAGAATAAAAAGCCTATTAAATCATCGACATCAACGCAATTCCTATCCGTATTCTCATTATAATCGTAATGGATATACCTATTTTCTTTTTAAGAAACGTAAACTCACACTTACTACGTTTTTCTATTTTCTATCACCTGCTAACTTTAAATTAAAATTTAAATTGTTTCATGGTATGTCTTGAGTTAAAGAATAAAAAGCCTATTAAATCATCGACATCAACGCAATTCTTATCCGTATTCTCATTATAATCGTAATGGATATACCTATTTTCTTTTTAAGAAACGTAAACTCAAACTTACTACGTTTTTCTATTTTCTATCACCTGCTAACTTTGCATTAAAATTTAAATTGTTTCATGTTATGTCTTGAGTTAAAGAATAAAAAGCCTATTAAATCATCGACATCAACGCAATTCCTATCCGTATTCTCATTATAATCGTAATGGATATACCTATTTTCTTTTTGAGAAACGTAAACTCACACTTACTACATTTTTCTATTTTCTATCACCTGCTAACTTTAAATAAAAATTTAAATTGTTTCATGGTATGTCTTGAGTTAAAGAATAAAAAGCCTATTAAATCATCCACATCAACGCAACTCCTATCCGTATTCTCATTATAATCGTAATGGATATACCTATTTTCTTTTTAAGAAACGTAAACTCACACTTACTACGTTTTTCTATTTTCTATCACCTGCTAAATTTGCATTAAAATTTAAATTGTTTCATGTTATGTCTTGAGTTAAAGAATAAAAGACCTATTAAATCATCGACATCAACGCAATTCCTATCCGTATTCTCATTATAATCGTAATGGATATACCTATTTTCTTTTTGAGAAACGTAAACTCACACTTACTACATTTTTCTATTTTCTATCACCTGCTAACTTTAAATTAAAATTTAAATTGTTTCATGGTATGTCTTGAGTTAAAGAATAAAAAGCCTATTAAATCATCGACATCAACGCAATTCCTATCCGTATTCTCATTATAATCGTAATGGATATACCTATTTTCTTTTTAAGAAACGTAAACTCACACTTACTACGTTTTTCTATTTTCTATCACCTGCTAAATTTGCATTAAAATTTAAATTGTTTCATGGTATGTCTTGAGTTAAAGAATAAAAAGCCTATTAAATCATCGACATCAACGCAATTCCTATCCGTATTCTCATTATAATCGTAATGGATATACCTATTTTCTTTTTAAGAAACGTAAACTCACACTTACTACGTTTTTCTATTTTATATCACCTGCTAACTTTAAATTAAAATTTAAATTGTTTCATGGTATGTCTTGAGTTAAAGAATAAAAAGCCTATTAAATCATCGACATCAACGCAATTCCTATCCGTATTCTCATTATAATCGTAATGGATATACCTATTTTCTTTTAAGAAACGTAAACTCACACTTACTACGTTTTTCTATTTTCTATCACCTGCTAAATTTGCATTAAAATTTAAATTGTTTCATGGTATGTCTTGAGTTAAAGAATAAAAAGCCTATTAAATCATCGACATCAACGCAATTCCTATCCGTATTCTCATTATAATCGTAATGGATATACCTATTTTCTTTTTAAGAAACGTAAACTCACACTTACTACGTTTTTCTATTTTATATCACCTGCTAACTTTAAATTAAAATTTAAATTGTTTCATGGTATGTCTTGAGTTAAAGAATAAAAAGCCTATTAAATCATCGACATCAACGATATTCCTATCCATATTCTCATTATAATTGCAATGGATATACCTATTTTCTTTTTAAGAAACGTATAACGTGATTTCTAGTTAAATTCTTGATTAATGAAGATAAAATAATACTTGGAAAAATATCACCAACGTCGTATTTATAACATGAGCAATATGAGCATGAGCATAGATGTAATCATGGATGGTATTGAATAAAATATAACTTTCCTTTGTTTAGTACAAAGAACTGAATTTGTAAATATTATATAATATATAAAGTTGCTTATTTAAAGATTACGTATCTCAACATATTTAGTATATAATATAATAGCTATATTTTCAATATATTTTCATTTGTTTTATGGTTACATATTGACATCTACCTATTATTGCCCGGGGATGACTATTTCCGTGGTATTTTATATTAATATAGTTATGTTATTTACATAAGATATTCGTACACCTATATTTAATAAACCTACTAAATAATAAAAAATAGTACAACTAAGAATCAGATTAATTAGATAACTATTGGCTCTCAAATATTTTCTAATTTGTCCGCTAATATCTTAACTAAATAGTTAGAATTATTATGTATTCTCACAATTGTTAACCAAAAAATAAATTAGAGTGGTTCACAAACTTTAACACACCTAACTGTGCAATCATCAATCAGCACTGGCATCAAAAATATGAAGATACCGTCGTCATTCATTTTGTATCGTTCGTTCGTATATTTTAAAATATAAATATTTTGCATTATGCGCATCTAAAATATAACCATCGCATCAATCTCATTGATTATTATTTTTTATTTATTCCCTTTCCTCGCACTCTAAGAGGAGACCCGTGCCCATTAGTAGGACTTAGGGTAGATTGAGAAAAGAATAGATATGAAGCATTATACGTACATACTAATCTTAACGGCTAATATTTCAATGCTATTACTAAACTTATGTTAATAATTGTACGTTTACTTTTATTAATCTCGATTGTCTGTTTCTGTTTCGCTGCAAATATTTTTATTAAACTCTATTAATCTGTACCTATCATGTAAATATGTTTATACACTTTCAAAATTAAGAATTATACCTACTAGGTTAAATAAGTACTCATTACTAAATTTCCTTAATGTTATTCCTGTCGTATATAAGATTTGACTCGTAACGTATATGAATCATTTGTTTGATTTAGTTATTTGAAAAATATGATCTATGTAACCTACATATAATGTCAGTATTTATTTTAAATATAACAAGTACTAGATAGATTCTAGATCAAAGCTTTTACAGAGGCAGGCGCGACTAGGAATGTATTTAGATTTAGATATTTCTCTTTTCCAAATAAATTAACACAAATTGCGAAAATGTGAAATCGAAAATAACAGCCAGGAGCAGGAAAAAAAGAATAATACCAAAATATTTCTCTTTGGTTACCTCTTATATTTATTTTTACTTTGATACTTGATAATTGTGCCTAAATTACTTAAATAAATTGACTTTATAATAAGAATCTCAATGATAACTAAATTCATAAGGATATAGGTACTTACATAAAACACAACAGCAAAATGTTTGCTGATCTTTATAAATAATCCAGTTTATTTTTTGATAAATAAGTACTTGTATAATATTCATAAGTATAAGAAGTATTTTATTCTGTGTTTTCTACATCTTCATATATTTAAGCAAAATAATATTCACTCCCTCATTCATCACCAGATCTTCAATCCTGTACGCGATTAACTTGAAATTAGGCATTTTATTATTTTTTGAACGTAAACACTCACTAAGAACGCATATTAAACAAATTCAAAACCCATTTTTTTCTCTGGAATAAAGATAATCTAATTCAACGAGGATTAAATTATAAAAAATATATTGATATTAACTATTAAAAAATATATTGATTCGTAGATGTAAATATTATTAGCCATATCGTGTAATCAAAACAATCGTATATTATATAATCTAATTTCAATCATTTAAATAATTAACCAGACATTCATGTAATGATCTTAGAAAAAGGGCTGGCAAAACTATGACTACCTATGACTATGACGAAGTTAGAGGCACTAAACATACTTGAACTATTTACAAACCATTTTTACAAACAACTGACTCCGTTCAATATAATTTAGTCACAAAATATCACTGTACATCACCCACATGCACGACACAAATAGAAACCAACTACAAACTGAAAAATCATCTATTTATACATGGATTAAACACTTTAAGCCATTAATTAATTTTTCCGCACACAAAACAAAGAATTTAAATGTATTAAAAACTCCACTTCACAGAACTTAGCCCTACGTAAATTGCTTGGTTTACTACAACACTTCATCACAAACTTTGACACTCTTAACAAAATACCCTACACAGTTTTTCATATTTCGATCTTCAATCAAATTCGAACGTATAAATCAGAATACAGAGATAATCTACACGTACACAAAAACAAAAACATACAAGATAGTAAAAAAAAAAAAATTTACTAAATATCATAATTAACTGAAATCTCACTAAAGACGTTCCCATCCTTATTGCGAGATTGAACTTTTCATTAACTATTTTCTTTGGAAATTTAAATATATTAATGATAGTTTATTTTTGTAACATCCAGATTACTAACACCATAACTCCTACTTATTTATTGACTTGCAGTAATTTATTTAATACATATATATCCTGTACAGTAATTTGTCTGTTATGTGTTTCTATGTGCAATTTATTAAAAATATCCGGTTCAAGTTCTATGTGTATTGTACTTGGTTATCTTTCTTGATATCAACATTATGTTTATAATATTCTAAGATAATCTATTTATTAGTCTTACAGAAGTCTCATTATGTCGAGCATCTTAAATATCCTATTTCCATTTATCTTTATCGAGTAATCTAATGATTACTATACGTTTTACATTTATTTATAGACATTGTATTTTAATTTGTTAAGCAGTACAGGTATTGTATTATTGTTTAACAATATTTACCGGTATTCTGTCGATTTTAGTTTTAATAATCTATATGTATATTTTTTATGTATTACATAATCATCAGGTACCATACGGTACCTATATATCGGTACCTACCCTGTTTCTTTTTAATCATTTTTAAGGATATTCTATTTCTGTTTATATAATCTGTTATAGATCTGATGTAGATATCCTATTTTCATATATCAAGCAGTATAGGTCTGTAAACTATTTCTTTTAATTGTTAACCGATTCTGTTTTATTTTAGTAATCCTTATGGATATTCTAGTTTTGTTTATTTAATCTGTATAGATATCCTATTTTCATATGTCAAGCAGAATAGGTATCCCATTTCAATTAATATTTTTTGCCGATATTCTGTTTCATTTTAGTAATATTCATGGATATTTTATTTCTATAAATCTGTTTAGATATCCTATTTCCATATGTCAGGCAGTATAGGTCTGTATCCTATTTCTATTAATAGTTTACCGATATTCTGTTTTATTTAAGTAATCTTTATGGATAATCTATTACTAAATAAATCTGTTTAGATATCCTATTTTCATATGTCAGGCAGTTTAGGTCTGTATCCTATTTCTATTAATAGTTTACCGATATTCTGTTTTATTTTAATAATCTTTATGGATATTCTATTGTTGTTTATTTAATCTGAATAGATATCCTATTTTCATACGTCAAGCAGTATACGTAACCCATTTCTATTTCGTAATCATTACCGATATTTTGTTTTTTATTAGTAGTCTCTATGGATATTCTATTTTTGTTTATTTAATCTGAATAGATATCCTATTTTCATATTTCAAGCAGAATAGGTATCCTATTTCAATTAATATTTTTACCAATATTCTGTTTCATTTTAGTAATCTTCATGGATATTCTATATCTGTTTATATATCCTATTTTCATATGGGTCTGTATCCTATTTCTATTAATAGTTTACCGATATTCTGTTTTATTTTAATAATCTTTATGGATAATCTATTTCTAATTATTTAATCTGTATACATATCCTATTTTCATACGTCAAGCAGTATAGGTATCCTTTTTTATATTACGTCATCATTATCGATATTTTTTTTTATATTAGTAGTCTTTATGGATATTCAATTTCTGTTTATTTAATCTGTATATATATATATATATATATATTATTTCTATAAGTCAAGCAGTATAGGTATCCTGTTTCTCTCTATGTATATTCTATTTATGTTTATATCATCTGTATAGATATCCTATTTCTATTAATAATATTTACCGATATTCTGTTTCATTTTAGTAATCTTTGTGGAAATTCTATTTCTGATTTTTTGATCTGTATAAATATCCTATTCCTATGAATAATATTTGTCGATATTCTGATCCATTTTTGTAATCTTCATAGATATTCTATTTCTGGTTATTTAATCTGTATAGATATCCTATTTCTATACGTCAAGCAGTATAAGTATCCTATTCTTATTAATAATATTTGTCGATATTCTGATCCATTTTAGTAATTTTCATAGATATTCTATTTCTGTTTATTTAATCTGTATAGATATCCCATTTCTATATGTCAAGCAGTATAGGTATCCTATTCCTATTAATAATATTTGGTGATATTCTGATCCATTTTAGTAATCTTCATAGATATTCTATTTCTGTTTATTTAATCTGTATAGATATCCTATTTCTATATGTCGAGCAGTATAAGTATCCTATTCCTATTAATAATATTTGTCGATATTCTGATCCGTTTTAGTAATCTTCATAGATATTCTATTTCTGTTTATTTAATATGTATAGATTTCCTATTTCTATATGTCAAGCAGTATAGGTATCCTATTCCTATTAATAATATTTGCTAATATTCTGTTTTATTTAAGTAATCTTCATAGATATTCTATTTCTGTTTATTTAATCTGTATTTATATAACTTTTAATATAAAAATACCTAAGTACGACCAATATGTAGAACCTGCTAAATCCTAAGATCATTTTTTTTGTTAAGTTTTTCTACGATCGTCTGTTAATTTATATACTTAAAATATATATTTAAAAAAATCTTGTCTAAATTTAAATAAACCTATTTAAGTTTATTTAGCATGTAGTTATAAAAATAGTTTTTATTTTAGAGAAATTCTAACCGAGTCACATCTCAAATAATGAATGGTTATAATTATCAGAGCTTTAATGGTACCTACCTATTAAGTACTTATTTACACACACCTACCTACCTATTAAGTACCTACTTATTTCGTTGTTCAAAAATAATCTAACAGATAAATAAAATAAAAACTACTTTTTTACCTATTATACTTATTCCAAGTGTTTTTTTTTATACTACGTGTGTGTCTAATAAGTATACGGCCCACCTGATGGTAAGCGGTTACCGTAGCCTATAGTTTCAGAGGCAACACTCGCGCTTCGCTAATACCAAGGAACGGGATACGAACGAAAAGAGGAGGAATGACATTTGAAGAGGATAGGGAGGATAATAAGTAGAGGCTATCCTCTACTTATGATCCTTAAAGATAACATAGAGAGGATAGGAAAGATAATCCAAAGGATAGGGAGGGGATTTTTTATTAGTATATTGAAATTTCAATTAATTAATAAATATAAAAAATAACTCATAAAAGATCAAATTAAAAATAAAAACTGAAACTAAAATAAGTATCCTCTAAAAAAAAACTTAGTTCTTAAATCTTTTCTAAAAATAGTGTTGTAAGAAGTTATACTTTTTGATGTCGTTCAAAAAATCATAATAAGTTTTTGTGCGTAATTTTCTGGTAAATAGGATCTTATTTTCTAAATCTTTGGTGGGCAGTTTATTATAGAAAATATATTAATATAAGTCTTCGGTTTTCTGTGTATGTTGAATGCTTGAATGATTCCTTGCCTGTATATGTTCCTATATAAATATTGTAAGATTTTTCAAAATCGTAATGGCAATTTATAAAAAAAAAAAAATTATATAGGTACTAGCTGACCCGACAAACGTTGTTTTGCCATATAAATTATTACTAGAGAACTTTTAGGGAACTCCTAGCTTAAAAAAAAATAACTAACTTATGTCATCATATTATTATATATCATAACAAAAATATAATAAAAATTTGGTCCAAAAAAAAAAGATAAGATTTTGGGGTGGACCACCCTTATCACTTAGGGGTTTGAAAAATAGTTTACATCCTATTCTTAGACCTACTGAATATACACACAAAATTTCATAAAAATCGGTCAAGCCGTTTCGTAGGAGAATGGCGACAAACACTGTGACACGAGAATTTTATATATTAGATGCTTTGTTTTTTTTTTGTAATGGTCGCTTTATAAAAGACTGTTCTATATGGCTGCCTCCCTACTGCAGCGCATCACTAATGTTTGCTGAAGCTCATACAGATGGCTATCAAGCTGTAATTAGAAAAAAAAGTAGCGTGTTTATTAAGACGTGTAAGAGACAGCAGCAACAGCATCCTTGGGATGATTGCCTCCCGCTCAGACTGTCCGATCCAACACTAATGGATTAGAATTATTACAGGACAAAGCTGACATTTTAATTAATGGATTTTCTATTAGTAATTGGTGATTTATATAATGATTTTATTTTTATTAACAGAATTAATTTTTAAATATTGTACCTATAATTAATGTTATTGAATCAATTCTATATTTACTTGTACCTATGTCTATTCTGTTGCTAATTTTATTATTGTCTTATGTAGTATTCCTAGTATAATTTTAATTTATTGCTATTAATTGTGACAATACTAAGCTTATATATAGATTTTATATCTGAAATAAATGTAAAATAATAATATACTCGACTAAGAATATTATTATATTTATTGAAATATCTCTGAGAGCATATTTTGTCCAATAGTCTAATAGAAGCGAAATAAAACTGCAAAGTTTGAAGCATGTTTTTAAAAATTACCCTGTTTAAATACACCAAATCTAACCACCACCAAAGCACGCCAAAGCATGTGCTTAACGCGTCAGACAAATAATTTGAATTAATAAATAGTGTACTAAACACACAAAGCCATCAAATATATACGGCGTGCGTGTACGCTTAATAAAATGTGTAACTGCAAACTTTTCGGAAACAACAAAAAAAAAACATTTCGTATTTTACTGAATATTCAAGTTTTTCCATAGTTTAGTCAGTAATGCATTTTTACTCCTTTTTCTTTTGATATCTTAATAGCTTCTAGCTACAGCCAAAGTATCTAAACTTTTATCTGAAAATCTATAATTTGTGGTCGGTATATCATCAGATGTCATTGATCAATAAATCTATTAAGTAACAATATTTCTCCTTTCACATATCTTAACTTTTATTATATTTATTATAAACCTTGAAATAAATCAGGTTATTTATTTTACGCACCTACATTGGCGTAGAATACTTTATTTTTATCTTCTCTTACATCGTTAAAATTTTATTTACATTTATAGACCCTATATTATTTTATAAATGAGTAATTAAGAAATTATAAATATTAAATATTTTTAATAAGTATCACAATATTCAGCCGTCGCAGCGACATTTTAATAATGTTCATAACTAAATAAAATTATCAAAAAAGTAAATTCACACGGAAAAACTTTTATTAATAAATTTCAATGATATTATCATTTTTATATATTATTTGAAGTTATAAAATAAAATTTAATCAATAAAGGCAGATACCATAAATATTAATTACCTTATTATAGTTTAATAACCATTTACTTATTGAATAATAAGGTTTGCGTAGCAGTAAGTATATCTTCTGTTTTAAATATAAATTCTGTTCAACTTATATACAACCCATTAGGGCCAATGGTTTAGATATACGGGAACTATGCAAAAAAAAAAACACTTTTCGATTAGCATTTCTATTTCTTTTTCTAATATACACAGCTCATAATATCGTCTTTTAGGTACTCCATAAATTATTAAAAATATTCATATAGGTACTATACGCATGGTAATGTTAACGTATTATTTTTTACAAATAATGGCCTACAGCTACATAACGCCATATTAATAACGCTCTCCGTAATTAATTTATCAGTTCCTGTAAATATAAACGATCTATCATCAGCGAATAGTTTTATAAGTGTCAGTAGTTTACTGAAAAAACGCTATTTTATATATTGTATTTTGTATTTGTATAGTTTAATGTGTTGAATAAAACGTGTCCTACGATCATTTAATCTGGATGAGATGTATTTTATTATAATTTTGATCCTTTGTACAGAAAATACATGTTCTACGATAAATTACTCTGGGTGTATTTTGTTTCATTATGGTTTCGATATTCATAGAAAAGTCATGTTATGAAAATGGTTATAGCAATTACTCTGAATGTGTTCTATTTATATTATAGTTCAATATAGATTTGTAGGGTTCCTACTACCAGTGCTATGTTCTTTCATTATAATTTAGATACTTATTTATAGAAAATGTACGTCCTATGATGAATTACTCTGGATATAGCCAATTTTATTATTGATTAGACATTGATATAAAGTGTGCTTCCTACGGTTAATTACTTTGGATATGCTATATTTTACTATAGTTTAGATATATATAGAAAACGTACGTCATACGACAAATATACACGTATTTTACCACAGATTAGAGATTTATAGACACTGTAGGTACCTCCTACGATCAATTATTCTAGATGTGCTGTATTTTACTATTGTTTACATATATGTAGAAAATGTACGTCCTACGACAAATAAACACGTATTTTATTATAGATTAGACACTTATGAAAACTGTACGTCCTACGGTAAATTTCCCTGGATTTACTATATTTAGTTTTACGATAAATATTCACGTATTTTATTATAGATTAGATATGTGTAGAAACTGTACCTCCTACAATCAAATACTCTGGATATGCAAACTTTTACTATAGTTTAGATATATGTAGTAAATGTTAGTTCTACGATAAATATTCACGTATTTTATTATAGATTAGACATTTAAAGAAACTGTACCTCCTACGATTAATTACTCGGGATGTGCTGTATTTTACTATAGTTTAGATATATGTAGAAAATGTACGTCCTACGATAAATAAATACGTATTTTATTATACATTAGATATTTATAGAAACTGTAAGTCCTACGATCAATTACTCTGGATGTACTCTATTTTATTATAGATTAGACATAGACATTTATAAAAACTGACAAAAACGAAACATCCTACGGTAAATTTCCCTGGATTTACTATATTTTATTATAGATTAAATATTTATAGAAAATATATTTCCTACGATCAATTTATCTGGATATTCTGTTATGTATTATAATTTAGATACTTATTTATAGAAAATATACGTCTTATGAACTACTCTGGTCGTGCTCTATTTTTGCTATATTTTACGATGTTGTCAAAAATGTACGTCCTACGATCAGTTACTGTGTATGTACTCTACTCTTATTATAGATTCGACATTTAGAAAATTGATTTCTCATAAACAAATACTATGAATGTGTTCTATATTCTATTATAGTTTAGATATTTATAGAAAATGTACGACCTACAATTAATCACTCTGAATGAGGTATATTTTATTATTGTCTAGATATTTTTCGAAAATGTACGTGCCACGATTAAATACTCTGGATGTAGCTACTCTATTTTATAATGGTTTAGCTATCTATAGAAAATGAATGCCCTACTATCAATCACTCCAAATGAGCTATAATTTATTATAGTTTAAATATTTATAAAAAATCTACGTCCTACGACTAAATACTCTAGGTGTACGTTATATTATTATGGTTTAGATATTTATAAAAAATGTACGTCCTACGATACATTACTCCGGATGTGCTATCTTTTATTAAAGTTTCTAAACTATACGACCTACGATCAATTAATTACTCTGAATGAGCTATATTTTAATAATAGTCTTGATAGTTATAGACATAGTACGTCATACGAGCAATTACTATAAACCAGCTGCATTTTATTATACTCTGGATATTAATATAAAATGTGCGTCCTACAATCAATTACTCCACATATGCTATATTTTTATTATAGATAAAACATTTCTAGAAACTGGGTGACCTATGATCTGTTACTATGGATATTTTATATTTTATTATAATATAGATACTTATTTATAGAAAATATACGTCCTAAGATAAATTACTCTAGATAAACTCCATTTTAATGTAGATTAGTTATTTATAGAAACTGTACCTGAGATCAATTACTCTGGATATACTATATTTTACTATAGTTTTATGTAGAAAATGTAGGACCTACGATAAAATGTATACGTATTTTATTATAAATTAGGTATCTATAGAAACTGTAATCCCTACGATCAGTTACTCTGGATATGCTGTATTTTATTATATTCTAGATACTTTCTTCAGAAAATGTACGTTCTACGATCAATTACTCTGGATGCACTCTATTTTATTATAAATTAGACATTTATAAAAACTATACGTCCTACGATAAATATTCCTGGATTTACTATATTTAGTTATAGATTAAATATTTATAGAAAATATACTTCCTACGATGAATTACTCTGGATATCTATTTTGTATTATAATACTTTCTGGTATTTACGCGAATGTTACACATTTTGAAATAAAACTACGTTTAACAATCCTCAATCCTCGCAAAAGAACATCGATATCACACTAGAATGATACGTGAGGCTATTAAAATTAAGAAACATCCCAATTTCAATAGAGAACACGGCTGGGTCTTACCATCAAGCTGGAATCCAGTGATAGGCATCAACAAACAGAATACAAGAAGGCACACCACAAGATTGCAAGACACAGTTAGCGCTTATTGTGTAGATAAAATCCACAGTAGTGATTAGTTTTTGCCTTTTAAAAGTTTTAAACTTAATTCAGCTCTCAGTAATTCCGTACAAAATTTAATAATCCATAACAGTTGTTGTCTACTGAGTTTTCTGACCGGATCTTTCTCAGTCAGGCCGCGTTCCGGTCCGGTGGTAGCTTTTTAGTCTTAGCTTTTGGGCAATATCAATATATTTAATAACATAAACTAATAACCAAGATTGTCGTCTTACTGGTAGTAATTGGTACTTTGTGGTAGAATTTTTGAGCACTAAATAAAAACAAAATTTTATAGTTTAAAGGGGAGTATTATACCCATTTTAATATACTAACTTAAAGTCTCCTACATTGTAAGCATAAAAAATTTAAAGTAGATAATTTCACTGTGTTTCTAAACGAATATTAGGTGGGTTAAAATAAATAAACCAAAAATTTTGTAAAATCATATACTGTGGGTAGATGAAACCGTTGAAATAACATATCAGCCTTGGACGTCTATCATCTAAGTCCACCCATGATCATGAATGCTGTAAAGTATTCGAAATGTCGGGGTAGTAAAAAAAACAAATAAACGCGATAGATTCCGTAAACGTAGTTTTATTTCAAAATTGTATTTTAATTTAGATACTTCTTTACTTTTTTATAGAAAATGTACATCTTATGATAAACTACTCTGGTCGTGCTCTATTTTCATTATACTTTACGACGTTGTCGAAAATGTACGTCCTACGATCAATTACTTCGTATGTTTTCTACTTTTTGTAGTTTCGACGTTTATAGAAAATTGATGTTGTATAATTAAATACTCTTAATGTGTTCTATATTTTATTATAGTTTAGATATTTGTAGAAAATGTACGATCTACGATCAATAACTCTGAATGATGATATAGTTTATAAGATGCTATATTTTATTATAGTTTAAATATTTATAAAAAATCTACTTCCTGCGGCTAAATACTCTAGATGTACTTTATATTATTATGGTTTAGATATTTATAGAAAATGTACGTCCTACGATCAATTACTTCGTATCTTCTCTAATTTTTGTAGTTTCGACGTATATAGAAAATTGATGTTCTATAATTAAATACTCTGAATATGTTCTATATTTTATTATAGTCTAGATATTTTTAGAAAATGTACGTCCTACGATTAAATACTCTGGATGTAGGTACTCTATTTTATAATGGTTTAGATATTTATAGAAGATGTACGCCATACGATCAATCACTCTGAATGATGATATAGTTTGAAAATGCTATATTTTATTATAGTTTAAATATTTATAAAAAATCTACGTCCTACGGCTAGATACTCTAGATGTGCTTTATATTATTATGGTTTAGATATTTATAGAAAATGTACGTCCTATGATCAATTACTTCGTATGTTCTCTACTTTTTGTAGTTTAGACATTTACAGAAAATTGATGTTCTATAATTCAATACTCTGAATGTGTTCTATATTTTATTATAGTTTAGATATTTGTAAAAAATGTATGACCTACGATCAATCACTCTGAATGAGGTATCTTTTATTATAGTCTAGATATTTTTAGAAAATGTACGTCCTACGATTAAATACTCTGGATGTAGGTACTCTATTTTATAGAAGTTTAGATATTTATAGAAGATGTACGCCCTATGATCAATCACTCTGAATGATTTTATAAGATGCTATATTTCATTATAGTTTAAATATTTATAAAAAATCTACGTCCTACGGCTAAATACTCTAGATGTACTTTATATTATTATGGTTTAGATATTTATAGAAAATGTACGTCCTACGATCAATTACTTCGTATGTTCTCTACTTTTTGTAGTTTAGACATTTACAGAAAATTGATGTTCTATAATTCAATACTCTGAATGTGTTCTATATTTTATTATAGTTTAGATATTTGTAGAAAATGTACGACCTACGATCAATCACTCTGAATGAGGTATCTTTTATTATAGTCTAGATATTTTTAGAAAATGTACGTCCTACGATTAAATACTCTGGATGTAGGTACTCTATTTTATGATGGCTTAGATATTTACAGAAGATGTACGCCATACGATCAATCACTCTGAATGATGATATAGTTTGAAGATGCTATATTTTATTATACTTTAAATATTTATAAAAAGCTACGTCCTACGGCTAAATACTCTAGATGTACTTTATATTATTATGATTTAGATATTTATAGAAAATGTACGTCCTACGATACATTACTCCGGGTGTGCTATATTTTATTAAAGTTTATATTATATTTATAAAAACCTACGATTGATTACTTCAAATGTAGGTACTCTATTTTTATAGTTAGAACATCTAAGAAAATGTCTACATTTCTCCTCATAATAATGTACCGTCTACCAAAATATTATATTTTAGTTATATTTTAAGCATAATAAGCGTCGACGTAATTTATTAATATTATGTTTAAAATAAAATGTGGACAATTCCATAATTAAAATTGGTTTAGTAGAAATAGAAGCCAGCTAACAGCAAATATCAATCATATTAAACGCGTATTGCTATTTTCTACTCCACTTTCTATATTTTATGCAATTTATCAAATGGTTTACATACATAGGCATAATCCGAGCAGTTTACAACGATGATAAGATATTATTTGAAATAGATTATCCAAAAATTCAACACAACTGTAGGAAGGAAGGAAAGTGCTTAAAGATTAATATTTCCACCAAATTATAACCTAATATTTCTAATTTTCTGACTATATGTCTTTATAAAAAAAAAACAACTAACAATACCCATTATGTATAAAATTGTTATAGTTTAGCCTTTCTTGTCTACACTGTATTTGCTTATGTTCTGCCTGAAAACCATGACTTTAGTAGGAACCCGAACACGTCTTGTTCACGGACTGTCTGATTTCATTGGATATGTCAATATGCCTTTGTAATATCTAACCAGCACTCTAACAAAAGCAGCCATTAGCTAAATTAAAATAGTCTTGGTACCGTCTATCTACTTCATCTGTTTTATACTTTTAAACTAATATAATGCGGTGCAATACCAACTTTTTAAGCACCTACCTGCCTACAAAGGCATAGCTAGAATAAAACCTACTTGCTCTATTAAGTTCAAAATTAACTTATTTATATCTTTTCACAGCTGCCCTAAAGGCCCGTGCATGGCAGTATTAATAAATTGATAATGCATGTACTTTGCTATTTTATTTAATATCATTCTGTCATCGAATAAAATTACTATGCATTCTTTCGTAGAAAAACCTTGCAATATAAGTACCTACTATATCTAGTAGATAATACGAAGTTTAGTTATCATAATATGGTAAGGTAATTGAAACACTAAAGAAAACAAAGCATTTATTTTATAGGAGACATACGAGCACTGCACATACTGCATTGGAACAATGAATGACGTACCTAATACATATATACTGCATAGATAATTAAATTCTCCGACCATACTTACTGATAGATTAGTACATAATATAATTGCAATAATCTGAAAGGAAATAATTAATTAACCATAACATCCTTTAATGATTAATTCTACAAACTCAATTGTTAATTCGATTGGAAAACACCACAAGGCCAATTACGACGGCCATTTTAAATTGCCATGTCAACAATAGTCAAGTTTTTATACCGGTAGAGTCCGATTTTTTAACGCCTGAAGTAGTTTCTCGTATTGTAAATTTGTAATTACGAAAATATCAAGGTTGTACCTAGAGCAATAACTGCTTATAATAAAATAATTATATTCCGCTTTACGATCTTATTTCATGATCATAACGAATAGCAGTAAATTGTTAGGTACCAAAACATAACGATCTCGATGCATAGCTATTTTTAATTAAAAAAAGAAAAATATAATTTACTAATGATAGAGCTATCCGACTTACGTTACGTTACGAATGGAAAATTCCGGAGTAAAACAATGTGCATTGTACCTACTTACTGCAGATAAACCAAATAAAGACGGTAAAATTCCATTATGATGTCGATCGACCTGTGCCTAATTGCGCAGTTGAGATATAGTGAGAACCAGCATTGTTTCCAATTCTTTTCTTCAGTTTTACTAAAAATCCTAGAAAATAGTTTAGTAGGCACCTAAAACCTAAAAATAGGTATTAAACTAATACCTAAAAACCTACCTAATACCTACCTAAATACATCACCAGACTTATTTCCCTACGTTTATGATATATCAGCAATGTCAACGGGTTATTTAGCAATTATTGAATAAAAGATAATATCCAACTCTAATAAATTACTATCTCAACAGCTGTTATGATAATCGATTATATCATTTCATAATAAACAAACGCGAAGGTCAAAACCGACGCCATTTTGCCTTGTCGGCAAAATGTACTTGCAACTTTTACAGATTCTACACTTCATGATTTAATACCAATTAATGCGCAAATATTCAAGACCATGGTTTTAAACTAAAGAAAATAATTTACTTAAACTACAGATAAAACTATGAAACGTCTCAAAATAACACACAACCACATCATGGCGAACTGTGACGCAATAACACTATACTTAGTTTATTTAAAAGTACAACTCTGAAAAACTACCTAATTTGAAGAAAAAGAACAAAAGAGAGCCTTACCTTACATTTTTATCCTTATTAGTCTTCCCCTGCTCTATAAACTCAAAATTAAGAGGATCTACGCAGTATTCGTCAACCGGGCGATGACTCCGCCATCTTATGAGCTAACGGGACTTGCCACCTCTTTATAATTACTTTCCGTAGGTTCTGGTAACGTAATATACATTTTAATACTATTTTCTACTTTTAGTAACCTACATTGTAGAGCTGTTTGATCCTATTACTACTCTCTCCTATAATACATGGTCTATCTAACCTCACCACTAGATTTGGAAAAGGTATGTTGCAGGAAACCCCCGCGCTACAGTTTATATAGACTACACGTCATCTGCAGACCCCCTCAATCCGCAGTATAACATGGCAAAGCTAAAAATGTTTCAAAGCCATATTTTTACGTAGCACACAAATAAGCAATTCAACATAGCAGTGTAGCATATCTAGAATGTTCTTTGCTGTGTGGAAAGAGACGACTATACGAGATGAATAAGGATAGCAAAACAGGGAGGATGAACATTCTAGAACATCGTCTCCCCTATTGATCGTGTAGCACAAAGAGTGAAAGAGAAAGATAGCGAATGAAATGAGAGGACAATATTAATTTAGAATGTTCTCGAATAATAAATGGGATCAATGATACCAGTGTTAAGGCTTTCATTTACCTTTTAGTTACATACACCATAAGAGCAATTAGAAAAAAAGACTTCTATGAGAAATCATATGAATTTCAGATCAGGGATTGTTAGACATTACTAAGCAATAATCCCAAGAAATATCATTAAGTTAGTAAATACGATGTATAATATGGAGATCGTAGCGAAATAAAATTGAACCTATTACTCTAAGTACTCTAAGTAATATACAAAAAAGGTCATGACGTTAAAATAGCTGATGTATAAGTATAATTGAATTATTCAGTGAAGTAGCATAGGTACTTGTCGCACGGTGTATAGGCAAATATTTTTTCGCTCCCTTATTTAGTTATTAAATCTCAAAACCTAAATAATTGTCAGAAAAGCAGAAATGAATTGTATAGCAAAAAAACGTAATTATACCTAATCAATTGATTATTTATTTTACTGTTACTGCGATATGATCTTTTGATTTTTTTATTGATTGTGAAGTCTTGCTCCAAAAAGTGCCAACCTGCATACTACACCAACTAACACCTAACCAAACTTCTACAAAACCCTAATTTTTCCCTAATTAAAGGGTTATTTCTATGTCTGGCATTACAACGTAGATGCCTGCTCTTTCACTCATAATACGACCACCCACCTCTCGCTCTTGCGACGTCCGCCGATACACTTCGGCGAGCACCTCCGCCTCCAAGTCCCACGGGGGGGTTCCGGCCAACGCGCAGGCCGCTTCCGTCGACACCGTGCGGTATCCACGTATGAGCCTGGACGCGACGACTCTTTGTGGTCTCCACAGAAGAGCCCTGTTCGGCACGTCCAGGCACTCCGCCCACACAGGTGCACCGTACAGCGCCATCGACCGGACTACCCCCGCATAAAGCCGTCGGCACGCATTGTTGGGTCCGCCCATATTCGGCAGAAGCCGTGCAAGGGCGGACGCTGCGCCGACTAGCCTCGGGGACAGTTGGCGGAAGTGCTCGCGAAAGCGCCACCGCCCATCCAGCACCAGGCCCAGATACTTGATCTGGGCCTTCACCCCAATTTGGACCCCGTCCACCGTGATTGAGGCGCCAGCAGGTGGCCGACGTCGGGGCCCATGGAAAAGTAGGGCCTCCGACTTGTCCAGGGCCACCCTAAGCCCCAGCGCCCCGATCCTCCTGACCACCTCCGAGGTCCCTAAGGTGGCCAGGAACGCCGCTTCCTCGAAGTTTCCGCCCCGGGCCACGACCAGCGTGTCATCCGCATAGCAGATGACCGCCAGCCCAGGGGGGAGCCGACATCGTAGTACCCAGTCGTAACCGATGTCCCACAGGAGCGGCCCTAGAACCGAACCCTGCGGGACACCGCACGACATGGGTCTCCTCACAACGTCCCCTATGCGGCTCTCATAGAGAACGCTGCGGCCCTCAAGATAGTCCGCCACCAGCCGCCTCAGGTATGCAGGCACCCCGTGATACTGGAGCGCCTCCCTGATGCAGCTGAATGGCAGACTATTGAATGCGTTGGCGATGTCGAGCGACACCGCCAACAGCACTCCACCGCCAGCGACGACCGCCGCGGACGCGGCCCTCAGGCGCATAATCGCGCCGACCGTCGAACGACCAGCCCGAAAGCCGAACTCCTAACCATATACCCTATCGTTCGGGACAAACAGCAGGGCAGTGCTAGAGGCCATCACCCACTAAAATAAACCAACGTGCGCCGTCTCTTACCTGAAAGATCAAAATGTGAAAATGTGACAAAGTAACAAATGATGTAAAAAGTTTTGAAATACTACGTTTAAAGATTCTATCGTGTTTACTTGATTTTATACTATCCCGACGTTTCGAATACTTTACAGCATTCATGATCACGGGTGGACTTAGATGATAGACGTCCAAGGCTGATATGTTATTTCAACGGTTTCATCTACCCACAGTATATGATTTTATAAAATTTTTGGTTTATTTTTAATATTCGTTTAGAAACACAGTGAAAATAATATAACAGTAAAAATGTTTTATTTAGTGCTCAAAAAAAGTAGTGATTAGTTTTTGCCTTTTTAATAAATTTATTCTTAATTAGCTCTCAGTAATTCCGTACAAAATTTAATAATCCATAACAGTTGTTGCCTACTGAGTTTTCTGGCCGGATCATACTCAGTAAGGCCGCGTTCCGATCCGGTGGTAGTTTTTTAGTCTTAGCTTTTGGCAAAATCAATATATTTAATAATATAAACTAATAACCAAGATTGTCTTCTTACTGGTAGTAATTGGTAGTTTGTGGTAGAATTTTTGAGCACTAAATAAAAGCAAAATTTTGCAGTTTAATGAGGAGTATTATACTCATTTTAATATACTAACTTAAAGTTTCATACATTGTAAGCATAAAAAATGTTGAAGTAGATATTTTCACAGTGTTTCTAAACGAATATTATGTGGGTTAAAATAAATAAACCAAAAATTTTGTAAAATCATATACTGTGGGTAGATGAAACCGTTGAAATAACATATCAGCCTTGGACGTCTATCATCTAAGTCCAACCGTGATCATGAATGCTGTAAAGTATTCGAAACGTCGGGATAGTATAAAATCAAGTAAACGCGATAGAATCCGTAAACGTAGTTTTATTTCAAAATGTGTAACATTCGCGTAAATATCAGAAAGTATTATGTAAAAAGTTATCAGTGCCGGATTAAGGTTACTTGATGCCGTAAGCAATCTTACCCTGTGGGCCCCCCTATCCTTAAAAGTGAACGTAAAAGAATTAATTTAAAAAAATGTTAAACGTATCGTAGGTAGAAATCGTAGGTATCTCTGTGTTGTTACACAGCCAACATAATTATGTATTCGTCACATTTGACCGTGGGTGGGAATTTTGAAATTGTTTTAACATCCATGTGCTGGTTTTTTTTTCCCGTCGCCCCTAGACGGGATGCCCTAAGCAATTGCTCAAATAGCAGGTTAATCCAGGACTGAAAGTTATTGATAGCTACTTACTTTGCAACAGAAAGTGTGGGCTTCGCCCAACACAGTAAGAAACGGTGTGATATGGAAATTGCTAGCTCCAAGTATTGCTGTTAAGCGTCTATAGTCGCGAGCGGACGGGTGTTGCAGGAGGCGCGGGTACCCTCCTGCAACACCCGTCCAAACCGCGATACCCGCTCTTAACTATTATTTTATTTCTGTTCTATGGGTTTTCCAATACTACCTACTACGAATACCTGAAAAATGTCTCTAATGCGAAAAAGGTTAAAATGTAGCGGCCACCGACTGCAGTTGACTGTCACTTTCACTATTTTAATCGGATTTTAGCTCAAAAAGAATCTCATGCTCTTGCTTAAGTATCATTATTTTGAGAGTCTGGCAATGCATAACAAAACAAAAGTATCAGTTTACGATAGCTCCTCTATAATTAACAAGAACTTATCTAGTCATTCCATTATTACAGTAATTTGAAATCGTCCTTTCTTGCCGCCAATAGTCTAACTCTAAAGCTTGTGAAGTTAGTCAAGTCAAGACATATTCTATAGTGCTGCGTATTTCTTAGTACTGTTATGTGTTTAGTAGTTGTTTCATAATTACATGCGTTTATAGTAGATATTTTCAATATTAATTTTTTTTTGCTTATTATTATATATTTATGTTTGTTTCTGTTAATAATAATAATGTTTTGAATCTGTAGCAAACCGCAAAAAAAGTTTGTGATTCTGTAATTGTCTGACGTTTATCAGGTAATATAAAAGTTCGCAGCTGTGTCTGTATCTGTCTAAATTACTATCCATCCATCCATCCATCCATCAGGCTTTCATTGTCCACTGTTGGACATAGGCCTCCCCAAGAAGATGGATGGATGGATTGATGACTGTTAAAGCAGTGAAAGTTTGTATCTTCTGAACTACGATTCTTTCAAATAACCAGGTAGTGGAAATGACTTTAGTCGATAATACAAAAAAGGAAGGATAATAAAAGATATTGGTTAAAAAATGGGTATTGTGGGGAAAAAATATCTCATTTAAATACATTTAATGTTTTATTTATACTTGCGTTCTCTTTATTATTATTTTTAAGTAATAGAAATATATAACGACGATATTCCGTAGCGCAGTGGATAAATCAGTCTAGTGGTACATATGGAAGTCACAATGAAAGTTCCTACAAAATATAAAATGGATTGATGTAAATGCCTGATAAATATTTTTATTGCTTTCGAAATAGTTTCCGTTTCTTTTTAAGAAGCTTTTGAGCACTGCTGTCTAACATTTTCCAAGACAACTGGTAAATAATTGCTGACATACCATCTGTAGTAACAGTCCTTTTATCTTCCAGGATTATTGTTGAGAAATTACCTTTTGCTATCAAATCTTCGAATGGAAACATCCATTGTGCAAATTATCTTTTGTGTTTAAATTATGTTCTGTGACGATGTCGTACACAGCATTCGAGTTACATCCGTCATACTTTTCGTGCATTGAGTGACACCAATCCAAACGACAGCGTTATTGATTTTCGTCAAATTATGAGGTATCGATCGAAATATGAGGGCTTATTGTTCATGTAACAACAACAATTATGAATTGACATAATATGAATTCATTACACATTTACAGCTTCCCAAAGAGTTTCTAATTAAAAATATAATTAAATATAAATGAAATGATTTACCAATTGAATTAGTAAAGCATCTGGACGGTATCCAGAAGATGCAGGTTCAAATCCTGCTCCTGACTGTTATTTTCGATTTCACATTTTTCACTTTGTGTTTAATGTATAGTGCTAAGCATGACAAATGCTAAAAATATATATAAAAATAACTAAATATAATTAAATTTGTCATCGGCTGCTTTTCTTAATGACCTATTCTAAAAATTTTCAATGTGACCTACGTATAGCCGTTCTATTCACTATAAAATGCACATTCAATTTATAGATTCAACTTATACATTATATTGAATTTCAAATCAACCGTTCAGCAAGGCAAGCGTCAATTTGCCTTATCACAGCGTAATTTGTGAAATCACCTTATTATTACTAACATTAAAAGGGAATACTACTTCTACGTGAATAAATAAGTTTGCTGTTTGTCTAACTCGACTAAAATCATAAAATGACTTTCTTCAATAGCGCTACACTATGCCATGTCATGCTTGTCAGTGTCACTTGAATTTGAAAGAACATCGTCGACCTCGTCACGTCGTATCGATATGTGATATGATTATTTTGTAATAAAGTTTGATTTTGATAGGATTGAAGTGAGTGGCTATTGCTCGTGGTGCCACAACGTGTGTGAATAAATGGATTAAATGTTATTAGAAAGTCAATAAATCTTTAAAATAGAAATGGCGCCTAATTTTAGTAAATTGACTTCACGGACTGATGTGAAAATAGCATTAGCAGCTTCTGCGGCCCTTAGTGCTTGGATAGTAAAGAGTTATCTAAAGTCAAGGTGAATGTTTCATAAAAATTCCATTCATAAAGTTAAAAGTTCAATATTGTAATTAGGTACTTATTAGCAAGGCACATATTAGCATTTTATATAGCAGTATATATACAAATTAAAAATAAACCTTATAACTCAAAAGTAATTAATATTATGGCCCCCCCCCTTGTAATTAAATTTGTATGTTGGTATTATATTCGAGCATTGCCATGACTAGTTTCTAAATTCAAAAAATATTTACAGCAAATCATCAAATGCAAGGCCAGGCCGCTTATTACCTGAAGAGCAGATACAATACATGATAAAAGACAAAAGTAAAAAGTCACCACGGGCACAAGTTGATGCAAAATTCATTTCAGAATTAAAAGTATTATGGAAAATAATGATGCCATCACTTTGGTCAAAAGAGGGTGCATTCATGACCCTGATAGCATTTTCCTTGGTGTCAAGATCTATGTGTGATTTATGGCTTATTCAACAGACTACACTAATCGAAGGGTAAGTTATATCAACCATTTTTATGGTATCAATGGATATTAACTAGTTAATCAACACAAGCCTTTAAAAGTAAACAACACTAGAATAATATATTCTGATCATCGGATGCGTAACCTCCTTCCTCATCTCATCATTATTTTTCTTAAATTACATACCCATGTTTATGGTTGAGAGTGTATGAGTCATACTCCTAGTGTTACAGGCATCGATGAGGTATGGTAACCATGGCCCCCTTAACTTTCCATCACCATGGTATAAAAAGAAAAGAATTCATAGATCTTCTTGCTTAAAGTTTACTGATAATATTAGATGTTAATTAAAATCTCTCAGTAAAAACTTTTTTTCTATTGCGTTTGGTGGCAGACGAGCCACGGCACACCTGATGGTAAATAGTAACCATTGCTCGTGGACTCAACTATACCAAGAGTATTGTCAAGCCACTGCTCACTCTTAAGTTACTAAGCAATTAGTAAAATAAACACCTGGTTTGTGCCGGCATAGGATTTAGTTTTATACTTTACTTTTCCTGCGGCTTTGTTGCAGCCAAAAGCTAGTTTTTAACTTATATCTCAGGTTCCCGATATAGTAGAGGTATAAAATGTATACCAGTTTTAAGACTAATCTGGGCCTTTCAAATAAAAAAAAATGCATCAAAATCCGCTCAATAGTTTTTGTGTGATGTGTGAACAAACAAACAGACAAATATTCTAAAAACATTGTTTTGTGTTTAGACACGCCTATATAGCCTATTACAGTCATTTTTTCCCAAATATCTTAAATGTACAGACACAGCTCTGTTACAGCTTTATAATAGTATTTTCTAAGGACAACTTTTTACTGAATTATATCCTACTAATACTATATTTGAATCTTAACACAAATCTAAAAAAGGCTGACTACTTTGGCAAAATTATTCAATTAGGAAACAGAATAGATTTGAATGAACTTAGGCACATAGATAGTTTATTACCTAAGTAAAATATAGGATGCTTGTCCTGCAAAATGTTACGTTTTTGTGGGCTAGCTATTTGTGCATAGAGGTCCCACAGAGTAGCTTAAATACAAGATAAATATTTTTATTTTGACTATATTTTGCTCTAAGCCAAACGCTGCCTACTCATCACAACCAATTTAAAATTTGTTCAGTTATTGACAAATGGACAGACAAGGAATATCTTTATAATGTATGGTGTTATTGATTTATTGTTAAATACCAGGGTGTAAATTAATTACTAGAATAATCTAATTCACAAATAATTTGTTCTTTAATTAACAAAAGTATAGTCTTCCTATATTAAAGTTCAAGTTAATTTAACATTGTTCATAAATGTTATTTATATACATATATAAATAATTTACGTCAAAGCATTGTATGTAAAACAAAATAGTTCTGATATGCTTAGTCACTCACAATCCTAGACCGTTTCAAAAAAATTAATATAGCGATGCTACTATTGGACTGGACTTTTTATATAAAGGGATTTTTTTGTTTAATTAAAAAGGCTTTTCTCTAAGTTATTAGATTCTGCCTGCGTCTTGGTCTGTGTGGATTTCTGAATATATATAATATATACACGTCACTATGTAATGGCACATTAAAATTATCTCTGTTATACAACAGAACTTTTCTGTGCTCCAGACTGAATGTGTACGCAAAATTTATTTCATAGTTATTGGTTTAGTAGTTATGGCGTGAAAGCATAACAAACGTATTTTCACATTTATAATGTTATAGTAAGGATTGCTAGCTGCTACCCATAGACATTTTTTTTTCGTGTCAATATTTTATTCTGTTGGGAAAGATTTTGCATGCATGCTACAACAATACAATGAAATTCTACATTTTTATTACATTTATGATGGTAATATATAATTATATGCCTAAATTAAAGGTTGTTGATGATGATTCCATCCTCTATTATCTTATCCTCATGGTTTCATCCCTAAAGGCCTCGTCACAAAGAGGCGGGAGCCGCGGGAAAGCGACCACGATATGCAACCTGTCACATAGCAACGGGCGCGTTCCTATGTGACAGGTTGCATACAAATTCGAATATTACAAAAAAAAACCCGTCACGGATCGCGGTCGCTTTCCCGCCTCTGTGTGACGAGGGCTTAAAGGTCCCTCATCGCCTCACGATTAATCTATCTGCAAAAAATTATAGAAATCATAGGCTATCCTAGGTTCGTGATAAACAGTTAAAAACTCAAAGATGTTTTCTATTTTCGTATTGAAACTATCGTGAGATTGATACATATTAGAAATATATAACCGGAAATCACTCCGTTGTGGATCGATTTTGTCGACCCGGGTTTCGATCATATTCGATGCTCATCATCAGGGCGAGCGCGCAGCGGTGTCAACGAGTTCCCGGCGGGCACGACCCGGGTCGACAAAATCGATCCACAACGTGAGTGATTTCCAGTTATATATTTCTAATATGTTTTCTGTTGGTATATCTCCCTTATTAGTGACCTGACATGTTTTCATGATGAAAAGTTAGATATTGCGTGTATCAATATCTTTATGAAACACTTAGATAAACATAAACCTACCGCTGCTAGGTTACATGTTTGTGATAAACATACCGTTGCTAAGTTACAAGATTGTGATAAACATGCCGTGGCTAGCTTACGGCATTACTATCGCCACTTTGCGTGCGCCTGGTGTAATTTACAAACCACTGAAGGAATGTAATATAGTTCCGGTGGCCCGCCAGTAAAGCGGAGAGACGGAAACGGCGGATTTCTTTAGTGGGTGAAGACCCCCACACTACTCTGTTCGTTGCCCCGAACGACGGGGTGTACGGTTAGCAACATTTTTTCCCGACTTAACAAAAAAAAAGGTGTAATTTGCGTAATATATCTAATAAACTCTAATAAAAGTTTCTCGAAACTCACATTATCGTTGTTAAAAAAGTAAATCTAACGATTCGTATGAATGAACTCTCAATTACTATAGCTTAATAACCCATACAAAGTATTCCCACGAGCGATATAGTAGTGCAATGCACTAAGTGCATACCTGCATACTTAATACTCTGGAGTCAGGTCCCCAGTGTCTTTTTTGATGTTTTTTAGTAAGGCGGGAAAAAATATTCCTAACCGCACATCAACAGGATATGTGGGGCCCTCACCCACTAAATAAATCCGCTGTATACCGTCTCCGCCTGCACTGGTCTACTGCGATGGTCTTCGAAAAGCTTACCATCTCCTGTGCCACGCTTCCGTGCACTGGAGCGTCGTACCTTCTTGGAAGGCCTTGCACGCTGACGGTCCGCGGTCCGTCCACCCGATTCAGCTTTAAGGTTATGTACAAAATTGTGTGTCCGTGTGTTGTCCATGTGGTGACGGACTAAGAATACAAGTGTCACCACCCCATTCTTTCCCACGGGTGTCGTATGAGGCGACTAAGGGAAGTAAGCAAATATCATCCATTGCATGACTGGTGGTAGGGTTAGGTACCAAGTGGGAGTACTCATTTGGTATCGGGCCCGAGCGGATTGGTACCATCATTTCCCGTGTGGTCACACGGTAGATGGTGGTACCAACCCGCCAGCCATGAAGCACATCATTGCGTTTTGACTGTAGCAGGAGATAGCCGTTTATATTATATTTCATATCTGTGAAATGAAATGGTGAGCAGCGACTTGACATTACTCTCGGTATAGTCGAGTCCATGGGCGACGGTTACCATTTACCATCAAATGGACCGTGGCTCATCTGCCAGAACATGCAATAAAAAAAAGTACTGGTCATATTAACAACCTTATCCTCACTTCACTTCCCTTCGTAGCTCAGTGATAGATCACAGTCTCGTCATCAGATGGACTTAATATGCCGTCAACAAAAATAAGAATAGAACTAATTAATTATGTTAGGTATGGGTTTGTAAGCGTTAGTTCATATGAGTTTTATTCGTGCTGTTTATTACTTAAGCGCTTCCGTTTTCGTGGTGAAAACATCCTGAAGGGCGCCTGCCTTACGAAACAGTAAGATATCTTAACCTTTCAATTAACGGCCAAATGTGTGTTGTCCTCATGTAATTCTACACCATGTTTTTAGAGTAACGGTCAGCAAGATTGTATGAAATTCATTAATAAAATTTGGGAAATTAAATATTCACGACAAATATAATTAGAACTTACTATCTTTGGCAAATACCGACCTTTCGCCTCATCAACTACATTGCTACTGTGACTATAATACCATATAATTTTCAAGCCTTTTTTTTTAAGGCGGAAAAAATGTTCCTAGCCGCACACCCCGTCGTTCGGGGCAACGACCAGGGTAGTGTGGGGCCTGCACCCACTAAAGAAACAATTCGGCTTCTTAATTTGTCAACAATCAGGACTCGGAGCTATTCCTTAAAATGACTGCGTGAAAGAAGCTCCACTATACCTTAAGCATTTATAATGCAGTATTAACAGGATTATTGATTAATAAACAAAACAAGTAGATTTCGGTAAAGTATGTATAAATTACGACAGAACGTATGCTTTACGTCAACCAAGACCTTTAGATTTTATTAACTCAAACATAATATATCGTACGTTGTTCTTGCGTCATCCAAACACGAAAAACTAAACCGGATTTTAATAAGACTATTTGATCTATAATGTATGAAACGTGTTGCCACAATAGATAGCGGTTGTAGATTTGATATATAGCTCTCAAGATGGTATCAAAATAACGACTATTATGCATATACAGGTACTGGGTACACAGTAGATCACCGGAATAAGTGTTAAAATTATAATTCGTACTTTGTACATGGCAAACAAGCTTATGGCCTATCCTGATGGTAAGCGGTTACCGTAGTCTATAGACGCTAGCAACACCAGAGGCATCAGTCGCGCGTCGCCCTCTCCAAGGGAAGGAATAGGAGGTGGACAGGAAGAATAACCAGGAGAGGATAGGTAGGGCTTGGGGCGCTCTAACTCACCATATGAAATACAATAGTATGTGTAAATACCGTCGCTAACCTTTTGTGAGAGGGTCTTACTTCCCCGATCGAGCTGGCTGATTCATGCTGGGATGAGCATGGCTCTACCATTAGAAATCCTATCTAAACATCTCTTCTGGGATAAAATCAGTATTTCCAAAGATAAAAAGTATAAAATGTATATGTAGTATATTTTTTAAATGAAACAAACTTTTTGAAAATCGAAGTAGGTCACTTCGATTTTCAAAAAAGATTATTTAGAACATAGTTTCTGAAAAACGTTCCAACACATCTCACATTTTGCATAATTGAGTATAAGATATATAGTATAAGATATATACTCGATTATGCAAAATGTGAGATAGTGATACATAATTGAACTAAAAACTCAATTTTCTCCAAAACTCGACATTGTGAGTTGGAACGTTTTTCAGAAACTATGTCTTATTTTTATGTAACGACTTGGGTTATTTCTGTGTGATCTGTTGTAATTCTTTCCTCGCTTTTAGATTAGAGCGTGTGGTCATAAAAAAAAAGACCTGAATATAGTTTCACTGTATTTTTTATTTAGTGTCATATATGGTGGCAGATGAGTCACGGTCAATCTTATGGTAAGTTGTAATCGCCGCTCATGGCCACAGCAATACTAAAAATACTGCTAAGTATTTTTAGTACTGGTGAGCAGCGGCACCATGGAAAAATGCGGTGGTGACTTGTATTCTTAATTCATCATCAGGGACTGTAATCAATATTTTTTTTTGCAGATCTATAGTTACCATGAATCATAGCGAGTTTATGCGATTATTAGTCCAGTTCTTCATCTCGATGCCAGTTGTGAGTATATTATATTTTACACTGAACTTTTTAACGACTGATACCTAGTTTAAATGAACAAATTATTTGTGAAAGTGGAAAAAGATAGTATTACTGCGAGTAGAATTCGAAACTGCGTCCCCTCTAATCCGGGGAAGTTCTCTAAACCGCTAAACCATCGCAGTCATCGAAGTGATACCCAATCTCCACTTCACAATTGCTTTTAGATGTCTACGACTCACGCCACCTATCGGATGCATTTACATGCATTATTTATATAATTTTAGTAAGTTTTAGCAGTAAAGCTCTCTATTACTCTCGTTTCACGCAGAACAACTGATTTTTTAACTTTGGCTCTATTTATCATATATTGCACTTGTAAAATAATATATACACACACATATTATAAAAGAAAAAACACTATTTTTAACACTCATGATATTTTTGATGCCATTTTTGTTATTTAAACTAGTTATAAAACTGTTTAAAAAAGTTCTGTCTTGGATGTCCGTTTGTTGTATGCAATGTATGTTAACACGATAACGACCGAAATGCTTTACTAATCGAGTATTTTTTTTTCTTTTACAATTCAGTACAACTACGAATAGAGCCCTATCACTTTTCACGGTCTAATTCGATGTGGTTTAATTGTAATTAAATAAACAAAAAATAGTGAATATTTACGCTCGATTCGACACTAAAACCAGCGCTACGGCTATCCTTATTTCGTAAGAACTATTTCTATAGACCAATATAGAAGTACTTCTTAAAATTAGCGCTAGATGGCGTATAAGACATGACAACCGCAGTACTTTTTTAAATTAGCGCTATCTATGTGATTTATTGAAAACTACTAAGACCAATACATTATTAGTTACTTATCAAATAATCAATTTTATTGTGAAAAATGAAGATTATGAGGCGTGCACTTTTGGATTTTCCAAAGTATTTCCACTTTAACAAATAATTTGTTCTTTCAAGTAGCTGAGCATTATAAGACAAGTGCTAAAATTCATATATTATGAAAAAAGGACCGATATTTTATTATTTTTAGTGGTTAATGTTTAAAGTGTTTTGGTGTTCGAAGCATGTGACCAACGTTAGGACCAACCGACGACCTTGGCCGTGTGGGGCCGGCTTTAGAATTGTCCCACCCCTCTCTACCCACGGGAGTCGTAAGAGCCGACTGAGGGATACCGGGGGAGTGCGCAGCAGCACTCCCTCGAGTATTAACAACATCCACTGCGATCGCCAACCCGCCTGCCAAGCGTGGCGATTACGGCATTATCCCCCGTAACGGGACCGCTCGTTGTGGCGTTCTCTTGGGGAGGCCTATGTCCAGCAGTGAACGTTGAAAGGCTGACGGACGGACGTATAACCACATGTGTATAATAATTAATTATGATGCTATATTTAATATATATAATATTAAGTTAATGTTTCAATTTTGTCATAGATAAACTTTCTGTTGTTTATAGTGCGTGTGGTGCCTACCTGTAATTAATTGGTACACAACTAGACTTAATTTAATTTATTACTTGTTAATTAACCATTTTATGTGCAAACAATTGTTGGTAAGCCAATAAAATAAAATAAAAGTAAAACAAAAACTATATTAACTTATTTAGCCGTCTCTGAACACAAAACAATTATTTAGAATTTGTCTGTTTTTTCGCACATCATGCAAAAATTATTAAACGGATTTTAATGAGATATGATAATAAATTTCTGCGGAGAATCTGTGGAGTGAGGGAACTGACTGCATTATTCGTAACAATGACGTAAGAGAGCGAGTAGGTATGAAAGAGAGTATTGGTGTAAAGATGCGAAAGGGAATGCTCCGATGGTTCGGACATGTGGAAAGAATGCGGGACGAGCGACTGGCTAAGAAGATATACAATGCGAAAGTGGAAGGATGTAGGTGCAGGAGGAGACCGAGACTTACCTACTTAGACCAAATTGGTCATGTATGTGAAGGAAGGTGGAGTCAGGGGTCTCAGAAACCGGCGAGCGTGTATGAAGAGAATTATGAATGTTGAGCATGCCTGTTGGCACTCTGTTCTCTCTGCCTACCCCGCAAGGGAAATGGCGTGATGATAAGTTAAGTATCAAAAAACTTTCGCCAGTGGTGGAGCCGCGGGCATGATAGCCTATAAACTTTATTTGTTATCATAATACCATTGTTATACAGAGTACATTTACAAAAAAAGCATAGCATCACGCCTGTATTCGCTGAAGGGGTATTACACACCCACGGTTTGCCAGCTTTGTTTAAGTCCCACGTAATAGGAGCCTATTGTCATCTACCGGGCACATTTCCAAACTCCAGGCTGCTACTTAGAATTTTTCTTTTTAAGAAAATGCTCAATAATATTGCCCGACCTCATGATCGCACTCGCTTATAGTACTCCTGCATTAGAGTAGATGTAGTATAGAAAATATTACATAATCAGCTTAAAAAATAAACGATCATAAGTGATAGCTCATAATTACTTGAATCTTTGACTACATAGGTATTCGATGTCTTTAAAAAGCAACGTATTATGTAAATGTATCTCTATAAAATAATTGTTGTTGAATAATACTTTCTCTTTGTTGAACAATAGGTATTTTGTTGCATAAATAAACATGTGTAATGCCCACACTATGCGTGACATAGCTACTTGTTTTTATTTACAAACTTTGTTGTAGTGACAAATATATAACACGAAATTGAAATCAAGTATAATTTTGTGCTGTTAAACCAATAATGTGTAAAAGTTAAATATGTACCTATATCATAACTACATATCTTAAAACCAACAATCTTAGCCGACTTGGGATAAATAGTACCTTTTTTTGTTAAGGCGGGAATAAAATAAACCTAACCGCACACTCCGTCGGCCGGGGCAAACAAACAGAGTAGTGTGGAGCCCTCACCCACTAAATAAACCCGCTGTGTACTGTCTCTTCGCCTGTACCAGTCGTGGACCACTGGCACTGGAAGACATTACTTCAGTGGTCCGCTGGCGGCTTACCCTTTCGGGTACCCTCCTTGAGCGTCACACGTTCGCGGGAGGTATTGCGGGTGACCCCGGTCCATCCATCCGCGGCCTCGGTCTGGGGCGCATCAGTTGAAGGTTCGCTTGCGGCGGTTTGGATCGGTGGAAGGATCCTCCCTGGCCCTCTCAGCCGCCTACTTCTACGAAATTACATCCTCGCAGAAGGCTGTGACAGTGGCCTAATTCCTGTCGCTGCCGAACGAGCCTCCAATTGCCGTGATGAATTCATGGCACTGCTCTGTGAACAGTTTAGTTCGTTTTGAGTGCAAAACAGGATGTCCTGACCGTTATGAATGTTTCTGTCAACATTGACATAATATATTTACATAAATAAAGACTCATATTAATTGAATTAATAAAAACAAAATGTTTTCAAAGCTTCACAGTTTTGCCGAACCGATGATAAATATTAATTGCAATTTGTTTTTGTAATAAACGCTTAATAGCAGACAAGAAAACAAAAAATAATTACTTAGTAAGCTATTGGGATATATTAGCGGGCCAGAGCACTTCCACGAATTGGAAGGGACGCAGGTTTGAATCTTGCTCCTAGTAAATCTCTCTTTTCCACTTTCACAAATAATTTGAGCTATTAAAGAAACCGTTTAATTATCCATAAACAATAGGATAAGTAATGTTGATATGCGGGTATGTTGATGATTTTTTTTATTGCTTGTAGTGGCAGACGAGCCACGGCCCATCTGATGGTAAATGGTAACCGTCGCTCATGGACTCAACTATAACGGGAGTATTGTCAAGCCGCTGCTCACTATTTCATTCCACAGATATGAAATGAAAGAATAAACGGCTATCTCCTGCTACAGCCCAAACGCAACGATGCGCTTCATGGCCGATCACACGGGAGATGGTAGTTCCAACACGCTCGAGCCCGATACCAAGTGAATACTCCCACTTGGTACCCAGCCCTACCACCAGTCATGCAATGTATGATAATTGCTTACTTCTCTTAGTCGCCTCATACGACACCCGTGGGAAAGAATGGGGTGGTGACACTTGTATTCTTAGTCCGTCACCACACGGAGTAAATGTTGATATGTAGCAGTAGATCATTTATGTATTATACGACTTGACAAAAAATAAATTAATAATAATTAACAAAAGGTCATACAATACAAACTAGTACCTTAATATTTTAGATCTATTTCTTTTAGCAATTGACATGCTCCGCTACTTTACTGACCTTTCGATTATGTAATGCTTGCCGGTAGATGGCGTTAGTCGTAAGACAAATGTGATTAAGAATTTGGGATGATCGAAAGGTCAGTAGGGTAGCTCAGTGGCTTAGAGCACTTCCCCGGATTGGAAAAGATGCGTGGTTCGATTCCCGCTCCTACTAAAAATCTCTTTTTCTTTATTCACAAATAATTTGTACTTTAAATAGTACCTTAATAAGTTGACGTTAGAGAAACAGAGAACGTGTAACGTTAAATATTCACAGTATGAACATTAAGAAACCTTTGTATAGCAAGTGCATGAGTCACTGCCACTTAGCATCAGGGATACCAGGGGTAACGGTGGCTTATTAATTTCTACAAAAAAACTAATTATCAGAATTTTGTTCAGTCCCTGTCATAATTTGAAACTAATATAAAACTGTAGGTACTACCTGCGTACCACCATAGAAATGTAACATCGTTCCAGTGGACCGCCAATAAAGGCGGAGAGACGGCACACGGCGGGTTTGTTTATTGGGTAAAGACCCCACACGTTCGTTGGCCCGAACGACGGGGTGTGCGGTTAGAAAATATTTTTCCCACCTTAACAAAAAAAGGTACTACCTGCGTATGTAAATTACAGATATTTGAGAAAAAACTTGGCGTATTAACTCAAAACAATTTTTTCTCGTAAATTGTTTGTTTTTTCTTACATCACTAAAAACTACTACTCGTGCAGATAAGAAATGGGATTATAAATGGCGGCACATTGAGCCTGTACTGTCAGCATACTACGGCGTAACTATAAACAATAGTTCACGCAACATGAATACCGTTAAATATTTTGTTGCTGTCTATAACGTTAGGTGTGAGTATAGACGGCGATAGTGTGTGAGCGAGAAGTAAATAGTGGTGACGCCATTTATAATCCGCCATCGTCCATTTATAATGCACGAGTAGTACTGAACCTTAAACACAAAGTGTGAAAATGTGAAATCGAAAGTAACAGTCACGAGCAGGATTTGAACCTGCATCTCCTGGATACCGTCCAGATGCTTTGCCAATTCAACCATCGTGACAATTGCTCCTGACTGCTAATTTCGATAACACATTCATACTTAACGTCTTAAGTGACGCCTGCGCCATCTGTCGGAAGTATTTTCATACATAATGTACCGACCAGGTAAACTTAATTTTACAATTAAGATTTTTACCTAATAAATGATGCAATCCTATAAATATTTAGATATTTTTATATATTTTTTTAGCATTTGACATGCTTAGCCATATACATTAAACACAAAATGTGAAAATGTGAAATCGGAGGCTCCGCCGCAGCCAAAAGCTAGCTATAAGGTTATATCTCAGGTTCCCGATATAGTAGCGGGATAAAATGTATACCAGTTTTTAAGTATAATCATGAGCTGTCAAATAAAAAAGTTGCAGCAAAATTCGTTGAGTAGTTTTAGCGTGATGCGCGAACGAAAAACCAGACAAAAATTAAAAAAATAATGTTTTGTGTTTACACACGCCTATATAGCCTATTACAGTATTTTTTTCTCAAATATCTTAAATGTACCTACAGACACAGCTCTGTTACAGCTTTATAATAGTATAGATAATAAAGAGGTGATAGGAAAGACTATATAGAAATGAGCATGTCAATTGGTAAAATACAGTTCTAAATGTTTAAAAAATCGCGCCATCAAATAGTATGAATTTTAATTGCAATATTAAACTTAGGATTAATGCATGTAAAATCATGCGATAAATGGCGTGGGTCGTAAAGACAAATGTGATGTGGAGATTCGGAATGGACGTCGGTCAGTGCGATAGCTTAGCGGTCCAGAGCATTTCCCCGGATTGGAAGGGACGCAGATTCGAATCCCGCGCGTACTAAACTTCTCTTTTTCCACATTCACAAATAATTTGTTATTTAAAGACTATAATGATTCTTAGTGGGATCAGCAGGGCTCTACCACTAAATAATTAGCGGCCGTTACCAGCTACCATCAGAAGTACTAAGTAAAGAAAATATTTTTTTCCAGATATCGTTAGTAAACAACGTACTGAAATGGAGTATAGGGGAATTGAAACTTAGACTTAGAACCAACCTGACTTTGCATCTTTACCAACAGTATTTGAAGTGAGTATTGAATATAATACCTTTTTTTTTGTTAAGACGGGAAAAATGTTCCTAACCGCACACCCCGTCGTTCGGGGGAACGAACAGGCTAGTGTGGGGCCTTCACCCACTAAAGAAACCCGCCGTGTGCCGTCGCTCCGCCTTTATTGGCGGGCCACTGGAACTATGTTACATTCCTTCGGTGGTTTGAATATAAAACCCTTGGAATCTTACTAATAATCATTCGAAACGTGTTTCACCACTCGTCTCGTTAACAAGGACAGAAAACTGGGAAGGAAGATCATTTTATGACACAAAACTTTAAATAACCCTCTGATAAACAGGCGTGAATCTATATATGTATAGATCAATTACTTAATTGTCCGTGTGGTGACGGACTAAGAATACAAGTGTCACCACCCTATCCTTTTCCGCGGGGGTCGTACAAGGCGACTAAGGGAAGTAAGCAATTATCACCCATTGCATTACCCATTGTATTGGTAGGGCTGGGTACCAAGTGAGAATGCTCACTTGCTATCGGGCCCGAACGGGTCGGTACCACCGTCTCCTGTGTGACCGGTTATGAAGCACGTCGCTGTGTTTTGGCTGTAGCAGTAGATAGCCGTTTATTCTTTCATTTCATATATTAGAAATGAGATGGTGCGCATCAGCTTGACAATACTATCGGTATAGTTGAGTCCATGAGCGACGTTTACCACTTACCATCAAAGGGCCGTGGCTATGCCATCATTAGCAATAAAAAATAAAAAACAAAACAACAGAGGCTATTCCATGCAACCTCACTTAAAAAAATCTTTGACCTAAGAAGTGTTTATTTATTTAGGCATATTTACAGTGTAAACACAAACATTTTATAAGAATATAATCTACACAAGGCTCGTGTTACGCCAATCACAAATATGCACAACATTCATAAGTTAGTATGGTAACTTACATAAAATACTATAAGTGAGTATAAGATAACAAGGAAACATAAACAAATTACTTACTTATCCATCACGCCATCTCCAATGCGGAGTAGGCAGAGAGAACACAGTGCCAAAATGCTCTATTCTTGCATACATCTCTCGCTTCCTCAACATTCATAAATTCTCTTCATACACGCTCGCCGGTTTTTGGAGACTCCTGACTCCACCTTCTTTCAATACATGACCGATTTGGTCTAGGTAGATGAGTGTCATTCTCACCCTGTACCTAACCTACATCCTTTCATTTTCGCATTGTATATCTTCTTAACCAGCCGCTCGTCCCGCATTCCTTCCACATGTCCGAACTATCGGAGCATTCCCTTTCGCATCTTTACACCAATACTCTCTTTTACACCTACTCTCTCTCTTACGTCGTCGTTAGACTAACTCATACGAGCCCCGATGCAAAATAGTTCGTCTAGTATGGAAAGTAGTGCAAATCGTAAAATATAGAAAGTAAATATTGGTAAAATAATTAAGAACGTTTTAATAAAAAGTAGACCAGAATTTGAGGAACATTTTAAAGTTTATTTTAACATAACTGAAATTCTTTCAAGACTTTAAATAACATAAAAAAATTAAAAAAATATTCTAAAAAAACAACGCAAAAGTATTCGTCTACCCTTGTCACTCCCGCAAAATAGTTCGTCTACCACTTAGTTGTGTCGCCTTTGCTCTCAATGACAGCTTTAATGCGAAGAGGCATGGTTGCAACCAACGCTGCACACTCCTCAGGCGTAATTGACTCCCAGACAGCCAAGAGTTTAGCCTTTAAGTCGCTCTTCGATCTTGATAGATTTTTACGGAGAACTTTTTTCATTTTCCACCATAGGGTTTCGATCGGCTACAAGTCCGGGCTGTTAGATGGCCATTCGATTGTAGGGATGCTTTTCGCCAGTAGCCACGTCTTTGTTGTCCTTGCAGTATGGCAGGAAGCACCATCCTGTTGAAAAATGAAGGAATCTTGATGCTTAAGTGACGGAATAGAGGGCAGTAAATTCTCTTCCAAAAGGTTTTGATATCTTGCAGCATTGATAGAACCATCCACAAACTGCATACCACCAACACCTTGTGCAGACATGCAGCCCCATATCATAAGAGACGCCGGAAACTTCACTTTGCGTTTGAGACAATCAGTATGAAATTCCTCATTTTTTTCCTAATCACATTTTTTCCTTTCATCGCAGACTGTCACTTCAAATTTGGACTCGTCACTCCAAATAATACTACGCCACTGATTGAAAGTCCAATTTAAATGATCACGAGCAAACTTCAACCTCTTTTTCTTTTGTACAGCAGTCAACAGTGGTTTCTCCTTAGCAGTGTAAATCATTCTTTTTAGGACTCTTTTGCAAGTATCAACTGAGACGTCTTTGTGAATTATGTCCTTCCATTGCACCGTGAGTTCTCCAGCTCGAGCACGACGATTATTTTTGATAATTTTCTTCAGGATTCTGTTTTCTACTGCACTTGTGATGCGTGGTCGACCAGATTTCTTCAAACAAGAAGTCGTTCTATTCTTTTTATAGTGCTGAATGATAGATTGGACTGTAGACCTGGGAAGTATCAAGGCTTTAGATATTTGTAACTTGATTTGCCAGCATCGACCCCACAAACTATTCGCTTTCGAAGCTCTTCACACACGGGTTTGCCACGACCCATTGTTATTTGAAAACTAATGAAAAAAACTGAAATTTTCAAAATTTATACTATCTCACTTGACAAATGACACAGAATTACTTTTACAAATTTAAATTATGCAACATAATTGTACAAAGAAGGAATAATCTTATTTAACTCACCAATAGACGAACTCTTTTGCATCGATTAATAATTAGACGAACTATTTTGCTTATAACTTCTTCGAATTTAAAACAGGATATGTATAAAATAATTGTTAAACAAAAGATCAATTTATTTATTGTTCTTAACCATAACTAAAATGATGGCCTGTTGCGGCGAATACAGTCTTCACGACGGCTCGAATGAGATTTAGAATAAAAAATGCGAACTAAAATCTCAATAATACTTTTGCGTTTACGTGATTTTTGACTATCCCGACGTTTCGAATACGTTACAGCATTTATGGTCACGGGAATGGTGGTCGATGATCCAGTCCACCCGTGCCAACCACAATGCTGTCAGGGGTCACCAAATTACGGCCCGCTGGCCAAATCCGGCCCGCCAGTGCCATCAATCCGGCCCGCAACAGCCAATGTCTTATGTTACTTGCTTAATTAACTTATCACAAGTTGAAGAAGAAAACACAGAATGATAATTACTAGGTTTTATTTCCTTGCAAGGTAAAACGTAACAGAATTGATGACGCAGTAAACTCAAGCATATTACCTAATAACTAACAAATAAATGAAATGAATTCCACCACTGGAACTATGTTACATTACTTCAGTGGTAAAGCTCGGAGACCCCTGCTGTAAAGTATTCGAAAAGTCGGGATAGTAGAAAATCAAGTAACGGCGATAGATTCAGAATAATTTTAATGTTGAATTATTAAAATACTTGGTACCTGAGTATGTTTAATTGTAATGTGAATTGTACTGTACCTAAATAATAAAATAAAGATCATTAATAATGTTGAGCTTGCTTAGGTAAAACAATGAACAATGAATATTCAATTTAGAGAATGACTCTTTGTTTTATATAAATAAATAATTATAAATCTGTTCATTGGTAAGCGCGCCGCATGAAACCGTGTGAATTATTTACCTATTTTGATATTTTATATATCCATCCATCCGTCAGCCTCTCAACGTCCACTGCTGGACATAGGCCTACCCAAGAGGACGCCACAACGAGCGGTCCCGGGGATAGTGCCGTAATCGCCACGCTTGGCAGGCGGGTTGGCGATCGCAGTGGATATTGTTAATACTCGAAAGAGTGCTGCTGCCCACTCCCCCGGCATTCCCTTAGTGGGCTCTTACGACTCCCATGGGTGGCCTCTCCACCCATGGGAGTCGTAAGAGCCCACTATGACACATGGTGGGACAATTCTAAAGCCGGCCCCACACGGCTAGATTTTATATATAAATAAATATATAAATATTCACGGACATTTCACACAACGTCCTCTGGTCCCAAACTAAGCTTCACGCTTGTGCTATGCGTACCAGGTTACGGGTACAATACATATTATATTACTTTTTTTTTAAATACATACATAATACATAGTACAAATATTTGTGTTTCATCACACAAATATTTGCCATATAAACTAACACAAAAATATCAAATCGAAAATTATTCTTAACTATAAAAAAAACAGGAGCAACATATTGACTGTCCAGATGGCGAAGTGGCTTAGGTACCGACCTCCCATGCTTGTATCGTGGGTTCGATTCCCACGCAAGTGGAGGATTCTTTGTGTGATCCACAAATGGTTGTACTGGGTTTTTGTTCGTACTTTATGTCCGTGAAATTGTATGTTTATCAAGTCACCCACTACTGTTATTATTCCGTGTTGTAATTAAAAAACAAAAATAGTAGGTCTACTACTAGCCTTTGCCCGCGGCTTCGTCGCAGTTAAAAGCTAGTTTTTCGATTATATCTCAGATTCCCGATATAGTAACGGGATAAAATGTATACCAGTTTTTAAGTCTAATCAAGGCCTTTCAAATAAAAAAGTTGCATTAAAATCCGTCCAGTAGCTTTTGCGTGATGCGCGAACAAACAATCAGACAAAAAGTCTAAAAAAAATCGTTTTGTGTTTAGACACGCCTATATAGCCTATTACAGGCATTTTTTGTCAAATATCTTAAATGTACAGACATAGCTATGTTACAGTTTTATAATAGTATATAGATAAATAGAATATAGATGTTCCGTTTTTATGTTTCCGAAGTAGAATTAAAATGATGTTTACAATGACACTATTTACACATATGTAGTTGTATACATTAACAATAACAATATAAGTAACTAGTTATAAATATCAAAAAATATAAATGCTTGTAATATTTTAAAATTACTTTAATTATTAGTAGCGAAAACAAAATATTACAATTATAAAATGCATAACATTTGTGTACCGATGTCAAGTACAATGCAGCAGTGTACAACGGTCAATGGGTTGATGAAAACGTTGAAATATAATGTCTAGTTATATATTAGGTATTTTAGGGGTTTGAAATACATATCTTCCTATCAAAATTAATGTTGGCTACGTCATTTCAATGGTAAGCTATCCCTCTAAGTCAGAAAAACATATATATCTTGATTAATGCTTTCGTTAAATCATTTATTAACCACCACATTCTGTTATTTATCAACATATCACAATAATGTTAATTTTATGAAAATACCTACTACTATTAATTTAAAAGATATATTATACACACTCTTATCGTCTATTCATACTACACATACTTATTAGTTTTCAAGAACTGTATATTATTAACAGTGCGTCAATACGCGCTAATCGACTAATAGGCTAGCCTTTCACTAGAGGGTACACGAAAGGGTAAGCCGCCGGCGGACCATTGAAGTAAAGTTATTTAGTGAGTGAAGGCCCCACACTATCCTGTAACTGTGCAACGAATAGGGTAGTGTGGGGCCCTCACCCACTAAATAAACCCGCCATGTGCCGTCTCTCCACCTGTATTGGCGGGCCACTGGAACTCCCTACTGAAAATAAATGCAGCCTAAGGCTACATTAGCTATCTGCCATAGAAGAAACTTGATTTGGACGGGCCAAATCAAGTTTCTGAACCGTCGGAGATTAGGTGGATCTAAGAGACAAACAGACAAATACTTAAAGAAATGTTTCTTTTTATAGGTTCATAATATATATTAGCTATCTTAGTCGTAGTTATTCTTATAATTTGACGGGCCTCGTGGCGTAGTCGGTAGTGTAACCGACTTCCGTGCACGAGGTCGTGGGTTCGATTCCCACCCAGGAGAATTATTTGTGTCATGAACACAGATATTTGTACTGCGTCTGGGTGTTTTCTATCTATTATATGTATGTATTTACAAAAAAGTAGTAGGTATATGTATTTATATCCGTAATCTGGTACCCATAGCACAAGCGTTAAGCTTAGTTTGGGACCAGAGGACGTTGTGTGAAAAATGTCCGTGAATATTTTTTTATTCATAATTTTCGATTTGATATTTTTGCACTGTGTTAATTTTTATGGCTAATAATGTGAATTGCTTAACTTTGGCCGTGTGGGGCCGGCTTTAGAATTGTGCCACCCCTCTCTACCCACGGAAATCGTAAGAGCCGACTGAGGGAATACCGAGGGAGTGGGCAGCAGCACTCCCTCGAGTATTAACAACATCCACTGCGATCGCTAACCTGCCTGCCAAGCGTGGCGATTACGGCATTATCCCCCATGACGGGACCGCTCGTTGTGGCGTCCTCTTGGGGAGGCCTATGTCCAGCAGTGGACGTTGAGAGGCTGATGCATGGATGAATATATATTAGATGTTATTCAGACATTACAAAAAGATACTTCAATTTGATTTGTATAGATAAAAAAACCGTCTAATTCCAGAGGCTTCACTTACTATCAAGTGACAAACCTGGACAATCGGATATCGAACGCGGACCAACTGCTGACGACGGACATAGAGAGGTTCTGCGAGACTGTGGTAGACTTATACAGCAACATCACCAAGCCCATGTTGGATATCAGCATGTATTTGTACCGGCTCACCGTTAATTTGGGACCTTCGGTGAGAATATACCTCTTAGATTATCCAGCTTATTTTATTGGACGTCTTGGCTATTAGATACCTAAACACTGATATAATTACTACACAAAACATTCTAATTTGATTCGCCACTTATCACGTCTCGTTGCCATGGTTGCGTTAATTGGGCAGCGGAAGGCCGATTTATGGCAAGTGGCAATCCGTTGCCTCTGCCTACCCCTTTGAGAAATAGGGGTGAGTAAGTTATGCGAAAAAAGTACTAGGAATGGGTATTTTGCTGGTTGTCATGAAAATAGTGACATTTCTTTAACAACTAAGATGAATGTTTCTGTTAGCGTTTCGTTTGGTGAATGAAAGTGACCCGAAACCACTTCTTGACCCCTCTTAACAGTAACTACTAATAAAGTCCAAAATTAAGCAAAAGCTCTCACATTGATGCCAAGAAGAATATTCAAACAACAAATTATTTGTGATTGTGGAAAAAAATCTACTGTGAACGGGATTTGAATCTGCGTCCCTTTCAATCCGGGGAAGTGCTCTAGACCACTAAGCCATCGCAGGTGACCGACGGCCATTCCTAATCTCCACATAACATTTGTCTTTACGACCGACCGGAAACGACGAGGAATATTCAAATCAAAATTAGATTCTAACCCATCTAGCCACCATCACCGGTGCGGTGTAGTAAGCTGCAAAAAGTAAAATAATCCTTTTTGAGCGGTTTGAAAGAAGATTTTATCATTTTCATCTGTATTCGTCGGGTCGTAAAGACAAATGTGATATGGAGATTGGGAATGGCCGTTGATCAGTGTGATGGCTTAGCGGTCTAGAACACTTACCCGGATTAGAAGGAATACAGGTTCGAATCCCGCTCGCAGTAAAGTTCTCACTTTCCACATTCACAAATAATTTGTTCTTTAAAGATTTTATCATTAATAATCGTTCTAGTCTTAATGTGTTAGTATTCTTAAACCTAAGAACGTCGCCGATCGTGTTTTGTACGGCGTTATGAGCACACCTACCCACATATTACGTTCCTCGAGCTTTGAGGTTAATATAATTGAAGTCTTGGATCTTGTTAAGGAATTTAATTAAATTTCCAGACTCCGGGCATAATGATGGCATATCTATTATTGTCTGGCGTTCTGCTGACATACCTACGAAGACCCACAGGTACTATTATTATTTATATAAAATAAATTTTACTTTTACCACACATTATAAAATAACCGGAATCCATCGCGTGTACGTTATTTTCTACTATAGATTTTTTTCTAATACTACAGCAACAACTGATCGACCATGAATCCTGTAAACTATAAATAGTTTAATTTTTTGTTAATCCATACTGTCGCTACTATTGGGCACGGTTGTGCACTAAAGTGAGGGGGGGTCAAGTCCATCGCTATGGGTCAGTGCGGGTTAACAAACTTCACTAGCCGTCGAGAAAATCTCTCAGGCATGCAGATTTAGAGACATCGAAATATCAAAGATGTGTGCCGTGCTAGGACCGTAGACTGAGCATCGAACTCAATGCCACTGTCTTTACAGTCCTAGGTTTTATCGCTAGGCAATCACTAGTTTGCGAAATGTCGCGATTCTATAAATTTAAATATCCGCGATAGATTCTTAAAAAGTAGTTTCATATGATGATCTTAGACTACTAGATGCCTTACCATAAATAAAAGATAGTATTTATTAGCTGTTGCAGTAGAATGTGTTAAAGAATAAATAATGCATCATATGCAGTGTCGAGATAGCAATAGTTTGACATATTATGATAACCGGAATAATTTTAAAAGATAACTATGATTATAACTTTGTTGATTAAAAATGCACTACCTGTTTTAGCCGGATACAAGAATGACAGGACAAAAGAATTTGCAGTTATGCTTAATCAAGAATTGAATATTTTGCTTAAAATGTATTAGAACATGTAACATTAGCGTATATAACGTGATTAATGAGGGTTTTTTTACGTCAATACAAAAACGAGCTTACATACCGATGATGGGGACGGTTGGCCACCTTATTGTTGGAACCCAGTTGATTGGGTCCAAATACAAATAAGCGCGAAAAGGATAAGCTACTTATACATGTGTCTCTCTCACTCTTGCTAAAACCTAATATGTGCATCCTTTTCTTCATGTGTCAAAATAGTAGCGAGTCTATAATATTCTTTGTCTAAGATACAATATGATTTTTTATAGCCAAGATGACAGTTCAAGAACAGAAACTAGAAGGTGAATTCAGATATGTCAACTCCAGACTTATTACGTATTCAGAAGAAGTGGCCTTTTATCAGGTAATCATACCTACTTAACTATAACTTATACTATATTAAAATTTTCTTGTAATTTTTTATTTAAAAAATGAGGTAAAAAGTCCTAGGGCATATTATTGAGTGTCTTTGTTACTACGGTAGTTGTACGTCACTTATTGAAAATATTAAATGAAAATAAGTTTAAGTATGCGAAACTATCTTTTTTTTATCAAATTAATTAGTATTTTAATGGGACAGTGTCTATAATGAACTTTTTTGTCCCTATAAAATTATAAATTAAGACACAATTTATAATTAAAAGTTATAAATTGTGTCTTATTAAGGTTTAATTGCACTTGTCTCTTATTTTGTTACGTTTCCAATTATTTATTGTTTTGTTCTTATTGTATTGCCGGTTCATGAATCTGGACTCTTTGAGAAACATTGGTTTTGTTATTTACATTTTGTCTCAAGCTAAAATGAATATAAATAACTAGCCTTTGCGCCGCGACTTCGCCGCAGCCAAAAGCTAGTTTTCGGTTATATCTCAAGTTCCCGATATAGTAGCGGGATAAAATGTATACCAGTTTTTAAGTCCAATCAAGTTCTTTTAAATAAAAAAAGTTTTATCAAAATCCGTCTAGTACTTTTTTTAAATATATAAAATTTATTTTTTTATTTCGATTTCACATTTTTCACTTTGTGTTTAATATATTCCATAAATCAAGGCCTTTCACATAAAGAAGTTGCATCAAAATCAGTTCAGTAGTTTTTGTGTGATGCGCGAACAAACAAACAGATAAAGAGACAAAAATTCTAAAAAAAATTGTTTTGTGTTTAGACACGCCTATATAGTCTATTGCAGTCATTTTTTCTCAAATATCTTAAATGTACAGACACAGCTCTGTTACAGTTTTATAATGTATAGGGTAATAAATAAATATTCACAGACATTTCACACAACGTCCTCTGGTCCCAAACTAAGCTTAACGCTTGTGCTATGGGTACCATATTACGCATATAATACATTATACTACTTTTTTTTTGTAAATACATACATATAATAGATATAGTAATAAATAAAAAACTTTTCAGCTTTGTTACATTAGTATAGATTCAATTCTTCTGACATGTTGTTACTTTTAATGGATATCAATATTGATAATACTTCACACGTGAAATATATTTTACAGGGCAACAATCGCGAACAGTTGACTCTATTGGCCAGCTTCTACAAGCTAACAAGACATTTGAGAAACTTCCTCAACTTCAGAGTGGCAATGGGATTCATAGACAACATTATTGCTAAATGTAAGTTTTTTTTACTAACAGTGAATGATGATAAGTAACCGTCGCTCTTGTAATTTAGTAGTACCAATTTAGCATGACGTGTACTTAGACAATTATGAACGTTGAGGAAGCGAGAGATCTATGCAAGAATAGAGCCTTTTGGCACTCTGTCCTGTCTGCCTACCCCGCAAGGGAGATGGTGTGATATAAGTAAGTAATTTATAAACGGCACCTTTACATCAAGGTATCTACCGGTTCTGACACAAGTGATGAGAGATTGATGTCCAGTGCTTAAAAGTACATCCATCAATCCATCCATCCATCAGCCTTTCAACGTCTACTGCTGGACATAGACCTCCTCAAGAGAACGCCACATCGAGCGGTCCCGTCATGGGGGATAATGCCGTAATCGCCACGCTTGGCAGGTGGGTTGGCGATCGCAGTTGATGTTAATACTCGAGGGATTGCTGCTGCCCACTCCCTCGGTATTCCCTCAGTCGGCTCTTACGACTCCCGTGGGTAGAGGGGTAGGACAATTCTAAAGCCGGCCCCACACCGCCCAAAAGTACATTATGTATATAAAAAAAAAAATGTAATGAGCGCGTTCCACGTGGTGGTCACAACACTCAAAACGATCCTTAAACCGTTGTAGTGGCGGTGAAAACGTCATGGTCGTACGTCATGAAAATTTAAGACAATGGTATAATTAAAATAATCGTATAATATATGACAAGGAGTAGCAGTAGCATCTTCCTCCATCTTCCGTCGTAGATATATACAGATCGCAGCCGATAGTTTCTAGCACTGACACACAGTAGAAAGCAAACAAGGCACGCACGATTTTCACAATTTTAATGAGCCTCAAAAATTCGTTACGCTTATTTAAATACTCTTATCCGTGACATAAAAAATTACAACGGAAGTGAGTGACAGAATATGATTTGATTTGTAACTAAATTTAAATTGGCTAGCTTAATAAATCTATTTATAACCAAATTATTATTTTAGCAATAAACAACGCTAGTTAGAATCATTTTAGATTTTTGATTAATTATTTTAAACAAATCGCAACTTGAAATGGAAACACAAAATCGTAGCAAAATCTGATTTGGTTTGTAACAGATCTAAATTGACTAGTAATTCTAATTAAAATAAAGTAATAATATTAATATGTTAATTTGAATTATTTAAATAATTTATTGACTAATTCACATCACAACATGATTAGTCTAACTTTGTTGTGATTCCGTTTTAAAGCGATTAAGTAGAAAAAGATTTTCATGTGCTATTTCGATATAGAAAATTAGATTACATTATTTCTGATTTGAAATGAATTTTCGTAATATTAATTTTAGAAGTGCAATAAATCAAGCCATGAATGTGAACGATAAACACAGGCGCCATCTTCCTAAGACGTCACATAACGTCGGTTTATTAAATTACTTATTGATTGCACTTATTACACTTTTAAAAACCTCGAAACTATAAACACATTTAAGTTTATTAAATTTACTTTTAATTCAGAGCAAAACAGATTAATTTAAATGCTACAAATACATCGCCAGTATTGATTAATATTTAAACCAAGTACTAGATGGCGCTGCTAGCAAATAAAGGAAATCGTTAAGGATGGTAATCATAGGCCTATGGTTAAAATCATTTGTTAATATAAGTATTAATAAAATATTCATTGTTATAATTGAGCAACTAAATGCTCCCGCGGCGACATATATTTCAAAGTCCAGATTTATTTTCTGTATTTATTTCTTTTCACCGAAAATAATTAAATTATATGTTCGAAATATAACTGTGCGATGCTTATATAATTGTTTGATTCTTATATTTTATTCTAATTACATTTTCAGTCGCACACAGGTAGACTTCAAAAATGAAACTTTAGTTTTTGTAATTGATCATAGAGTAAAAAAAGTATTATTTAGATATTTTTATATATATTTTTAGCATTTGACATGCTTAGCACTATACATTAATTTTTCACTTTGTGTTTAATAAAAAAAGTATGTCAAAATATACCAACTGCATAAAAATTGTCTTTTGAGTTGTTTAACGTTTAGTTTTTTTATACGTAGTTATTCGGATTTTGACTATTATTCGTATGCTTTTATTCCGTAGATAAACTAATAATAATTTTCAAATGTCCCGCTAAGGGTGGATTCGACCAAACAAGAATTAATTTTATTCCTAGAATAAATCGCTACTTACACGAGAATAAATCAATTTTACGTTTTACCAACAACAATTCCAAGTACAGCGAGCCTATTCGGGAATAGTCACTATACCACTATATAAGTTAGTTAATCCAAGAATAAAAAAATGGCGTCATCTTTTTTGTGCTGTCATTTTAATTTGAAACTTTTAAACTATACAGTGACAGCTACGTTCCCACGCTATAATACGACAAATAAGAGTTGAGATGAGTTAAACTGTACACCGTCCTGTTTGTAGAACAATTTCTTTTTGCCGGGTATTACATTGACTTCGCTAATCGCGAATAGCTATTCCAATATGTCTTTACATCAGATTGCGTGGAAAAATGACTGTTGATTATCTAGAGGATACAATCGTGGAATAGATTATTCTGGGTATAGTTATTCTAGAATATATACAATATTCGAGTTTGGTCGAATCTGCCCTAAATCACACAATTACGTCACGAATAAAATAATAGTCTTATACATATATTATATTCATAAATCGTCACTTTGTATTTATTTATATGCGATGCAATATAAATAAAATATCAAAATATTTATATAATATATATGGCATGTCAAATGCTTCTTTATTATTTTACTGTCATGATGACGATGGCTGAATTGGCAAAATGACAAAGCATCTGGGACGGTATTCCAGCAGATGCTGGTTCAAATCCTCCTTGTGGCTATTATTTTCGATTTCACATTTTCGCACTTTCTGTTCATTTATATGGCTAAATGCTTGAAATATAAACAAAAAAATCAAAACATGTATGTATACTTTACAAAAATACTAACTAACCTGGCCACGCGTTGCTGTGACCCACATAATTCGTTCGTTAATTTTTCAATTAAAAAGGAAATTATCGGGATAAAAACTATCCTATCTCTTAAGTCCCACTTAACCGAACCAAACCGCGCACAACTTTTCCTTAAAAGTGGTTCATTCCTTTAGAATATTCATTGCGGACAAACAACGTGACATGATCACATATAAAGATATTTTTTTTAAATATCGCATGTATTTATACAATGGCTAAGATAGTAAATTGACATAGAAAATAACCTATAGATAGTTACTGTCTATTGAAACAAATTATTACGCTGTCTGTGAAATCCTTAAGCCGTTGTACGGGCCGTATGGGGCCGGCTTTAGAATTGTCCCACCCCTCTCTACCCACGGGAGTCGTAAGAGCTGACTGAGTATACCGGGGGAGTGGGCAGCAGCACTCCCTCGAGTATTAACAACATCCACTGCGTTCGCCAACCCACCTACCAAGCGTAGCGATTACAGCATTATCCCCCATGACGGGACCGCTCATTGTGGCGCTCTCTTGGGGAGGCCTATGTCCAGAAGTGGACGTTGAAAGGCTGATGGGTGGATGGATGGGATGGTCTGTGAAATCAATTAATTTGTGTTTATCATTTTACAGACATAGCCATTACAGTGGGTTTCTACGCTGTGTCGAGACCTTTCTTCGCTACAAACCATAATCTACTCACTACTGGCACTGAAAACGACAGGTTTAAGGTGAATTATATTGATTAGAATTTTTCTTATTGCTGACGGTGGCTAACGAACCATGGCCCACTTCATGGTAAGTGATAACCACAGCTCACGGCTTGCGGCTTTATCTATGCGAAATGCAATGGTGAGCAGGTGAACAACGGCTTGACAATACTCTTAGTATAGTTGAGTCTATGAGCGACATTCACGACTTACCATCAGGTCGACCGTGTATTGTCTGCCATCATAAGCAATAATAGTTAGCAGAATAGTTATCATCGGTTAGCCTATACTCAGTGAAGAGGACTGAGCTTGCTTAATTGTATCGACGCAATATCCTAGTGCGTTCGTTTTTTTTTCTTTCCGACCTATTATTACTTTCCTATGGGCTTGTCTCTCCTTTCAGAGTGGCTGGTAGACTTCAGAAGCCCAAGGCATGCCAATGTCGGTTTCCTCACGGTGTCCCTTTAGTGTTTTCCTTCACCGAGCGCCTCTACACGAGGCATCCTCAGGACCGCTCGACAACAAATGCTAATAACAGTAGACTTCCGCTAAGTGTCGCTTCGTTCAATTAATTAACTAATAAGTTAATAATATTCACAGCATTATTACTCATACGGTCGCATGTTAGTGAAAATGGCGGAAGGTATTGGACGGCTGGTGTTGTCTGGACGGGAACTTAGCAAGTTAGCTGGGCTGACTTCCCGCGTAACACAACTACGTACCGTACTCAACGATGTGAATAAAGGAGAGTACACACGGACTATGGTGGACAGGAATAACGCAGACGGAGCCGGTAATATTCTTGTATATTTTTATAAAATATAACACCAAATAATTCATGTATCGCTGAACATACAATTTAATAGATACAAAGGATATCCAGACTCTAAATACCATTTGCAAACACGCAAAGGATTGCATTATGTGAGAATCGAACCAACTACATTCAGCACAGAAGGCCGGTACCTAAACCACTCCGCCGTTTGTTTTTATATGAGACAATAAACAGTTAAATAATAGTATTACATAAGTATTCAAAGTATAACATATAGGTATTAGTTTAACTCATTTTTTTTTTGTATGTAGTGGCAGACAAGCCACGGCCCATCTGATGGTAAATGGTAACCGTCGCTTATGGACTCAACTATACCTAGAGTATTGTCAAGCCGCTGCTCACCATTTCATTTCACCGATATGAAATGAAAGAATAAGCGGCTATCTCCTGCAACAGCCAAAACGCAACGATGTCCTTCATGGCCGGTCACACGGGAGATGGTAGTACCAACCCGCTCGGGCCCGGTACCAAGTGAGTACTCCCACTTGGTACCCAGCCCTACAACCAGTCATGCAATGGATGATAATTGCTTAATTCCCTTAGTCGCCACAAACGACACCCGTGGGAAAGAATGGGGTGGTGACACCTGTATTCTTATTCCGTCACCACACGGATACATAACGACTAAGAGAGCCTTTTATCTAACTAACTTATCATCACGCTATTTCCCTTGCGGGGTAGACAGAGAGAACAGAGTGCCAAGAGGCTCTATTCTTGCATACATCTCTTGCTTCCTCAACATTCATAACTCTCTTCATACACGCTCGCCGTTTTCGGAGACTCCTGACTCCACCTTCCTTCAATACATGACCAATTTGGTCTAGGTAGGTAAGTCTCGGTCTCCCCCTGTACCTACATCCTTCCACTTTCGCATTGTATATCTTCTTAGGCAGTCCCTCGTCCGGAATTCTTTCCACATGTCCGAACCATCGGAGCATTCCCTTTCGCATCTTTACACCAATACTCTCTTTCATACCTACTCGCTCTCTTACGTCATTGTTACGAATGCGGTCAGTCAGCCTCACTCCACAGATTCTCCGCAGAGATCGCATTTCGACCGCATTGATTTTGGTCTCATGCTCCTTTTTACATACCCAACTCTCGCTTCCATATACGAGGAGGGATCAAAAAGTAGTGAGAATGAGATAGAATATAATGACTATTGATAACTTAATAATTTATTTTTCTACATAGTCTCCGAGTCTCTCTACACACCGAGTCCAGCGATGTTCCAAAGCTTCAATCCCTTTAAAAAAAAAAGTTTTGTCTTGGTCCTGCCAAAAGCTCTCCACGGCATCCATCACCTCGTTATCGTCTTCGTACCTGTTTCCCCTTAAGTATTCTTTCAATTTGGGGAACAGATAAAAGTTGCTAGGCGCCAGATCTGGTGAACAAGGGGGTTGGTCAATCAATTCGAAGCCAGCTTGCTGAATGGCAGCCATCGCAACTGCCGACCTGTGCGCGGGTGCGTTGTCGTGATGAAACAGCACGCCCCTTCGAAGTTTCCCTCTCGTTTTCTCTTTGATGGCATTCCACAACTTGGGAACTAAAGCTGCATAATATTGGCCTGTAATAGTGGTTCCACGCTCCAGGTAATCAATTAACAATATCCCTTCTGAGTCCCAAAATATTGAGGCCATAACCTTGCCAGCCGATGCCATGGCACGAAACTTCTTCGGGGTCGGTGATGATGGTCGTTTCCATGCGAAGATTGCTGTTTTGTCTCGGGATCAAAATGATGGAGCCATGTTTCGTCCATTGTTACGAAACGGGACAAAAAGTTTTCAGAATCTTCTTGAAACTTGTCCAACAATATCTTCGAAATGTCAAGTCGATTTTGTTTCTGACTGTCGGTTAACATTCTCGTCACCCATCTTGCGGAGACTTTTCTCATATTCAAAGATTGTTTCAATATGGATTGAATACTTCCATATGAAATGCCCGTTTCTTGAATTAAGTATCGGATGGTAACTCTTCGATCGCTCAATACAATTTTGACGTCGATGGACGGCCGCAACGAAGTTCGTCTTCCATGCTCGTTCTCCCTACTCGAAATTGAGAAGCCCACCTTGCAACAGTGGAATACGGCGGAACAGACTCTCCTAATGTTGCCTCCAAATCGCGAATCTCTTGCGTCGTTAACTTTTTTTAAACAGAGGTATTTAATAACGGCTCGCGCTTCGTTTTTCTCCATTTTCGAGAACACGTTCCGACACGAAGTAAAGAAATGACTACATTCAGAAAAAAACAAAAGAGAATCGAAGATTTTTTCTTTATTATTATTACAAATATGTATCTGAGCTATGCCTGCCAGTATTTATTTTTTTTCTTACCAAGGAGTATGTTGTTCTCACTACTTTTTGATCACTCCTCGTAATAACGTTGGGACAAGCACTGCGTTGTGTATTGCGACACGTGCCTTCTGGCTGAGGTGGTGGCTGCCGAGAAGTTGTCCCAATGCTCCGTTCACTCTATTTCCCGCATTCGTTCTTCTTTCTACATCAGTGGTGTACCTTCCATCCCGACTGAATCCACATCCAAGATATACAAATTCATCCACTTGCTCTAGCACACCACTTCCTATTGCTACTCTAACATCTATTCTGGCCTTTTATCTCCCAGCGTGAATGTGTCAGCTTGACTTGGGAAGTACCATCCTCTCAAAGCTGAACGCCGCCGTAGGCCTAAACTCCCTCCTTATCAAGGAAAGGGATATGAGGATAATAATAAGAGTATTATTATCCTTCCTCTCCACCTGCTATTCCTTTTCTTGGAATTGGCGATGCTCGAGTGATGCCTCTGGTCTAGCGTATATACCCTACAGTGGTAACCGTTTACCATCAGGTACGCCGTATGTTCATTAGCCATATCACTTACTTATCATCACACCATTTCCCTTACGGGGTAGGTTCTCTATCTACCCCGCAAGGGAAATGGCCTCTTGGCACTCTGATCGAGAGAACACACAACAACAGGCCCTATATTTGCATACATCTCTCGCTTCCTCAACATTCATAATGCTTCTTATACACGCTCGCCAGTTTCGGAGACTCATGACTCCACCTTCCTTCAATAAATGGCCGCACCCCACTTTCGCATTGTATATCTTCTTAACCATTCAATCGTCCTGCCAGACGTCCTCCGTTCATTCTATTTCCTGCATTTAATCTTTATATCAGTGGTGTACCTTCCATCCCGAATCCACATCCAAGATATACAAATTCATCCACTTGTTCTAGCACACCATTGCCTATTAATACTCTAACATCTGTTCTGACTTCTTCTCTTTCAAATACCATAATTTTGGTTTTGCTCACATTCACACGTAGGCCTCTTTTCTTACAATCTTCTGTCATTACATCGACTAGGGTTTGCAGGTCAGTCGCAGACTGCGCTAATAGGACCACATCGTCATGTTATAGCAGAGAGTTAAACCACTAATGCCCGGTTCCTATAATAATAAAACGGATCGTTTTGCTTACAAACGGTAGAATATTCTACCAGGCGTAAGTATATTCTGTTCCTATAAAATACCAGTTGTAAGTGAATTAGCTGACAGTTTGCAATTAACGGATGGGAGGGTTTTCACTTACGATCTGCAACAATAATCTATGGAAATAAAGATTTATGGTGTTTCTATAAAAAAAACAACCAATGGTTATGTTGTCAAATATACCAAGCGTAGGTGATGTGTTTACCGGCCGATTTCAGACGGTTTGAGAAGTCATGCGCTGGTATGTGCTTATTGAGGCTTACAAACGGAAAAGATATAGAACTCTGAGATTGAGACTGCATTTACTCTCAGATACTGATATCATAGATCATTCAATTTTCATCAATCGATCATTAATAAGTACTGCGTTGTACGTAGTATTATTACTTCCATGATCTTTATATAAGGGCGATAGATTATAGAAAAGAGAATCCTGTGACTATGGTTGTTGTCATAATTATGATATTATTGTTCAAATTGACAGTAGTATTTAGCTTGTTAGCGTTTCGTTTAGACGTAGGCATTAAATAGTAATAATGTTTAACATAACTTATTATAGTCTAAATTATGTCTTAACTATTTAGATATTTTTATATATATTTTTAGCATTTGACATGCTTAGCACTATACATTAAACACAAAGTGAAAAATGAAGTGAAGTGTTATTTTCGATTTCACATTTTTCACTTTGTGTTTAATGTTATGTCTTAACTATTTAATTGTTAATAAACTATACAATCATTATTTGTAATAAAGCTTTGTTTATAAATAACTACATTTATTTTTAAAACTAACCTTTTTTTCTGAACATCATGTGAAACGATTGATGTAATAACGAAACGCAAAGAGGTTCATGGGTATTCTTAACCGACAGTTGCTCGTTACTGCTAGACGTGATATTTATGTTGTGAGCCGCGGTATCTGTAACTTGAAAACATCTGGTAGCTGTCATACAATGACGATTCGTTGAATATAGGAACCGGGCATTAGTCGCCCATCCGAACTCCCGCATTAATTTCATTCATCGTTTGCTATTTTCTTAGTAAAGTATAAAAAAAACAGAGTTAGATAGATATTGAAATTCTAGTAATAAACCCTTATATTTAGATATTTTTATATATATTTTTAGCATTTGACATGCTTAGCAACATACATTAAACACAAAGTGAAAGCATGTCAAATGCTAAAAATATATATAAAAATATCTAAATATTTATAGGGTTTGCGTCATTATTAGGTAAAATCTTAATTGTAAAATTAAGTTTACCCGGTCCGAAAAAAAAAATGTGATGACTAAAAAAATATATATTGAAAATCTAAATTGAAAATAAAATAAGGAGTTAAAATTAAAGATAATATATCGATAAATAAATCGACCATATTGGCTCTATATGAAATGCTGCACCTAAAGCACATGCCAGTATTAACCAATTACCATGCGGTGATCGCTGGCTAGTCAACCACCTGCAATAACAAAATGTTCGGTACAATTACGATGTTTATAAATTACAATATATGAAGTACCTATTTATATTGTATTTGGCAGAACTGCCGCTGTTGTTGGCTCCTGGAGCTGGGCGCATCATCTACCAGGACAAGCTGATCCGCTTTGACCGCGTACCCCTCGTCACACCCAATGGGGACGTGCTTATCAAGGAACTCAGCTTCGAAGTGCGGTATGTAGTTTTTTTTATAAACTAGGGCTATCCATCCATCAGCCTTTCAACGTCCACTGCTGGACATAGGCCTCCCCAAGAATGGGGGATAGTGCCGTAATCGCTACTCTTGGCAGGCGGGTTAGTGATATTCATATTCAATTACCCGGTTTTTGAAGTTTGGATGACAAATTCCGGTCTAATTCCGTTGGAATAAATTAGAATTCCAAATAGTGATTGAATATTATCAAGTTTAAATTACAAACAAAAAAAAACCATTTGTAGATTACACACAGAGTTGTCCTGTGTGGGAATCAAACCCACAACACTAGAGCGGGAAGTCGGTATCTAAACCACTCGGAAATCTGTGCAGGCGATCTTTTACGCTTCAAGACTTCTTCAATGTAGATTGGATTACATCTCATACAGAATAATCCATCCATCAGCCTTTCAACGTCCACTGCTGGACAAAAGCCTCGCCAAGAGAACGCCACAACGAGCGGTCCCGTCATGGGAGATAATGCCGTAATCGCCACGCTTGGCAGGCGGGTTGGCGATCGCAGTGGATTTTATAAAATACTCGAGGGAGTGCTGCTGCCCACTCCCCCGGTATTCCCTCAGTCGGCTCATACGACTCCCGTGGGTAGAGGGGTGGGACAATTCTAAACACACAGAATAATATTGTCTTTCAAATAAATTTCTGAGAATAGTTGTAGTACATAAAATATAACAGTTGTGGGTGTGTTTTGCCTCTAAATACATCCATACGCCCCACGGGGTTACGGTGGGCATGAATTCGTATAGTGGGAGGGAAATCGGACTATGTAGTAGTCCCACTGCCTAATTTACAGTCGGGTTTTAAGACAATCTTTTTGTAAGACGATGTAGTAAGACTATATATATTCTTTTTGATCTGTATTTTAGCACTTGATATGCTCGGCTACTTCAAAGTACAAATTATTTGTGAATGTTGAAAAAGAGAACTTTAGTGCGAGGGGGACTAAAACCTGCGTTACTTCCAATTCGGGGAAGTGCTCTAGGCCGCTAAGCTATCGCACTGACCAACGGCCATTCCCAATCCATCCACTGTCTCTACGACCCACGCCACCTATCGGATACATTAATCGAATATGGCAAGTGTAATTTTGCAATTAAAATGCATACAAACAGTATATAGTTTTTCATAGTATTATGTCATCTGGCATACTGCTATAGGGATGCTCCGCAGATTTAAATTCTATATTTGTACTCCAGAAAAGGGCTGTTCGTGCAATTTATAAATTAGGCCCAAGAGTTTCCCTTAGAGAGAAATTCAAAGAAATAAATATTCTAACTGTTGTGTCACAATATATATATGAAAATTTGTTATATGTCAAGAAAGAGAGAGATAAGTACAGTGACATTCATCATATTAATACTAGGAACAAAGGCAATCTTATTGCACACAGTACTCGTCTCCACAGAATTAGTAGATCCTTCATGGGGCAATCTATACGCTTCTTCAATAAAATTCCCGAAAATATCCGAAACATGCCTTTAAATAAGTTTAAGAAAACAGTAAAAATCAGACTAATTAGTAAAGGTTATTATACAATTTCGGATTATCTGGAAGATAAAACAAAATGGCTTTGAACTGCTCCTCATTTTAATATAAATAAGCACATACCCCTTTTTATGTTATTATATTGTTTTTTCCACAATATTGTGTGTTCTGGTGAGCACCTACTTTAGTTAAGTATTAATTTAAATATTGTAAGAAATTTAAGATTTAAAAAAGTGGCTCATGAGTTTCTTGCCGGGTTCTTCTCATGAAAAGCCTTACTACGGAATCCGGCCGCTTGTGGCGATTGCAATCGCGACATTGCGGATGCACTTGCCTCAAGCGCTCGTGTTAGTTATTAGTATTTACCTTTGACGATTTTAAGTGCTATTACAATAAGCCTATGAAATAAAGTTATTTTTGAATTTGAATTTGTAGCGCGCTCGCACTTAAGTTCTCTTTTTCTACATTCACAAATATTTTTTTCTAATATATATTCTTATAGACAGAAAAGTGGAAATGAAATTTGTTCCTTAGGTCGGGTATCAACGTGTTGGTGTGCGGGCCGAATGGATGCGGCAAGTCCTCCATGTTTCGTCAGCTCGGCGAGCTGTGGCCGATATTCGGCGGCACGCTCACCAAGCCTCCCAGGGGCAAACTGTTCTACGTGCCACAAAGACCTTACATGACCCTGGGCACTCTTAGAGATCAGGTATAATATATATTACATTATCTAAAGAGTTTTACTGTTAACCACGTAACACGTAATTTTAGTATTTACACTTGTAATACCCAAATCATAAAAAAAAATATATCTAAAGTATCTTTAAATAAAATTATGTGTGCAACTGTGGCGACGTTCATACTCATACTAAGGACATAGGAGTGCTTTTGATATATAAGGTGACTTAACAATACACATCGACACAGATTCAGAAAAAATAATGCAATACTTATGTGTTATAGTTATCCATACTAAATGAATACAGAAGAATAAAACTCCATCTGTGGTGCAGCGGTAGTGTGAACGACTGCTGATCATGAGATCTCGGGTTCGATCCCCGGGACGGGCAGTGTTATTGAGCTTTTTCGTAAAAATTAATATTCTTAGTAGCAGCCCGGAGTTTGGAAATGTGCCCGGTAGACTTCAATAGGCTCTCCCCCTATTACGTAAGACTTAAACATAGCTGGCGAAACGTGGGTATGTAATACACCTCTGTCTACCCCGCTAATCTCTGCAACTATTGAATGTAGAATGTTTCAAACATATTTTTTGCATTTTCAGGAAAGCTTAAGTTTTTGAGGAAGGTTATTTAACTTTTTTTTTATACTATGTGGGTGGCAAACGAGCATATGGCTCACCTGGTATAATGTATGAAAATACTTCCGATAGATGGCGCAGGCGTCACCCAAAGGCGTTAAGTATGAATGTGTTATCGAAATTAGCAGTCAGGAGCAATTGTCACGATGGTTGAATTGGCAAAGCATCTGGACGGTATCCAGGAGATGCAGGTTCAAATCCTGCTCGTGACTATTATTTTCAATTTCACATTTTTCTTTTTGTGTTTAATGGGCTGCTATATATAAAATATATAATCAAATTTCTCTTAAAACAAAAGATTGGTGAAACTGCCAGGCACAGCTAGTAGCAAATGAATGTACACCTTAAAGTTGCTTTTATTATCAGATAATTTACCCACAAACTCGCGAGGAGATGTCCCGCCGCGGTCGGACTGACGAACAACTCCATCGCTTCCTCGACATCGTTCAGTTGGCATACCTCACTAACAGGGAAGGCAGGCTCGATGCTGTCGAAGACTGGATGGATGTGCTCTCTGGAGGAGAGAAACAGAGAATAGCTGTAAGGGTATTTTATTACTATGGTGATGTCATTGTCATTGGAATAATGACAATGACATTATTATTTTGATAATTATTTTGATCTATATATTATTCATTTCAAATTCAAAAATATATTTCATAGGCTTATTATCAGCACTTAAAATCGTCAAAGTTACAAATAATTAACACAGGCGCTTGAGGCAAGCGCATTCGCAATATCGTGATTGCAATCACCAGAAGCGGCCGGATTGCGTAGTAAGACTTTTCATGAGAAGAACCCGGCAAGAAACTCATGAGCCACATTTGAGAAACCTATTATGACATTCTTATCTTCAATTTAATTCAATTCTTGGTTAGTGGCGACAAACTTTGCCAATCACCCGTAGATAATTCAAATAGACTATCAAATGTGGACTAGACTATCAACCGTGTGGTGACGGACTAAGAATACAAGTGTCACCACCCCATTCTTTCCCGCGGGTGTCATATGAGGCGACTAAGGGAAGTAAGCAATTATCATCCATTGCATGACTGGTGGTAGGGCTGGATACCAAGTAGGAGTACTCACTTGTTATCGGGTCCGAGCGGGTTGGTACCACCATCTCCCGTGTGACCGGCCATGAAGCACATCGTTGCGTTTTGGCTGTAGCAGGAGATAGCCGTTTATATTTCATTTCATATCTGTGAAATGAATTGGTGAGCAGTGCCTTGAATCTGTATACGTTTTTGTAACACTTATAACAACATTTCTTCTAAGATTGACCTAGACTTGTTCGGTTTGTCTTCTTCCTCTTATCATCACGCCATTGCCCTTGCGGAGTAGGCACAGAGAACAGAGTGCCAAAAGGCTCTATTCTTGCGTACATCTCTCACTTCCTCAACATTCATAATTTAATCATCATTCATAATTTTCTGTTTCTCAATTAAGAAATATGTTAGCGAAGGACTTCTTTTCAGCACCTTATTACATTAATTTACATACATATACTTTCATTAGCTGTTAGTATTCCAAATAAAATAAACAATAACTACCAGATTAATGTAGCGGCCGGTGTAAGTACAATGGACCTATGTTCCATCTTAGCATATGTAAAAAAAGACAACACCACACAAAGAGTGGATCACACAAAGAGTTTTCCTGTGTGGGAATCGAACCCACAACACCCGGGTGGCAGGCTGGTATCTGAACCACTCCGCCATCTGTGCAATCAGCTTGGCTTAATTATTTAATAAAATAACTATGTATGAACCTCTAATAAATATCTATTTGAAATAGATGGCGCGCTTATTCTACCACGAGCCCCAGTTCGCTATATTGGACGAATGCACCAGTGCAGTTTCCGTCGATGTGGAGGGACAAATGTACCAATATTGCAGAGAGGTAAGAATTCTGACGTAAGATCTCAATTATCCTAGAATAAAAAATATATCATATAGAAATTGGCCACTGCGCGTATAACCCACCATAGTTTGGCTTATTCTGAAATAAAACGAACGTATTTGTTTCCAAAGTCTCCTATTGGTGGATTACTTGTCCAACCAGATTCAAGAACAAATTCTTTGTGTAAGTGGAAAAAGAGAAGTTTAATGCGAACGGGATTCGAACCTGCATCCCTTCCAATTCGGGGAAATGCTCTAGACCGCTAAGCCATCACAGTCACAGACGGCGATTCCCAATCTCCACTTCACGTTTGTTTTTAGATCTCTTTATGATCCCGGATTGGAAGAGACGTAGATTCGAATCCCGCTTGCAGTTAAGTTCTCTTTTTCCACTCTTTCTTCACGAATCATTTGTTCTTTAAAGTAGCTAAGCATGTCAAGTACTAAAAAACACATCAAAATAACAACCAGATTCAGTAAAATATATATAATTATGTATTTCTGTAAAGCTAGTTTGTAGCCTAAACAACTTTCTTAGAATAAAGCTGATTTTAAAATAGTTAGACATATATAACACAAAATGCCAAAATGTGAAATAAAACATGATAACCACAAGTAGGATTTGAACCTGCGTCTCCTGCATTACCATTCCAGATTTTCTCTCAACTGAGCGATCATGACGTTTGCTCGATACTATCGATTTCTATAACACCTTAATAACAATTTAATAATGAGAATGAATGATACACGAAAGTGTGAATTAACCTTCGTGTATTATTAGGTATGAATCTTAATTGTCATTATTAAGCTTACCTGTTTGGAATAATATAATTACATCCGTTAGATAGTGCAGGCGTCACTCAATGTGTTACCGTTATTCTGTGTGTTATCGAAATTCGCAGGACTCTTTACCAATTATCACGATAGCTGAATTGGCAAAGCATCTGGGACGGTATACCATGAGATGCAGGTTCAAATCCTGTGACTGTTATTTTCGATCTCACATTTTCACACTTTGTGTTAATTTACGGTATCTGTGGGCCTAGCCATGTTTTTATGATCGCTAACGCTAATAGAAAACTATTTAAATGTATGGGAATTTGACATCTTTAACCTTAGATAATGAACCTATATTTATCTAAGTCTTTAACAGTCAGCTGCGAGCTATCGTAGATGTCGGTCGATGTTCGCAATGTCGTCTATACTAAAGTGTAATAATTGTAATCTCATCGTTGATGAGATGTTGTCCTATGTACAAAATAAATTGTCTATTATAGATGAAGAAAGTTTGATAAAAATTTGTTTGTCAACGTTTACGAGTGTGCAGATTGAAAAATCTAAATTGCTATTATTTAAATCTTTACCGGCTGATCAACGTAAACCGGCAAGAAAAGGGCAAGGCAAAGATAATCGAGTATTAAGTGACATTATTAGTGTGTTTAAAGTGACTGATCTCGATGTGTTTCCTATTTTTGTAGCTCGTGAGTTAGAAAAGCTACCGCCAATAACATTTGATCATCTCGACGTATCAAAGCTATTAAAGGATATTGTGTTGGTACAGGCTGAGATAAAAAACATCAAAGATTCATATGCCACCTCGACTCAATTAGAGGAGCTCAAGAAAGATGTGAAAGCTATGTCCGACCCTACCTCACATCGCAAAAAAGAAGCGTATCATTATACTGAACCGTCCTTATTATCACAGTCAAAAAATACGATGAGAGAGTACCGTCATAACATTGATATTTCATCACCAATAAGGACAGAAAATAATAAAAGCAATAATGATATTAGTAATGCAAACTGTATTAACAATCAATGTGAGGGTAATAGTTACTCGTATATAGCTGCAGTGACTAAAAAACTGATTCCGAACTCACAGCTGAGCGCTGTCGGTCAAGGTCAAGTCATCGATACAAACGAGTCGGAACATGCGACAGACTGCGTTATGAATAATAATCAGCTGGACGCTTCGATTAAAATGCGGTGTAAACAATTGACAAACGCGGTCGGAAAGCGAAGTAATTTAGAAAACGACACGATAACACCTCAAAATAATGAGTGGACCCTAGTTCAGAGCCGAAAACAACGATTCAAGGATCGTTTTATGGGAAAAATGGGTAATAATGTTATTGATACAGGAGAAAAGTTTAGAGCGGCAGACAGCAAAGTACCTATTTTTATTACAAACGTGCATAAAAATACGTTCCATCCATCCATCCATCAGCCTCTCAACGTCCACTGTTGGACATAGGCCTCCCCAAGAGAATGCCAGAACAAGCGGTCTTGTCATGGGGGATAATGCCGTAATCGCCACGCTTGGCAGGCGGGTTGGCGATCGCAGTGGATGTTGTTAATACTCAAGGGAGTGCTGCTGCCCACTCCCCCGGCATTCCCTCAGTCGGCTCTTACGACTCCAGTGGTTAGAGAGGGGTGGGACAATTCTAAAGCCGGCCCCACACGGCCAAAAAATACGTTAAAAATACGTTAGAGGAGGATATTTATAATTATATTCTTAGGAATACGGGAATAACTGTATCGTTAGAAAAAATAAACTCCAAAAAAGAAACGGATTACAGTGCATACAAATTCTTCGTATTACGTCATAACGTTCATATCTTCTTAAATAATGAATTATGGCCAGAAGGGATAATCTTTCGTCGTTTTGTGCATTTTAGACCAAAGTCTACGAATGAGCCTCACAAAGGCTCTGGAGACGGCCCTACTATAATTAGTTAATGGATAGTAATTCGCACCTTTTAACTGTAAGAACGTCAAGCATTCTATAGATAGTATAAAAGATTTATGTAAGCATATAGGCGTCATAGCATTGCAAGAAACCTGGCTACTATCACATGAGTTATCGTATCTTAACTCAATAAATGATAATTTTAACTGTACGGGAACATCGGCAGTTGACACTTCAGCTGGAATGCTGCGGGGACGCCCTCACGGTGGTGTTGCGCTATTGTGGAGGAGGAGTGTCTTCTCATATGTGTTGGTTATTCCGTGTGATAATCCGCGAATAAGTGCAATTAAAATAATACTCGGAGAAAAATCAATACTATTGTTTAGCATATATATGCCTATAGATTTAATATGTAATTTAACAGACTTCACGGATATCGTACCAAGTGTGTTTACATATTAGGGGACTTTAATGCTCACCCAACGGAAAGTTTCTTTCAGGAATTATCTGGGTTCTGTGACGAGCAAGATTGGTTGTGTATTGACGTAAAGACTTTAGGGATATCGTCTAATACTTACACATTTATTAGTCAGGCCCATGGGTCTACAAGGTGCCTTGACCACTGTGTGGTAACTCTGTCTGCTGCACAAACAGTCAAGAAAATATCTGTTCAATATGTTGTCGTATGGTCTGACCACTTACCTTTAATTATGGAATGTAAACTTGATGCAGTTGTAGCTAAAATATGTGTGTCTAGTCTTAGTGTTAACAATAACAATAGTACTTTCTGGGGAGCGAGACATTCTTCTCACATTAAGTTATATAACACTGAATGTGATAAAAGACTTCGGTTAATTGACCTCCCACCTCAATTACGGTATTGCTGTAATCAAGCATGTATGAGCATATTGTTGAAGCATTATGTGAATCATCTGCGGTGGGCCATGGTAGTTATACCCGTAATAATAGGAGAGTTATTATTGGGTGGAACAAATATGTTGCTGAGGCGCACAGGATAGCGAGGAATAAATTTGCTACTTGAGCATGGTATGGTAGACCTACTTTTGGCAATTGTTATAATGAAATGTGTGAATCCAAAAGAATTTTTAAATCACGTTTAAAGTGGTGCCAGAATAGGCAGGACCAGATAAAAATGGATATACTGGCGTCTAAACATTACAATAAGGACTTTTGTGGTTTTTGGAAAGATACTAATAAACTTCATCATAAGCCTGGTCTTCCTGTGTGCGTCGATGGCATAAGTGATGCCCAAAAAATTGCGGAAACTTTTAAAAACAAATTTTTAGTAAAATCATCATTGGGTCCGTCACATGTGGTGATCAATGCTGTGCCTAAAATGGTACTGGGAACTAAAATAAATGCAAAAGATGTGCAATCTATCATACAGTCAATGAGAAGAGGTAAGTCTCCAGGCCATGACGGGCTCAGCATTGAACATCTACGTTATGCTGGCCCACATTTACCACGTGTATTGGCATTGTTCTATAACCTTTGTATGAGTCATGCATATTTACCTCAAAATATGTTAAAAACTTGTTGTGCCAGTAGCTAAAAATAAAACGGGTGTCTTAACGAATAAGGATAATTATAGGCCTATTTCACTGGCCACGGTAATTTCTAAGATATTGGACAGTGTGCTTAATACGCAGCTGAATAAGTATGTACAATTTCATGATAATCAGTTCGGATTCCGTACTGCTTTATCTACAGAAAGCGCAATATTTAGTCTTAAGGAAACTGTGAGGTACTACACAGATCGTGGGACACCTGTCTACGCCAGTTTCCTAGACTTATCGAGTGCTTTTGATCTGGTTTCCTACGATGTTCTCTGGAAAAAACTAGAAGATACTAAAGTACCACCAGAAATTATTAATATTTTTAAATATTGGTATGGGAACCAGGTTAACAGTATTCGATGGGCTGGGGCGTATTCGAGCTCGTACAAATTGGAGTGTGGTGTGAGACAGGGGGGATTAAGCTCTCCTACACTGTTCAATTTATATATGGATGAGCTAATCTGTGAGCTGAGCGGCACCAGAGTCGGTTGCCATGTTGACGGCATAAGCGTAAATAATTTAAGCAATGCCGATGACATGGTGCTGCTCAGTGCGTCGGTATGTGGTTTAAGGAAATTATTGAGCGTTTGTGAAAAATATGCTTGGGATCTTGGACTCATATACTCGTATAACCCTATGAAAAGTGTTATGGTATTTGGAGCTGGTGGAAAATACCCGGAAACGGTGCCACCAGTGGCATTAAATAATGTACCGTTATCTAGGGTGTACAAATTTAAATATCTTGGACACTTATTAACTGTTAGCCTCAGAGATGATGACGATATTGAGAGAGAACGGAGGGCGCTGTTAGTTAGAGCTAATATGATCACACGCAGAGTCGCGCGAGCCTCTAAGGATGTGAAAAAGACACTTTTTAGAGCATACTGCGCATCTTTTTATACTTGCAGTCTGTAGGTACGTTTTTCACAGAAATCATACAGCGCCCTCCGTGTACAGTACAATAATGCATTCAGAGCACTGATGGGTTTGCCTCGCTTCTGTAGTGCATCGGGGATGTTTGCAGAAGCAAATATAGATTGCTTTTACTCAATTATGAGAAAAAGATGTGCATCATTGGTGCGCAGGATGCGGGGTGGATCCAATAAGATAGTGTGCATGATGGTCCAGAGACTGGATTGCGTTATTATAAATCGTTGTTCCAGGCTATCGGCCGGAATGCTGAGGCAATGATGCCCTTGATGTTATTAATATATACATATATTATTTTTTTTCAATTCTAAAATTAATTTCTATTTACGCTTACCTAAATTTATATAAAAGATACTAACATACATTTATAAGTATTATTGTTACTAACATAAATACGAGTCTTGGCTACTTGAACTAAAGAGTTTATTATTATATTTAACAATATCTATAACATTTTAGATCCATATTTTTTAGAAATTGACATGCTCCGCTACTTTTTAAAGTCAGTCAGTGGTCGTAAGACAAATGTGATGAGGAGATTGGGATGATCGAAAGATCAGTAGGATAGCTCAGTGGCTTAGAGCACTTCCCCGGATTGGAAAAGACGCGAGTTCGCTTACCGCTCCTACTAAAAATCTCTTTTTCCTTATTCACAAATAATTTATACTTTAAAAAATACCTATAACGCTTAGTCACGTGACTTAACGTTAGAGATGTCAAATTTCCATACATTTTAATAGTTTTCTATTAGCGTTAGCGATCATAGAATGCAACTTGATGAACTTGGTCGTGGGTTCGACTCCTATTCAGGACAGTAAAAATAGGAATATATGTATTATATCCGTAATCTGGTACTCATAGCACAAGCGTTAGTAGTAGTTAGTTTGGGACCAGAGGACGTGTGAAATGTCCGTGAATATTTATTTATTTATCATTTATTTGTTCCAGGTTGGCATATCTCTGTTCACAGTATCACACCGCAAGTCGCTGTGGAAACATCACGACCATTACCTGCAAATGGACGGCAGAGGCGGATATGTATTTGAGGAGATCGACAATGAAACGCAAGAGTTTGGCTCATGATCTTCTAGATAAAAGAAACAAAATATTTAAATAAAGAACTGTGTTGATGAGGGATAAAGATAGATATAAATGCAACGTGACAATCCGCTCTCCAAGACAATATTATCCCCCTTACTAATAAACATTGTTTAAGCTCCGAATAGTTATTCAGTGTTTTGTTCCGTTCTTTCAACGTCAAACTGTCATATTAGTGACAAAGACAACATACTGAATAACTATTCATAGGTTATACAACGTTTATTAGTCAGGGAGTCTGAGCCCTGGTTTTAGGGATTACTCTTGCCTGAAGCGGTTATATCCTAATAAAAATATTACTTTAAAAATGTAAACATTCACCAAATTGATTGAATAGTGTAATGACTAATTCTGTCCGTGTTATTGTATACTGTATTAGTCGATTTATTAAGATTTTTTTAATATTGCAAATTGAATGTTTGCATCATATTTAATTAAATGAATTAAGGTTTCTTCTATCATCTAAGTAGACAATCTTCACGCAGCTGGTATGTATGACAAATACATGGCTTACTATAAACCTATAATCTATATATATAAAAGAGAACGTATGTGTGTATGTATGTTCACCTAAAACTCGAGAATCATTAGCCCAATTGATATGAAACTTTGCACACATATAAAAGGCGACATGACCACTCCGATGAACATAGTTACGTTAGTGCCGGTTAGGTGGCGCTAGTGGCAGCGATTTTTATCTTTTGAACCATAGGTCGAATTGATTATGAATTTTTGTACGTATTAAAAATTGTAGTTTTTTTAGGTGAAGCGAAGCGCACCGGGCACCAGCTAGTATACTATAAATTATCTCATATTTGTGCTTGTTATTTTATAGCGAATGTCTACAAGGCATTGCACATTGAACAAATATTAGGTCAATTAAAGAATATGTATATAAATATTTATATTTTCAATTACGAGTAGTACTCATGTGTCCCGCCATGTTATATCGAAGTATTCTTTCAAGTGTGGCTAAATTGTTATGTTAATTTGTCATACTCATACAAAAACTTGTTTTTATATTTCTCTTTGTATTATAAAGTTGTTGATCATTTTACTTATTAGTAATTTTGTTTTTACCAGTATAAAGACTTGTTACTGTTTTTTTTTAATTTAGAGAATAAATGGGCAACACTCCGTATATTAATATACAAACATAAGAAAGTATATTAATGTAACAAATATTATAATTGTTCTTAGAATGTACAGTAGAATCCGTTTATTATGACTCCGCCTATATTGACCAACCGCTTATTATGACGTAATTACACAGCGAAGTTTGGTTTTCATATAAAATTCTTTATAACTAAGTCGGATATAATGACTTCGCTTATAGTGACCCATTTTTAGTAAATTGCGTCCAGTTATAGTGACCGGCATGATTCCTAATACCTGCGGCAGTGTTCGGGAGAGTCACGTGATACCCGTCGACGTTCGGCGCGTGCCTGGCTTTTTGTTTTGAGTCTCGGTGGGTAATTGACTTTGTTTCTCTCTATTAAAATAAATACATACTAACAAAAATGGAGATTGTTTATTTTCTACAAAATGCTTTGTATGACGTCTGCTTAGTATGACGTGTTTGTTATGTCCCTGCGATGTCATTATAAATGTATTCCACTGTAATTTAATAAAAATATATAAAATACCTTACACCTAGTGTACTTCACAATCAAAATCATTACTACTAAGTATAATAAAGTTGTCCAATATTTTTATCACCGGCTTCAGAGAAGCTAGTGGGAGAATAACTAATATGAAAACTAAATTTGATACATTATTTTATTGGTGTTAATTATTTGTATTATATTTATAACCATCATTCAAATGCTGCGTTTTGTTATTGCAATCATATGAGCAAGCAACTCCTATTTTATTAGTGAATATTAACAAACTTTTGTATTATTTTTGTTATTGCAATCATTCATACATATTTAATTTCTATGGAATTTACTGCTTTTTAGATATTTACCTCTTTTATTTACTTAAACGGAAGTATGCTAACATTCCTAGAGTATTAAAGACGTTATATGTGAGCAGCTAATAAATATATTAAAAATATTATTATAATAATTGGCAACTTTATCAATATTAAACGTGGAATGTTGTGTATTTATATGATACTGGTACTGTATTGGTGTTACTATTAACTATAACGTTACAAAGTAATGTTCCAATCTTAATTAAAATATAAATTTTATTATGTGTACAATTACTGTGTAATTTATAATGTTTTGATCTATAACTATATGTGATATAGCTTTTAACTAAGTATATATGCCTGACCAGTTTTATTCCAATTTTACAGATTGATTTATATTAGAATATTAACTAAAATGATAACCAGTGAAACATTTGACTGTTTTAGTGTGTGTATTTAAACTTGTTAAACCTGACTATGACATCAAAAACTTTATAACTTATAAACAAGAACTACCGAAGGTATTTCAGTTTTTAATAAATTGTGCAAAAATATAGGTACCTAGTGTGAGTACTCACTTGTTATCGGGACGAAGCGGGTCGCCTCACTACAGTCTCCCGTATAATCTACTGTGAAGCACATTGGTAAGCTTAGGTTGTAAAGGGAGTTCATTTCTTAGTTACCCATCCGTGAAATGAAATGGTGAGCAGCAACTTGCCAGTATTCTGGTATTGTTGAGTCCATAAGTGGCAGTTACCGTATACCATCAGGTGAGTCGAAGCTCGTTTGCCACCTTAGGCAATAAAAAACAGTTTGCCTAATACAATTTAAAAAAAAATCTAGTAATTTCCACTTTCACAAATAATTTGTTATATTAAAAGTAGCTGAGCATGTCAAGTGCTAAAATACAAAACACAAAAATAGATATAGTGTAATAATACAATATGTTGTGTTACTATATTACTATCTTAAACTGCCGCCTTGGAATGTGATTCACAAAATCGTATCGTCTTATTTGTGATTGGTAGAGACATAGACGCTAGATGATGCAATAATCGCTCAACTAATCACGATGATCTTTCAAGATCTCTCAATCAATGATAATGTCCCAATGCGATGTCGATACGATTTAGAGAGTTACATTCTACAGGCAATGATATGTTTTTATTTGCATTACATATTTCGTATGATTTTTATTTATGGGCTGTTTGACACCTCATTGTATACTGATACCGCGATGGTCGTATGCTAACGATCCGATGTGGCTTTAGCTGTGATAGACGTTAATTTTTGTTGTTCTTATTGTGCTGGTGGTGTTGGGTCAATAAAGAAGGTTGAGGAATCTAGACTTTATTTTTTTCCTTATTTCGATCCCCAATTTCGTTTACATAGTTTAAAATATGTATATTTGTGATCCGTTAGGTTTTTGAATACAATGACGTAGTACATTAGTACTACATCGCTAACTCTTATCACATAACTCACTAACAGAAAAGAAAATAATGATAATTGGTTATTTAAAGATTAGTTATCATTATGTTGTAGATATTTTTTACTGAATGTTTATATGAAAATACGTCCAATTTTTGTGAAACTGTCGACGTATGGGAGAAATTTTCAATGTAGGTAACGTTTTTCTGTTACGCGCCATCTTTATTTCTAAGTCACATTTTTCTGTTATGCGCCATATTTTTACACCGTGTGGTGACGAACTAAGAATGCAAGTGTCACCACCTCATCCTTTCCCACGGGTGTCTTATGAGGTGACTAAGGGAAGTAAGCAATTATCATCCATTGCATGACTGGTGGTAGGGCTGGATACCAAGTGGGAGTACTCACTTGGTATCGAACCCGAGCGGGTTGGTACCACCATCTCCCGTGTGACCGGCCATGAAGCACATCGTTGCGTTTTGGCTGTAGCAGGAGATAGCCGTTTATTCTTTCATTTCACATCCATCCATCCATCCATCAGCCTTTCATTGTCCACTGCTGGACATAGACCTCTCCAAAATGGGGGTTTTACCATAATCGCCACGCTTGGCAGGCGGGTTGGCGATCGCAGTGGATGTTTTTAGTACACAGGGGAACGTTGCTGCCCGGTCCCCCGGTAATCCCGTAGTCGGCTTTTACGACTCCCATAGGAAGAGACGGAGTGGAGCTATTCTTGGTGCCGGCCCCACACGGCCCTCATTTCATATAGGTGAAATGAAATGGTGAGCAGCGGCTTGAGAATACTCTTCGTATAGTTGAGTCTATGAGCGACGGTTACCATTTACCATCAGATGGGCCGTGGCTCGCCTGCTACTACATAAAAAAAAATTATATGATTTTTTAAAATAAATATGGGTTATAAGACATAATAATATATGTATATTGCGTGACAATGTAATATTATGATGACATAAAGCTGATCTGATGATGGAGCTAAAAGGTGGCCATAGGAACTCTACAATGAAACGGCGCAACCTCATCGAGTTTGGACTCGTTTGATTCGTCTTGACGAGTACTTTATCTTTAGATGGTATCTAGGTTCTGATGATGTAGCTGGAAGGTAACCAAAGGAACTCCATTATAAAACGACATAACCCCATGGAGTTTGGGCTCATATGATTCGTCTTGACGAGTACTTTGTCTCTATATAGTATCCAGGGTCTGATAATGGAGCTGGAAGGTAACCAAAGGAACTCTGCTATAAAACGCCGTAATAATTCTATTATAATTAATGAAATGCTATAATAATCTTAGTAGCAATAAGGTGAAATAATTGTATAATTTGTATCCATGTCTTTGATAATATAAGCCTTTTGCTTAAACTTTATCTAATTTAGCTTTATTTAACTAATTTATGTAAAGTTGTAAATAGTAGATCATTTTTCGAAAAATGATGTCATAAAAAAGTTTCACTTCTTACGTGTGTACACTAATACATACACACACATAACTTTTTTTTTATAAAGGAATTGAATCGTTTGAAGCCATGTTGTAAAATATAATCAAAATTGTATACTAGCAGCGACTCTAGTCTTAATGGCTTCCATTAAAAGGTGACTAGGGTTCACCAGTTCCGTAAATAAAGGGATTCGCGGCAAGTGTTCCATTGTCTTAAAAGCTTAGGAACCCCTGACTTAGAATAATAGTTCTTGAAAAATACTAGACATAGACATTTTCTTCATTACTAAATTGAAGTGAAGGCAGGTCACTATTTAGTAATAATACATTTCTAAAGAACTGCTGGAACTGCCTCTAAATAAAAGTCTAAATTTACCGCTATTCTTGACAGCTACTTATTTGCGATGCGCGTCGTAGTGACGTCATGTGACGTTTACCTTTTGTGGCGTACAACAATCGCGGAATGGACACTAGTCTGTGACCTACGCATTACAATTTTTACAATGGTTTCAATAAAACTACTATTGATAAAGATTTTTGGTATTAAATATGCAAATATCTTAATAATACGAAGCGAGTATTTCCATAGCATAATTATATACACAAATTGAGTAGATAGATTTTATTTCGATAACGATGATCGTGTTTCTAAACGTAGGAAGCAGGTAGCATAGCGAGCGCTCCGCATCAGCTGTTGTAAAAAAAAATTAACGGGAAAACTGGTCACACCGACGGCCACATCAAAAAACTGGGGGTCTGGCGTGACCCTGTTATTTCTATTCTGCAATAAAATAGCTGTGTAATTAAAGATAGTTCATGTGTGCTCAGGAAAGTGCTTTATTGTAAATTCTAGTGTAATTTATGAAGAAAATATGGAACGAGCAACAGGAACAGAGGTGTACGGGTGTGGCTCACCCCAAACCTCGGACATAACGCTGAATATACAAACTACTACGGGTGGTAATTTCTCTGTCAGTTTGGATAGTAAAAATACAGTGGAGCATCTCAAAAAGTTAGTTTCAAAGAAACTTAAGGTGTCTAAAGATAGAATATGCTTGCTGCATCGAGAAAGGTGAGTAGTTGGAAGCGAGACGCTAAGCTTTTATTGTCAAACATATCACGGAAATATGTCGATGCGATGACGCATCAGTGTTATTTGACTCGCGTATTGAGCTCAAATTTTGCGTTTGCAGACAACTGAGGGATGGCACACTGGAAGAAAACGGTCTATTTGACGGATCACGGGTGATACTCCTGCCGAGCGTCGAGACTGGCTTGCTGGTGAGTGCGTCACACTGTGTCGAAACCCCCCAAGTATCTTATTTTAATCACGTGTTTCACAACAACGAAAAACTAATCAATACCCATTTATCATGCATCTAAGACTGTTTAATAATTTCATTAATTTTATCACTCTGTCTTTTACAGAGCCATAGGCCTGAAAATTCGGTGATGCAGGCTTTAGAATCATTGAATGATACACAGGTGAACGATTTTTTAAGTGGTAAATCTCCATTAAATTTGACTATGAGGTTAGGTGATCATATGATGCTTATACAGCTTCAGTTATCCACCCTGACCTCAGGTTCGAGTGGCTCTAGATCATTAAGGACATCAACACCTACAAAGAGTTCTTCATCATCATTACGAACAGTGCCCAAGTGTGACACCAGAGAATCTGCCAACCCTCAACCACCACCTACCTGTACTCCGGTGCCTATTGATCATTCTTACATAAGTAGTGATAGCAATAAACCTGTAACAGAAACACCAAGTTTACCACATGGTCTTGAGCAACAGGATTATGAGATGCTACAGAATTGTTTTGATTTGTATCGATCAATCGCTGAAGAGAATTATGGTGTAAAGGCTGACACACAAGATGACAAAGACACGCAACCAACAAGTAGTGCACAAAGCTGTACAGTCACAGATTTACCTTCATTAGAAGATGAACAGTCTCCTATTAAATCTTTGTCTAATTTGGTTTCAAATCCAATAGATACTTCTGCAGATGCTAGAGCAGAACAGGCAGCCTTAGTAAACACTGTAAAAAATAACTTAATAGATTTATTTTCACAAGGCAAACTCGATGAGGTCATAAGTTCAGCAAGTGCTACATGTGAGAAGCAGTGTCCTACTACACAATTGCACACTCCTGACAGCTCAGACGATAGTGACAATTTTACAGACCAAAGTTCTTTCCTTGCTGAAAGTACCATAGACGAATATCCTATGGAAAATCTTTTTAATAGTGCTGTGGATAAAGGTTTGTTTGAAGACCAAGATGAGTCTATGATGGATAGAGAGATATCTAATTTGGCTACAACTAGTCATGGCACCCAGGAAGCCAATTCAGGGACACTACCATCATTTCAAAGCATAAATGAACCTCTTAAAAACAAACGCTTCCAATATTTACTCCACAAAACGTCAAAATTTAAGCACCCCATTGGACAAAATAAACAGAAAGCTTTTATGCAGTCTGTTGTAAATAAACATAAAAAAAGAATGCAGAATCGACAAGACACTAATCTATCACAGCCTTCAACTTCCAGAACGGAACCCTACATTACAAATTCTAGGAAATTAATTCTACAACCAAGTACTGGACAGACCGATGACAATGCTACTCCTTCTACGTCAAAACAGACTACATTTAAGTCACCTGATGCTCCAAAGAAGCCACAAAGAGCAACACCATCGCCTCCTGTAGACACTAAAGCTCTGATAGAGGCATCAAAGAATCTCACACAAAAACTAAAGAAGTTGTCTAAAGATGTGCTAACAAATAAAATAGACCTGAGGGCAGCTGAGGAGTCAGTGCGTGCGAAATATGGTCCTGGTGCTGTGATAGAGTCCATGAAACATCATGGCAAAGGAATTTATTCAGGAACATTTTCGGGCACATTAAACCCAGCTCTTCAAGACAGGTAAGAAAATATATTATACATATTTTACACCAAAATAATTACTGATAACATGAATCCGTTTACAAAGAAAGATCCTAAGGTCAGTGATTAAGACATTGTTACCAGTTCCGAAATGTGCTGCCACAATACCTTTTTTTTTAACAACTTGCAGGACTAAAGAATAAATTGCGGGGGACTTTACAATCATACAATTCCATGGATACAAAGTACACCCAGACTCAGAACAACCATTTGTGGATCACACAAAGAGTTGTCCAGTGTGGGAATCGAACCCAAAACACTCGCGTCTAAACCACTCCGCCATCTGTGGAGTCAAAGTATATAAACTTAGATTCCCACTGGCGCAACTATGCTAAAATAGTTATCCTTTTTTTTTGTGTTAAGGCGGGTAAAAATGTTCCTAACCGCACACCCCGTCGTTCGGGGCAACGACCAGGGTAGTGTGGGGCCTGCACCTACTAAAGAAACCCGCCGTGTGCCGTCTCTCCGCCTTTATTGGCGGGCCACTGGAACTGTTACATTCCTTCGGTGGTAAAATAGTTATGCTACAGGAGCATTCCATTTTTCTACTATAAGGATCAGCTTGTCTTTGCTTCACACTATATGTTTAGAAAATTTCACAATGGTTCAGTAGTTATGTATAATATGCATAATGTTTTAAAAGTAATGCTAAGACTAGGCTTTCTCAATAGGTTGTAAAAATAAGCTAGTGAAAAAGCTCATTCTGTCTGATGTTGATACACGATACATGCAGTTTTTTATGTCAAAGTATTGGAGAAAGCTCATGACTGTTGTCTTAAAATGCAGGCACTAACATAAGTATCACTAAGTCTCTAGCTGTGTGACATTATTAATGATTAACAAAACTTCTTGGTAAATCCTTAGATGATCAAAAAATATTCATGCAATAATTAAGCACAAGTAATGATGCCTATTGGTAAAACCAAGGCCTGCAAAGACAGTGGTATTGAGTTTGATTCACTGTCTGAGGTCCTTGCACGGCACACACGTCTGACTTATCGAATTTTTCGAAATTGTTTGTGTATTTGTTGTACTAAACATCACTGCTGGGTGAAGGAAAACATTATCAGGAAACTGGCATGCCTGAGTGATTTTCTCAACGGCTTGTGAAGTCTGCCAACCTGCATGGTGGACTACAGCTTAATATTAGAGACCCTTGCCTAATAGTTATGGGTTGATAAAAAAAAACAAATAACTGCATAGTCTTCTTCTTTCGTGTGGTGGCGGACTAAAAATACAAGTGTCTTTCCCTCGCATGTCGTACGAGGTGACTAGGAAAGTAAGCAATTACCATCCATTGCATTACTGATGGTAGGGATGGGTACCAAGTGGGAGTACTCACTTGCTAACGGGCCCGAGCGGGTTGGTATCAAATCTTCCGTGTGATCGGAAATGAAACACGTTGATGTGTTTTGGTTGTAGCAGGAGATAGCTGTTTATTCTTTCATTTCATATCTGTGAAAACTGCCTCTGTGGGGCAGCGGTAGTGTAAGCGACTGCTGATCATGAGATCCCGGGTTCGATCCACGGGTCGGGCAGTGCCATTGAGATTTTTCGTAAAAATAAAAAAAAATTCTCAGTAGCCGCCCGGAGTTTGGAAATGTGCCCGGTAGACGTCAATACGCTCGCCCCCTATTACGTGGGACTTAATCATAGCTGGCGAGTCGTGGGTGTGTAATACACCTCTGCCTACCTCTTCGGGGAATACAGGCGTGATGCTATGTTTGAAATTAAATTGTGCGTAGCGGCTTGACAATACTCCCGGTATAACTAAGTTCATGAGCGACGGTTACCATTTACCATCGGGTGGGCCGTGGCCGGCTGCCACCATACGCAATTAAAAAAAAACTTTAAAGTGTATCTTATTATAGAATCAGTGAAAATTTATTCTTTATCTTTTTTATATCATTTTAGATATGGCAGACCAAAGCGAGACATATCAACAATTATTCATATACTGAATGATTTACTATGTGCTGCACCACCTATTGCCTTGGCACAGGTAATTATCTTTATATTTATCTAGATTTTGCCCGTGACTCCGTACGCGAAGACTTCAGTATATAAATACCTCACTATGGTACATTCATTATCTCCATGTAAAAATATCTATCCCACAGGAACTATTAATTTTTCCAGGATGAAAAGGAGCCCTTGTCCTTTTCTGGGCTTTAAATTATATACATACATGCAAAATTTCATAGTGATAGGTTACAGCGTGAAAGCGTAACAAACAAACAAACTCGCTTTCGTATTTAGTCATATTCGTAAAGACTAGCTGATACCCACGACCTTTGTCTGCGAGCTATTAACAAAAACACATCCCTAAACATGTAGTCCTTATAAGTATCATTGTTTCTTAAAACTTTAATAACCTTATATGAAGACATTTGCAATATTTTTTTTTAGATAAGGGCTAAGTGTACAGGAAAAACTTAGGAACTTAATTTAACCAGTAATTTTTCCGTGATGTACGCCTAACGGCAAGCTTTTATCATTTTATTTATGTAGTTAATAATTCTTCTGTATGTTACTGAATGGCTTTCTCCTAAAGGAGAATGCCCACAAAAGTATGGGCTTTAATGTCATGTTGTACATTAATAATAATTATTATTTATTTATTCAAGTACAAATCCCATATTAATGAAACTTACCTTAATTATTTGATGTGACAAATATTTATGTCTTTAAAAAGAAATATAATATAATTTTGAATTTATTAAATGTTAACTATTCCTAGTTATGTGCCCGGTAGATAGCAATAAGTTCGTCCCCTATTACATGGTAGTACGCGAACGATCAAAGTAGGTAAATTACTTTTTAATTGGCAGATTTTTATCAGTCAAAATTTTGACTTGGTATTTGAGAAGTAGATATTAAAAATTTCATGTTTTGAGACCTATTTGAGTCTGATACAAAACGAAACCATGTATTTCTCCTTTTAATGATTTTTTTTTGTGAGTGTGTGCCTGGATAGTTAAGATTCACAATTGGATTAGGCGAGTAGTGTGTTAAAAGATTTTTATCATTTATTCACCATTGATGCATAAAAAAGAGAAGATGCACAATTGGGCTAAAAGTGTTCACTATAAATGAGTGCAGATTACGCTTTCCTGCACTCATTACGTTTAGTCACAGAATAGATACTAGTCCTACGGACAGAAACATCACTTCCATTAAAACTTGTCCAAAATCTCTCTATAATAGCCTACAAAATCTTAATAATAATACCAATCCGTGTGGTGACGGATTAAGAATACAAGTGTCACCACCCCATTCTTTCCCACGGGTGTCGTTAAGACAAATGTGATAAGGAGATTGGATATGTCTAAAAGATAGTACTGTAGCTCAGTGGATTAGAGCACTTCCCCGGATAGGAAGGGACGCAGCTTCGAATCTCGCCTGTACTAAAATACTCTTTTTCCTTATTCACAAATTATAATTTTTACTTTAAGAGTAGCTGAGCATGTCAAGTACTAAAAAATAGATCAAAATGTTTAAAAAATCACGCCATCAAATAGTATGAACTTTAATTGTTATTTTCAAGTCGGATTATTTTTTGTTTTTTTTTGTTGATCATATACGTTTAGAGTTTTAGCTCTGAATTTTCGGTTATTAAATTTTATTGTCGAAATACCCTAAATCGCGTAAATAATTTTATTTTAATCAATACTACAAGCGCGAGCGCTTAGGCGTGCGTGCGACAGTCTTCTATCGGTTGTACCGTGGTCGGTACGCGAAGCGGTAGGCATTTAACTCGGGGCCTTGAGCGAGTGATGTACGCCTGTTTTAGTGTTGTTTCGACGAGCAGCTGCAACGCCCGCAACGTATCAACATGCCTAATAATACTAAAATCTCTTTTGAAAAACTCATTCAATCTTTTTCTTTCATCTCGTTCTTTCTGAATAGCGTCGTTACACTCACGCACGCAGTTAAAAGTTGTTACTTTTTTATAAAATTAATGCGAAATGAATGCTACATTTTAAGTAAGAGCCTTTGACCGCGGCTCCGCTGCAGCCAAAAGCTAGTTTTTGGGTTATATTTCAGGTTCCCGGTACAGTAGTGGGATAAAATGTATACCAGTTTTTAAGTCTAATCGAAAGCTATCAAATAAAAAAAGTAGCATCAAAATCCGTTCAGTAGTTTTTGCGTGATGCGCGAACATACAAACACAAAAAATCTAAAAAAATCATTTTGTTTTTAGACACGCCTATAAAGCCTATTACAGTAATTTATTCTCAAATATCTTAAATGTATAGACATAGCAATGTTACAGCTTTATAATAGTATAGATTATACAACTTTTGCCATAACTTCGCTATTTTGTTCATACAGAGCAATGTCTGCCGGGTTCAACTAGTATTATATAGATTCGGCTTTGCCTCAGCCAAAAGCTAGTTTTTAGGTAATATCTCAGGTTCCCGATATAGTAGCTGGATAATATGTATACCAGATTTTAAGTCTAATCAAGAGCTATCCAACAAGAGCAGAGGAAACCGTCCTGGCCATCTTAGGGACCTCGGAGGTGGTCAGGAGGATTGGAGCGCTGGGGCTTAGGGTGGCCCTGGATAAGTAGGAGGCCCTACTTTTCCATGGGCCCCGACGTCGACCACCTGCTGGTGCCTCGATCGCGGTGAACGGGGTCCAAATTGGAGTGCAGGCCCAGAATAAGTATCTGGGTCTGGTACTGGACGGACGGCGCGCTTCCGCGAGCACTTCCGCCAGCTGTCCCCGAGGCTCGACAGAGATCACCGTGATTGGCCAACGGATTATTGCGACATCACGCGTCGGTTTCTCAGCCATTCACAGTGATCACGATACGATCGACATGTGAGATATGAGATTCTCTAACCCCCCTGGGGGATTAGGCAGAATCTCATATATCACATGTCGATCGTATCGAGATCACTGTGATTGGTTGAGAGATCACCATGATTGGCCAACGGATTATTGTGACATCACGCGTCAGTTTCTCAACCAATCACAGTGAACACAATATGATCGACGTGAGATATGAGATTCTGCCTAACCCCCCTCGTCTTATTGGAACATTTTATTAGAGAATGTTGTTCGATGTCTTTCCGTCCAACTGCACCATTCACGCTCACCTACATTTCTTTTAGTATTCATTATATTATTTTAATACATCATAGAACTACTCCATCCATCATCATCTATCCATCAGCTTTTTGACGTCCACTGTTGGCTGCAAGTCTCCCAAGACAGCGCCGTAACGACTAATCCAGACTGCATACAACGGGGCCCTGCTTTAACCAGATCGTTGATCCATTTGGCAGAGGGCCTTCCTATGATTTTCTATTATAATGACGTGGTCACCACTGGAGAACCTTTCTTTCCAGTAGTTGCCGGTTTGTCGAGCAATTCTGGGCATAGCCAGCATCATGACACGCTGCGCGATTTTGAGTCTTTTTAAGGACCTCCCTTCTGTTCCATATGTCATCACTGGTCGACATAGAGCTTAGTTTTCAAACACTGGAATATCGCACAAGAGCTTTCTTAGCTTCCTGAACTACTAGATTCGTCGATTGTAAATACTATTTTTATTTTTCGATTAAAACTTGCCGTTAATTTTTATTGTATTATGTTACAGAAGGACTCAAATCACTCTTGTAGCACCATTGTAGAAGAGGTAAAGTGCAGTTGCAGCCAACCGTCATGCTCAACCAGCCAATGTAATGGTCACATAGCATCCACTTCGACAGCACTTGCCAAACATTGTGGCTGTGAACTCAAAGACTGTCAGTGTATCCGCCTCGAGCCCAAGCTGTGTGTGTCGTGTGTGGGCAAGAGCTCCGGTGATATATGTAAGAAATGTGATACAGCCAAAACCGTCGCTATGGAGAATTCAAAAACAAAATGCAAACTTGAACAACTCAGGCTTGTGATGCAACAAAAAAAACAGAGGCGTGAGGCTCGGAAACTAAAGACATTGCCATACACTAATACTCCAACAAAGAAAATGACTTCGCCGGAACAGGCGCCTGTCATGCAAGAAGAAATTGAAACAGTTGCTTAACATATAACTAACGTGTAATATGTTAAACGCTTCAACATTTACCGTAACACCGCCATCTTTTGTTATGTTATAATATGAAAATTAATGTTTATTCTAATTCGTATTTAATTTATGCACAGGACTTACTCCAATAGTGGACATAAAACGTATAGTATTTAAACATTATCTTTACAAAAATTGTTGATTTGTATAAAAGCTTACTTATTATGTAACTTGAATGTCTCAACAATTGCGATATACATATGCATTTAAATGCTAAAATAAATCTTATAACATACATGTATCTAAATAGTTTATTAAATGAGTTTTTTAGGTAGTTTGCGAGAGATCGGCATTCTCTGAATTGCAATAGCGATATAGAGAAAAGTATGTCACAAATGAGCAAAGCTTTAGGTATGTGTATGAAATAAAGACATATTTTCAATGCAGATTATATTCTAAATTACTCATAGTAGGTTGATATAGTGTACCTAATAAGTGCTATTATACGCATGTACAAATGATAAAGATTGATTAGCAAAACTAGTTTGTAGTTGAAGTTCTCAATTAAGGTACCGCGTCACATGACTTGTGATTTCACATACAATTCATTACTATATTTTAGATTTTATTTGTTCGAAGTTTTAGACCATTGTGTATTTAGATTAATTTTATAAAATCACTGTTGATGGTTAAGTCGACGTATTTAGCGCTTCACAATTCTCTATGAATAGAATGTATGAATACTAGCATTCTTTATGCAAAATTTTAGTTAATAATTGGCATTGTTATTCTTATGGTTATTTTTCATTGTTTTTCTTCAGCAGTTGTTAAAAATAATAAAATGTTTTCTACATTACACATGTTTCGTTTAGTTGTTGTATTTTTAGGTTTAATTTATTATGTAAAAGAATACCTATCCCTATAGTACGCTATTGACTGTAAATTATTAAATCCTAGACACACTAGAACTAGCTTTGTATATACATATTATGCAAGTTTTAGTAGAGTTAAAGTGCTTTTCTAAATATACTTCGATTTTATAAAATAGAAAATTAAATATCGTTGGAATTACCTAGAAATTATTTAGGGGCTTATTGTAAAATATTTCTGTGAAAATAATTTTTAGATTTCTAGTGTGATATACGGCAGACAGAAATAATAAAGTAGATTTAAAAACAAGGTAATGGTGTAATACATACTATTTATTTAACTTTTGACTGCCCGATTCTATACTTTGTTTGATGAATTGATAGATACAATAGGGTTCATGCGTGGCACACTGCTGGTTGACACAATCTTCACTAGTTTCAACGTAAGACAAAAATACAGTGCAGTCTTCTACAAATCGAGAGTGGAACAAGCTCATGATGGTAAGGGACCAAGACATTGAATCATTGATGCTGTACGAAGCTACAAATTTAATGGATTCCTTACAAACCACTGAATTGTGAATCATGCATTTGGTACATACACACTATTTAGTCTATACTAGTTAATTCTTAACGCACTCTTCTACTGTCTTGTAATTTTTAAGTCGTGTGGCGAATATGTTTAAACCATTTTCGGTACTAGCATATTCAATAGTAGTATATTCGTCCTTCACTCGTGATAAAGTTTGCTTCTAAGTGCCTCATACTGTAAGGGTACTAATTGTATTTCGTGTCGTGCCATACCTACGTGTATTCTGTATAAGTTCTGTATTTTATTGTGGCACTATTCCAATGAAATGTTTTGTTCGATCTCTTACCAATCATGTCCCGAAGATCTCATGCTAAAATAACGGTATATTTGGTCTGTTTTTGTTAAGAAAATTTGTTACCGTAGATTTAGTCGTGAGTTTTTGTTACAAGGTTTTGAGGGTAAATCATATTGTATTTTGTCCTTGTATTGCATGTCTAGTGAGGAGAATAAAGTTACATAACTAAAGTTTCATGTTTTGTTATATAATAAATCCTCGTTTGTTCCAGGTCATTTTTGATATTATTTATTTCAAGGTAAATCCCTTGTCCTCGGGTATCAAGCAATATCAAATGTCAACCCTGTACTGGCAGCAGGGTTCTTTTCGGACCTTGTTTTTCCCATATCTTTAATGTTCGGGAAATACTCTCAATATCAGTACTATTATCAATTTAAAACTGAGCGTACATAACGCTTTTACGCCGTAACTACTAAACCGGTTGTGAAATTGTACATACATATAATCCGCAAAAGTAGCCTTTTCCCAGAAAAGAACATGGCATTTTGCCTAGAATAATTATTAGTGTGCTTTTTTTTTGTTAAGGCGGGAAAAAATGTACCTTACCGCACACCCCGTCGTTCGGGGCACGAACAGGGTAGTGCGGGGCCCTCACCCACTAAAGAAACCCGCCGTATGCCGTCTCTCCGGCTGTGTTGGCGAGCCACTGGAACTATGTTACATTCCTTCAGTGGCATTATTAGTATGCCTAGGCCAGTTGACGTTCTGAAGCTGCAACCGAGCTACTTTCATGCCACTTTTTCTAACAATACTAATTGGCGATTTACAAAAGTGCCCATGAGATTCTTACAAAAGTGGCCGGGTTCTTATCGCGAAAAGAAGGCTCGTGTTAATTATTACTTAACGATTTGAATATAAATATTTATTTGAATTTGTATAACGTTTATTTGATCATCATCAATATTCTGGTGAATGAAAACATCTTAAGGAGACTTGTATGGCTTTATAAGATTGTCTCGATGGCTCGTATCTACCATCTATGCGATTAAATACCTTTCTTTCATTATGAGTAATCAACCCAAACCCCCCACCGCCCCGTGGCCAAAAGATTGGCAGTACTAATAGAGTTAAAAAAAATTTTTTTTACTTGACAAACGACTATTGCTACCAATTAGATAACTAAAGAAATATTTATAGTAAAATAGACTATTATATTTATATCCCTATTATTTACCAGTATTTTTTGTTATTTTCCATTATGTATTATATAAAATAAATAAAAAAAACATGATCCAAAACTATTCAATTGAATTTATTTTGAAACTGATACTGTCGTTTGCAACTTGAACTTGTAACACTGATTAATTAAACACATTAGCTGCGAATACCTACGACAGAGACTAACAAAATATACAAATATTTCAAAAATAAATGGTAAGAACAAAAATAACGTAAACTTACAACTGTGACATTAACAAAACTGTGGTTACATATTTGAGGATCGTATTGATATCTTTTCTTCAGTCTTATTTATATTCATTTTAATATTGATAATGTCATAGAAACTTATTGATTAATTACAACACGTTACACTACTTGAGTAATAAAATAAAAAATCACAAGGTCATCACTGACGATACATCCAGATAACTTCCTAAAGTAGGGAATTGAAATCTGAACCTAAACTTTAGGTAGGTTAGAGGTATCGTCAATGCCCACCTTTAGGGTCTACAAAAACGAATTATGTACTTGTAAATTATTTTATTATAAAGTTCATTTATATAAATTAGCACATAACCCACACACGCGTAGTCACGCACACTACAACACATCGTAGACACAGCTACGAATACAGCCGGCTGTACCCGTAGCTGTGTCTACGTCGTAGAACTATTATGTAATTAGAAGAGTAGTGTACTCATGCCGCCCATCTCAGCTTGTTCTTTGACAAATATCTCGAAGTACTGGTAAATGATGGTAACTGCCAGTAGGATACCAGTTCCGGAGCCAATGGCGCCGAGGAAGTCGGCAAGCACTGACAAGGCGCCGATACAAAGGCCACCGAACGCGGCCGCTGTAGGGATGTATCGGTTGAGCTCGTGTATCATAGAGTTGTCACGGTGACCACGCATGACCATCTGTTGTTCCTTGAGTTGCTTGGCGACCTGTGAAATATAAACATGTATATTATCATAACATATGTACGATGACGTTGTTACCTATGTGACTGTTAATTTTTTTTTTGCCCCACTATTGGTCACTCAGTGAGAGGAATTCAGGCCATTGTCAACCACCTTGGCAGTTTGGGTGGGCAGACACTACAAGCCATCGAGAAAATCTCTCAGTCATACAAGTTGGGATGTATGAAGGCTTTAAAAAAGGTAAATGTACTTACATCCTTAGCAGAGGATCCGGAAACATCAATCCACGTCTTAGAGAAGAAAGCACAGGAACCCAACATGAAGATGATGTACAGCACCGCATGTAAGGGATCGTGCGCGATGTGTGCCAAAGACTCTGGTGGACTGAAGTAATAGCAGAGCCCTCCCACAGGGTAAGCGCGGGCCGGGCCGCCTCCTCCTACGTCCGCCCAAACTCCCAACAAATTCACCAGGAAGTTACCGCTGAATTTAACAGCCAACATCTGAAACAACAATGCCCATTATTTTCCAACCCCTATCTATGCAATATGCTCTATTACCCAAAAATCATTTGTTATTTCTAGGACAAAACATTATTTTTAGAAGCAACGCTTTACAAATTATAGTTCCTGTAGGACATAATGGATTTTAATTTTTAAGTCCACAGGAAGAAGTCCCAGACAGTCACTACTTAGTAATCCAATAAATAACAGCTGCTTAACTCGGGAGCAATACTTTGGTGATTAAACAAATATTTTAATGAACAAATAATTTTTTCTTTAAAGTAGCTGAGCATGTCAAGTACTAAAATACAGATCAAAATATTTTAATGTATGGACATCAACCTCACAACACTACAGCAGTATTTAAACTACTATTCCATACAAAATTATAGGATAATGTTAGTGTTGTAACACAAAAGGTACAATTCTATTTAATTTCAGCCTCAATTCTTTTGGCTTGTTCTATTTGTGTTGCTAATTTAAAAATGTTGAAAGAAAATTCAATAATAAACTTAATACTTTTGTCATTGTTATTTGAATAAGGATATGACAATATCGGTCATTAAGATTAGTTCTTAAAGTAAAATAAGGTCAACTCCGTGATTGATTTCTTCATTTTTTTTTCTTTTAGTAAGTATATTTTCTTTGCAAAATTTTAATTACATATTCTTAAAATTTCAGCAAATCATATCAGAAATAAAACTGCGCGCGCAGTACACCAACGGGTGTTTGATGTCTAGTCTACTACTTACTAACTTTAATTTTTTATGTCCATTAAAATGCTATGTATGATTGGTCATACAAAACCAACCTGGGTCACTAGTACACATCAAAACATACCTGTGAAATGACGTAGAGATTAGACACAAGCGCAGACTGCAGGATGATGGGTATGTTGGATGTGTAGAACAGTTTGATCGGGTACGATGAGTACTGGCCGCGGTACCGCGCCGACTTGATTGGTAGGTCCACTCGGAAGCCCTGCCAAAACGTCATGTTTAATTATCAACCTATATACTACATTACTAGATATATTCTAGACTTTTCTGCACTAGTCGCTCTCCAATTTGTTTCACAATCTTAGTATTCCATTATTGGGCATGTGTCAGACTGGATTTAAATCATAAGGCACTATGCTAGCCAGGTGAGAATTGGCAAAATTCATAAGCTGTCAAGAAAACTTCTCAGGCATGCAAGTTTCCTCACTGAAGTAATGTCACAGAATTCCAATGGTCCTCCAATACAGGCGGAGAGACGGCACACGGTGGATTTATGTAGGGTGAGGTGCCTACAGTACCCTGTTCATTGTCCCGAAAAACGGGGTGAATTATTTCCGGGCTTAACAAAAAAAAAAATGGAGTAAAATCGAGGCGTGCCTTGCCGAGGTCTACTTTTTTTTTTATAGGCGGGAAGCCCGGTCTTTACCTAGGACTAGGAATCGAATTCGACACCACCGTCTTTGCAGTCTGACTCAGAATAAATAATGTCAGAATACATAATATCACGACGTCAAATGAAAAGAAATTCATAAGGGTCTCTATACTCGTTAGAGTCGAAAAGACAACATATCAGCTTTGGGCATCTACCATTTAAGTCCACCCGTGATCATGAATGCTGTAAAGTATTCGAAACGTCTGGATAGTATAAAAATCAAGTAAACGCAATAGATTCCGTAAACGTAGTTTTATTTCAAAATGTGTAAAATTCGCGTAAATGTTAGAAAGTATTAAGACAATAGAATACCACTACGGTATAAGTAAAAGTATGTTTATTATGCTTTCACGCCAAAAATATTCAACCAATAATCGTAAAATTTAACATTTAACTAGGAAATCAGGAAACGACATAGGCTACTTTTAATCCAGAAAAAATATACTGGAGTAGTAGTTTTGTGAGTAGGAACTTTTAGTGACGACGTACTTATATAATTTGACCCAACTCTGAAGACTATGCGACAAAATCGCGGGCAGTTTCTATTCATACATATATGAAAAAAACCATGTGTACGGGGAGTAAAGTCTAATCTCTTTTCTCCTTGCATATATTAGATTATTTAAAGCTTACCTGGAAGTATATAACTATCGCAAAGACGAGCACAGTGGCGAGCAAGTTCATCAAATTGGGCAGGTTCTGACGGTAGAAAGCCTCACGCAGAGCTCGAACCTTGTCGGGCCGAGTGGCCAAGAGATGGAACAGCGCTATCACGGCGCCTTCGAACTCTGTGCCGCGACCTAAGAAATGTTTACATAACATTACAAACTGCAAACAATTGCAGTGTTCACTTAATGAATACTTCTGTGATTCTCACTATTTCTAAAAGTGAAAATGAGTTTAGTTCTTCATGCTGTAACCGAAAATTAGGTATACTAGTCCTAAACTACTTTTTATCACAATAATATGGGGGGTTCCTATGGGATCGCTATTTTTATACAGAGATTATTTACGTGCCAGATGATTATAGTTCGACGCTAGTTTTTCTTTTTTCACAAGCTTGTAATATAGTATTTCTAAAGTTATGATAATTTTACTTGAATAACTTTCAAACCAACAAAAATTAACTTAATCTAATTTTAGTTTCTAAGACTATTAGGAACAAAATCCAAGTAATTTTTTTTGTTATAGTTGTGTGTTTGTAAGCTACAAGTATACTGCTGTATGACCTTGCACTAATATTCGGAGCTTCAGTTGAGCTACCTCTAAGCTCTGCCACTGGTAAAAGAATGAATGTAAAAATATTTAAGTTAAATAATATTATTGCCTTACCAGTGTTGACGGTAGCAGGGGAGAATGCCTTCCAGACAATTGTTTCACAAATGTTTGTGGCAATGAACAGAGATATACCGGAACCAAGTCCGTAACCTGTAAATATAAAATAGTTACACTTTTATTATCAGCGGCTAGAGCTATGTGCAAAAGAACAGAAGACTAGCTTAATGGAACTGCCCAACTCGGAGAAATTATATTTTTCCTTATTCCATCCATCCATCCATCAGCCTTTCAACCTCCAGGCCTCCCCAAGAGAACGCCACAATGAGCGGTCTTGTGCCGACTGCATCCAACGGCTCCCCGCAGCTTTGACGTTGATACGTGGTCGCCACTCGAGAACCTTTCGACCTTTCTTTCCTTATTCACAAATAATTTTTAATTTAAAAAGTAGAGGAGCATGTCAGACGCTAAATATAGACGGACGCTAAATATGGACGGGCCTCGTGGCGTAGTCGGTAGTGTAACCGACTTCCGTGCACGAGGTCGTGGGTTCGATTCCCACTCGGGACAATTATTTGTGTGATGAACACAGATATTTGTACTGCGTCTGGGTGTTTTCTATCTATTATATGTATGTATTTACAAAAAAAAAGTAGTATATGTATTATATCCGTAATCTGGTACCCATAGCACAAGCGTTAAGCTTAGTTTGGGACCAGAGGACGTTGTGTGAAAAATGTCCGTGTCCGTGAATATTTATAGATCAAAAATTATATTTTGTTATTATCTGACCCGGCAAACGTTGTTTTGCCATATAAATTATTTCTAGAAAATTTTTAGCTACGACTAAGTTGCAGGTGCAGCTAATTAAACTTATAATAAAACTTATGATTATTTTATATTTCTACAACATAAAACAAATTGCTTGACTAACCTTTTTGTAACAACTCATCCAGGAGCAGCACTATCAGACCAGCAACAAACAGCTGTATAATGATAAGCAAACAGACACCGGCGCCGATCTCGCTTGGCTCTCCATACATGCCCGTCATCACGTACACAATGGCCTGTCCAACTGTGATCACCATGCCAAATACTGCCAACAACAATGCTTAATCAGTTTACTTACTTTCTTTGATCCTATCATAGGATCCTATGCACACCAAGATAACCGATTTTGTATTGCATTATGATCTCAATTTATGTATAGTCTTTACAAATATCAACAAATTTAATGACTTTTTTATTTAAAACTATTGTCATTAACCATTGCTTAAAACATAGCATCACGCCTGTATTCCACGAAGGGGTAGGCAGAGGTGTATTACACACCCACACATCACCAGCTATGTTTGAGTCCCACGTAATAGGGGTTATTCCCATTGCTTACTATTATTATTTTCAAGTGCATCTAAAAGTCCCCTCATCAGACCAAGATCTACTTTTAGAACTGGTGCTGTTCCAAAAGAAATAATTTGTCAATGAAGTAATTGTGTTCCCGATAGCAATATAATAATGTGTAATTTTAAGATTAAGTATGGCAAGGCAATGATTGGTAATAATTACAATTAACTAGTGTTTCAAATAAAAAAGCATAATGTTAATAGTATATTTGACATTGCACAGGTACCTTTGGAGCATGAAAGAAATTGGCAATTTGCCCCAATGTACAAGGTTTATAAATTAAAAATATTTTTGTCACAATCTTATCTAGGTAGAATATAATATGTATTATCCAAAGTATTGTCCTTTATTAAATACAATACACTTACAACAAATTGATAATATTAAAATAACAAATAAAAATACTGGGTAACAAAGTAGCTGTGTGGTTACAGATGTTTTGAACAGATTAACCTTGAATTTAATGTTAAAAGAGATTCATTATTAATTACATTATCTTACTTTCACAACTTTTAAGCACATGCAATAACTGTAGATAATTTCTAAGTTGTTTCGGACAAATATAAGAATGGTTTATTTAATTAATATAGAAACTAGCCTTTGCCAGTGGTATAGTTATATCTCAGGTTACCAATATAGTAGCAAAATAAAATTTAATTCACGGCTACCATATGACATAAATTTCACCAAAATCTGTTGAGTAGTTTTTGTGTCAGGCACAAATAAACAAACATGCATTCCAAAAAAATAGTTTATGGTTCTAAGACATCTAAATAGCCTACTACAGTCATCTTTTCTGTTTTATAATAGTGTACCTTTTAAAGCAATTCAAGAAAGAAATATTAAATATTTCAAACTCAAATCAACATCGCTACCTACCCCCTACCATACCCTTCTCTTTGCCTACCCTGCACCGGAGATGGCTTGACGATAGGATAGGTAATCAACATCACTCTATTTACATTAGATTTAGTTTATTGTCTACTTACATTTCTGTGCACCATTGAACAAAGCTCTGTCTTTCGGAGTATCACCCACTTCAATTATTTTTGCACCAGCCAATAGCTGCATGATGAGGCCCGAAGTAACAATAGGAGAGATACCAAGTTCCATGAGAGTTCCTCTATTTGATGCAAGAATTACACGAATCCAATAGAAAGGATCTGCACTGTCCGATGACATTATACCAAATAAGGGAATCTGAAATGTAATATTATATTTCAATCTTTGCACACCAAGTATGGAATATCTAACTATTCTTGTACATCCATCTGTTTGTTTTACATGCAAAGAATGAATGATGGCACAATATTATGTAAAAAAAAAAAAAATATCCTATTTTATTAATGATTTTAATTAGGATTGAGTCTGTTATTTTAAAACACACTCATATTTTAATAATACAATTAAACTATATTTATCCAACTACTTTCTATTTCATATTTTCAGTGAATCACTCAATATTTAGGTATTTATATATATATATATATATATATATATATATATATATATAAAAAGATATATATATATCTTTAGCATTTGACATGCTTAGCAACATACATTAAACACAAAGTGACTTAGCAACATACATTAAACACAAAGTCACTCAATATTATTAAAAATAGAATATCTATAAATTGTTTTTAACTCGAAGCATATGGCCACATCATAGTAGAAAATATTGAAATTGTGACTGACCTGACAGCATACTAAGAAAATAAATAAGGTGATTGCAGTCCATAATACTTTCTCGCGGAATTGGATCTGAAAAACAAAGAACTCTCTGAAATAAATGCTTACAGACAGACTTAATACAAGAAAAAGTACAGTTATTGTTTGTACTTTCACTTGTGTTTTTACACGTCTTATGAGCTAAACATATCCCAATTTGTCCGTATTGAAGAGTATAGTGGATTGTAAATACGAATACTACGAAATATCTTCACAATCATCCAAAATGTAGTCAAGCTTACCTTTCTTTCTGGTTTCGCTATTTCAGGCAATATACTGCAAAACGGCTTGATAACTTCCAGGAATTTGACTGTAAATAAAATGATCACATTAATTATCAACACTTTTACCACACAACACAGATTTTAGAATGAAAATGATTAAAAATGTGCAAATATATGTCTACGTAGTTTGAACACTATTTTTAGTAATTCATATGAATAATACTCACTTCCCATTTTGATTTATTGAGAATTAACTATCCTAACTAAAATATTAAAAGAACAATTCAGCTAAAACCATTCAACTTTTATTCATTAGTAACACTCCAATAGGACGTTTTACCAGAAAGAACCTGCGCAACGCCGCCAACGAGCAGTCCGCGAATGACACGTCCACAACGTCACGTCACGTGACCTGTGATGTTGGCGTGCATAATGTTGCCCTTTTTTAAACAAAAATTATGTTTTAGTATTTTTCGAGGTTATCATTTATTACACCAGTAAAAGCAAATAGGTTCGAAAACATATTTGTCTTTTCAAGTAATAGCCAATAACAGTACAATAGAAAATCAAGTAAACGCGAGAGATTTTTATTACATTATGTGCACCATTGGCGTAAATTAATAAAAAAATTTTACCTGTAAAATAAAATGTATATTAAACATACTTACCTTATTCAAAACCTAATAAAACAAGAGAGTAGCGTTCTTGAGTTTAAGCCGTGCGGAAACGGATACACCACTGTTTCTCTCCCTTTCTCTCCCCCTTCTACTTCCGGTACAACCACCACCATTGGCAGATTAAGCTTTGGAAGCGTTTTGTAATCATTGGATTGCTCATGTTTTTACTATGCCACCAGGCAGGAATTAAGTTATTAGGTTTTGAATAAGGTAAGTATGTTTAATATACATTTTATTTTACAAGTAAAATGTTTCTATTAAACACACTTGACCGTTATTCAAAACCTAATAAAACATGAGAGACGTGTTTGTTATCGCCTGGTGGTGGTGACGCCAATGTGATATAATTTAGACACCAGATGTTCTTGAAACTTTCCGAAATATGTTTTAATCAAATAATTCTTAACTATCATTAACATTGTGCATTAATACAAGCGTTTATTATAGATATAGATTAGATATATCATTTATAATCTATAGGTTGAAATTTATTCATAATCAAACTAGACATTTGAGAGTCTGATTCTCTATTTCCATGAGGTGTCAAAATTTCACGACAATAATATTTTTTTAAAGTATTAGCCGATTTCCAATTGCCTCGTAAAAGAATATCGTCCAATTGGGCGTTTTCAAACCAATTTTTTGAAGCCACTGTTGATCTGAAACTGCCTGGTGTGCCCTGAATTGCAGCTTCTTTTAGTAACTTTTTGATCCACCCTGCGATTATAGCACGGGTGGCAGGCTTAGGAGGTCCGAACGTACTAAGAAATAAATTATTTGATTGTGCGAGATCTCTCCTTGGTTGGGACAGATCAATAAGGAGTTTTATCCAGTGGATTGGGTCGAGACATTTATTATCTTTGTTACTACTAAGTTTCCATCCAGATTGTCGATGATTGGCTGTATCGGTTTTAGAGCCATAGACGGGCCACAGAACTATACTTTCATCACTTTGCGTAATATAGTGTTCCGGTAAAATTCGAAGCAGCGTTTAATCATGAACACGCCTTCCCGAGCACAAGAGGAGAATGGCGGCAGTGTGACGAGACACTTCATAGAAGTTGGAGGTGTGAGGGTTTCTTTGACTATGGTATGTCAGGTATGCCAAAAGCGTTTCTATATTCCATACTGGAGGTTTAACTGACTTAGGGTTAGGTATTGAAATAGATTTTAGCACTTGCCTTACAAGTTTGTGAGAACTTAGTTTTTCCTTATTATTAAGATCACAAAAAGTAGACACAGCAGATTTGTGTACTAAAATTGTATTGAAAGATAGCCCTTCTTTTTGATACAAGTCTACTAAAAACCTTGCCAATTGAGAACCGGTTGGATTAAGCGCATTGATGTTATTAGCATTGGTCCATTTCAACCATCTGTTCTAGGCAGGCTTATATAAATTAAGGGTACACTTTCGCCAACCAGACGAAAGGAGTGACTTTTGCTCTTCTGACCAATCCCTTAAGCTTGGTTCCCACCCCCACATTTCCAGGCTTCCAAGGTCATTCCTGAAGCTCTTGGTGGCGGAAGTCCCGTCGAAACATCTACGAGAACTTTGGATAGGCGCCTGATTGTGAAGGGGGGTGCCAGCGTTCTGTTATTCAGATCTGGTTTCCAATATACCTTCTCCCATCGTGGAACTATTAGCAGGTCCAGGCCCTTTCGCTTTGTTTAGGTGAGCAAGCACCTTTGGTATCAGGTAAGGTGGCGGAAATACCCAAGCGAGTGTAAAGTTCCACATCATCCCTAGAGCGTCGTGAAAGCTTGCTTGAGGATCTGTTCTGTCAAGAGAACAGTATCTCGGTAGGACATGCGCCCGATGAGAGGCAAATAGATCGACTTCGGGCATGCCCCATTTTGCGAATATTATGTTGGTTATCTTTGGAAGAAGGTGCCACTCTGGCGGGGACTTCTGACGTGATAGATGATCCGCATGCGTGTTGTAATTGCCTGGAAGGTGGTATATACCCATATTTATTCCTTACTGGTCCAGAATAGCAAACGCTTGTCTCGTTAGGTCTACTAGGGCTTGGGACTTGGTTCCCCCTTCGCTTCGAAGGTATGACACTACTGTTTTGTTGTCGCACTGAACAAGAAGAGCTTTGGATCTCAGGTAATGACAGTGATCACGTAAAACTTTTATTATGGCGATGAGTTCTTTCTGATTGCAGTGTAGTTTTTGCTCCGAAGTGGACCAGGTTCCTTGAAGGCTCTTGTTGTCTAACATCGCACCCCATTCCGTTTCGCTCGCATCTGTTGTTAGATAGTGCGAGGGCAGAGAACTGTGAATTGGTGAAGGTATCTTGTAGTTCCTTTGCCACCATATTAGTTCGTTTATCGCCTCTGGACATAATTGAATTCTTACATCTGGTGTTTTTAGGAGAGCGTTCGCCTGTACTTGCAGAGCCCGATAATTTAGTCTCCCTCTTGTAACAACAAAACTTGCAAAGTTTAGGGTACCTATGACTTTCTGCAGGTGTTCCAGACCTAAACTTCGAACTCTTAATGCTTCTTGCATCAGAGAATCTAGTTTGCAGGTTAGGAGTCTTTCCGGCAGGTACTTGATGTTTGTCCGAGTATCCTATACGACTCCCAGAAACTCCTTGTCTTTGTTTATTTTCCATTCTAGGTGTACCAGCAAGTCTGTTGCAATTGCAATATGCGTTTGCAGAACAGATGGATTCTGATAAACCAGTATAAAGTCATCCAAATAAATAAACATGCGAAGTCCTCGACGTCTTAGTATTTCGGCTACCCAGTTGGTGAGGGACGCGAAAGCCTTGGGAGCGGAGCTCAGTCAAAATGGCAGGCAGGTCATTTCGTACAGTTTGTCGTCGTATATCAGACGCAAATATCGTTGATGGTTCTGTGCGATTGGCAGGTGGAAGTAAGCCTGGTGTAAATCGATTTTTGCCATCCAATCTTGGGCCTGAAGAAAGTCTGGCACTTTGTGTATATTTATGAGACGAAACTTGTCTTTGTGAACATAATAGTTTAAATTTTTTAAGTTGAATATAGGCCTCATCGTGCCGTCGCTCTTTAGCCGTAGAAATATTATGGAAATAAAGCTCGGGGAACGCTTGGCTTCTTTTATTACACCCTGAGATAGCATCTCCAAAATTATATTTGACATGTCTGGCGAGCATGTCGTTTGACTTTGTCGATGTGGAAGGCACAACGGGGGTTTCCTCTTGAACGGGATTCTGTACCCGTTCAAAATTTTCAGAACATAGGGCGGTGCCCTGAGCATTTCCCAGCGATTGCGGTAATATTTTAGTTGGCCGGCACGAAAAGGCAGTTGAGAGTCAATATTTGCGATTATTTTGTCCTCTCCTATCCCGTCGGGATGAGGGAGAGTCGTTTTGTTCTTGTATATTATTCTCGTAGCGCCTCCCTCCTCTACTGCCTCTGTTACCTCGAAAGGATTTATGAATCTGGCCGTGGTTTTGGCTATAGCTTTTCCTATGGCAAGCTTTTGTGTCACGTCTTGGCATAAATGAGGATTTAGGAGGCGCACAATATGTATTTAATTTTTGCTGAGAGGTACTCGGATCGTTCTGCGTTGCAGAGTTCATGCGATCCTTATTTTTAGGCCAAAACACCGATTTGACACCTCCAGCTTTTTCTAAAATGTTCGTAAACTTTTCGCTGTTAATCAAATGTGAACAAGACGGCGGAATTTTTCGTAATGCATGTTTATGGTATGCGTCTTTTACTAAAGCTATAATAGATTCCCTTCTTTGTTGTACAAGTTCTGCTCTATGTTCGCACACAAGTTGAAAAATGTCACTAGTTACCTTTGTATACTCTCCTTTAGTAAAAATTTCGTTAATCTTCTCAGTTACACTAGTATTGCTAATCGATTCTGTTGTTTGCATCCATGTTAAAAAGCCTCGCATTTCCTTTTCCAGAATATTCTTTTGTTTTAGCAGTGCGTAAGTAATACCTGAAAAAGCCTTTTCCATGTGTGCTGTGAATTTAGAGGTATCATAAGGTTTTATTTCCTCATTGGGCTCTAATTTTGTGAAACCCGAGCCATGCACATATTGCTTCTGCGCGTCGGCATAGCGCACAGCATCCCAATCGATATGTTCCAGACGTTGGAATTCCTTTAGTTGTTCTAGGTATGCTGCAGATGTACGAGGAACGGAGGGTTTCTTTAATTTAGTGCTTACACTAAAGTTAAACTCACAGTTTAGCTCACGCGGTTCAGCTCCGGTAACAGTAACAGAACTAGAAGGGTAAGGTTCATTATATCCAGCTTCGAATAGATTACCACTAATATTTGGGTCCACACAACAACTACAATCACTATTATATTCTCTAGGGTTACTAGTCTGCTTGCACGATAATTCATATTTAAGGTTAGAAACCTCCTCAATTAGTTTGTTCAACTTACTATTACAGTGTTTTCTTCTGCGTTTCTTTTTATGCTGTGAGTGGCCCTGAACCCTGTCTGAAGATCTAGATGAACTCGAATTCGATGTAGCACTAGAACTTGAATCTGAACTTTCTGATCTGACGGTCTTCCGTTTTCTTGATTTCCTTATTTTGCCTTCGCCAAAATTTTGTTCCAACTCATTATTTAACCTCGGTGCACGGTTCCACACGGCTTAAACTAGCAAAAAGTCAAGAACGCTACTCTCATGTTTTATTAGGTTTTGAATAACGGTCAAGTGTGTTTAATGTAAATATCGTCGTTAAACAGGCAGGTCTTTTTCAATCCGGAGAAGTGGTCTAAGCCACTGAGCTATCCTACCAAGACACGGGTTAATTTTTTGCCGACGTACCTAGTTTAAAAAAATATATTAACAAACTTATTATTTGTGAATTGTGAATGTGAACGAAGAGAAATTCACTGCGAGCGGGATTTGAACCTGCGTCCCTTCCAATCCGGGGAAGTACTCTAGACCGCTAAGTTTAACAATTATATTCCATCCATCCATCCATCCATCCATCAGCCTTTCATTGTCCACTGCTGGACATAGGCCTCCCCAAAATGGGGGTTTTACCATAATCGCCACGCTGCTGCCCGGTCCTCCGGTAATCCCTTAGTCGGCTTTTACGACTCCCATAGGAAGAGACAGGGTGGAGCTATTCTTGGTGCCGGCCCCACACGGCCAACAATTATACAACTATATCAACAATTATGTTATACCTATACAAATAATTATATAAGTAATAAAGTAGTGCCAATACATACAGTGGGGATGTTAGCTGCCATCTTTTCACGGCAGATGGCCTAATATCAACATGAAAACTGTATTTTCGTACAATTTATAACCTGTAATTTGGTACATTTTCATGTTCTTGTAATATGCCTCCGTGTGCTATACCAACATTTATTTATTTATATACATACTTATTGTTAACAGTATTTGCCTTACACAATAAATTCATTAGACAATTATTTAGTATTTATGCAACAGAGATAGAACATTTTTTGAGTTCAAAGTTAGTAGGTATAAAGTAGTAGGCTAACAAATACTGCTACTAATGGCTTTGATCTCAATATATCGGTCTACGACACGCACGAACCTGCTCTCTTTGCATGAGAACAAATCCAGTGGTATGTCGCAGGATAAGGTTTCGTTAACGTAATGTAGGGCGCGAGGCACAGGTGCAAATCGACCTATAGTAGGTAGTGCGTGCATCGGCCGATGCCAATGGAGGTCGGCGTCGCTCGCGTAGGGCACCCATATACCAAAATGTAATATGATGTACATTTATTCCCCGAAGATCCAACATTAAAAAAAAGTGGGATATGACGCAAAATAATTGTAGCTACACAACATAGCGTATTTCAATTCTTTAATTTTATAGGCATTTTAACAATATCGCTTATCAACCGATTTAAACACAAAAAAAAAATAGCAAAGAATTCTAGGCAAACAAAGCAATTAAGCAACTACCATTTGAAAGTGGCCATCTCGCCGATAGCGCCATCTACGCTCAGCTTTGTGCGTGGATGCCTGTGTAAAGCCGGGTCTGCAGTGCCAACACGATATACGAACATGATACCATATCGTGTTTGTAAAAACAATAACATGATAATATAACCAAGATCACGGTATGGGTATGGGAAAATACCTTGCATATAAAAATATTTTTTTTAAAACAAATGTGTCTTAAATTTTTGATAGATGTTGAAAGAACGTTTCTGTAGGTAGCTAACAAAAATATTACATACTCAAAAATCACAGTGGACGCTCTGTTTGTATACATGTTTGACTAACATGTTAGCAAAACAATGTTTTGTTCGCATCATTTCGCTGCGGATCCGGCTTTTCTTACTTAGTGTATACAAGAAGCTTATTTGGTGATATAAATATAAGCTTCTTGAGTGTATGATTCTATGCTATTTTTAAGTAAAATGTAGTTTTAAGCTTTTGTTATGCTGATGGTTCTACCAAGGTCTGAAATAAATTTAAAAATGTACGTAAGTTCCCTAAGAGTAATACGTATTAGATTATAACATAGACTAAGTATACTGCGATTATAACCACATTGAGCCTCAGACTAAATACATCTAGACAGAGCGAAGAAAATTATTTGACATGTATGACCGAAAACATAAGATACAATATCGGAGAATTTTTTGGGATTTTGATCGGACGGCGGAGCTGTCACACGTTTCAGTGAGATTTGTTTAAATTTTTGATTTTGATTTTACTTTTCAAGTCTCAAAATTTTTTATCTCTTGCTTAGCTTAGTGTATATAGTGCAATAAATAATAATTTTATGTTTTAGTTGTGTATAATTAGGTATGTATTAATTTTCATAGTACGATTGTCATTTGGTTTATTTTTGTTTTTTTTCATTCGAGTCTTATTTTTTATTTTGAAGTCTGGATAAGGAAATCTGGATGTATCCGCTGGACCCAGAACCCCCTGATCCTCCCAATCCCCCAGATATTCGAAAAGGGGCTACTTCTCCTGGTTTGTCTATTCAAACAGGAGGTAAGCGTCGCTTTCAAGACGCTCAAAATGAAAATAGCAACGCTAAAAAAACTATTGTAGACCAGGAGCTAGCTGTCGCTTCCATACAAAATGTATATATTCACCCGAAAATTGTTGTTGGCATTAAAGAATATACAGATATAGACAGTGGACCATTTATCATCCATATTTCCCGAGCTGAACCAGATCCAGTGATTGGATCTGTAATCCGTATTATCAAGATCGGCCAGTATCTCTACAAAAATAAAATTGAAAATATTTGTGTAGATGGTGTTAAAAAAGTGGGGGGAAATAAGATTTCAGTCCAGTTTAAAACTGCCAAAGCAGCCAATAAATTTTTAGATAACCCTATTTTGACTACTGCGAAATATGTTGCTTCTATTCCAACTTATAATATCACAAAAATGGGTATTGTGCGCCAGGTTCCCGTGGATTTATCCATGGATGAGTTTGTGGAGGCTATCACTCTCCCTGATGGTTGTGGCCCTGTCCTGAAGGCTCGTCGCTTGAACAGGAAAATAATAAATGATGGTAAGGTAACTTGGACTCCTACCCTAACAATCGTATTGACTTTCCAGGGTCAAAGGTTACCCTGTAAAGTCTTCTGTTTTCATACTTCTCTCCCGGTGGAATCTTATCAGTATCCTATGATTCAAAGCTACAACTGCTGTAGGTGTGGCCATGTCAAAAGTCTATGCCGTTCAAGCCCAAGGTGTTATCGTTGTGCTCAACCCCATGCTGGAGACACTTGCAAAGTCGATGAATCCACAGCTTCATGTTTGCACTGTTTGGGACAGCATTTTGCCAACAGTAAAGACTGTCCTGAACATGGCAGACAAAAGTCTATCAAGTTTTTAATGGCAAATGATAATATCTCATTTTATGAAGCATCACGCCGCCATCCTAAATCATTTAAACCCTATGCTGAGGTAACACGAGGTGGTACATTTATAAACTCATTTATTCAAACATCACAGTCATCCACTCTTCAGAATCAACCTGCAAATTCTCCTCCTCATACATCTTATCGTAAAACCAAGTTCTCCACCCCACGTGTACGTGCTCCACTAGGGAAATCATATGATCAGGTCTCACATCAAAATAATATTGCTACCCCATCATCATCATTATCAAATGGATCTGCTTTGAACTCTATATCTAATTCTTCTAACCTTCCCCAATTAGCCCAGGATGATAGTGTCCTGGAAGCTCTCCTCTCAATGGTTATTAGTTTACTGTCTAAATCCAATACTAACATACCGTCCCACGTTGCCAAGACTCTTCTACAGTTCATATCATTAAATTCAGACCATGGCTCCCATATCACTTCTCCAGTGGAACATAAAAAGCATTCGTCATAAAAAACATGAACTTCTTTCTACATTTAGTCACTAAATTTCAGCCATCTGTTTTTGCTGTCTCTGAGACATGGTTAGTGCCTGGTTCCCATTTTTGGATTCCAAGTTACTCCTGTCTTAGGGACGACAGAGCAGATGGTTATGCTGGAACTGCCTTACTTGTTGGGCGTTATTGCTCATTTTCACAAATTTCACTTCCACCCGTATCACCTGACATCAATGTTGTTGCTGTAAATATGTGTAATATATCTTTTGTATCTATATACAGGGTTATAGCTAACTAACGCCAGACCTCTTAAAGGTGAATCAGGTACATCAAGACTAACAACTTTTGTTCTACGACTTTTTCTAAATCAATTATTTTTTTTCCCATACAATTTTTTTTAATCAAATTTACACTTCTATTCTTCATAAAGTTTATAACACGATAAACTCCTTAGGTATTTACGCAAGCGAGGTGTCGGTATCTACAAACCAATGGGTTGCAGGGACGTAGGCGGGGGGAGGTCGCGTCCTTGACTCCTTGACCAAATTTGAATTTAAATTATTTAATTGTGTGTGTGATTCCTGTGACGCGATCGATTCACAACGGCATATCGCTATACTTACTAACATTGAATACACCGAAATGGTGCGTGTCTATGCTAGGTGTGGTGATAATGTTTCTGAAGCTTGCCGTGAGTTCGCGAGACTATTCCCGAATGTGCCGACACCGAGCTACAGAACTATGCTAGGCGCAACTCAGCGTGTGCGCGACTATGGTCATTTCAGACCAAGAAGAGAATCCGGTGGTCCGACATCTAGTCACAGTGTCGCTACCCATAACAACATTGTGGATTTCTTCGAGGCTTATCCCGCGGCGAATACCAATGACGCAGCTCGACGCTTCAATGTGTCGCAATGGTTCGCATGGACAGTGATACATACCGAAGGAAAGTATCCATTCCACCTTGATTGGATCCAGGAACTGACAGAGACTGATAAACTAGTGCGGGTTACATTTTGTAACCTTTAGATGTGGACTGTGTGTGGGTTATGCTGGTGATCATTTTAAACGGTTTGTACGTCATGGTCATCGCCACCCCCGGCACCTGTATTTGAGACTATAATTTGTAGTAAGGTTTGTGATTTTTTTGTAAATACCTATGTAGTTCAATTACTGTTAATAGACTGATTCCACTTTTTAAATACGCCTACATTTAAAAATAGTTTGCCGTTATTTATCTTAAAACATATTACCTATGTCTCTCCGCGTGCTTATTGCATACTTACCTATGAATACCTACTTACCTACTCGTATCTAACATCTACGCGATAGGTACACATCACATTATGCAACCGTGCACCTCTTTTGATGCGATTGAATGTTTGATTACAAATTACCGGTTAGGGGAATATACGCTCTCGACAACCTTTAGAAGCGATAGTACTTACTAATGACAGAAAACCGATCCAGAGGAAAAAAACATCTTTTTACAACGTTTTATTATTAGCATTATTCACACTCCATCATGTTAGTAGGTATAAATAGACGGACGATAATTTTATAAAAATTACATCACCTTACTTACAAATAAAAAAAAAAACGCAATGAAATCAGCTGACTCTGCGAGTCCGCAGCTAGTGATAGCCTACCTATTTACAACACTTGTCTAAATACTGTAGTTATAGAGGTCTGCTTATCCCAGACCGCTGTCGTAAGCTTTTGCACTCTTTCTAATTTATGCAACAAATAGACAGTTTTAGTTCATAATAATTATCAGGTACTTAAAAAGATCTGTGCTATGCCAATAAAACAGGTAAGTACCTAGGTAAGGAAATAGTCAACATAATTTGTGATTTCTGGAGACTAGCACAATGGCAAAATAGTAGGTTAAGTAGATAAGTTAGGTATTTACTCATGTGTAAATTGATGATTGATGTACCTAAGGGTTTTTATTTTTACCCATAAACGGAATTCACGAGAAAACTTTGGTATGTACCTAGCTTCTTCACTTCCTTTGTAGATCGATAAAATCACAAGAAGTACAAGATACAACTGCATGAACAACCCGGTGAAGGTCTTAACTCACGAGAGTTGAGAATCTTCCCAGGTGGATCTAAAACAAGGTCAGGCACTGGCTCGGGAGTATTCTCAGAGGACCTAAACATACAGATCTCTTCACCATTAGGAGCCCACAACACAGTCTTCCAGGCAGAATGTATGGGCATCATAATGGCAGCGCACGCAATGGCCTTCAGAAAAGTAAAGGAATACCCTATCCGCATAATTTCTGACAGCCGATCAGTTCTACAAGCCCTCCGAAGCTACACCGTAACCTCAGGGCTTATATACGAATGTCATCGAGCCCTCTCACAGGTATATATCGACAATGATATTACCCTATTAGTGGATCCAAGAATATAGCGACTCAGCGGTAATGACGCGGCTGATGAATTGGCAAGAGGAGGCTCGGAGACGACAGCAATAGGCCCTGAGCCCATCCTGCCCCTACCATTCGCCTTTCATCGGAAAATACTGCGACAAAACACCAAAGTAGAGCATCAACAATATTGGTCTAATCTAGGCCTCAGCTACGACTTATAGTTGGAGCCCTATCTGGACATGCCCTACTGAATAAACACTTATTTATACTGGGTTTTACAGACAGCCCCCTCTGCAGAGCCTGCATGGAGGCAGAAGAAACAACCACCCATGTCATCATTGAATGCCCAGGGGGGAATACCGGGCACGATACCTCGGGTCACCGAGGTCACTCCCATATGTCGTCGGCAACTTTAAGGGTCAGCTAGGCTTCTTGGTAGAGTTGGGTTGGCTAGAGTAGTGCCACCAACCCGTCACGCAAAATAGGCGCATTGGAAGACGTCAAGTTGCAGAAAACAAGGCCGTGTATCACTATCACTAACCAGTGGCACGGTGAATGTGTGGCAGCGGTCCGACTCGAAACGTCTAAATTAAACCTTAGGCCTTAGAATAATAACGCTCAGAACGATAGTTTCATTTATAATTCCACTCAAATTTGAAGCAACTTAACGATTAATGTGTGCGTAAACGTCACGTAATTACATTCAACGGCACCCACACATACGATCAAACAATGATACAAGTAAAAATATTTTCCCCAAAAAGTTAGGAAAATGGCACACTATTCCAGTTTTGCCAAATCACGATACTCATATATAGTTTTCTGAAAGAAAATTGTAATAAATAGTAGATTTGTATGGAAGAAGGACGGGATATTTAAGTAGAAACACTAAACTTAGACAAACTTTGTACTTTATTAATAATGCAACTGTAGTTAATGGAACTTAAATTACCATTTTTCCGTGTGGCGATGGACTAACAATACAAGTGTCACCACCCCATCCTTTCCCGCGGGTGTCGTACAAAGCGACTAAGGGAAGTAAGCAATTATCACCCATTGCACTACTGGTGGTAGGGCTGGGTACCAAGTGAAAGTACTTACTTGCTATCAAGCCCGAACGGGTCGGTGCCACCGGCCCCTGTGAATGAAGAGATGAATGAAGCAAGTCAGTGTGTTATGGCTGTAGCAGAAGATAGCTGTTTATTATTTGATTTCATATCTGAGAAATGAAATGGTGCGCAGCGGCTTGACAATACCCTCGGTATAGTTGAGTCTATGAGCGACAGTTACAACTTACCATTAGGTGGGCCGTTGCTCGTCTGCCATCAGAAGCAAGTATATACTATGGTAATGGTATGGTATATACTATGGTATGGTAATACCATACCAAGAAATACCAAGTAGTGCCATCATAAGGTGGTATACTTTCTTTGTCACCGAAATGCTTGGAACATATTTTTGTGTATCTAGCTGGTTTCCAACATTCTTCGCGTCCAAGATTTGTTGTATCCATCGCGCAGCAATAATCGGATTTGATGGAAATCTAAAAACGAATATAAATAGATATTTTTTGATTCAGGGTAAATATTTTTTCTAGAGCTGGCAATATTTTGATTACAATTTAGTTTTCTGTGAATGTTTTACTGAAAATTATTAATTATCAAAAAGTGCTTACGAGTGAAATGTAATCTTCCTATAGTTATTGTGGTTATGAGACGCGTTGAGACATCCTTTCAAGGTGCAGTAAGTCATTTTTAAATAAAATTATGCGAGATGTTTACATTGACACTTTATCATGGACACTAACAGAAGGAGCAACGCAGTTAGCCTTATAGGGCTAACTTGAAAGTGCTTCACTCCGTTTGGACCTACTCGGGTTCTAAGCGTTATTATTCTAAGCCTTAGGCAATAATTCCAGTAGTTTGATATACAAAGAGATTGAACGTTCAAGTGTGTCCATCCAATGTATCGCATCGTCTTAACGCAATAATTACCTATCAAGATGATGCGCCCTTTAGTGTGCCCTGAGATTAAGAAATACACCAACCAAAAGCAAGCGACAGAGAATTTCTTATTACTTTACTCTTTGGAATTCCCTCTTTCATTTGATAGAAGCGCATACGGGCTTATTGATCTGAGGGTTGCCAATCTATGAGTGGATATTTTTTAATTTTGCATATTTTTCTTTACGTCAACGCAGGTATTGTCTATTGTTTTTAATGGGGGGTGGGGGCCCTTTGTATCCACGGGGCCCTGCGGCTGTAGCCCAGAAAGCCCTTAGGTAGATCCGCCCCTGCTCTCATTCTTGCTAAAACCTAATATGTGCATCCTTTTCATGTATCCTAATATGTGCATCATCCTTAGTGTCATAATAGTTCCGAGCCTAGAGTATACTTGGTCTAAGTTACATTCACATAATTGCTACGAAGTTCGAACGCAATAATTAAAGTCGATCTTCATATTTTTGAACGTACATAATAAAATCATACATGTAACAGATGACAGTGATAGCAGTACGTCAATGTCAGTCATATAATTGTATTGTTGCTTGTAGGCATGTCGATTCACTTTAAAAAACATCGATATCCGATTCGATCCAAATTGAACATACTAGAATCGATTCTTGTTTAAATCAAGTATTAAAAGATCGATTTTCAATTAATCGCGCCTATTTCAAACATACCTAACTAATTGCATAATATAGCTAAAGGAAATTATTGATGACCATTTACCGCAAATACAAGAAATTGGATAGAAGTATTATTAAATTAATAAACATAATATCACGCCTATATTCCTTCGAAAGATTAGGTAGAGGTGGACATCGAACCCAGGATCTTTTGCTCAGCAGTAGTGCCTATAATCTTTTGCTCAGCAGTAGTATCTATATCTATCTCTATATGCTAGCATAAAATGTCATACATTGTAAGCATAAAACTTAAAGTAGATTATATTTTAAATTGTGTTTCTAAACGAATATTTTGTGGGTTGAAATAAATTAACCAAAAAATTTGTAAAATCATATTACTGTGTGTAGGTAGATGAAACTGATGAAACAACATATTAGCTTTGGACGTCTACCACAGAATAACATGTATTAACGTACGTCTACCATCTACGTCCACACGTGATCATGAATGCTGTAAAGTATTCGAAACGTCGGGATAGTATAAAAATCAAGTAAACGCGATAGATACCGTAAACGTAGTTTTATTTCAAAATGTGTAAAATTGGCGTAAATGTTAGAAAGTATTAATTTACCCTGTTTTAAAATATTTATAAGATCGTGAACAAAATGTCGCAAATACGCAAAATATTTTTTTAACGCAATTAACGCCACCACATGCTCACATCATGATGGCATAACATGGAAGCTCTAATTTACTATACGAGTCTATGATGCGTTCAAATTATCGACCAAGTACTACCAGTTGCTTTTACGCCCGACAACAGCAAAAATATACCGCAGCCAGTTTAGGAATATTATCTCGCTAGTCCCTTGTATTGATCGGTCTGATTCGGTAGGTTTATAGATCGATTCATTGAATCGATATAGGGTTCAAAATCGACTGAAAAATCGATTATATTACTCAAAATAATCGATTTTTCGATTAATCGATTTCAAATCTACATGCCTAGTTGCTTGTTGCTGCATGGTATGGAATACTATGGACCATGTGCGAAGAGTAATAATAAATAAATATAAATAACTTATTTTTTATTCATCAAAGATGCAGCAAGCTCATCGACCCGGTAATTTAAAACAGAGCAATAAAGCCCACAAGTCTCGTCATCGCTCTAAACGTGGTATATCTGCTGCTGTGAAAGGTTAGTATTATATTCCGGTAATAACACAGAAATTGGCATGAAAATGAATATTCAATTTGAAAATTCTGTTGATAGGAAAAGTAAATCTTAAAGAAACCATAAGACGGAATCGCCATATTTTGAAGAAGGAGGAACGCCGTCATCAAGCTCTTCAAATTCGTAAAAACAAACGAGAAGAGGTACTATCCAAGAAACGTGCCTTGGGTGGTACACGTAATCCTCCATTCTTAATCTGTGTCGTGCCATTGAACGCGCAACTAGATGTGCAGTCTGCTTTGGTTATACTGAAGACATGTTCTGAAGGAGCTCTGGCTACACAGTCATCTAATGGTATTTTACATTTGGGGTAAGTTTCACTCAGAAAAATATTGATGTAGGAGTCTGTTAACTATGGCATAGTACCTTTTAAATTATTCTCGTTCTGATGAAAGTCTTGATCAAGCCTTTGCCTAAATATTTCATATTGGTTTTTTAGTTAATTTTTATTTAAAAATTGAATTTTCAATACTTTAAAAACTTCATTTCGTAGAACATTGTTTGTCTATATTAAATATTTTTTTTCATTATAAAATCAAGAAGATACTATAATGCGATCAAAAATAGACTTTCTTTAGGCTTTTTTATTATAACTATTTCAGTGTATTAATGTAATGTTACATATGATTTAAGTATAAATTATTTGTGAATAAGGAAAAAGAGATTTTTAGTAGGAGCGGGAATCGAACCCGTGTCTTTTCCAATCCAGGGAAGTGCTCTAAGCCACTGAGTTATCCTACCGATCTTTCGATTATCACAATTTCCTCACCACATTTGTCTTACGACCAACGCCATCTATCAGCAAGCATTATTCACAAATAATTTATACTTTAAAAAGTAGCGGAGCATTTCAATTGCTAAAAAATATAGATCTAAAATGTTACATATGATCTTAAAAAATGTGATCTTTGTCATATTATTTCCATTTATACTTTCTTTATATAAAGGAATAATTCACAAAGTTGATACAGATTACAACACTAAGATAGGTGATCTAAATATTTTATTATTTGTTTTGTATCAATATCCGGAATCCATATTGAGTCAAGCATCAGTCTTTCTATCTTGAAGTCAGCAATTTCTGGTTCTCTCCCCGTAATTAGCGCCCTCTATACTGACTTACACTTTGCCGTTGAGCGCTTGTCGGGCGACTGACCGACTTTTAATCATTATAGCGTCGTTTTTCGCGCCGTACAGTTGTCAGCGTAAATAACTTGCGAAATAGACTACCATTTATGTACCTTAGTATTACATTTTAAATCCTAATTTAAAAATATTAAAGTAGTTTGCGAGCTAGTTATAGAGGTACACCTCTCCGTTAGTGATGCAAACTAATAAGAGTAATAGGAACGAATTCAATTCGGGGAAATATTCACGCTCTCATCGTGGTGACCATCACAGTTGGTGATCTCCGAGAACATAGCGGCTTATCTACAAGTGACGGTAGGCGCCCAAAAAAAGTACGTAAAACCAGAAAACTAGCGGTAAGTTATGCACATTTTGAATTTAATCGCGGCACTTTTAACCACTTCGAATAACAACAAGAAATGTTGGGGGTTAGTTTGTTACATTTTTTAAATAACTAACTACCCACGTACGTATTTTTAGTCAAGCCAGTTGAGCATAACGGTTATAGATACTATAATTCTAAAATAAGACGATAATTATCTTCCAAGATTGTTGAATTATTGGTACAATGTTACAATTGACTTTTTCAAACACAAAAGTAATATTTCGCTACTCGTTTTGTGTGGTTTAATGCCAATGAGAAATTAATAGTTAAATGCAAATGTAGAAACGCGATGTATATTAATATTCTTCTTGGCTTCGGGATTCCTTTCAACAATGAGAAAGTTCATATCTACCTTTTTTTTTTTATTTTAGGTGGGCATAAATGTCCTACCGCACACCCCGCCGCCCGGGGAGACAACGGGGTAGTGTGGGGCTCTCACCCACTAAAAACCCACCGTGCGCCTCCACCCGCCCTTACTACGGCAGATCACGGGTACCGCGTCGTTTCGACCGCGATCCGCAGGCGGTAGCCCCTTCGGGCACCCTCTCTTGAGCGACGCCTCGCGAACTTGGGCGCCGCCCCGCGCGCCGGCGGCGAATCGGGTCCGCGAAGGAGGATTCCTCCCGGGCCCTCTCCGCCACCTCCTTCCGCGAGATGACAGCCTCGCAGAAGGCGGCGACCGCGGTCCAGGCCCTGTCACTGCCAACCATCGCTCGCACAACGGCCGGCAGCGACAGGTCCACGCCTATGACTGCAACGAGTTCCCGGCGCTGCACATCCCAGGCCGGGCACGACTCGAGCGTGTGCTGCGCCGAGTCCTCGTCGCAGCCGTAGTGGTGACAGCCTGGGGTCGTCTCCCTCCTAGCGATCATGTGCAGGTATTTGCCGAAGCAACCATGCCCCGACAAAACCTGCACCAACCGGAAGGTGAGGATCCCGTGCTGTCGCCTTGCCCATTCTTCCAAAATCGGCTGGAGCGCCCCCACGGTCCAGAGACCAGCCCGGGGCGTCTCCAGCCGAGACTTCCACTTTAGGACGGTGGCGCGGCGGGCATCTTCCCGCCACGATGACATTGCGCTCGGCGAGGGGCGGCTGCCCCCCGCCCGCGCCATCGACGCCCGCCGATAGACGTCGGCGAGCACCTCCGCCTCCAGATCCCACGGGGGGTTCCGGCCAACGTGCAGGATGCATCGGTCGAGACCGTGCGGTACCCGCGTATTGCCCTGACCGCTACGACCCTGTGTGGACGCCACAGAAAGGCCCTATTGCGAGCGGCCAGGGACTCCGCCCACACGGGCGCGTCGTACAGTGCCATCAACCGTACTACCCCCGGGTAGAGTCGTCGACACGCGAGACTCGGTCCGCCCAAATTCGGCATCAGTCGCCCGAGGGCGGACGCCGTGCCGACGAGCTTTGGCGCAAGACGGCGGAAGTAAGTCAAAGTGCCACCGTCCATCCAATACCAGACCCAGATATTTGATGTGGGCCTGGATTGGCAAGCCCACACCGTTGACCGTTATCGAGGCGCTGGAGGGCGGGCCCCGTCGGCGCCCATGAAAGAGTAGGGCCTCCGACTTTTCAAGGGCCACCCTAAGCCCCAGCGCCTCGATCCGCCTGACCACCTCCGCGGTACCTGAGGTGGCCAGCGTTGCCGCCTCCTCGAGGGTCCAGCCCCGGGCTGTGACGAGCGTATCGTCTGCGTAGCAAATTACGGCCAGCCCGGGGGGGGGGGGAGCCGGCCACGGAGGACCCAGTCGTAGCCGATGTCCCACAGGAGCGGCCCAAGAACCGAACCCTGCGGGACGCCGCACGACATAGCCCTCCTTACAACGTCCCCTTCCCGGTCCACGAAGAGGACGCTGCGGCCGTCGAGGTAGTCTGCCACCAGCTGCCTTAGGTAGAGGGGCACTCCATGGTACCGGAGTGCCTCCGTGATGCAGCCGAATGGCAGACTATTGAAGGCGTTGGCGATGTCGAGCGACACCGCCAACAGCAGTTCCCTCGAGGTGACGGCCACACTGAGAAAGTTCATATCTACCTTCCTTTAAAAAGAGAGGGGGTGGGTGGTGCGATAAATTAATATCATTAACTTAATCAGTGTGTCGTACCTATTTTAAAGAAAGCTTTATAGATATAAAGAGCAGTCTATGGTTGTTAGAGGGATCCCTAAATATGTAGAATTCACTTCCAAGATACCTATCAACCTCTACTTGAATCTAAAATATGAAAAAATCAAAATAATATAAATAACTATAATACAAAACCATATCGACTAATTTAATAATTACGCACTGTGTACCAAATATTTTAAAACTACAAATGGCTTAAAAATATGGTTGTCTGTAAAGTCTGTTTACGGACGATAATTTTACGTAATAGCGTCATATGTTTTCTGAGAGTTTCAAAAACAATGCATCGGTCGCTATACATTTTTCGGAACCTGACGCTTTTTTCGTGCGTGCGGCCGGCATTCATCGATTTATAAGACGTTATCACGTCAAAAAATAATAATTATTCAGAGATTCATTTATTTACAAGAGGAACATCTAGCTACAGCAGCTGCTGCTACGTGTTAGATACAATTCGGCCTTTCTTTGGCTCCGAATGGCTTTTGTACCGTTAACAATTTCAATGTCAGGGTATTTGGATATTTTTCTTTGAAAAACCAGTCACTTCAGCAATTGTTGGAGGATATAGCTATTTTATCCTGCAAAATACTCTGTTGAACTATTAACTTCCATAAGTCTGTGCTAACTCCGACATAATGCCTCGAGTTTCTCGACGTAGCAAGGGACCTAAAACGCAACGCAAAGTCCCGGTGTGAGTCGAAGTGCCTAACGCTACGCAAAGCACTTCCAAGCAATTGCTTGAGAAATTAAGTGTTTGAATGTTGGAATATTAACTTCGCTCAGTCTGCCGACTCCATATAGTGCCTAGAGTTTCTAGGCATAGCATGGGACGTAACGCGCCACGCAAAGTCCTGGTTGGAGTCGAAGTGCCTATCGCTACACAAAGCACTTCAAGGCAGCTCGGGAACAGCATATATTCTCTAAAACACTACTAAACTCGCTCACTAGTTTTCCTCTTAGTCTTTCTCAGATATACTAGTCGAATCAAGTATCTTGTAAGAAGACATAACTGTCATGACATTATCCTGCATAATACTCGATTACTATCAACTGGATAAGTATGTGTTTTAACTCTGTGATAAAAAGTGTATTATTCTTAGAATTTTATATAACGCTCAATGTCATCCATCCATCCATCCATCAGCCTCTTAAGCAGGCGGGTTGGCGATCTCCGGCGATGTTGTTAATACGCTCAACAAGTAGCTCGTTATTTGGGGACATAACTTTTACCCACTTAATATTTAAAGTATTTCTTATCAAGTACCTATCGAGACGCGTTTGATATACAAGTGTCTATTTGGTCGTCAGATTCCTAATATCTAGTTATTTTAGTTATTTCTGTTTACGATCTCTAAGACAAGACGATAACGAATTCGAATGTTAGCCATCGACAATACTCGGGCGCAACGAACACCCACTAAGCATAATTGCTGTTTCACTATAAACGACGGCTTGATGGAGTCTCGGTAACCACTTGCCTTTGAGACAAGCTGTTTGCTACCTTGATTCTTAGCAGGGGCATCTCTATCAAAGCTATCTAGCCCAAGCTATCGCTCGGTGTTATCATCCCTGTTGTCACTTACTTCTAACATTATTGACGATGATACAATTATACACCTAGCCATAAGTCATTGCCAAAATATTAATCTATCTATTTCTATCCTAGTTATGCACTTGTTACTTAAGCTCGCGGCGAAGTTCAGAAGCTTTCGTCCTGTGGCATGAGATGAATGATCAAATGCTTTTCAGTGATCAAACGTCTCGGTGGTTCAGTGGTAGTGTGATCAACTACTGATCATGAGGTCTCTGGTTCGATCCTCGTCAGGCATTATTGTTCTTTTTCGTAAATTGGAAATGTGCCCTATAAACGGCAATAGGGTCGACCCCTTTTACGTGGGACATAAACACAGTTGGCGAACCGTGGGTGTGTAATACAGCTCTGCCTACTCCTTCGGGGATACAGGCGTGAGACCATGAGACTAGGCTTTGCAGTGCTTCGGACGTCATTTCGGGTCGTGGGTACTGACTCTTGAGTGGAGTCCTGGCAGTTGTCACAGCTTGTCGGAATCCTAAACACAAATTGGATCTAGTTTTGAGGTCGCCAGTTGCTCCCTGGTTGGATGGTGAAGGTCGGATAGGCATTGGCTCAGTGTAAATACTGATCAACTAGCGCCGGATGATCGTAAGGATACCCCAACCAAAATTGGTATGATGAGGACAGCATTCAGAACGATATTCATGCAGTCCAATCAATACAGTCAGAGTCAGAATTAAGTACAGAATAGAATCCGCAGCAAATACTCGAGTTACATTTAGCTGTGTTAAATCCGTTTAATTAGATCATTATACATATCAATTTTAATTAACAATATAAATTACCTACACATTATAGCGTCTTTGCGTTAAGCGCACCAGGAGATAACAAACACGTCACTCAATATGGATTCCGGATATTGATACAAAACAAATAATAGAGAGTTTTACCATAAAATAAAACTTACCTATTATTTTTTCATCAATATCCGGAATCCAGGTAAGGGCTACCTGGTGCATCATGAGTGCCATAATGATTAAAAGTCGGTCAGTCGCCCGACAAGCGCTCAACGGCAAAGTGTAAGTCAGTATAGAGGGCGCTAATTACGGAGAGAGAACCGGAAATCGCTGACTTCAAGATAGAAAGACTGATGCTTGACTCAATATGGATTCCGAATATTGATGAAAAAATAATAGGTAAGTTTTATTTTATGGTAAAACTCTCTATTATAGGTGTTTATCTGAAGTGTTTTCTAAATCTTAAATGGTGTGAGAAAAACTGTTGTTACATTTTATAGATTCAGGGGGGAGACGGCACACGGCGAGTTTCTTTAGTGAGGTGGGTGAAAGCCCCACACTGCCATGTTCGTTGCCCCGAACGACGGGGTGTATAGGTACATTTTTTCCCACTTAAACAAAAAAAAAGGGGTTAAAGTAATGTCAGGCGTATATCACTCGCTCAAGGGCCCGAGATAAATGTGTACCGCTTCGCGTACCGACCACGGTACAACCGACTGAAGACTGTTGCATGCGCGCCTATGCGCTCGCGCTTGTTGTATTGATTAAAATAAAATTATTTACGCGATTTAGGGTATTTCGACATTAAAATTTAATAACCGAAAATTCAAAGCTAAAGCTGTGGTAATGTCTAAATTTATGGGCTTAGAAGTTAGGATATGATTGTTAATTTTAACTTTAGATTGTCTTGGTTGCCAAGTTGGCTTCCATACTGGTAGTCTAATTTATATAAATTTTTAACCATAAGTTACAGCTTTTAAAGCCATTCACATTCTTAATCAGCTCTAGTAACTATCCTAGTTGGGCCTAGGACCCAACTAGGATAGTTACTAATAATATACCTAATTATGAAAGTGTGAATGTTTGTTACGAGGACAAAGCTATGACCATAATCTAGTATGTAAGTTTAACTATGTATTTTATTAAAACCTAATTAGAATGTTGCAGCCTGCAGCACTTAAACTAAATTGTCTTTGTTGCTCTTATTAAAAAAAAGGTTGCCTATACTGTTCAGGATATAAGAGAAGGTATATGATTCTAATAAAAGTTTTTAATTTAGCTGAAATATTTAGCTATTCATTCATATGCATCACTTACCATCAATGAAATTAAAAATCTAAATAAAATGTATTTTCCAGGTTGCCTAATTTCAAACAACGATTTTCTTTCATTTGCCCTGAGGTTTACAATGATTTTGCTGTCTTGGATGCTCTTAAAATTGCAGACACTGTGCTCTTTATCAGTTCTGCACTCGATGAGCCTGTTGATGAATGGGGAGAAAGAGTTCTAGCTTTGGCCATGGCACAAGGCATGCCTACACCTATAGTAGCCGCAATGGATATTGAAGGTGTCCATCCCAAGAAACGTACAACTGAAAAGCAAAATGTGCAAAAGTTAATATCAAAATGGCTACCAAATGAAAAAGTAATGCAGTTAGACAAAAGCTCCGATGGTCTGAATCTTTTACGGAGGATTGGTAATCAGAAGCGTAATATTATACATCATAGAGAAAAGAGACCTTATATGTTAGCTGAAGAGGTTGAGTATGTTCCTGACGATGAAGGTGAAAGTGGTACTCTTAAAATCAGTGGATATTTACGTGGTATGCCTTTGAATGTGAATGGGTTAGTTCATATTACTGGCCTGGGTGACTTTCAGATGTCGAGGATTGATGGCATAGAAGATCCCAATCCATTAATCATAAATAAAGATAGTAAGACAGGGGACTCAAATATGGATGCAGAGGTTACAAAAGTGACTGTGTTGCAAGCTGCAGACCCTTCTAAACAAGAAAGTCTTGCAACAGAAAATATTCCTGATCCAATGGACGCTGAACAGACATGGCCAACTGAAGAGGAAATTGAACAGGCTAATTTAGAGGTAATATTAATGTAATCCTACACTTTCTATATTATAAATGTGAAAGTTTGTGAAGATATTTGGATGTTCGTCCATCAATCACGCCTAAATAACTATGTTGATTTGTACACAAATACTACTATCCGGGTCTTAAATATATATTCTGAGGTTGAATACCTTTATTTCCCGACGTTTCAACCATATTGCAACCACTGTGTTCATGGGTTGACTGGGATGGGTGTATAGGATCATTTTTATTCCAGATAAATTTGTAGCTATTTATGCTATGATGATTCAACGACTAAAAGGAATCTTAATAACTAATTAGCTGGGATAAGTAGAAACAATAATTTTATCCCCATTAAGAGCTGCCTTGGGATATGCCTAAACAACTGACCAAATTAACTCCAAGCAAAGTCACAGGCAGAAGTTAGTATAGTCATATATTGTGATTACTTTTTCCTTTCGTAAATAAAAATGTAATACTATTAATATAAATGCGAAAATTTGTGAAGGTATTTGGAATGAATTGAATGAAATTTGGTAGGTAGATAGATGAGACGCTGGATTAATATAAAGATATCTGCGGCTATCATGAGCTATCAGACAAAAAAGTTCAATAATAATAAGTCAACTACAATAATTTTTGCGTGATGTGTGAACAGTGAAATTCTAAAATACAAAGGTTTAGAGATACCCACATTGGCCAATACAGTATTTATTTTTTCAAATATCTTCATGTAGACAAAGCTCTGTTATAGCTTTATAATTTATATAGACTGATGATGAATAAATTAAAGAGTAGCAGTATTTAAAGAGAGCAAGTCAACTGCCTATGTGACTTCCACGACCCAACTGAGGGGCCAACGATCTTAGAACAAGACTGGAGTTAGATATTTTTATTTAGGACTGACTAAAAGGTATTCACATAAAAAAAATGTCGTAGTCCAACTCCAAAGTCCACACAAATGAATTCGCTGGCAGATGCTAGTTATGTATATGTTCCATTTTGTATTCTTATGATTTAAGTGTACGATTTTTAGACAAAAAAGAAAAAAGTTAAAAAGGTGCCCAAAGGTTGGTCTGATTATCAAGCAGCTTGGATTGTCGAATCTGATGCAGAGGAGGGTTCAGATGATGAGGGGAGTGAAAGCGATGATGATGGCGATGAGGATGAGGAATTCATGTCCTGTGAAGAAGACAAATCTGAACAGGAGGATGAAGGAGTTGACAATGACTTTGAATCTGTGACAGAATCAGAATTAGGACCTACTGATGAGAAATATGATGCGACTATAGATGTGCAAGAAGAGCATGAAATGCTACAAAAACTATCTGCAGCGAAGGAAGACCGACAGTTTCCAGATGAAGTAGATACTCCTCAGGATGTACCGGCTAGGGAACGATTTATGAGATACAGAGGTTTGGAATCATTTAGGACGTCAGTTTGGGATCCTAAAGAGAATCTGCCAGAAGATTATGCAAGGATATTTCAGTTTGAAAATTATGATAGAACTAGAAGGAGAGTATTTAAAGAATTAGAAGATAGTTTAATAAATATGGTGAGTTGTTAAACAAGCTTATATTAATTATGAATGTTGCTTATTGAAGTAATAAAAAAAAAATATATGAAAAGTAGTAAATAAGAGTCTAATTATGAATTTTGAATACTTATTTTTTATATATTTTAAATGTAAGTGTTGGGCATTTACCAAATAGCAAAGCCACAAGCTATGTTCGACGAACCCTCGTTTTCAAACTGGGCTATTGTGTACATACTACATTCACTTGGGGCCATCAATTTCTATAACACAATACATCTTAGCTAACATAAATGTACTTAATGACGCAAAGACTTGCTTAACTTTACTTTTGAAGTTTTAAGAGTAATTTAAATCAAATTTTTTTCAGTATGGATTTTATATCACAATTCACGTGAAGAACGTTCGTCAGGACCTGTGGAAGTCCTTCCACAATGCTAACCCAAATGCTCCCCTATCCGTATTTGGGTTATTACCACACGAGCAGAAAATGTCACTGATGAATGTGGTATTGAAGCGCACTGGTGCTAGTGACGAGCCTATCAAGAGCAAGGAACGATTGATCTTCCAAGTCGGATATAGAAGGTTTATTGTTAACCCTGTATTCAGTCAACACACCAATGGCTCGAAACATAAGGTTGGTATTAAAAAAAACTATATATGGTTGTCTATAAAGCCTGTTTACGGACGATAATTTTACGTGATAACGTTATAATTATGTTTTCTGAGAGTTTCACAAACAATGCATCGGTCGCCATCTTACGAACTGCAGATGAACCACATAGTCAGATTACTTTAAATACCGCCACCTATTTTTAAGATTTGGCAACTCTGGGCGGAACGTGACACTTTTTCGCGCGTGCGGCCGGCGTTCATCTAGTTAGTTGCTAGTGATAAAGCCTTGTTTATTCCAACGTGAAAGAGCTGGCTCGATCGGGGATGTACCACCATCTCACAGAAAATCAGCGTGAAGCATGTTATAAACTCCTACCGTTGGTTTTCGCTTGATGAGTGAGAGCGCCGGAGGCTCAATCTTCCTACCTATCCACTTAACCTTCCTATCCCCTCTTTAGTATCCTTCCCATCCTCTCATTATTATCCTTCCTGTCGTCTCTTAGAAATGGCGACGCGCGAGTGATGCCCCTGGTATAGCTAGCGCCTACAGGCTACGGTAACCGCTTACCATCAGGTGGGCCGTATGCTTGTTAGCCATCCATATAGTAGTACAACTTTATATTTATACGAGAACTTCATTTAACATAAAATCAATATTTTAACACTTGAAATGCTCTGCTACTTTAAAGAACAAATTATTTATGAAAGTGGAAAAAGAGAGTTCCCAATTCGGGGAAGTGCTTTGGACATTGCATGGGACGCATGTTCGAATCGTGCTCACAGTAAAACTCCCTTGTTCCACTTTTACAAATAAAAATTGTCAATTGAATTAGAAGTTTGAAACATGGTAAGCCAGCGGGTATTGATATGGTGTCTGCCGAGATGATCAAGCTTGGAGGCATGTAGGCTTCATGTGTCTGGGAATCCTTCCTGATGCTTCTAAATTTATGTTGGAGCTCAGGAATGGTTCCCAAGGATTGGAGAAGCGCAGTCATCGTGCCCTTGTTTAAAAACAAGGGTTCTCGTTATGACTGTGCAAACTACAGAGCCATAAGCTTGACCAGTTCGGCAGCCAAAGTGTATGGTAAAATTATTGAAAGGAGAATGAGGATGATGTCTAATGAATTTTTGTGTGAGGCACAAGGAGGTTTCAGGTGTGGACGAGGATGCATGGATCTAGTGTTTTCTCTGCGCAACATTGTGGAGAAGCATCTGGCTGTAGGCCAGAGGGTTTTCTGCAGTTTTGTGGATTTGGAGAAAGCATTTGACATTTGCCGAAGTATGGTATTGGTATTGACTGCTACAAGCGGTGCAGTCCAACTACATGGACTGCAGAGCTTGTGTGCGGCTGGATGATGGAATGTCACCCTGGTTTGATGTCAATATCGGCGTTAAACAGGGCTGCGTTCTATCAGCCAGACTGTTTATCATATATCTGGATAAATGTCTACAAAGGTTGAATGAAATGAATGTGGGAGTTCAGATGGGCGACTCAGTGGTTAACTCGCTGCTATATGCAGACGATGCGGTCCTATTAGCGCAGTCTGCGACTGACCTGCAAACCCTAGTCGACGTAATGGCAGAAGATTGTAAGAAAAGGGGCCTACGTGTGAATGTGAGCAAAACCAAAGTAATGGTTTTTGAAAGAGAATAAGCCAGAACAGATGTTAGAGTAGCAATAGGAAATAGTGTGCTAGAACAAGTGGATGAATTTGTATATCTTGGATGTGGATTCAGTCGGGATGGAAAGTACACCACTGATGTAGAAAGAAGAGTGAATGCGGGAAATAGAGTGAACGGAGCATTGGGACAACTTCTCGGCAGCCACCACCTCAGCCAGAAGGCACGTGTCGCAATACACAACGCAGTGCTTGTCCCAACGTTATCATATGGAAGCGAGAGTTGGGTATGTAAAAAGGAGCATGAGAGCAAAATCAATGCGGTCGAAATGCGATCTCTGCGGAGAATCTCTGCGGAGAATCTGCGGTGAGGCTGACTGACCGCATTCGTAACAATGACCTAAGAGAGCGAGTAGGTTAGAAAGAGAGTATTGGTGTAAAGATGCGAAAGGGAATGCTCCGATGGTTCGGACATGTGGAAAGAATGACGGACGAGCGACTGGCTAAGAAGATATACAATGCGAAAGTGGAAGGATGTAGGTACAGGGGGAGACCGAGGCTTGCCTACCTAGACCAAATTGGTCATGTATTGAAGGAAGGTGGAGTCAGGAGTCTCCGGAACCGGCGAGCGTGTATGAAGAGTTATGAATGTTGAGGAAGCGAGAGATGTATGCAAGAATAGAGCCTCTTGGCATTCTGTTCTCTCTGCCTACCCCGCAGGGGAAATGGCGTGATGATAAGTAAGTAAGTATTGTCAATAGTTAATACTTGGTAAGTTTTACCTATTGAATGTCAAGTATTGATATTGAATAGGTAGGCGTACCACGCACTCAACAGCGTAAAAATAAAATTATTGCTCAGACTCCAACAAACATTGATTGCTACTGACTGACATATCGCTAGGTACAGTAATAAAAAGGCTAGCGATATTTCGGTGGCTCAACAAATTCGAAAATACATGTCCGGTGCTTTTTGATGTGAAACATCTAATGCGGAGGGAGGGTAAAATCGGCTATTAGCGTGGCGACGCTTTTATTTTACTTGTCCCGTTAAAATCATGAAAGTTAAATTTGACACACTTCCCGGTTTCCGATTGAGCTGAAATTTTACACGCATATGTATATCGCGTGACAATGCAATATTATTATGACATGGAGCTGATCTGATGACGAAGCTGGAAGGTGGCCACAGTAACTCTATAATGAAACGACGCAATCCCATCGAGTTTGGACTCGTTTGTTTTATCTTGATGAGTATTTTGTCTTTAGATGGAATCCAGGGTCTGATGATGGAGCTGGAAGGTGGCCATGCGAAACTCTGTAATGAAACAACGCAACCCTATTGAGTTTATACTCGTTTGATTCGTCTTGAGGAGTACTTTGTCAAGTTATGATCATTTTATTTCTACAAAATAATTTCGATGTTTCACATCTGGTAGACGTCCCATGACGTCTAGTTTTTATAGCTTAATAAAATGTCCGATGTTATCAATTTCACTATATACAGAGATATTTACACTGAATTACAAAATGTGTAAAAGTTTAAAGAATAGATATAATATGTTACAAAAGTACTTTTATAATTTCAGTATGAACGATTTTTCCAACCGGCATCTACTTGTGTTGCGTCATTTTATGCTCCTATACAATTTAGTCCCTCTTCAGTACTTTGTTTCAAGGTAAGCTATGTAATATTATAACATATTACCAAATATGTCTGCTATTGAATACTTTATTCGTCACCTAAGACATTAAGTTCAAAATTTTAATTCAAAAATATCTTAATTTCATAGCACTTACTGTGCACTGCTGCACTTTGCCGTGTGGGGCCGGCTTTAGAATTGTCCCACCCCTCTCCACCCATGGGAGTCGTAAGAGCCGACTGAGGGAATACCGGAGGAGTGGGCAGCAGCACTCCTTCGAGTATTAAGAACATCCACTGCGATCGCCAACCCGCCTGCCAAGCGTGGCGATTACGGCACTATCCCTCATTCTTGGGGAGGCCTATGTCCAGCAGTGGACGTTAAAAGGCTGATGGATGGATGGATAGCACTTAAAATCGTTAAAGTTACAAATAATTAACACGAGCGCTAGGGCAAGTGCATCCGAGATCCAGTGGTCCGCCAATACAGGCGGAGAGACGGCACACGGTGGGTTTATTTAGTGTGTGAGGGCCCCACACTACCCTGTTCATTGCCCCGAACGACGGGGCGTGTGGTTAGGAACATCTTTTCCCGCCTTAATAAAAAAAAGGGCAAGTGCATCCGCTATGTCGCGTTGCAATCTCCACAAGCGGCCGCATTCCGTAGTAAGGCTTTTCATGAGAAGAACCGGTCAAGAAACTCGTGAAACACTTTTTTTAAATCGGCAATTTCTTACAGTATTTCAATGTTTATACCTAACTAATGTAGGTGGTAACCAAGAACATACAATATTAAGGAAAAAAAAATAAAATGGGGTATGTGCTTATTAAAAAAAAGAGGAGCAATTCGAATTCTTTACTGATTTATAATCTTTTTGTTTGATTTTTACAGCTTTCTTAAACTTATTTAATGGCATGTTTCGGATTAAGCGTAGGATTATATTATGGAAATTCGCAGTCCCGAGCAATTGTCACGATGGCTGAATTGGCAAAGCATCTGGGACGGTATTTCAAGAGTTGCATGTTCAAATCCTGCTCGTGACTTATTTTAGATTTAAAATTTTTGCACTTTGTGGTAATCAATAAATTATTTTTTTACAGGAAAAGAAAAACACTAAGCTACAATTAGTTGCGACGGGTGTATTATTATCTTGCAATCCAAATAGATTGATTATTAAAAGAATAGTATTATCTGGACACCCGTATAAGGTAAAAACATAGTATCTAATAAGGATGGGTAATCTTCACACCGATTCCGGCCATGGCGCCCTATATTAACGAAATCTAGCCATGTACGCAAGAGATACGAGCACAAGTGTGTGTACAAACATAGATGCACTCTGTTTACTCATTCAGTTTGACGGGAAGCTATTCCGACACGGAGTGAAACGTTGTCAACTTTCTAACTACTGCTATTGAGAATTTATTTGACAGAAAGACTCGATAATTTCTTGTTGTCTCGGTCCGGGATTTTAAGATTCGATTCGAGATTTAGAGATATTCCAGAGCTCATGATCGCAGCTAGTTGCACACTACACTACCACTATAATATTTTTTTATTTAAGAAAATAACATTTCCATAGATTTTTATCGTTCTTTTTTTCCAATTTTTGAATATATTTAAGAAACGCTCGAATTATCTCGGGTGTGCAGTTGCATGCTTAGCCACTCGAATTAACTTGACCGCACACGTAGCTATAATACTCGTATATATTAATATAACGTCACTATAATGTACCGTAATGTATAGAACAGTATGGTATATATTATAGATATGTGTGTGACGGACTTTAAGGGGAAGGAGTCGAGCATCATTGAATAATTAAGTTTTTAGCCACACTTGTGTTAATTTAGACCGTGTGGGGCCGGCTTTAGAATTGTCCCACCCCTCTACCCATGGGAGTCGTAAGAGCCGACTGAGGGATACCGGAGGAGTGGGCAGCAGCACTCCCTCGAGTATTAACAACATCCACTGCGATCGCCGACCTGCCTGCCAAGCGTGGTGATTACGGCACTATCACTCATGACGGGACCGCTCGTTGTGGCGTTCTCTTGGGGAGGCCTATGTCCAGCAGTGGACTTTGAAAGGCTGATGGATGGATCCATCCATCCATCCATCAATGGACGGACGTTAAAAGGTTGATGGATGGATGGATGTGTTAATTTATACGTGTCAGTCAACCAACTTGCTCCAAGTAGGTTTTTAAATGCACCAAAATATGTTATCTACTATATATTTACGATTTTTAAAGTTTTTGGACATGTTTTGCAGGTTAATAAGAGGTCGGCCGTCATCCGATTCATGTTCTTCAATAGAGACGACGTTTTGTATTTCAAACCATGTAAACTTAGAACTAAATATGGACGTACCGGACATATAAAGGAACCTTTGGGTATGTATTTATATGCAATTAGATTTTGTCTTATTTACGTTTGCCTGGACTTCAGAATATAAGTGCGTAGAGTGCCCACTAATGATCTCTATATAAGAATAGATATCCCACTGGAACCATTCGTTTTTCCAGGAAAAAAAATATTTATTTACTTTTCCGTTTTTCTAGGATAAATTTATTGATTTTTTCCGTTTTTCACTTCACTTTCACTTCGTAGCTTATATCCTTTTTTGAACTCTTAAACTACTTGTATGCAAAATTTAAATGATGATTGGTTTAGTATTTATAGCGTAAAAAACAAACTCAGCTTCGCATTTATAATATTAGTAAGGATTATTCTTTTCTTCGTATGCTTGGACTTCGGAATATATAACATAGCATCACGCGTGTTATTCCCCGAAGGGGTAGTCAGAGGTGTATTACACACCCACGGTTCGCCAGCTATGTTCTAAGGCCCATGTTATTACGTGGGCAAGCCTATTGCCGTACCGGGCACATTTTCGAACTCCGGGCTGCTACTGAGAATTTTTCTTTTTACGAAAATGCTCAATAACACTGGCCGACCCGGGGATCGAACCCGAGACCTCATGATCAGCAGTCACTCACAATACCGTTGCACAACTGGGGATTATATACAAGTGCCGTAGAGTGCTACGGCAACTTATGATCTCTATGGAAAAATTTGCTATCCCTCAGTAACCATCGACATGAAAAGTCGCCTATATTCTTTGCTGGCTTCTGGATGATATGTCTGATAACTTTCAAGATGATCGGTTAAATAGTTTGGCGTGAATGCGTTATAAACAAACAAACGCACTTTCGCAGTTATAATATAAGTAAGAATGTAATGTCACACAGTTAGGCGGGGCGATGGCACAGGGTGGGTTTATTTAATGGACGAGGACCCACACTACCCTGCTTGTTGCCCCAACCGACAGAGTGTACGGTTATGTATATTTATATCCGAGTAAAAAGGCACAATCATTTCAATACTCAGTAGAATATGTAGCATGCAACTCACATTGAGCAGTTATAAACGCATCGACATTATAAGTACTTTTAATTAATAACCGTTTTATTCTGCAGGTACTCACGGACACATGAAATGTGTTTTCGACGGGCAGCTTCGATCTCAAGATACCGTCTTACTTAATCTGTACAAGCGAATGTTCCCTAAGTGGAACTACGAAAATTGTATTGTCACTGACAAAGATAAGGATGATATGATGGAGTAAAATATAAATAAATGTGTACAAAACGATGTATTTTATTTTAATTACGGTGGTTCATCACTAGTCGCGATACCATAGTAGAGAGCTTATATTACATTTTAATTTTCTTTTTTTTTTATTGCATGTAGTGGCAGACTAGCCACGGTCCATCTGATGGTAAATGGTAACCGTCGCTCATGGACTCAACTATACCGAGAGTATTGTCAAGCCGCTGCTCACCATTTCATTTCACCGATATGAAATGAAAGAATAAACGATCGTGCTACAGCCAAAACGCAACGATGTGCTTCATGGCCGGTCACACGGGAGATGGTGTTACCAACCCGCTCGAGCCCGAGACCAAGGGAGTACTCCCGCTTGGTACTCGGCCCTACCACCAGTCATGCAATGGATGATAATTGCTTACTTCCCTTAGTCGCCTCATACGGCACCCGTGGGAAAGAATGGGATGGTGACACTTGTATTCTTAGTCCGTCAGCACGCTGCCAAAAATTCCTTTTACTTATTTATGGCTACTGTAAAACTCAACTAAATGTCGTCCATGCTGTAAACGGTGTGAGCCGGCTCGAAGGACCAAAGATGTAGGGTTTCTTGCTAAACACTACGTCTTGTTGTAATGATAATGTTATGATACACTTACTTTGAAGCACAAGTTTATTGTCAGAAACTAAGCTACTATGAAGTGGACTGTATATGTGTATGATAGCGAGCACGCGCGACCGTCTTGTTAGTTTGACTCGAACTGCTGTTAATTTAGCAAATCAATTAGGTCGTGCGTGTCGCGTAGAAATGATAAATCGACAAATATGTATAGTTTCACCGTACAGGGGGGTTAGGCAGAATCTCATATCTCACATGTCGATCGTATCGTGATCACTGTGATTGGTTGAGAGATCACCGTAATTGGCTAAGCGATTATTTCGACATCACGCGTCGGTTTCTCAACCAATCACAGTGATCACGATGCGATCGACATGTGAGATATGAGATTCTGCCTAACCACCCAGGGCTGTGTCTGTACATTTAAAATATATGAGAAAAAATGACTGTAATAGGCTATATAAGCATAACGGCTAAATACAAAACAATTTTATTTTTATTTTTCGTCTGTTCGTTCCCGTATCATGCAAAAAGTATTGAACCGATTTTGATGCAACTTTTTTATTTGTTAGCTCTTGATTAGACATAACAACTGGTAAAAATTTATCTCGCTACTATATCGGGAAACTGAGATATAACCTAAAGACCAGCTTTTGGCGGCGGAGCCGCGGGCAAAGGCTTATACAATCGATCAATCGAATAACACTATACGTCATGGACATTTAACTAACTAACTTATCATCACGCCATTTCCCTTGGGGGGTAGGCAGAGAGAACAGAGTGCCAAGAGGCTCTATTCTTGCATACATCTCGATTTTACTCTCATGCTCCTTTTTGCATACCCAATTCTCGCTTCCATATAATAACGTTGGGACAAGCACTGCGTTGTGTATTGCGACACGTGCCTTCTGGCTGAGGTGGTGGCTGCCGAGAAGTTGTCCCAATGCTCCGTTCACTCTATTTCCCGCATTCACTCTTCTTTCTACATCAGTGGTGTACCTTCCATCCCGACTGAATCCACATCCAAGATATACAAATTCATCCACTTGTTCTAGCACACCATTCTTACAATCTTCTGCCATTACGTCGACTAGGCTTTGCAGGTCAGTCGCAGACTGCGCTAATAGGACCGCATCGTCTGCATATAGCAGAGTTAACCACTGAGTCGCCCATCTGAACTCCCACATTCATTTCGTTCAACCTTTGTAGACATTTATCCAGATATCAAACCAGGGTGACATTCCATAATCCAGCCGCACACAAGCTCTGCAGTCCATGTAGTTGGACTGCATTGCTTGTAGCAGTCTACCGTTAATATCATACTCCGGCAAAATGTCCAAAAGTTCCTTTCGTACAACAGTGTCAAATGCTTTCTCCAAATCCACAAAACTGCAGAAAACCCTCTGGCCTACAGCCAGATGCTTCTCCACAATGTTGCGCAGAGAAAACACTTGATCCATGCGTCCTCTCTCACACCTGAAACCTCCTTGTGCCTCACACAAAAATTCATCAAACACCATCCTCATTCTCCTTTCAATAATTTAGCCATACACTTTGGCTGCCGAACTGGTCAAGCTTATGGCTCTGTAGTTTGCACAGTCATAACGAGAACCCTTGTTTTTAAACAAGGGCACGATGACTGCGCTTCTCCAGTCCTTGGGAACCATTCCTGAGCTCCAAGATAAATTGAGAAGCATCAGGAAGGATTCCCCGACACATGAGCCTCCAACTTGATCATCTCAGCAGACACCATATCAATACCCGCTGCCTTACCATTTTTCAAACTTCTAATCGCCCATTCAACTTTATCCATTCTAATGTCATCAGAGGATGCCGGTACCGAATGCTGATCTGTTAGACCATATGTGGCACCAGCATCACCCTGAACATCCGCATACATAACTCCAAAATATTCACTCCATCGGCTTAACACATCTTGTGTTTGCGTAAGAATGTCTCCACCTTTAGATCTTATTTTATTCACTCTGAAAGCTGACCAACCACTTCGAGATTTCTTCACCTCCCTCCAGAAAAGTTTGGTGTTGCTCTCGAAGTTTTTGGTCAGCCTTTTTTCTGCAATCATATTTGCTCTATCACGCTTCTCTTTCACTAAGGCCTTGGTGTCATTCTTACGTTGCCGGTATATTTCTTTCTTCTGTTCTTTCATACTTGCACTCGGGTTCAAAGAAGATACATAGTCCAGCCACGCTTTCTTCTTTTGGTCTACGGAAGCTGCTACTTCCGTATCCCACCATGCATCACCTTCCACTTTCCTATGCTTCTTTGAGCATCCACATACTTCTTTCGCTGTATCTACCATACTATCTTTCAATACTCTCCAGCATTCTTCTATGTAAGATCCCGGCTGACTTGTCATTGTCAGCCGTTCACGGACACCCTCTGCATACTTTGTTCTTACACTCTTCTTGCAACTTTTCAATCTTTATTCTTTCAAGCCGTCCGAAGTAGACACGCTCTCGCCAGTGTCTCCACTTTCTGAACAGACCACTAAATCTCGCAATAACGAGATAGTGGTCCGTGTCGACAGTGGGACCCCTGTAGGCTCTTGTATCCAAAATTTTACTTCGGAGGCGACTGTCTACCAGAATTAAATCTATCATACTTCCCTGTTCATTCCTCCATGTATACATATGGATGAAAATGTTGAAAAAATGTGTTTGACACAATAAGGTTTCTCTCCATACATACATCCGCAATGAGCCTACCTGCATCATTCACTCTCTTATCACCAAATGAACCAAGCACGTCCTCGAAGTCTGGACGATTGGTCCCAACCCATCCATTCAAGTCTCCGCATACGATCACGCGTTCACTAGCCTCTGCCAAATCCAGAACTTCCCTAACATTATCCCAGAACTTCTCTAGATCCGATGCCACCGAAGAGCCTACGGGAGTATAAGCTGCGACCATGAAGACCCTGGAGACACCTAGTTTTATTCGGACCCATAGAAGTCTGGAATCGAACATTCCGTAGTCTTTCACACCTGAGGCCAAGCGAGCGGACAGCAATACCCCCACTCCCATGCTGGCCCGATCGCTCTGCGGTACACCAGACCACAGAGCTATCCCGCCACCAGGAAGATCACAGGCGTCGCTACCCTTTCGCTTGGTCTCTGTTACACAGAGCACATCAAGCTGTCTGTCCGACATGACGGTTACCAGCTCGTGTAACTTACCTTCCACATCACCTCTTACATTCCACGTGCCTACTCGACACTGCTCCCCTCGACTCGCCAAACTGGGCAAGGCGTGATGGGTGGCAGCCCCCATCGCCGCATCTGCCGTTGTTAGTACCGACGGGGGCGAGTCGGTACGCGTCGCCTCTGGGGCACGCCCTAACCCGCACTGCGGTACGCTTTCGAGCCGGATTGCAGCCTGTGGAGTACAGGCTGGCAGGGACTATGATCACCACAATCACAATTTTAAGGATAGTTTATATGCTGAAGAAATCAGTTGCTATAAAGCTAAGCCTAGTACCATAGAGTATAAATGAAAATAGGTTTTACTTAAATAAAACGTCATAGATACGTTTCCACATGTTTATTGCCACATGAAGCGCGAGGCCTACGCACAGTGAACATCAGGAGTTCATTTTCCGCCACTAGTCTAATATTAACTGTTAATCTCTTAGGGCAGTGATACAATAATGAAATACTTTAGTTAAAGTTTACTTCAATCTCATTATAATAATACTCTTCGTCAAACAAGCCAACTAAGAGGAGTCAAATAAAAATATTTGTACCGATACTTAAAATAATTACATTAATTCATTTTTGTCAACAGTTTTGCACAATTAATTTTGGTATTTCGGATACAGTTGTCAGACAAGTCATTAATCGAGATCATCAACAATAATCGTTATTTTATACTTTCATAACTTGTCGACTTATAATATTGTATCAACTAGTAGAGAATATTAATTGAAATAATCTTTAATGTACAAAAAAAAAATACATTGCTTTTTAATCAAAAAAATAATTCACGTGCAACTCTAAGGTGCGTTCCACATGGCGCTCACAAGGCTCAAAACCATCTTTTATTTTTTCGTTCTACTTGACGACCGCAGTCGTGTAATCGCGGCGAAAACGTCATCAATGACGACATTATTTTTGTTCACGCTCTTTGTATAAGCCCATTTATAGACCTAGGTTCGAAGTGAGCGTTTCATAAAATACAACCGGTTCTACTTGCGTTTACGAATGAAAGGCTCACAAACAATAAATCGCGGTCTTGAGCGTGAGCGTTGCGAGCATGGGGGGTTAGGCAGAATCTCATATCTCACATGTCGATTGTATCGTGATCACTGTCATTGGTTGAGAAACCGACGCGTGATGTCGCAATAATCCGTTGGCCAATCACGGTGATCTCTCAACCAATCACAATGATCACGATACGATCGACATGTGAGATATGAGATTCTGCCTAACCCCCCTGCCCCCTGAGGCAGAATGTCATATTTCACGTGTCGACCGTATCGAGATCACTGTGATTGGTTGAGAAACCGACGCGTGATGTCACAATAATCCGTTTGCCATTCACGGTGATCGTACAAGCGAGACGATACGATCGACATGTGAGATATGAGATTCTGCCTAACCCCCCTGGACCACACTGCTAGTAGACAAAACAAAATGACGTGTACAACTAACAAGTTTATAGTGTACCACATATACCCTAGATGTAATACACTTTATTACTTCCTCTGTGAATTATAATGTTCTGGTACGACTTGACACAACAATAACTATTATAATATTATGATAAATATGAATGCTAAGAAAAATATCTCAAGTACGAAAGATGAAACGTTCATAACATTTTTATTTTAACTTTTTTCAGCGAATGCCATTCTCGCTTCTATTATTAATAATTATTAATGCAAATAAATTGTACTCTTTGTATAATTAGTGAGAAGTGACAATGTAGAATAGATTGCCTAATATATTTAGATATACATTAGAATTTTCGCGAGTATTATCAACTTATCACGCAGTTCGTACTACTTTGTCAATTTTTACCTTATATTAAAGTAACATTAGAACATAATTTTACTTTCAAAGAATTTAACACAAATAGAGCTGGGCTAGCTTACCACTCGAATACTGTTGTTGTAAAATACATGATTATTAAAAAAAATGCAGATCGTAAAAAAAAAAAACAATAGGTAAATGAAGCTTTAGCTTTGAATTTATTATCATCTTATTAATTTTCAATCCATAGACAAAATTGGCAATATTTTTTTTTATTGGAATTACAATCAAACCGTACACCGGACCGGCTTTAGAATTGTCCCACCCTTCTCTAACCACGGGAGTCGTAAGAGCCGACTGAGGGAATACCGAGGGAGTGGGCAGCAGCACTCCCTCGAGTATTAACAACATCCACTGCGATCGCCAACCCGCCTGCCAAGCGTGGCGATTACGGCATTATCCCCCATGTCGGGACCGTTCGTTGTGGCGTTCTCTTGGGGAGGCCTATGTCCAGCAGTGGACGTTAAAAGGCTGATGGATGGATGGATGGATGAACTGACCATTGCTGCTTGTACTGTGATATACTTTTTGAACTTGTTTCACTTACATGTTTTCAAATATATGACACAGTTGCATCCATCTTGATATTAGTGTTTGTGATGTTTGTTTATAATTTTAAATGTCACAAGGTAACACGCGTAGCCATTACTTAGCGGTCATTGAAATTGTCACCTGCTAAATATAAATAATCTCACACGTAAAAATCTCGTGATGTATTCAAAATTAATGCAAATTAGATATAGTAATTACTGAAATCCATACATTGTTATTAGCCTAAATCAATACAAAGTACACGCAACTTGCATTACACAATTATAGAGCTCGATGCAATTATGTAAACACTGAGCGCCACCTTAGCAACAAAATATTACAAAGTTTATTATAAATTAACTAATAATCGAACAGTATTTCATTTGTCAAATTTTTTTTTTATGGCTATACATATCTAAATTATGTCAAATGCTTCGTTATTTGAATTTCGCGCGATTTTTCTGTAGATTTTTTTTATCAGGATTAGGCTGTACTTAAGCTTTAGGCTTTTTGTTGCGTCGTTTCTTTGCATCTGCGGCGTCAGTGGGTGACTGTTTGGTGCTATTTGTGTTGGCTGAAACACCTGACTTGCTGTAGAGGTTGTTGAGGAACTCTTCGAGATTGGGATCGTGGCTGTGGAAAATTAATATGTTGTAATATATAAAACGATATATTATATAAAAGCTCTTTTAATCGAGCGTCTGGAACGCTGAATTAGAAGTAAGCCATGATATGTTTGCGTGGAGTCTAAAGAGTATTTACTCCCGAGCGCCATATGTGGGTAGATGTGCTCGTACCGCGACACAAAAGCGGATGCGGGACGCAGGATTTAATATCTCAGAATTAAACTCACCCAGTAGATGGTCGCTGGTTGATATCAGCTGCAGCGGCCGCCTTGTTCCCAAGTACGATCCGATATTGCACTACGTGGCAGTCCGGCCTCAGTTGCTTTAGATTCTTTTTCTATAACAAATGTGTAAGTTAATATTAAGTATACTGACTTTTAATATAAGACTTACAAATAAAACCAAGATCCCATTCGAAGTGCCACGATTGATGTTTCGACTCTAGAACTACAAAAACATATTTTGTATGCAAATAAATATCTCAGGTTTTACTTCAAATCCCGGACGCAAATTTAGAAGGTTCGTTCCAATCTTCAAAAAATTAATACTATTACTTTCCAACAACACTAAACATGACCTAAATGACATAGCGACAAATTCAAAAGTTAATATTACTGAAGTTGTACCTGACAACTGGCCCACTGTGTGATCTGGTAGACAGCGCCGTCCATACATGCGTAGTACATAACGAGCAGTCCCATCATACTAGACTCTGCCCATATATCACCCTGGAACGTATACACACATTATTTTTTTGGCCATGAACCTAGAAATACTCCTACTTAAGCCGTAGTCTGTCGTCCACCACTAAATTTGAAGGGTGAGACACGATCTGCCCAACCTAACAAATGGCAACAAGCGAATATTATCACGTCACCTAGTACCAAGCTCTACGTAATACACTAACCCTTCTCTGGAAGTGGCTATTATTAAAGCTTACGTTTCCACACCTAAAAAATGGTGAGAGAGAGTGGTGACCTCTGTATTCTGCTGCCTCGGTTGTCTACCGGTAGTATAGACTGCGGCTCGTGAGGTCTCGGGTTCGAGTCCCGGGTCGAGCCATCAAAAGGTTATTGGGTTCTTCCGTCAAGAAATTTTCAGTAGCGTGTCAGGGAAAAAGAATGTAAAGCTGATCACGTCGGAATGCCGTTTCATTGGATTGAAAATCAATGGCTGGCGTGTCTCATGTCGGCTAGTTGAGTCCAACGCCATTTTGTTTTTTTTTTGGAAGAAAATTGTAAATACCTACAAAAATTGACGTCTCAGATTTTTTTCACACACATCTGGCAGATTTTTTTTTTGTATCTTTATTTGTTTTATCTGGCAGATGTTAAAAAAATACAAATTATTTTATAGAAATCCATTCATCCATCAGCCTTTCATCGTCCACTGTTAGACATAGGCCTCCCCAAAGTGGGGGTTTTACCATAATCGCCACGCTTGGCAGGCGGGTTGGCGATCGCAGTGGATGTTTTTAGTACACAAATTAATAGAAATTATGAACATGTGTTATGTGTTTATTTTATAGAAATAATGAGTAGAAATAAAATGATCATAACATTTTAAATTTGTGCTTGTATAAAATTATGAGATGTGTAAAATAATGGAAATGGACATAAAAAAAAGGCAATGAAATTATAAGTGTGAATAAATATCCTATTATTATAATATACATATAATAAATGAGAATATTGTTTGAGTTTTATATAATTCTTGGTTTCATAGACAAATTAAAATTGTTATTGGTGTATTGATTGACGTTATGCTTCCTAGTTACATGCTTTTGCAAACAGATGACGATAAAAAAAAATTGGCGTGGTGAGGCGTCGTAATTTCACCATTAGATGTTTCACATCAAAACAAATGAAGATATTTCGTTCTTTATTTTCTCATGGCCAATCGGCGAGTGCATTTCTATTTGCACCCACACGTGCACTATAATATCTATGCACGTACAACGGTTAGTCTCGGTTGAAACCGCCGTGAGGAAACCGATCTGGAGATCATTATTATTAATCTTAGTGCGTCACCATACTACATTTTATATTGAAAATATTGACGTACTTCTTTCGCGGAGTGTCGAATATTGCACTGCACACAATATCTCGCGGCATAGCACGGTCGGTCCGTCAGGACACGCTTGTGACGACGTCCGCAATTTGTGCACCTAGAATGTCAATTGATTCATGATTCAAATCCTGAAGAGTAAACTATGTAAACGGTCTTTCAACAAGGACGGGTCGATGTATAAATTAAATAAAACAAGCTGTATGCGAGATAATAAAGAAATATTTTTTTAAAACCCAAAGTGAAAAATGTGAAATCGAAAATAACAGTCATAAGCAGGATTAATTAAGTTATTTTTGATTTCACATTTTTCACTTTATGTTGAATGTATAGTGCTAAGCATGACAAGTGCTAAAAATATATCTAAATGTTTTTTTTATTTGAAAGGCCCATTTATGCCATTATTTATGAAATATGACATCGTTTAAATTTCCACCGCGGCTTCGAACGGTGGCACGGATCCGGGAGGTCCAATTTTCAATTACTGTACTGCATAGATCCAGCTGAATCTGAGCGATACCCTGCGTTATGTTGACTTTTAGGGCATCGGTTGATTGCGGATTATTGGCATAGACCTGTGACTTGAGAAAACCCCACAAGGAAAAGTCTACTGGGGTCAAATCGCACGATCTTGGTGGCTAAATCACGTCACCTCTGCGAGAGATAACCCTACCCTCGAACCGTTCATGCAGAATGTCCATTGTGTCGCTCGCTGTTTAGCACGTAGCGCCGTCTTGCTGGAACCACATGTTGTCCCCGTCCATATCGTTCAATTCAGGCCAAAAGAAATTGTTAATCATTGATCTGTAGCGCTCGCCGTTGACAATAATGGCCTCGCCATCATCGTTTTCGAAGAAGTACGGACCAATGACGCCGCCGGACCAAAATCCGCACCAAACAGTAACTTTTTTTGTGGATTCATTACCACCTGGTAAACCTCATGTGGGTTGTGGTCGTCCCATATACGGCAATTATGCTTATTAACAAAACTATTCATCCAAAAATGCGCCTCGTCGCTAAAGATGATTTTTCGGCCAAAATCGGGGTCCTCTTCCAAACGTTCTGTAGCCCAGTCAGCGAACAAACGGCGTTGTCTATGGTCATTCACTTTGAGCTCCTGGGTCAGTTGGATCTTGTACGGGTGTAGGCCCAAGTCCCGACGCTAAATTCGCCAAGTTGAAGTCTCGACGCTAAATTCGCCAAGTTGAAGTCTGCGAAAGGCCGAGTTCTTGTGCTCGGCGAGAAATCGACTGCCTCGGAGTCTCCTGCACACTCTCACGGACAGCAGCGATGTTCTTGGCGGATCTGGCGTTCCTTTGACGTAAGGGTGTTGGTTGGTTGTTTACCGAACCAGTCGTCTTCAATTTGGTCACCAAACGTTGGAGATTCGACTTTGAAGGGCCACCGCGTCTGCCGTAAAATGGACGTAATGCGCGCAACGTTAACACTAACGAACACTCATTTTGATAATAAAGTTTTATCATTTGGACGTGCTGCAGAATCGTGTAACTTGCCATGGTGATTTGGCATCAGTAACTGAAGAAATAACAACGCATTTGACAGATGCCGCCAAAACAACATGGCCGCCACAAACTGTCAACATCGACTCGCCCTATTTGAAAGACCCTTTACCATAATATTTTGCTACGTGGGTGGCATACAAGCATACGGCTCACTAGATGGTAAGCGGTTACCGTAGCCTATAGACGCTATCAACATCAAAGGCATCAGGAAGGATATTAAGGAGAGGATAGGTAGGGTACTATCCTTAGTGAATAGGAAGGATATTAAGGATAGGGAGGGGATTAGGCCTCCGGCGTTCTCACTCACCATACCAAACACTATTGTAGGCGTACCTACCGTTGTTTCACGCTGATCTTTTGTGAGGTGACACTTCCCCGATCGAGCTGGCCCATTCATGCTGGAATAAGCAAGGCTCTACTACCTGACTCACAAAAATAGGGAATAATATCACTTTAAAAGCAGTTACAGCGCTATCTCTCGTCTAAAATATAAAGACATCAGTAGCGTGTTCGGAGCCATGCAAGAGGGCACTAAGGAAATAGTTAAAACCGATCACTGCTTCTTCAACAGAGACCGCATTTAATTCGACAGCGAAATAGAAGATAAAAATAGATGAACTAATCATATATCTTTATGCGCGTTATTAAAGTATCTTATCGAAATAGATAGTCCCGAGAATACGTCACGGTGCCTTAGTTTGAAAGCGTCTGGAACGGTTATCCAGGAGATCCAGGTTTAAATCCGACTTGTGGCTATCATTTTCAATTTCACATTTTCACACACTGTTTACATACTATATTTTACTTGAACATAGAAGTATTTGTCACTGAATAAACCTGCTTTTAATTTTTTTTTCTCCGACGCTTATCTCTTAATATAATTTTTTTTAGAAATATATCACCGGCAGTAACTCACGTTGAGGATCGATTCACACTGTGCTGTGTGTGTGTGCTCTGTGTGTGTGTGCCCGCCGGGAACTCGTTGACACCGCTGCGCGCTCGCCCTGATGATGAGCATCGAATATGCTCGAAACCCGGGTCGACTAAATAATCGATCCTCAACGTGAGTTATTGCCGGTGATATATTTCTAATATGTATCAATCTCACGATAGTTTCAATAATTTTTTTTATTGCATATAGTGGCAGACGAGCCTTTGCCCATCCGATGGTAAATGGTAACCGTCGCTCATGGACTCAACTATAACGAGAGTATTGTCAAGCCGCTGCTCACCATTTCATTTCACAGATATGAAATGAAAGAATAAACGGCTGAAAATCTCCTGCTACAGCTAAAAGGCAACGATGTGCTTCATGGCCGGTCACACGGGAGATGGTGGTACCAACCCGCTCGGGCCCGATACCAAGTGAGTACTCCCACTTGGTACCAACCCTACCACCAGTCATGCAATAGATGATAATTTTTTACTTCCCTTAGTCGCCTCATACGACACCCGTGGGAAAGAATGGGGTGATGACACTTGTATTCTTAGTCCGTCACCACACGGAAAAAATTAATACAAGCTTACAGATGTATAAGTTTAACCATGTCTTACCTGATAGTGTTAGCGGCAAACTCCATCTTGTCGTGCAGCTGCGCAAGTAGCTGACTCAACTCACTCCATGCGGCTTCGACGTGTCGAGATTCCAACGCACGCCTCTCGTACGCCTCACGACGTTCCTGGAGAAGAAGATATAGTGAACATTGATCAAACTACTAACACTGTTTTCTTCGCCCAGTCCTGGGGGGTTAGGCAGAATCTCATATCTCACATGTCGATCGTATCGTCTCACTTGTATGATCACCGTGATTGGCCAACGGATTATTGTTACATCACGCGTCGGTTTCTCAACCAATCACAGTGATCTCGATACGGTCGACACGTGAAATATGACATTCTGCCTCAGGGGGCTGGCCTGTCTCCTGAAAGAACGCCTCAAGCACCAGTTCTGTCCAACAAAGCTGCTTCTACAATAATCCATTTAAACTAAACGTGGAAATCTTTTCTTTTTCAGAAAGTATTAAGGGCTGTAGTTTCTTGTCAAATCAGACAAATAGTGCCAGTTTAGTCTTAGATTTTCGATCAAATAGAACTACAACTGAAATAATTAATTATAATGCATCTCCATTCAAACTGCGCCAGCATGATATAATTATATCAATACAATTATCATTTAACTAGTGATTAAAATAAGGAAAACATATATATTATTAATTGTGTACTAACATTCAGGAAAAACATTACTTTAAATTTTCGAATGTGTCAAAATAAGGGCGTTAGTCAAGGCGTTGGTTATCTAAACATAATTCGTTAGGCGTTGGTGAATATCTAAGGTAACCTAATTGTGTATATGATTTCATAATACATACATACATAGCATCACGCCTGTATTCCCCGAAGGGGTAGGCAGAGGTGTATTACACACCCACGACTCGCCTGCTATGTTTAAGTCCCACGTAATAGGGGGTGTGCCTATTGAAGTCTACCGGGCACATTTCCAAACTCCGGGCTGCTACTGAGAAATTTCTTTTTTTTTTTTACGAAAAATCTCAATAACACTGTGCGACCCGGGGATCGAACCCGAGATCTCATGATCAGCAGTCGCTTACACTACCGCTACACCACAGAGGCAGTTAATGATTTCATAATCAGATGGTAATTGCAAGGAGATGGCACATGGTGGATATATTTACTGGGTGAAGGCACTACACTAACATGTTTGTTACATTTTTTCCGCCTTAACAAAAAACAAGGCTACAGCACGCTGTGATGAAATGGATTGACATAGGGTTCTGTATTCCTGTATTATTTTCTGCTACAAAGGTAGTCTGCTTGCTTTTATCTCCTCAATTAATTCTTACGACATCGTGAAATATAAGGGGGGTTTTCAGTTCATCGTACTCCATACATACATAATAATAATATTCACGGACATTTCATACAACGTCCTCTGGTACCAAACTAAGCTTAATTGCTATGGATACCAGATTAAGGATATAATACATATACACTTCTCATCAGAAAAAACGAAACACTTTCCTTTTTATGGTTTCTGTCCTAATTTAACACAAAAGAGTTTTCATTCCATGAAAAAAATCACATGATTGTATAGCTGGCAGTTTGGCCATTACAGTGATAAGCGAAAATTCTAAATTAAAATTTCATTTGTTTATCCTATAAATTAAATGGTTCACTGTTCTGAGACAAATGTGTGTTTAGAGTTGGACCTACATTTCACCTTTGAAAACTAAAAACTAGCACTTATCTTACAAATTTTTCATCTGTGTTCTGTATACTGTGTGTGTACTGTGACTTTGGGACGTCTGAAAAAGTTTTTTTTCCAAAACATATGGATACTTCGCCCGCAGAAGCCGCCCAAGTGGTGGCATTGCTGGATTCTGGACTTAGTCAGCATGTTGTGGCTGAAAGATTGCATCTAAGCCTGTCGTCTGTTCATAGAGTCTACAAACGCTATCGGGAGACTGGTTTGTTCACGCGCCGTTCAGGATCTGGCAGGAATCGGGTCACTTCTGAGCGAGATGATCGATTTATTGTAACAACTTCTTTACGAAATCGACGCCTTAATGCTTTTCAACTGCTACAGCAGCTTCATGTTGTACATAGGGTGGCTGAAAGTGACTCTACAATTAGAAGAAGGTTGAAGGAACGTGGACTGGTACCGCACAAGCCAGCAAATGGGCCGAAATTAACTGCAGACCATCGAAGAGCGCGCCTTAACTTTGCACGTGAGCACCTAAATTGGTTATACCTCCAGTGGAACAAAGTCCTTTTCTGATGAGTCTAAAATTATGCTGTATGGTAACGACGGAAGGAACAAGGTCTACAGAAGAGATGGAGAACGCTTTGCACAATGTTGCATTGAAGAAAAGGTCAGCTATGGTGGCGGTTTGTGGACGGTTTGGGGAGGAATCAGCGCCGACGGTAAGACAGGGCTTGTCTTTGTGTCTGGGCCACGTCTGCCTACACTAAACAGTCATCGGTACATCGAACAGTGTCTTGAGCCTCACATGATGCCCTATGGACATTTTATTGGCAACGGTTTCATATTCATGCACGACAATGCTAGGGCTCACACCGCGACCACCGAAGGAATGTAACATAGTTCCAGTGGCCCGCCAATAAAGGCGGAGAGACGGCACACTGCGGGTTTCTTTAGTGGGTGAAGCCCTACACTACCCTGTTCGTTGCCCCGAACGACGGGGTGTGCGGTTAGGAAATTTTTTTCACGCCTTAACAAAAAAAAATCCGATTGAGCATCTATGGGATGAATTAAAGAGACGAATTCGTGCCAGAGATCCTGCCCCAGAAACACTTAGCCAGCTGCAAAATGCAATCCAAGAGGAATGGAATGGAATGCCACAACATTTGATCGTGACTCATCCGATCGATGAAGAACCGTATGGAAGCAGTAATATGAGCTCGGGGAGGGAATACAAGTTATTAAATAAACGTTTCTTAGCTTTTTTTTTCACTTACGTGTGTTGTTTTATCAATTTCCTTCATACTCCATACGGGTAAAAATGACTTGTTACACAAAATACGAAACCTGTGAAAATTTTATTTTAATTTAGAACATTAGGATTAGAAAACATCATATTATTCACTATTAAACGACATTTGACATATATTCCTAAATATACACATTTTTCTGATAATCCTTACAAAACATAAACTTGCAAGGTTTTGATTTTTCGGATGAGAAGTTTATTACTTTTTTTTGTAATACATATAATAGATAGAAAACACCCAGACGCAGTACAAATATCTGTGTTCATCACACAAATAATTGTCCTGAATGGGAATCAAATCCACGACCTCGTGCACGTAAGTCGGTTATATTGCCGACTACGCTTATACTTACTGGCTCCCCAATAAGTTCGAAAGCATGTTGCAGTATCTTGAAGGCTTCTTCCGCACCAGGCTGTTGGTTCTTATCAGGGTGCACTAGGAACGCCTGTCTTCTGTAGTACCGTTTGATTTCTTCATCTGTACAAGTCACGCTTACACCCAATATACTGGAAAATTATAGACATATTAAAATTTTTAGGGATGCATGTTCAACATTTTATTCGTCAGATATCCCATTTCGGTTTCAGCAATTTTCGATTGAAATATCTTCTTTTGTCCAGCCGAAACTGTTTAGGCCAGTATTAAATAATTCAGCCCGTTTCCATTTCAGCTAAAGCGGCAATCAAGCCTGAAGTTTAGCTTTCTGTTTCGGCTGCAAATCCCATTTCGGCCGGACTAGAGAATTATGAGGTACCGCTTAGATTAAATTATATATCTAGATGGACTGTCACTCTTATAAACGTCAAAAAAATCGGGCGGGAATTAATATGCTAGTGTGCGTGACAGCTGTCATTACGCTTGTGCAATTTATGTTTGTGTACGTGCGTAATGATACCAGTTTCAGTAGTAGTATTAAATTATGAGAAAATTATATTATCATAGATCAAGACATTCTTATACTACAAAATATTTCGTAGGTATATAGTCAATTATCTCTTTCTATTTACTCTCATAATCTTAATATATTATAAAAAAAATATATACTATATTATAACCTCTTCTTTAATGAGAATACTACTAAAACCCACGATAATTATAAATTTAAAAATGTAAACAATCTTCATCATTAAAATAAATAATAATATTACAAATAGTAATATTATAATTAATTCCGAAAATGACAACTGGGCAGCTTTATGGATCCATTAAAAACGCTAATAATTATGTTAGGTAATGTTTCTATTACTCTCTATCGATAAAATATCATCAACTTTGCAAGATTACGCGGGTTAAAGTTCATAAACTGGTATCACATAAAAAAATACGAACTAAAATTAATTTATTTTTGGAATATTTAAATGACTTATTTTATCCAGTTATTGTATGAAATAATGTTACTAACCGATGATAAGAAATATCTTTAGTGCTCATTTTCCGATTTTTGTAGTTTCGGTACACTTTAAATACACACGTTGACATTTTAAATGACACACTAATGCTCCTGGATACGACCCAATTTTTTTTGACGCGTTTACAACGCCGATGCTCAATCTAGATATATAATTTAATCTAAGAGGTACCGGTGTTCGAGCAAGGAGCTTTTCAATTAGTCAATACCAGTGACTCTTGAACCTCTTTTGAACTCTTATTTGGCTATAATGGGAGGAACAATATTATTGGTGTACCCACCATGTATAGCTACTTTATTAGGAATAATTATACTTGTGGATTATTGTCAATCAAATCGATATTTGTTGCTCTTCTGCTATATAAAAGCCTTATGGTGTCCTCGGAGTTGCATATTATTAATGAAGAGAGTAGCTGGGTTCTGGTCATAATATAAAATCCATGACATGGTTATATCATGTGATAGGATGATGACTCGTCGATCCAATATACTACTCTTAATATTTTATCAAACTTTTAATTCATAGAAGTGACAATAACCTGTAAGGATCCTTCCCCTTGCATGCAAGTAATCTCTTCATGGCTTCCTCGCCAGTTGCAGGCAAAGGTATGTTTGCATTCAGCTTTGTGGCTTCAGAACCATTGTCTGTTTCAACTTCTGCAAAAGAAACATTGCTATAAGTAATTATACAGGATTGTTTGATGTGGCATAATCTTAGTGAGGTCAGTCCAGCATTGAATCGTAAAAATCAGATGAAAGCACGGAACATAATTTTGCTATTACAACAGATAGATCTAACTGTTTTTACATTAAGGCGAGGTGTTTCAACGCAAGCTAAGATTTTAGGAGGTGAGGTGTGGGGGGCCACCCGCGCGTCCTGTTATCTGCGGAACATAAACATAGTGAATACATACTCTGCTGCGGGCCGTTCATTTCTCTTCGTGACGTTAGTGCTAGCCCACAGTATAAAATTATTTCAGTAGTAATGTGAACAACTAATTACGAATGTAATATAAAATGTTTTTGTCAGGTTATCAATATAAAAAATAAGCAGAATAAGTGTTAATTACTTCACAAATATTGTTAAGTAGTGTACGTAATTATATACGTATATTATTTTATTAATTAGTGTTTATTTTTTTATCACCATCTAAATTTTAAAGATGCCGTTCCACTTATGAGATCGAAAAATTTCCCTCAAGAAAATAACATGCAAAAACGAAAAGAAATGCCTCCCAATATAATACATACATGTTTAACGTTACTCAGTTTCATGAGTGGAACACACATTTAAAATTTCGATGGTAACAAAGAATAACACACAATTATTTATTGGTATGTCTTACTGTAACATTGTTTTACGTATTAATAGTATGTCTTACTGTAACATTGTTTTACGTATTAATATTATTTCTTTGCAAGTATACGTTTCAGGTGCGGCACACCGGATTAACGAGAACAGGTCGCATCGCCTGAAAGAAGGAACCTACCTACCTTCCGAAGCAGAGAAAACACTAGAGCCTTAAGCGTGAAGTAGACTTGAAATACCTCTAGAAATCACCCATCTAGATGAAATGAATTAGGAATGGTATGTTAATAAAACGATGAGTGGAAGCAGCATACAAGCGGAAGCAATGACTGGAGAGGATCTGCTATAAAATTGTAGCTGCGATGGAGTGGGAGCAGTGACCAAACAGGAGCGACATTGTAGTTAAATATTTATCAAGTAAAGATGCTTTAACTAATGAATATGTTTCATTTTATAAATATGTTGATCAAATTTCATTAAATCTAAATATCTAGGCTGAATATGTATTCAGCCTAGATATTTAGATTTAATGAAATGTATACAGGGCTTAATTCTTGCATCATGTTCTTCATCGTGTATATTAGATTCGGCTTATAAACATGGGTATATTTATTGTTTTTATGATGTCATGTTGTGGCAAATTGATGGAAACATTTTCTTTTATATCCTCCAATGCTAAATCTGCAATGGCCATGCCAAGAATTTATCGTCAATCATAATTTCCGGTAAACAGATCATCATTCATGTAAACATTCTCAATTTTCTTCTCCATTTTTTCTTCCAAGTGGTTTTCGTACGATTTTGCTTCCATAATTTTGACGCAAGTTGATGAAACCCCATAGATTATAGGTTTCTTTCCAGGCGTTAAAAGCTTCATAGATAATTTAATATCTGCCTCCATAGCGCTAGAATATCCTCTATAGTCTTTGTAACACATCGTCCATTTAAGTCGTGCCCTCTCTTTTCGGCGCTGGCACAAATTGCACAGTATTTATTCTTAATCACAAAGTGAAAAATGTGAAATCGAAAATAACAGTCACGAGCAGGATTTGAACCTGCATCTCCTGGATACCGTCCAGATGCTTTGCCAATTCAGCCATCGTGACAATTGCTCCTGACTGCCAATTTCGATAACACATTCATACTCAACGTCTTTGGGTGACGCCTGCGCCATCTATCGGAAGTATTTTCATACATTATACCGACCAGGTAAACTTAATTTTACAATTAAGATTTTTACCTAATAATGACGCAATCCCTATAAATATTTATATATTTTTATATATATTTTTAGCATTTGACATGCTCAGCACTATACATTAATCACAAAGTTAATGTATAGTGGCTAAGCATGTCAAATGCTAAAAATATATATAAAAATATCTAAATAATAAGTATTTATTCTTTATTGCCATGTAGGGAACCGCTCCAAATCCTTTGCCTATAATTGATACCGTCCCTGAGTTAGGCCGGAAATAACTTCCATAAGATCTTGAACACCAAGCTCCAACAACATATAAATCAACGAGAGCATATCTGTCTTTTATACCTTCGCCTTTGTTTTTCGAGACTTGCAGCTCATTGATGAAAAATAAAATAGTTAGTAAAATTGACGTGTCTTTCCTTCGTCATTGCCTAGATTACGTGAAAAAAATACAAAACCTAATCTCCATATTTATTTTTGTATATTATTGTATATATTCTATTTGGATCCATTGCAAAAAGATGTCGAGCATATATTAGTGTCAGATTTTAATGTTTGATCAGTGATCATCCACTGCAAACGCGTCACAAGAGAATGAAGTAAATGTTGAATTTGTTACTCACTGCTCAATATTATACTTTTTTTATATTATACTGATTCATCAGGTTTTTTTTTGCAAGCGGTCTCTGATGTCTTGTCTTGATATGTAAGAAACTAAACATCAACTGAAGTAAAGAGTTATTCTGAAACAGTTAGGTAGCAGAACGTAGTAGATTTTGTGTATTATGTGAAGTGATTGGAAATTTGGGTGCAATTATAATTCCTAAAGTTGAAAAAAAAAAATGGAGGAATCATACGAGTGTACTACTAACTCATGACTGCTTTTTTTTGACCTAATATAAAATAGTAAATTAAATAGTGATTTTTTTTAGGTAAAACATTTTTATGAGTAATTATATTTTTATAAGAATATTAACTAACTATATATTAACTACACGATATTAATATATTTAATATGTGTCAAATAAGTGTGAAATCTAAAATAACAAAAAAATAAAGAAAATTATTTGTAGGTACATAATATAGGTATACACTTTTGTTCATACTGATATTGTTAGTCTGTGTCATTATTATATTACGAAAACAACTTGTTTAACGTCAACATTTTAGAAAATTTTGACGCTAACCCAACGTTGGCAAGCGCCCGAATGCGACTGACGGGGTAGCGGGCGTCGCGGTATGTCATCTCATCGCTAGACATCCTTCAAGTTTTGGGATAAATATTAATTAAATTTGATTTACTAATTAAAAGACTTCAGTTGAAATTTAAAATTTAGCAGGTTATCTGCAGTATTTATAGAGCAATGTGTCCATATAAATATTATGTGAAAAGCTTGAAAGTTTCTTACCAAATAACTCGTTTTAGATTTTGCTTTAGTTTGTTTTCAGGATTAAATATAATCGAGTAAAGTACATCCTATCGTGTAACAAATTAGCACATTCCTTAGACAATATCCTTAGGTATCTAGCATATTTTTTATTACATCGTTATTGAATGGTAAATACCTAAACTATTTAATCTAGTAAAACAGTATTTCTCGCTTTCCTGCGGTGAATCGCCTTAACAAAAAAAAGGTAGCTTATCGGTGAGGTATCTTAATATTGCTCCTTACAATCCCTTTAAAAAGGGATTGGTTGGGCATATTTTATATTCATCATACAAGTAACTTATTAATACATTACTTAACACACAACGCAGTCCTTGTCCCAACATTATGCGAGGAAGCGAGAGTTGGGTATGCAAAAAGGAGCATGACAATAAAATCAATGCGGTCGAAATGCGATCTCTGTGGAGAATCTGTGGAGTGAGGCTGACTGACCGCGTTCGTAACGACGATGTAAGAAAGCGCGTAGGTATGAAAGAGAGTATTGATGTAAAGATGTTAAAGGGATTGCTCCGATGGTTCGGACATGTGGATAGGATGCCGGACGAGCAACTGGTTACGAAGATATACAATGAGAAAGTGGAAGGATGTAGGTACAGGGGGAGACTGAAACTCACCTACTTAGACCAAATCGGTAATGAATTGAAGGAAGATGGAGTCAGGAGTCTTCGAAATCGGCGAGCGTGTATGAAGAGAATTATGAATGTTGAGAAAGCGAGAGATATATGAAAGAATAGAGCCTTTTGGCACTCTGTCCTCTCTGCCTACCCCGCAACGGAGATGGCGTGATGATAAGTAAGTAAGAAAGAAACTTGTTCAAAAATGGTTTAAATCTACTTTTAGAAAAGACTCATTTCTTTTGTGTTATTAGTGCTAATTGTATTACACTAGTTCCAAAAACAATATTCTATGGAAAATTAAGATCATTTTACATAAGTAATATGTGTCTTGTTAATTTTGAAATTGATGTGTATTTTCTGTAACTGTGCAGCGTGAAGTATAAATACAGTTAACTATCTTGAATTTTATAGAAGTTTTTGAAAATTGAATATCAAGAGCTACAGTGTAGTTTTGTATGAATATATAATTTTAACAAAGGATTTAGTGCATGACCACAATGTAGTTATACTTTCAATGTTGCTGTAAACACATATTGCTTTTAACTTGTTTAGTAATCTTCCTTTAGCTACTTTTGAGGTTACCCTCAAATTAGAATACGATAGTCTTAGTCTTCTGGGTATAATCAGCATGTCATGTATTAGTGAAATTGGCTTATTGAAAGAACTCTCTTACGCATGTGTCACAAACCACTGAAGCAATGTAACATAGTTCCAGTGGCCCGCCAATAAAGACGGCACACGGCAGGTTTATTTAGTGGGTGAGGGCCCCACGCTACCCTGTTCATTGCCCCGAACGACGGGGTGTGGTTAGGTACATGTTTTGCCGTCTAAACTAAAAATAAAAAAACTAGACGTCGTGGGACGTCTAGCAGATGTGAAAACATCCGAATTATTTTGTAGAAATAAAATTATTACAACTTGACAAAGTAATCCTCAAGACGAATCAAACGAGTATAAACTCGATATGGTTGCATCGTTTCATTACAGAGTTACTGTGGCCGATGGAGCTGGAAGGTCCAGCTCCATCGTCAGATCAGCTCCATGTCATCATAATATTGCATTGTCACGCGATATACACGTGCGTGTAAAATTTCAGCTCAATCGGAAACCGGGAAGTGTGTCAAATTTTACTTGCAAAATTTGAACGGGACAAGTAAAATAAAAGCGTCGCCACGCTAACAGCCGATTTTACCCTCCCTCCGCATTAGATGTTTCACATAAAAAAAGGCATGTTTCACAAGCCTTTGAGATAAACCAGTATTGAAGAGTAATCTCTAATATAAGAGTTATTACTTAAAAAAATGCTGGTTTGTTGCATGCAAAATATGACATAATAACATAATGAATGCGGAATTTTATTTTATTACAATAAAATGAAATTGGCTTGGGCAGTTCACATAGCTTATTTTTGTCAATTCATGAATAATAATATGTACTTAATAGAAAATTACTATATAAATGATTACAAAGGGCGAAAATGTGAAATCGAATATAATACAAGCAGTATTTGAACCAGCATCTCCTGGAAAACCGTCCCAGATGCTTTGCCAATTCAGCCATCTTGATAATTGCTTGAGACTACAAATTTTGATAATACATTCCTTCTTAATGCCTTGGGTGACACCTACACTATCTGTTGGATGTTGGATGTATTTGCATACATTATATTATATATTCCGAACAGGTAAGCTCAATTACTACAATTAAGATTCATATCAAATATGACACAGCCCTATATTCATTACAGAGTTACTGTGGCCGATGGAGCTGGAAGGTCCAGCTCCATCGTCAGATCAGCTCAATGTCATCATAATATTGCATTGTCACGCGATATACACGTGCGTGTAAAATTTCAGCTCAATCGGAAACCGGGAAGTGTGTCAAATTTTACTTGCAAAATTTGAACGGGACAAGTAAAATAAAAGCGTCGCCACGCTAACAGACGATTTTACCCTCCCTCCGCATTAGATGTTTCACATCAAAAAATAAAAAAAGGCATGTTTCACAAGCCTTTGAGATAAACCAGTATTGAAGAGTAATCTCTAATATAAGAGTTATTACTTAAAAAAATGCTGGTTTGTTGCATGCAAAATATGACATAATAACATAATGAATGCGGAATTTTATTTTATTACAATAAAATGAAATTGGCTTGGGCAGTTCACATAGCTTATTTTTGTCAATTCATGAATAATAATATGTACTTAATAGAAAATTACTATATAAATGATTACAAAGGGCGAAAATGTGAAATCGAATATAATACAAGCAGTATTTGAACCAGCATCTCCTGGAAAACCGTCCCAGATGCTTTGCCAATTCAGCCATCTTGATAATTGCTTGAGACTACAAATTTTGATAATACATTCCTTCTTAATACCTTGGGTGACACCTACACTATCTGTTGGATGTTGGATGTATTTGCATACATTATATTATATATTCCGAACAGGTAAGCTCAATTACTACAATTAAGATTCACATCAAATATGACACAGCCCTATAAATATTGTTACATATTTTTTCAGCATTTGATATGCTTAGCCACATATCTCGATTTCACATTTATATAAATTTATAACACAAATTTCGATTTTACATTTTCACACTTTTTATTCAACTTTTTTGAGGATACAATCGTCATAATAACACAGACTTGGCAAATTCATTGGCATGGTTGGTCACCTTTCTTATATGATAATATAAAGAGCTTTTCTTTCTTAATTTTGGCACAATATTTACCTTTTTTAAACCAGTTTAACTTCCTCCAGAACCCAAGCCTTGTGTGTCCAAGCTTCCGATCAATGTACAGCAAATATTTGTTATTAGTTATTTTACTCAAATAGTCCTTGCTGCTACGCCATACTGCTTGTGAGCTGACATAGGTCTGGGTGAAGACTGATGTACATCTGATCACAAACAAAGTTATGAAGCAAGGTATAATTAGTCAAGTGCTAAAATACAGATCAAAATGAATGATTTAATTGTTTTAAACAGTAACTAAAACAAATGAAATTACTCGGATGCACATACAACAATATCAAAATTCAAAAATATTAACACTACACATCACAGATCAAGAATATATCTTGTTTATCATTCCAAGGATATAAGCCTCTGTGGTGTATAATACGCTTATTTTTCTCTCATACCCAACAGTATTGTCACCGAGATATGAATAAAAAACTCATTGCTGACATTAAAGTTTTTTACAATGTTAAAAATATACCAGTTTCATTCTCTGGATTAAAAAATATAATAAAAAGGAGTTACTCACAAATCAAATGATAAATGAAAGCTCATTCGGCATACATCAGAGAGGAGATACATGAACCATATGAAAGCTTTCCAAGTAACTTCACCCCAGTGTTCCAAATAGTTCTGAGCCAAGCCCAAATATCCTGGTTTATTCCTTCTCTGCTTAGATTGAGTCTTTTTTTTATCCTGTACAGGTTTAGCCGTTTTCTGATTACGTCCTTCCTTCCTTTTCTTTGCCTTTGCACCCTCATTCTGTCCTTCTTGGATAAGAAATTGTGATTGATCATCTTCCTCATCCACGAGTTTATCATCTTCATTTTCAACACTTATGCCAAAATTTTTGGTTTTGTTGTCATTCTTTTTCTCTTTTTTTAATGGTTTATCTTGATTCTCAATAACAATAAACTGACGTTCACTAACACGAGTATATGTCGCATTTTCTTCATTAGTTATGTCATCAAGAGATGACCACTTGCGTGAATTGCGTTTGTTTTTAGATTTTTTGTTAGGTTTTATGCGCTTCTCATTGTCATCTGTAGTGATATCTCCAGATTCACTGCCCGAAGATATTGTGTTTGTGTGCTGTTTCTTGTCATTTTTATGTTTACCATCATCTTGTTTAGTGCATGACGGTTTATCTTGTTTAGCATTTGGTTTATTATAAGCAGGTTTTATTTCAATATTCTGTGGTTTCACTTTACGTGAAGCTTCATTTGAGGCAGTGTTTTTTGTATTTTTAGCTAGTACATCTGAGTAAGTTGGCCGCATAGGCTTTACTTCAGCAACAATACGCTTTTTATTACTTGTATCAGCTAACGGACTGGTCTCATTCCTCTTTGGGGAACTCTCAACTTTGGATGGCTGGTTCTTTAGTGGATCTATACCAGTATTACTTGTGTGGATATTCATGTTAGATGCGTCTGGATGATTTAAGGGATAGTTTTGCCCAAAAGGTGAATATGTACCAGATGAGTTGGGTTCTAAATTACCCAATAAATCCTTTAAGATATTAGATGTAGGCACCTGACCCACATTCTCTTGATAAGTTGCCTGATTAGTATTTGCTGGCACGTGAATATTGTTGTTGGTCATAGAAAAGTCTTGATTTAATGTGAACACATGTGATGGTTGAGGCATTTGTAGTGGTATATCTCGTGATGCCTGATTAAATAGTTCATACTGACCGGACATAGGGAAAATAAGTTGTTGGTTATTCTCGTCGTAGAATACGCGCACAAGTTGCCCGTTGCTCAATTTGAGCATAGCATTACCATAGCTCTGGTTAGCGCGGGGAGCGTTTGGCATGCTGTTGTAAGGGATTTTTTCCTCTTGGTTCACAGCGGGTTCTCCTTGCACATTAAAGCCATGTTTATTCAAATAAGCATCGTTGCTGAAATTTTGCCCGACGTAAATACTGTTATCATTCACGACGCATGGGTTTGATGAGATCTGAGACTGCTTCCTGTCATTCAAAGCGGTAGGTGCACAGTTTTCAGCCGTTCCGGGATGATAATTCCATGTGTTGTGTTTCATATCAGTGTATCTCGGATCATCGCGAGGCGACCTTGCCATTTTTGGCTACTTCTAAATGAACACAAACAAAGATAACCCTGTTTGAGTACACTCAAAACTGCAATTAACAACTTAAAGATTTGACATTTTAATATTTTATTGATAAAATTGAAGAAATAAGTTGATAAAACGTGGAATAGATACAAATTTATTGACGATTTCACGCTTTTAGCATTTTGATGGTATACAGACTAAAAAAATTTCAATTGACAAAATCTCAATTGACATAACTGACTTATAGTTGATAGTGCGTTCCACTAGCTAGTAGGCATGTCGATTCACTTTAAAAAATATCGATTTCCGATTCGATTCAAATCGAACATACTAGAATCGATTCTTGTTTAAATCGAGCATTAAAAGATTGATTGTCGATTAATCGCGCCAATTTCAAACATACCTAACTAATTGCATAATATAGATCCAGGAAATTATTGATGTCCATTTACCGCAAATACCAGTAATTGGATAGAAGTATTATTAAATTAATAAACTTATTATCACGCCTATATTCCTTCGAAAGAATAGGTAGAGGTGGAGAACTGGAGATCGAACCCAGGATCTTTTGCTCAGCAGTAGTGTTATGAGATTTTATGCTACCATAAAATCTCTATGTCTATCTCTATATCTATCTCTATATACTAGCATAAAATCTCATACATTTTAAGCATAAAACTTAAAGTAGAAATATTTTTAATTGTGTTTCTAAACGAATATTATGTGGGTTGAAATAAATAAACCAAAAAATTTGTAAAATCGTATTACTGTGGGTAGATGAAACCGTTAAAACAACATATCAGCTCTGGACGTCTACCATCTACGTCCACACATTCGAAACCTCGGGATAGTATAAAAATCAAGTAAACGCGATAAATTCCGTGAACGTAGTTTTATTTCAAAATGTGTAAAATTTACTAAATGTTAGAAAATATTAATTTACTCTATGTTTTAAAATATTTATAAGATCTTTGTTTGACGCAAAATATTTTTTTAACGCAAGTAACGCCACCATTGGAAGCTCTAATTTACTGTATGAGTCTTTGATGCGTTCAAATTATCAACCAAGTACTACCAGTTGCTTTTACGCCCGACAACAGCAAAAATATACCGCAGCCAGCTTAGGAATATTATCTCGCTAGTTCCTTGTATTGATCGGTCCGATTCGATAGGTTTATAGAACGATTCATTGAATCGATGTAGGGTACAAAATCGATTTGAAAAATCGATTATATTACTCTAAATAATTAATTTCTCGATTAATCGATTTCAAAACGACATGCCTACTAGCTAGCTAGACCACAAAGTACATTTGCATATAAGGAAATACGCATAGACGGTCTTAATGATCACGCTCAGAACGATGACTTTTTCCGTTCCAGCTTGGAGGCATTTCATCCACAAACCTAAGTGGAACGGGAACGGTTGCTAGAGTTTTCTAAACGCTTATTTCGACGCAACTTATAGTTAGTTAAGACATTGTGAGCTTGGTGTGTGTGAGACTTAGATAAAGGATCTTTATCTAAGGTGTGAGAACATCGATGACGTTGACGCTGCGATTGCGATGTCAATAACGACCGGGAACGTCGTCGAATGACTTAAAAGGTCGTTCGTTATGAACGTTTTGAGCCTTAAACGGCGAACCAATAATACAACATGTATTATTAATACATATTGTATTATTGGTTCGCCGTGCATACATATTGTATTATTGATCCACGTTTTGTACACTATCTTGAACGCGCTTACGGAGTAGGTACGGACTATGGAATATGGAGGGAAAATACAAGGAGGACCATATACTGTATGGCGGTCGAACTAAAAAGTGCCCAACTGACCAACTGAGCAATGGGGAACCGAATAACTTGACTATTGCGCTAGTCTAGTGTACAAAAGTTACTACTTACTTGCCTTGCACGTATTATACTAACAACACTTTATAATAACGCTCAGTGACAACAAGACAATACAATTTATTTTCACTAACGAGATGAGACGTTTTGTATATATAGTAGTAAGATTACATTATAATTACAAACTATTAATGTACAACAATATCAATTTTGAATGTTTGAGTCTTTGTGTTCTATCCACATAAAAAATGGAGTTAACAGAACTTTTTAGTTTATTTTTTATTCTTTCTTTTGAGTCCAATTATCTTCGACTTATCCAATAAAGTTTCTAATTAAAAATATTGAGAGATGAAGTAGGTAAGCTAAATGCGCAAGTAAAAGATATATATACTTACAGTAGGTACTACTCCTACAGATAAAGAATGGGATTATAAATGGCGGCACATTGAGCCTGTACTGTCAGCATACTACGGCGTAACTATAAACAATAGTTCACGCAACATGAATACCGTTATTTTTTTGCTGTCTATACCCGTTAGGTGTGAGTATAGACGGCGATAGTGTGTGAGCAAGAAGTAAATAGTGGCGACGCCATTAATAATCCCATTCTTTTTCTGCACGAGTAGTACATGTTTTTTTATGCATAGACACAACTCTTAACAATAATACAACAATAATAGGGGAGAGTGGGGTAACACCGAATAGTTAGAAAAAAGTCTCATAAATTAGACACAATGTTATACCTACATTTAAAAAAATCAACATCTTTTATAAATGAACATATATTAGACATTACTTTGACAAAAAAAATAATCGATAGCAATCTATATGTTAGCATTTACGGCAAAATAACAAAAATAATATATTTCCGAATTCACTCCATACATAGGTAGAGGCGGATAGGATATAATTATGGTACGAATAGGGCGAATACAGATTGGCGGTAAATTAAGTAGTATGGCTGTTGTAGTGTTTCACCGCATTCTAACATTCCAAATCTCCTTGACTATTATCCACAACAACTCTGTTTAAGCTCATTGCTTTTGCAGCTGATGTTGCCTCAGGCGTTTATAAGGACAACTCAATATGCCGCTTTAAAAAAATCATTTTAGACAATCCAAATCGAAGGGATTTCATAGTTTTGATGTGATCTAGCAGTAAACATCTTAGCTTATTACAGAGAATTAAATTTCTGAATTTGAGTGAAGCTTCCAGCTTATCAAAGAAGCCGTCGTCAAATTGCGGAACACTTCCTCCTTAGATTTTCGACCTCTGTTTTCGGTGCTAAAAAAAATACCCCATACATATCAAATCGAACTTTTTGCCATTCGGCGTGGCATATTGTGGTCCTATAAATTAATAAAAAAAGTATTTTACTAAAAATCACTTCAAATAAACTAAGTATATTAAAAAAATGCGTAATCAGTCAGAATATATCAAACGTTGGGTTGTGGGGAATCCGGATGGCCGATCCGAACTCACTCCTTAGGTACAATGTTTGGCACATTACCTATTTGATAACACATAATTATGTATGTAATGTACTCTGTGGATAGCTCACTTCTGTTTTAGATTTTCTCTAGTAGACGCGTGGTTTAAGACCACAGACTAATGTTAAAGACACTACACGGACCGCTATTTGCAAGCGCACTGTTCATGCGTTTGCGTATATCTTCCAACTACTAAAAACGAGACGACGGAATACGGAGTAGTAAAATAGCAGATATGTATCTGCTTTCATACCCTATCCAATTTCTCCCCATATTCACCTACGTTTATCCTATACCTAACGTTTATCAGTATAAACGTTACCATAAACCTGGCATTAAAACTGGTACCTACCCATTACAGTAATCACATACCTACTCTTTGCCTATTGGAAAATAATCCAGGACACCTCACAACACTCGTCATAATGCGTATCATATACATGATGTTAATTATCGATGTCATGTCGACGATTAAGTGTCAAGAAAGAATCATTGTCCTTAAAAAACCGTCCTTTTTTTGTTAAGGCAGGAAAAAATGTACCTAACCGCACACCCCGTCATTGGGGGCGACCGCCGTGTGCCGTCTCTCCACCTATATTGGCAGCCCATTGGAACTGTGTGAAATTACTTCAGTCACAGTGGTGTCCTTAAAACCCCCATTATTATGAAGGCGGGAAAAAAATGTACTTAACCACACACGCCGTCGTTCGGGGCAACGAACAGGGTAGTGTGGGGCCCTCACCCACTAAATAAACCCACCATGTGCCGTATCTCCACCTGTATTGGCGGACCACTGGAACTGTGTGACATTAGTCCGCCGGTCCGCCAGCGGCTTACCCTTTCGGGTACACTCTATATACCGAGTGACGCTTCCGCACACGGAGCCTCGCACCTATGCGGGAGGGCTTGCGCGGGGCTAACGTTCCCTCGGTCCACTCGGGCCTTCGCCACCCTAGTCATTGGCTGCGGTTCGGGTCAGCGAAAGGATCGTTCACCCTGGCCCTCTCCGCCGTTTCTTTCTTTCTTTCTTTCTTTTCACATAACCTAAAATTACTAAATAACATTTTGGCGATATGCTGAGAGAAATATTTAGTCCCCGGCATTATAAGTTAAGCAATAACCTTAACTACGCAGTACATAATAAGTTTTCAGGTTTCGAGGGCTACCGCGGCTGAACACACGTTCGCAATATTTTTCTACACATAAATCTGCGTTAGCTACCTATGCCGGATGCCCTATTCACTACGTGCCACAACATGTAAACAAAACAACCAATGTTTCTCAGAGTCCAGTTCACTCATGTTAAAAACCAGAAAAACGCTAAGGCTTGCACGCACTGCAAAGCAAATCTTTTTGGGCGGTTTAAAATCCGCGTACTGAATCGAAATGTAAACATTATCTGTAGGTACCTAGGTACTCTTTAATTTCGTAGCATTAGCATGCATTCTAACTTAGAGAATTGTGTGTAATTTAGGTTTAGTTGCTTATCAATCAACTATTTAGGTAATTTAATAATTAGATACAAATTACGAAATTTATGATAGACATTGTAACATTGAAATGCAAATTAATTTCAAAAATTTTTTAGTGTTGCGTGAATAGTAGGCACCATTAAAAACCATTTACCTACAATGTCATCAGTGTATTACGACATATTATTATAAAAGTAACCTTTTAAATGGTTTTGTTAGACACCTACACGTTGTGTCAAGGCTTCCTGAATAGAGTACCTATAATATTTTTTTCCATTATTTGAATAGTTATTCTGCTATTCCGGGTGGCGTCAAGTCCAACAAATCAAATATTATGTTAAAAAACGGTTCAGCCGTTCTTGAGTTATAAATGGTAACTAATCCGACTTTTATTACACGCTTTTTATTAGCTTCACTTGTATGTTTGTAACCGACTCCTTTGGGCGCGATTTTGACCCACTGTAAACGGTCAGACTTTATTCAAACTTTGTAGATTTATCGTGGACCGACGACTATGCAATAATTTGAGTTATCGAGTTTATCGGTTTTTACGGTTCCGTAGCCAATAAAGAACCCTTAATCAAAGCGTGAGCGTTAAAATCAAATGTTACAAATACCTACTTCACCTACATAGTAAATAAAAACCGGCCAAGTGCGAGTCGGACTCGCGCACGAAGGGTTCCGTACCATTGACTAGGTAAACAACATTACACTATTCTCTGTAATCATGGTGTTTGGCTGTTACCAAATTTTGAAAGTAAAATTTGACTCATTTCGTGGTTTTCAACTTAGACTTAAATGTGCATAACGAAACAGTTTTAAATGTAAGGAATTATGTTACCATTAGAGTCATTCGAGGTAACTGTGCGCAGTGGGTAAGCGAGCGCAATCGCATATATTTAGGACTAAAATGAATGGGTTTGCACACTTTTACCCACTGCGCACATATGACTCTAAGTAGGCGCCATCGTGGATGAGTTTTTATAGTGTTAATTCCATCAGCTTTTTAAACTTTTATTAATTTGTAAGGGCGTAAGAATTAGGTAAGTAATATAAAGAAAGTGGTGTTAACAATTACTTGATAGGTAGGTATGTAGGTAGAAGGACCGCCCACTTTTGTTTATGATTTTGAATTAAGTACCTATCTACTTACTTTTCAGACAGTTTAGATAATATGGGAGCCCCCTTAAATAACTGTTTTATTTTAATTTAATTCTTTATTTTTAAAGTGAATATATAACTAAATATTCTGTGAATATTTCAAGAATTTAACTGTTGCCATTATCAATATCGAGCAATAACGAGCAAAAAAATCACATTTTTTTTTTAATTTATTTTATTCTGTTTTATTACAGTGTTTTAAATTCATTATACATCATAAAAACTTAATTAGGTTTGTGTTTGATGCGTCATTCCGTATAGTACATGCTGTGGGTATGTTTACAAAATAAAATATAATAAGTGATAATACTGATTATTGATAATGTAGGTAGATTTAAATTTACTGAGCGCCCGCCGCAATCCAGTCACACGTATAGTACATAGCATACAGGATGTTGCTTAAAAACATACTTGGTATTTCACAATTTATTTAAGTACATACTTTTTAATTTATAATTTATGTTTTTAACAGTTAGTTGATTTTTTAAAGTTAGTGGAATATTGTTTATTAACCTCGGTACTAAAAATGTTGTTGTTCTTTCTCCATAAACATTTATAGCGCGGAGTGTTTGTAGTTTTTTGTTAGAAATATTTCTTGTTGTTATTTTATGGGTTATGAAATTATTATTGTATTTAAAATAGTTTTTTTGCGCACATCATGCCAACAGGGGGCCACAGTTCTATAAGTTGATGTATTGGTAAAACTTTACATTGTTGGAATAGTTTATGGTAGTTATTACTATATTTATGCTTTATTTTAGTAGGTACTATTATTTTTAGTAATTGTATTTGTATATTATATATTTTGTTTATATATGTTTTATATGTTCTTCCGTAGCTACTAATACTATAAGTAATTATACTTTCGGCTAGCGCTTTATACATATTTTTTAATACCTCGTAAGGAACATTATATTTTAAAATAGAGAATTTTGCTAGTATTGCGCGCAGTTTATTGCAGATATGATCTATGTAATAACCCCAATTAAATCTGTTGTCAACTATAAGTCCTAGGTATGTATGATGAGTTACAGTTTCTAAGGATATACATATACATTTATTCATTGCACTATGTAAACAGTCATGAGAATGTACTTTTATACGTAAAGTATATTCATTACATGGCTTGTTATGACTTGATCGAACGTGCATTAGCTTAGTTTTTTGTGTATTGAGAACCAGACCAACATCATGTGACCATATATTTATTGGCGTAAAGTCCTCTTGTAGCCTCCTGATAGCTAAGTTTACATCTTTGTCCGCGGAGATTAGGCATGTATCATCTGCATATTGAAAGATTTTGCAGTGTTTTATTATATTTACCATGTCATTAACGTATGCAAGATAATATAACGGGCCAAGAACTGAGCCTTGAGCGGTACCTTCTGTGACTGCGACTTTTTCACTTAATTCAGAGCCTATCTTAACATGGTAAGACCTATTTTTTAGATATTGCGCACACCATGCCAACAGGGGGCCCCTTATTCCACATGCCTCTAGCTTCGTTAGTAATGTACTGTGTTGTAAAGTATTGAAGGCTTTACAATAATCAATAAAGATTATACATATATGTTTCTTGTCATTAAGACAGCTGTTAATATAATCAGTAAAGTTTGATAGTAATTGTGTAGTACTTTTATTAGGTTGAAAACCATATTGGGTTTTCGTTAGAATGTCGTTCTTACTCCAGAAATTATGTATTTCATTACTTATATATTTTTCTACGATCTTGTCAACACTAGACAGTAAGGTTATTGGCCTATAATTATTGTAATCATTTTTAGAACCTTTTTTATGTATAGGTCTTATAATACCCATTTTCAACTCTTCTGGATATGTACCAGTTTCCAGACTGGTATTAATCAATCGAGTTATGGCATTTACTATATTTTTAGCCATATTTTTAATATCTATTGGTCGTAGTCTATCTATACCTGCAGATTTATTTTGTTTTAAAGATGTTATTATTTTGTATATTTTTTCGGGATTAGCTTTTCTAAGATTTATTGAAACGTTGGCATGATGTAAGTATGATTTTCGATCTAATATGGGTTGTTTACAAGATGGTATTATAGTTTGTATGGAATTATGGAATTCTTTTGCAAAATTGTCAGCAATATGTTTTACAGATAAATTGTTACGATCAAATGCTTTTAGTATGATATCATCTACCGAAGCTATTATACGTCCCGTCATTTTGTTCAGTAAATTCCAAAGTTGTTTAGGATTACCTCTGTTTTTTAAAATTTCATCTTTGTAATACGTATTCCTACTTTTTGCTATTAACTTGTTACACTGATTACGCAATTTGTTGTATTTTAATTTAAGAATGCGATTTGTAGTATCTTTTTTAAAATCCGAGAAAGCTTTGTCCCTTAATTTACATTTATTTATTATTTCTTTTTTAATCCATGGCTTACACCTACCACTAGATTCATTTATTTTTATTTCATATTTAGCTTTATTATAACAATCATGTATATTTGTCTTTATATAATTGTATACATATACTATTTGGGCATGTATTAGTTAAATTTTTTCTCGGATGGAAATTATTTTACTTCCTTTATATTTTAAAATTTACCCAAATTATAGAAATTATTTCTTTCCGGTGACAACACATTCACGCACACATCTTTTTATAAGTGGCTTCACTTTTTAGTTGAAAATGCGGTGTCTTTATCGATTTCGCATACAATTCACATTCACATTTAACATTGCAAACAGTTCCATATACAAAAACAAGGTTTAAATCAAATTTTAACAGCAAAAAAGAGGTCATCAATGTATACACAATGCTCGACCCACCGTTCAATAAATGACCGGAGTTTGTTGTATGGGAGCCCTCCCTTAAATATTAATTTAATTTTCATTTAATTATTTACCTATTTTTAAAGTTAATATATAACTAAATATTCTGTGAATATTTCAAGCGTCTACCTGTTGTCGTTATCAATAGCGAGCAAAAAAGGGCAAAAAATTCACGTTTGTTGTATGGGAGCCCCCCTTAAATATTGTTTCTTTTTGTTTTTAGTATTTGTTGTTATCAAATTTGGAAAAAATAAATTTCAACTGTCTAGTTATCGCCGTTCTTGAGATACAGCCTATACAGCGACAGACGGACGGACAGACAGACAGACAGGGAAGTCTTAGTAATAGGGTCCCGTTTTGACCCTTCGGGTACGGAACTCTAAAAACACCCCAATTACCCCACGCTTATTTACAATCATTATGTATTGTAATATTATTTACTACTTTTTAGTTCAACTAACTATATAAAGCGTGTTATTTTTTTTTTACTATAATTTTTGTATATTGTATATTTACAACTAGCGGACCTGACAGACGGTGTCCTGTCCGAACATTGGCGTTTCGTTTAGATGGAGTCATTTAATTAAGCTACAAAGGATATTATTGCATCAAAAAAATGGGGAATCGTGCCGCCACCTACTGGGTCCAATGAAAAAACGGTTGATGCAACTTTTTTTATTTGATAGCTCTTGATAAGACTTAAAAACTGGCGGTACATTTTATCTCGCTACTATATATACCGGGAACCTGACATACCTATAACCCAAAAACTAGCTTTTGTTAAGACGGGGAAGAATGTTACTAACCGCACACCCCATCGTTCGGGGCAATGAACAGGGTAGTGTGGGGCCCTCACCCACTAAATAAACACGTCGTGGGCCGTCTCGTCCTCCGTCTGTATTGGCAGACCACTGGAACTATGTTACATTACTTCAGTGGTCTGCTAGAAGCACCTAAACATTAAATGAAAGCTGCATAAACTGGACATGTGGCCAGCCGTGTGGGGCCGGCACCAAGAATAGCTCCACCCCGTCTCTTCCTATGGGAGTCGTAAAAGGCGATTAAGGGATTACCGGGGGACCGGGCAGCAGCGTTCCCCTGTGTACTGAAAACATCCACTGCGATCGCCAACCCGCCTGCTAAGCGTGGCGATTATGGTAAAACCCCCATTTTGGGGAGGCCTATGTCCAGCAATGGACGATGAAAGGCTGATGGATGGATGGATAGAAACTGGACATCAATGGCGAGTCCCTCTCTAAATTCACTCGGCCTCTAATATGACACTAATATGTCGTGGTAGGATCGTATTATTTGCTAATCGTTGAAGGTCATTTTTACGCCAATTACGGGAATCGAAAGGTGCTGCGTGGTTATTGTAATTTGATTAAAAATCACCGTGATCTACTTTTACTTTAGAATGAAACGTCGGCTCATTGAATGAACATTGATTATATTTAAAACAATTATCTCTGAAGTTACTCATGCGAATAAAACGTTTGTGTATTGTATTTTTTTTCGTTTATTATTTTTTTTTTGATATTTTTTTATAGTATCCGCCGGTATTGGCAGAATACTGTGGGAGACAGCACGCTGCGGGTTATTTTAGTAGGCGAGGACACAACATCAGCGTGTGCAGCTCGGTTTTTTGTTTTGTTATCATAAAAAAAAAATGTAAGAAAGACATTTTTGATCTATATTTTTTAGCATTTGACATGCTCAGCTACTTTTAAAGTACAAATTATTTGTGAATGAGGAAAAAGAGATTTTTAATACGAGCGGGAATCGAACCACTGAGATACCGTACGTGGTACGGTAGCTCAGTGGTTTAGGGCACTTCCCCGGATTGGAAGGGACGCGGGTTCGATTCCCGCTCGTATTAAAAATCTCCTTTTCCTCATTCACAAATAATTTATACTTTAATGTAAGAAAGGTCAGAAAAATAGTAGTATTTAAATAGATGGGATGATTATTATATTGCTGATGGCAGCCAAACCATGGTCCACCTGATGATAGGTAGTGACTGCCGCTCATGGACTCAGTAATACTAAGAGGTGGCTTAGAGACAAACTTCCCGCCTCAGTATTGTGAGTTCGATTCCCACACAGGACAACTCTGTGTGGGAATTGAACCAATCGAAGCAACAGTCCATACATGTTTGTTCTGAGTCTGGATGTACTTTGTGTCCGTGAAATGTAAATATATATGTTTGTAAAGTTCCCTGCGATACAAAGGTTACACATTACCGCAGCGTGTTATCTTTAAAAAAAATTCTGCCAAGCTGCTTACCTTCATTTCGTGTATAGAAAATGAATTCTTGACGGTTATCTCTAGTTACAACAAAAATCTAGGAACTTCGTAATGCCTTGATAACTGCTTTCTTCCTTTATTCGCCTCGTATCTACGGCATCCACGGGTCAGAATGGGGAGGTGACACTTGTAAATATTCTTAGTTCGACACCAAACAAGTGACACAAATCTACACGCCTGAAAGATTTTCAATAAATTTTGAAGTTGTGTGAAACGACATTTAAGCATTATAGCCTAACCTCTCTTAGCCCCCTCTTAATCTATGAGTAGATGATATGCCGTATTTAAAAAAAAATATATAAATCACGAAGTACAGAAAAAGAGTCTTTTCCGTACACCGTGATATAAATCCTAGTTCTCTAAAACAAGTACCTATTGCAATGATTAAAAATTATAATTATTGATTTATTTCAATCCTACTTGTGTTTTTTTAAACAATTTTTTTGTTAAAGTGGGAAAAATGTACCTTACCATTCACCCCATCGTTCGTGGCAACGAACAGGGTAGTGTGTCACCCACTATGTAAACCCGTCGTGTGTCATCTCTAAGCTTTACTGACTGACCGCTGAAACTGGAAGACATTACTTCAATGGTCCGCCAGCAGCTTACCCTTTCAGGTGCCCTCTTTGAGCGATGCTTCTGGTCATCAGAACGTCACACCTTCGTGGGAGACATTGCGGGTGGTGGGCGTTCCCCAGTCCATTTATCCGCCACCTCAGTTATGGTGGCATCATATGCAGGTACTCGCGTCTGCGCTGTCCCAATCGCTGGCAGTGGTTTCGGTCAAAGAAGAGATTTACCTCCATAGCCCTCGGCCACTTCGCGGCCCAATTTAATAGTAGGGCCACCCTAAGCCCCAGAGCGCCTCGATCATCCTGACCACTTCGAGATCCCTAAGGTGGTCAGAACCAGCCCAGGGGAAGAGGAGTGAGTCGACAGCCCAGTACCCAGTCATAACCAATATCGCACAGGAGCGGCCCTAAAATCGAACCCTGCCGAACACCACACGACATGGGTCTCCTCACAACGTTTCCAATGTGGGTCCCATAGAGGATGAAGCACTCCGTGATACCGGAACATCTCCCTGATGCAGCTGAATGGCAGACTATGAATGCGTTGGTGATGTCAAATGATATCGCCAACAGTACTACCTCGCCGGGTGAAGACCGCTGCGGCCGCGGCCCTCAGGTGCATGATGGCGCCGACTGTCGACTGTCGAACGACCAGCTCGAAAACCGTACTGGGCACCGACAATTTGCGCCCAACTTCGTGTCAGTGCGAGGATACTTTCCAGCAGTTTACCCGTCTCATACAGCAGGACAATGGGCCTGAAGACCATTTGTCCCAGCTTCGGCAGGAGTACCGGCCTCCTCTCCTTCCAGCAGTCAGGCAACCGTCTGGACGCCAGGCACGCGTCGAAGAGTCACCTGAGACTGGGATGCAGGTGATTCAGGAGTAGGGCCAATAAACCGGGCGGGTATCCCGTTCAGGTCAGCGGTGTTCTTGGAACAAAAAAACCGCAAAACAGCCACCCCAATTTCTGACGCGGTTGTTTTTTTCATACTTAGGTACATCGGATATCGAAATCTGAAAGCCGTTCTCCCTTGTCAATTGTTACATATTACAGTTGTAGCGAATTGTTACGTGAATGTAGGCGATTCTATAAGAAAATAGGTTATTGCTAAACTATTTATTTCATAATTATTAGACTGTGACCGAGGTAACAAGTCAGCGCCTAACTTTTCACCTTCAAGTTGTCTGATAACTGTTCTAAATGAAAGTTGTTTACCAAGTCTTCAGAAAATAGTTATTTAAATATTTTATTTTTAGATTATGTTAATAAGTTTGTTATTCAGTTATTGTTTACGTTGAATTTTTTGTGTTTTGTATGATAAACTTATTATCATAACTGATAATAATATATTAATAATTATTACATGAAGGTTAAAAATATGTGCATAAGTGCATGGAAATAATAATATATATGAAAGTAAGTACCTATTAATTATACAATATTTTCTTCAATGATAATCTCTGTAATCTATCTATCTTCTATCTATATCCAGTTTATGCCTGTTTCCTAGACCTGAGTAGGGCTTTTGACTTGGTATCTAACTAACCCTAATTATGTAAAAAGTTAGAAGAAGCAAATTTAGCTTCAGAACTAATCAAGATTTTAAGGTTTTTCGTACGGCCATCAAGTCAACAGCGTGAAGTGGGCAGGTACCTTGTCTAGACCGTATAAGTTGGAGTGCGGGATGAGGCAGGGGGATTATGCTCGCCCACTTTCTTCAACTCTTATATTAATAAAGTTTTTGGCATGCTCAGCAGCAGGCATATCGGTGGTATATTGACGGCGTATGTATCAATAATATCAGCTGTGTTGATGAGATGATGATGATGAGATGATGATGATGAGCGCATCAGTGGCTTCTTGTGAAAAGTATGACAGGCTACATGGTCTGGGATACAAAGTCAAAAAGAGTGTGATTATGCCCTTCGGGGCTGGCGGGAAAAGTACGGAGGTGGAGCCCCGGGTTTGAATGGTGTATCCCTAACTAGAGAAACCAGTTCACATATCTGGGACACGTCCTAACCGCTGGCTTCAGGGATGATGACGACATTTTACAGGGAGCGGAGGGCGCTGTGTATTAGTACCGATTTGAAAATAAAAATTTATAGTAAAAGTAAAAAAGTATATATAAAAATTAATTGTCATGTCTCGTAAGAGCTTGAAAACACCCGGACCAATCTGAGGAATTTTTTTTTAGATCTATATTTTAGCAATTGATATGCTCCGTTACTTTTTAAAATTTCACGAAATTTTTTTTTTGCTTTCGAATGTATGTGGGAAAAAATGTTCCTAACCGCACACCCCGTCGTTCGGGGCAACGAACAGGGTAGTGTGGGGCCCTCACTCACTAAAGAAACCCGCCATGTGCCGTCTCTCCGCCTTTATTGGCGGGCCACTGGAACTATGTTACATTCCTTCGGTGGTCCGCCGGCGGCTTACCCTTTCGGGTACCCTCTACTGAGCGACGCATCCGCACATGGAGCGTCGCACCTTCGCGGGAAGCCTTGCGGGTGGCGGACGTTCCCCGGTCCATCCACCCGCAGCCTCAGCTAGGGCAGCATGAGGCACAAGTATCGACGCCTGCGCCGCCCCGGTCGCTGGCGGCGGTTTGGGTCAGTGGAAGAATCCTCCTCCCTGGCCCTCTCCGCCGCTTCCTTGCACGAGATAACCTCCTCGCAGAAGGCAGTGACCGCGGCTAATTGGGCCTGTCACTGCCAAGCATCGCTCTGACGACGCTCAGCAGCGACAGGTCCCCCCCTATTTCTGCGACGAGTGCACGGCACTGCTCGGCCCAAACCGGGCACGACTCGAGCGTGTGCCGCGCCGTGTCCTCGTCACAGCCGCAGTGGTGACAGCCCGGAGTCGCTTCCCTCCTTGCGACTATGTGCAGATATCTGTCGAAGCAACCATGCCCCGACAGCATCTGCATGAGTCGGAAGGTAAGGACTCCATGCCGTCGCCCCGCCCACTCCTCCAGCACCGGCTGGAGCGCCCCTACGGTCCAAAGACCGGCCCAAACCCAACCGTGCCCTCCATCTGGCCATGGTAGCTCGGCGGGCGTCGCCCTGCCACCTGGCCACCTCCCTGGGTAGGGGGCGTCCACCCCCCTCCCACTCTTTTGACACCCGCCGATACACCTCGGCGAGCACCTCCACCTCCAAGTCCCACGGGGGGATTCCGGCCAACGCGCAGGCCACCTCCGTCGACACCGTGCGGTATTCTCGTATGACCCTGGACGCAACGACTCTCTTTGGTCTCCACAGAAGAGCCCTGTTCAGTGCGTCCAGGGACTCCGCCCACACGGGTGCGCCGTACAGTTCCATCGACCGGACCATCCCCGCGTAAAGTCGTCGGCACGCATTGTTGGGTCCGCCCATATTCGGCATGAGCCATGCAAGGGCGGACGCTGCGCCGACTAGCCTCGGGGACAGTTGGCGGAAGTGCTCGCGAAAGCGCCACCGCCCGTCCAGCACCAGGCCATACTTAATCTGGGCTAATTTTCTCATACGTCCACTATGCGGATGTCAAGCGACACCGCCAATAGCATTTTCCCCGCCGGTGACGACCGCTGTGGCCGCGGCCCTCAGACGCATGATCACGCTGACTGTCGAACGACCAGCTCGAAAACCGAACTGGGCGTCCGACAAGTCGGGTCTTACGTCGCGCAGGTGCTGAACAATGCGGGCAGCGAGGATTCTCTCCAGCATCTTACCCGCCTCATCCAGCAGCACGATGAGCCTGAAGGCCTCGACCGAATCCGGACACCAGGCACGCGTCGAACAGTCCCCTGAGGTTGGGCTCCAGGTTGCGGAGCTTATTCAGCGCCGCACGGTACGGGCGACCCCAGGGGTCACGAGATGGCACGGCAGATGGCCAGCTTGAATTCGGCCCGCGAAGTGCGGTACGCCTCGTACAGGCAGCCCTCCCGCTCCCCATCGCGGTTGCGCCGCCGACTGCGGGTGTAGGAACAACCCTCCCTTTTTTTGTTTTTGTCCGCACACTTTGTCATTCGGGGCAACGAACAGGGTAATGTGGGGCCCTCACCCACTAAATAAATCCACCATGTGCCATCTCTCCTCTTTTACTGACGGACCACTGGCACTATGTGACAGCGGTCACACACACTACCGCTGCACCAACGAGGCAGTTAAATATAGCCTAGTGGTAAAATTAAGGCCGTGTGGGGCCGGCTTTAGAATTGTCCCACCCATTTCTACCCACGGGAGTCGTAAGAGCCGACTGAGGGAATACCGGGGGAGTGGGCAGCAGCACTCCCTCGAGTATTAACAACATCCACTGCGATTGCCAACCCGCCTGCCAAGCGTGGCGAGTACAGCATTATCCCCCATGACGGAACCGCTCATTGTGGCGCTCTCTTGGGGAGGCCTATGTCCAGCAGTGGACGTTGAAAGGCTGATGGATGGATGGATGTATGGAAAATTAAGGATTCCAAAGGCAGTGGTATCAAGTATATTCCTCAGTCTGACGTCGAGGCCTTGCCAGGCACACGTTTAACTTTTCAACCTGTACTGTGGCAGCATGGTTGACTGTAGCCTAAAATCCCATTCAGTCTCACCCTCAGAGAATGCCTGTGCCCTACAACGAAGCAGCAATGGGCTGAAAGAATAAATTAATTTATTTGATTATTTTCAAGGTTTTCTTGTGGTAATTTATTACTGTTTTAATTATTTTTGTAGGGTTTCGCCATTGAGCTGCATTCATGTATTACGTCACGCCAAAACCAGTGGTTATTACCACCGTCACCCCTTCAACATAATATCTAATCTCTTTAAACGAGCAGTTCTTGTATATATACGATTATATGTATATATATAATCTGAATCTCGGAAACGGCTCCAACAACTTTCATGAAACTTGGCATGCAGGGGTTTTGGGGGCGATAAATCGATCTAGCTAGGTTTCATTTTTAGAAAACGACGTTTTATCCGTATTTTCAGGCAATGAAAAAATAACCACCAACCATTTTTATTATTATGTCGGTAATATCGAAAAATATTATTCATATTTCATCAGTTGATTAACTGCGAACGTTATAATTTTTTTTAACTTCTATAGAACCACGCAATGGATTTTGATAAGGTATTCATTATAGCATGATAACTGCCTCTGTGGTGCAGCGGTAGTGTGAGCGGCTGCTGACCATGAGGTCTCGGGTTCGATCCCAGGGTCGGGCAGTGTTATTGAGCTTTTCGTAAAAAGAAAAATCCTCAGTAGCAGCCCTGAGTTTGGTGATGTGTGTAGACAGGAATAGGCTCGCCCCCTATTACGTGGAACTTAAACATGTATTTCATTATAGCTTAGACATATTTTTTTATACCACGATGGTGGTCATTGCCATCTCCAAGGAAAGGGATAGGAGATGGAAAAGAAGAATAATAAGGAGAAGATAGGAAAGATACTAAGCAGAGGAAGCAAGAGCAAGCTTGTAGAGGCTACACGTGACCAAAATGCTGGTTTTTACCTTGGCCAAAGGATTAGCCTTGCTATCCAGCGAGGTAATGCCGCTAGTATTTTGGGCACGTTACCGATTGTAGAATGTCACTTGAATGAGCTTTAGTCCTCTTGGTCTAAGGTTCATTCAAGTGATTTTTTATTTACATTTATTTTTATTACATTAGGATTAGTTTAGTTTGTATTACCTTAATTTATTGATTAATTAAAGTCACTTGAAGCAGAGGATAGGAATGACAATAAAGAGAGGATAGGAAAAATAATTAGGGGAGAATAGGCAGGGCATACCCCCTGGCCTCCAGCACTCTCACTCACCATAAGAAAACCATAGTCAGGAGTACCTATCTATTGTTGTTTCATGATGTTCTTCTGTGTGTAGTACTTCCACCATCAAATCAGCCCATTCATGACAACCAAGGTTACGTAACACTAAATTTACCAAATTTTTCAATAGGTATTTTAATAGTCGTGGTATTCCTAGGTCTTTTTTTTTTTGTATTGTATTGTAAACGCGGGCTATTTTCCGCAACTCGACGTCGTATGTGCGCCTATTTTGCGTGACGGGTTGCTGGCACTACTCCTGCCAACCCAGCATCACCAGAAAGCCTAGCAGACCCTTAACGTTGCCGACGACCTCTGGGAGCGACCTCGGAGAGCCGAGGTATAGTGCCCGGTATTCCGCCACCCCCGGACATTCAAGGATGACGTGGGCGGCCGTTTCGTCTGCCTCCATGCAAGCTCTGCAAAGAGGACTGTCAGTAACACCTAGAGTAAATAAGTGTTTATTCCATAAAGCATGTCCAGTAATGGCTCCCATTAGAAGCCGGAGCTGAGGCCTCTTCAAACGCCGCAGCTTTAGTGACAATCCGGGGTAGATTGTCGGAAGGGCCTCTCTGGCTTGCCTGCATGTACCTAAGTTAGACCAGTATTCTTGGTGTTCTACCTTGGTGTTTCGTCGTAGTGTGTCTCGGAGCCAAGCGAACGGCAGGGGTAGAATGGGCTCAGGTCCTTCCACTATCATCTCCGAACCCCCCCTTGCCAATTCATCGGCAGCGTCATTACCGCGTGAGTTGCTGTGTCCTTTGATCCACTGTAGGGTTATATCGTTGTCGATACATACCTGTGACAGGGCTCGATGGCACTCGTATATAAGACCCGAGGTTATAGTATACCTTTGAAGGGCCTGTAGGACTGATCGGCTATCAGAGAGTATACGGATTTGTTGGTTCTTTACCTTTCTAGAGTCGATTGCATACGCTGCCATTAAGATGCCCACACTTTCTGCCTGGAAGACCGTGTTATGAGCTCCTAATGGTGTAGATATCTGAATGTTCAGGTCCTCGGAGAATACACCCACACCAGTACCTGACCTTGTTTTAGATCCATCTGTGAAGATACTCATCTCTCTTGGGTTAAGACCTTCACCCGGTTGTTCTTGCAATTCCTAGGTCTTATCAAGACTAGTTTGTGTTATTGTTTCATAATACTTAAGGTGAACGTACTAGTGATTCACATATCAGTGAAAAAAAAACGAGTTTTCTTGAAACTATACCGTTTTTATTACAGTGGAACCAATTAAATTTACATGTACAAACTGCATTATAAATTAAATATGTATACCTATTTGTACATGAACCAACAGTTGATGATAGATGTATCAACTAATAGAATTCAAATAATTATTGTAGTCCTTGTCTATATCCTTTCGGTACGAAACAATTGCAATATTAAGAACTTCATTAAAAAAATGTAACTAAAAAACTTTATGTAACTGAGCTAGCATGTCTGTACATCTATACTATTATAAAACTCTAACAGAGCTGTGTCTGTACATTCAAGATATTTGAGAAAAAATTACTATAATAGGCTATATAGGCGTGTCTAAACACAAAACAATTTTTTTAGAATTTTTGTCTGTTTATCTGTTTGTCTGTTTGTTTGTTCGCGCATCACACAAAAACTGCTGAACGGATTTTGATGCAACTTTTTTTATTGGAAAGGTCTTAATTAGACTTAAAAACTGGTATACATTTTATCCCGCTACTATATCGGGAACCTGAGATATAACCGAAAAACTAGAAAATTATTTAAGCTAGTATTTTTTGTAGAATTTATTTAAAAGACCTACTAGATGGATTTTGATGTAACGTTTTTTATATGAAAGGCGTTGATTTGACTTAAAAACTGGTAGATATTTTATCCCGCTACTATATCGGGAACCTGAGATATAACCGAAAAACTAGTTTTTGGCTGCGGCGAAGCCGCTGGCAAAGGCTAGTTTAAGATATTATTATTTAAGAAAAAAATACTTTTTGCGTCTATGAGCACAGAACAATTCATTTTTTTTTCTGTTTGTTTGTTTGCACATAACACAAAAAATACTGAACTGATTTTAATGATAATGACACAAAGTGTAAAAATATGAAATCGAAAATAACAGTCACGTGCAGGATTTGAACCTGCATCTCCTGGAATATCGTCCCAGATGCTTTGCTATTCAGCCATCGTGACAATAAATTGCCGACTGCAAATTTCGATAACACATTCATTCCGAACGTCATGGGTGACGCCTGCGCCATCTATCGGAAGTATTTGAATACATTATACCGACCAGGTAAATTTACAATTGGAGTTATATTGGAGTATATATTGGAGTTCCTATGGCCACCTTCTAGCTCCATCATCAAACACTAGATACAAAGTACTCGTCAAGACGAATCATACGAGCCCAAATTCCATGGGGTTTTGTCGTTTTATATTAGAGTTCCTATGGCCACCTTCTAGCTCCATCATCAGACCCTGGATACCATCTAGATACAAAGTACTCGTCAACACGAATCATACGAGCCCAAATTCCATGGGGTTTTTCGTTTTATAGTAGAGTTCCTATGGCCACCTTCTAGCTCCATCATCAGACCCTGGATACCATCTAGATACAAAGTACTCGTGAAAACGGATCATACGAGCCCAAATTCCACGGGGTTATGTCGTTTTATATTGGAGTTCCTATGACCACCTTCTAGCTCCGACATCAGACCTTGGATACCATCTAAAGACAAACTACTCGTCAAGACAAATCAAACGAGTCCAAACTTGATGAGGTTGCGCCGTTTCATTATAGACTTCCTATGGCCACCTTCTAGCTCCATCATCAGATCAGCTCTATGGTATTATAATATTACATTGTCACGCAATATACATATTTATGCGTGTAAAATTTCAGCTCAATCGGAAACCGGAAAGTGTGTCAAGTTTAACGGCAAAATTTGACCGGGACAAGTTAAATAAAAGCTTGAAAGTTATCCTTAACGACATAAATAACATAATTCGAGAATTTAGTCTTGTAACCCATATTTAAAAAAAAAACTAGATGTCGCGTGACGTCTTGCAGATGTGAAAACATCGAAATTATTTTGTAGAAATAAAATGATCATAACTTGACAAAGTACTCCTCAAGACGAATCAAACGAGTTGGTATACACTCGATAGGGCTGCGTCATTCATTACAGAGTTACTGTGGCCACCTTCCAGCTCCATCATCAGACTCCGGATACCATCTAGAAACAAAGTACTCGTCAAGACAAATCATACGAGCCCAAACTCGATGGAGTTATGTCGTTTATAACGGAGTTACCATGGCCACCTTCTAGCTCCATCATCAGACCCTGGATCCCATCTTAAGACAAAGTACTCATAAAGACGAACAATCGTGTCCAAACTCGACGGGATTGCGCCGTTTCATTATAAAGTTACTGTGGCCACCTACCAGCTTCATAATCAGGCCCTGGATACCATCTAGACACAAAGTACTCGGCAAGACGAATCATACGAGCCCGAACTCGATGAGGTTGCGCCATTTTACTATAGAGTTCCTATGTCCACCTTCCAGCTCCATCATCAGATCAGCTCCATGTCATCATAATATTGCATTGTCACGCAATATACACATGCATGTAAAATTTCAGCTTAATCGGAAACCGGGAAGTGTGTCAAATTTAACTTGATAGATTTGAACGGGTCAAGTAAAATAAAAGCGTCAAAACGATAACAGCCCATTTTACCATGCATTAGATGTTTCACATCAAAAATAACGTCCTACCTTACGTTCCAACGCGGCGGGCATTTTGCATTTTTCTAAAAAAAAATACAGTGATTCGCGTGCATCTACCGGTTACTTTTGTGCTACAGTGATGCCTTAAGTGGTTGCAGTATCAATAAATTTATAGCTATTTTTAACTGACTTCAAAATTCTCAATTCGTTGGAATCTTTTTCATGTATGTTCATCGATTACTCGAAGACGCCTCAACCTACTACATACTTACTTATCATCACGTCTTTTCCCTTGCGGGGTTGGCAGAGAGAACAGAGTGCTAAGTGGCTTTATTCTTGCTTAGATCTCTCGCTTCGTCAACATTCATAATTCTCTTCATACATGCTCGCCGGTTCCGGAGACTCCTGACTCCACCTTCCTTCAATACATAACTGATTGGCCTAGGAAGGCGAGTCTCCCCGCTTTAACAAAAAAAAAGGTAGGTGAGTCTCGGTCTCCCCCTGTACCTACATCCTTCCAGTTTCGCATTATATATCTTCTTAACCAGTTGCTCGTCCGACATTCTTTCCACATGTCTGAACCATCAGAGCATTCCCTTTCGCATCTTTACACCAATACTCTCTTTAATACCTACTCGCTCTCTAACGTAGTCATTACAAATGCGATCAGTTAGCCTTACTCCACAGATTCTTCGCAGAGATCACATTTCGACTACATAAATTTTACTCTCATACTCCTTTTTGCATACCCAACTTTCGCTTCCATATAGTAACGTTGGGGCTGTGTTTTGCGACCCGTGCCTTCTGGCTGAGGTGTTGGCTGCCAAGAAGTTGTCCGTTTACTCTCTTTCCCGCGTTTACTCTTCTCTCTATATCAGTGGTGTACCTTCCATCCCGCCTGAATCCACATCGAAGATATACAAATTCATCCACTTATTCTAGCACAGTATTGCCTATTGATACTCTGACATCTGTTCTGGCTTCTCCTCTTTCAGAGACCATAATTTTGGTTTTGCTCACATTCACACGTAGGCCCTTTTTCTTAAAATTTTCTGTCATAACGTTGACTAGGGTTTGCAGGTCAGTAGCAGACTGCGGTAATAGGACCACATCGTCTGCATTAAGCAGTGAGTTAACTACTAAGTCGCCTATCTGAACTCCCACAATCATTTCATTCATCCTTCGGAGACGTCATCATCTTTTTTTCAGTTTTTACCATTTTCAAAGGCTTCGGCCCTGGCCTATAAGATTAAGACGTGAATGTTGTTTGAGCAGTATCTTATCTGTTTGGACTTTTGTGGTGAGGGCAGACGTCGTCGTTGACGGTCGTCTCGAATGCAATTAAATTTTTGATGACTACTTGGCACCGACTTCAAAGACATCAGTAGGTGTCTAGCACATATTTTATTGAAATTAATAGGTTTATACAAAAATTGTCACATTGTAATTGTGTAAACAGATAATTATAAATTATAATTTGAATTAAAATAGTTTATCGTAAGTAGGTATAGTAATTATAGATCACTGTCTATAAATGAGCTTAGTTGATTTTTTGTACAAAATTACAAAAAAATTGATTTATGGGTTTGGGTAGCAAACCGTATGTAATTACTAATACTTTTTTTTTGCTATTTAGTTCCTGGGTGCTATTGAAGGTGTTTTTTCTTATTTAGATATTTTTATATATATTTTTAGCATTTGACATGCTTAGCACTATACATAAATGGTGTTTTTTATATTTAAAAATAATGTTTACTATAAAAATTCAAAAAGAAAAATGTAAACCTCTAGGATAATATCGACCATTCAGTAGTACGTTTACATTAACAAAACATGTTTTTTCAGATACCTACTGTTCAACCAGCCAGTTCAGCTCGGTGAACACATAGAACGGGACCCAATATTTGTTCAGCTGCGATGTTAATTAGTCGGTATTAAGTAAACATTGCACATAGTATGCATTATATAATTTATCCAGTCATAATGAAGCTAAAATTAGTAGCTTTTATCTTTTTGTGGACGACTGTGACAGCAATAGCAGAAGTACAGAATGATCCGGCAGGCAACCAAATTCTGTTATTCAAAGAAAAGACCTCGGTGAGTTTCTTCTTTGTAAAATTATTTCTATTAAGCATGACATCCTTACTTCTTATATTTAATTAATTGTTATGCTTTTACGCTATAACCACTAAACCGATCATCATGAAATTTAGCAAGCGTATATACAGTAGAGAAGTTTCTAGGTAGAAAAGAACCAACCCAGAAAATGGATAATTTGGAGTATAAGTTAGGATATACATTTTGTGCATAGATATTATTAGTACGGCGTGGAGTGACTTATTTATATTATCTAGTTCACGCTTGTAGGTAATAAAGTCTAACTACGATTATGTAATAAAAGTACTTTTGCGAAATAAAAGCATTTTCTTTCTTTCTTTCTTTCAAATATATGGCGTCCTTAGAAAAGTAAAAGATGTATATCAAATATAAGTACGTTTATAGGTGTTTCGGGTAACTACTGAAATAATGAGAGGCTGCTTTGAACGGTTCAATATGGTTTGAATGTTAGGTATCAGCAAATATTAAAGTACTTTTGCCCGCGGCTCTGCCGCAGTCAAAGGCTAGTTTTAGATTAATCCTCAGGTCGCCGATATACCTATTAGCGGGATAAAATGTATACCAGTTTAATCAAGAGATATCAAAAATCCATTCAATATTTTTGCGTGACGTGCGAACAACAGACCAACAGACAAACATTCTAAAAAAAATTGTTTTGTGTTCAGAGACTCCTAAATAGCCTAATACAGTATTTAAAAATTTTAATATATTTAGCATTTGACGTGCTTAGCCATATACATTAAACACAAAGTGGAAGAAAATGTGAAATCGAAAATAACAGTCACGAGCAGGATTTGAACCTGCATCTCCTGGATACCATCCAGATGCTTTGCCAATTCAGCCATCGTGACAACTGCTATAGACTGCTAATTTCAATACCACATTCATACTTAACGTCCTGGGTGAGCCTTTCAGTCTTTTTCCCGCGGCTCCAAAAGCTAGTATTTAGGATAGATCTCAGGTTCCCGATATAGGAGCGGGATAAAATGTATACCAGTTGTTAAGTCTAATCAAGAGCTATCAAACAAAAATAGTTTCATCAAAATCCGTTCTGTAGTTTTTGGGCGATGCGCGAACAAACAAACAGACAAACAGACAAAAAATCTAAAAAAAATCGTTTTGTGTTTAGACACGCCTATATAGCCTATTACAGTCATTTTTTCTAAAATATCTTAAATGTTACAGATATAGCTATGTTACAGCTTTATAATAGTATAGAAGACTAGTCTTTGCCAGCTGCTTCGCCGCAGCCAAAAGCTAGTTTTTCAGTTATATCTCAGGTTCCCAATATAGCAGCGGGATAAAGTGTATACCCGTTTTTAAGACTAATCAAGGCTTTTCAAATAAAAAAAGTTGCATCAGAATCCGTCCAGTAGTTTTTTTAAATAACTTCTAAAAAAATCTAGTATAAATAAATTTCTAGTTTTTCGGTTATATCTCAGGTTTCCGATATAGTAGCGGGATAAAATGTATACCAGTTATTAAGTCTAATCAAGGCCTTTCAAAAAAAGAAGTTGCATCAAAATCCGTCCAGTAGTTTTTGCGTGATGCGCTAACAAACAAACAGACAAACAGACAAAAATTCTAAAAAAAATTGTTTTGAGTTTAGACTCGTCTATATAGCCTATTACAGCCATTTTTTCTCAAATATATTCAATGTACAGACACAGCTATGTTACAGTTTTATAATAGTATATAGATATATGTAGTAGTTGTTTAGAAATTATCACTACTGAGTAAACATCATGCATGCGTGATAACATTTCTCGACGGCAGCTGATGTGTGTCAGCCTGCCCTGGGCCAGCGAGGTGGGCCAAGGTCCCTGTCACTGTGAGAAGACATCTGTGCCCAATTAGTGGAACAGTAAAAGCTTGAAAAGTGCTAATAGAAAAAATATTAGCGTTTATCTATACTATTATAAAGCTGTAACAGAGCTGTGTCTGTACATATTTAGATATTTTTAGCATTTGACAAGCTTAGCACTATACTCGTATAACAAATTTTTCACTTTGTGTTTACTGTGTCTGTACATTTAAGATTTTTGAGAAAAAATGACTGTAATAGGCTATACATATAGGCATGTCTAAACACAAAACCATTTTTTTTTTATAATTTTTGTGTTTGTCTGTTTATCTGTTCGTCTGTTTGTCTGATTGTTTGTTCACGCATCACACAAAAACTACTGAACGGATTTTGATGCAAATTTTTTTATTGGAAAGGCCTTGATTTGACTTTAATAACTGGTATACATTTTATCCCGTTACTATATCGGGAACCTGAGATATAACCGAAAAACTAGAAAATTATTTAAACTAGACTTTTTTTTTAGAATTTATTTAAAAGAACTACTAGATGGATTTTGATACAACTTTTTTTATTTAAATGGCCTTGATTTGACTTAAAAATTGGTAGACATTTTATCCCGCTACTATATCGGACACCTGAGATATAACCGAAAAACTAGCTTTTGGCTGCGGCGAAGCCGCTGGCAAAGGCTAGTTCTGATATAAGAATGTTTCCTATATTGTTTTTATACTTAGTATTTTGAGATATCATTGAAATGCGTAACAGACATTTTGTATTTTTCTAATGATGTTCATTGAATTTATTATACTTGATTATTTTAATTGTATTACTGACACTTAAGCACCGTTATTTACTAGACAATGTTTCCTGTTACTGAAAATTTTAAATGTAATTAGTACTTTTAATTTTGTGTTATCTGAAATGTGAACGTAATTTTTGAAGGTTATGTCAGATAAGACATTCTAGCAGATTTTTTGGTAATTTAACAGCTAAATCAAGTGGCTGTTATATTTTATCAGTCAGATAACAGAAATCTTTTTAGGAGGACCTCAGTGAAGGTAATATTTTGTGAACTGTCTTAGAAATAAGTAACGATTTGATTCTTCTTGAGATGTTTTTGGGATTTGGAAGACAAGTTTGATAAATTCTTTGATCATATATCACTTCCACGCTAACACTGTGTTAAGAAATCGTAGACCATTTTTCTGGATAAATAAATTAATAAATAAATATTCACGGACATTTTTCACACAACGTCCTCTGGTACTAAACTAAGCTTAATGCTTGTGCTATGGGTGATACCCTTAACACAAGCATTAAGCTTAGCTTAGTAGATTACGGATATAATACATATATTACTTTTTTTTTTGTAAATACATACATATAATAGATAGAAAACACCCAGACGCAGTACAAATATCTATATGACGATGATGAGATTAGGACTAGGTTTCTGCTCACAAAATTAGTTGTTACTTATTGTACCTACTGTATTATATAGAACACGACAAAAAAAAAACGGCAAGTTCTCTGTAAGTAGGTATAATTCCTTTACTTTTCATACGACTTGTGTTTGTGGCTTGCCTGATAGTAAGTACGGATTCAGTTGGGAATAGAATATAAATTAATACTAGCCCATAAAAAAACATAGGCATTTATCCCGAAAAAAATATAGTTAAATGACTAAGTATACGTCGCTTGTAAATTATATCCTATTTAATATACTATTTGTATTCGATTTGTGGTAGTTAAATCAATTAACTTATGCCTACGGTAAAGTGACGGGATATTGTAGTTTCAATTTTTAAAAGGTTTAGTGTTAAACCAATACAAGATATAATTTAAAAAATTTGTAACTTTTAAATGTTGTTAACTGGGGTGTTTCCTCTAGTCTTCTATACTATTATAAAACTGTAACAGAGCTGTGTCTGTACATTCAAGATATTTGAGAAAAAAATACTGTAATAGGCTATATAGGCGTGTCTGAAAACAAAGCATTTTTTTTTAGAATTTTTGTCTGTTTGTCTGTTTATCTGTTTGTTTGTCCGCGCATCACACAAAACCTACTGAACGGATTTTGATGCAACTTTTTTATTTGAAAGGCCTTGATTAGACTTAAAAACTGGTATAATTTTATCCCGCTACTATATCAGGAACCTGAGATATAACAGAAAAACTAGAAAATTATTTAAACTAGAATTTTTTGTAGAATTTATTTAAAATAACTACTAGATGGATTTTGATGCAACTTTTTTATTTAAAAGGCCTTGATTTGACTTAAAAACTGGTAGACATTTTATCCCGCTACTACATCGGGAACCTGAGATATAACCGTAAAACTAGCTTTTGGCTGCGGCGAAGCCGCTGGCAAAGGCTAGTTGACTTATAATATTCATAACATTATTTTCGTTTATTGCTTTTCAGGGTCCCATCGCTGTAATGACTACATCTGCAGGAGCACCTGTTGATTACACTGATGCGACTGTTTCTCTCAATAGAAGACTTATATTCAATGAGTTCTTCATGGATTCTATGACCCACTTAGTACGCGAAAGGATTCCGGAAAGAGTTGTCCATGCAAATGCTGGAGGTGCCTTTGGCTACTTTGAAGTTACCCATGATGTTACAGATATTTGCAAAGCCAATTTTTTAAATAAAGTAGGTAAAAGAACTCCAATCGCTGTCAGATTCTCTCCTGTTGTAGTTGAAAGAGGTGGCCGAGACACATCTAGAGATGCCCGAGGGTTTGCAATAAAGTTTTATACTGAAGATGGTAATTTTGATATTGTTGGCTTCAATACACCCATGTATGTCTACAAAGATCCTCTATTATTTCCTACCTTTGTCAGAGCACAGAAAAGGAATCCAGCAACAAATTTGAATGATCCAAACACTTTCTGGGATTTCTTAACTTTACGTCCTGAAAGTTTGCATATGTTTTTACTTATTTTCGGTGATCGTGGAATCCCTAATGGCTACCGTCACATGCCCGGTTTTGGCATTCACACATATCAAGTCGTAAACGATAAAGGAGAAAACTACTTCATTAGATTTCACTTTCGACCAGATCAGGGCATAAAAACTTTACGTTCGGAGGAAGCTTTGAAAATTGCAGCTGTGGATCCAGATTACAATACCAGAGATTTATACAGAACTATCGGTAACGGTGATTTTCCTAGTTGGACCGCAAGTATACAAGTATTAACACTAAATGATGTGAAGAGTGCTGGGTTTGATGTTTTCGATGTTACTAAAGTGCTACCACTGGATAGATACCCTTTAAGACCCCTGGGTCGGTTTGTTCTAAACAAGAATCCTACTAATTATTTCGCTGAAATTGAGCAGCTGGCGTTTAATCCTGCAAATCTTGTACCTGGTATTCTCGGAGCACCAGATAAAGTATTCGAGGCACGACGACTTGCTTATAGAGACGCACAGTACTATCGTTTGGGAGCTAACTTTATAAATATACCCGTGAACTGCCCCTTACGCAATAAAGCTTTTTCTTACAACCGTGATGGTAGGCCACCTGTCAAAGATAATATGGGAGATATACCTAATTATTACCCTAATTCATTTAACGGACCAGCTCCATATGAAGATAAAGAGAGGGTTGAACTAATAGAGATTTATCAAGATCAGCCAGATAACTTTGAGCAAGCTCGGGAATTGTATACAAATGAAATGACACCAGATGAAAGGAAAAGGGCTATAGAAAATATTCTGTATAGCTTGGGACCTGTTACAAAGTTTATACAAGAGCGTGCTGTAAAAATGTTTTCCTTGATACATACAGATATTGGTGAGAGAATATGGGCAGGATTACAAGCAAATAGGACCAGCTACGATTATAGTTTTTATTAAAGCATACACAGGAGTAAACTTTTGTACTTCCAACTATACGTGACTAATGCATTACACACGGCTTCGCTCGCATCATAATGATATCTATGAAGAATCCATTTTGGATAGTCTTTGCTTAAAATTCTTTGTTAATACTTTGGTTTGTAGGTACTTGAATTTATCACTTGACATACTCAGCTAGTTTCCTTTATTAATGCTCATCTACAGAATCAAAGAAAACTATAAGTCTAATTATCACGGCCAAAGTCTTAGGAGCTTGGGCTGTGCGTTGATGTCTCAATCTTTCACTCGGCTATTCTTTTATATATATAGATACTAGTTTTTGCCCCCGGCTCCGCCGCAGCCAAAAGCTAGTTTTTAGGTTATATCTCAAGTTTCTAATATGGTGGCGGGGTAAAATGTATATTCTAAAGTCTAATCAATACTTAATTATCAAACAAAAAATGTTTCATCAAAATCCGTTTAGTAGTGTTTTCATGATGCCCAAACAAACAAACAGAAAATAACTAAGAAAAAATAAAAAATGTTTGTGTTCAGACACGTCTATAATAGTCTATTAAAGTTTTTTTTTATCAAATATCGTAAATATACACACATAGTTCTGTCACAGCTTTATAATAGTATAGATATATAATAAATATTTGAAGTACCTATGTAAATGAGTTTATGTTATGAGTAACATAAACACAAAAATTAGGAAAAGTGTCTAAGTAAGCTAGGTCCTTGTACGTTATATTAAAAATGGATTTAGCATGGCATAGACCTTCCATAAAAAACACATCAAAAGGGACTTCATCCAAGAAAAAAAAAAAAATATAATCAGCTGTTGCGTCAGCATTTTTATATGTTCAAAATAGACCTTTTTCAGGCTTTTTGCACTTTTTTTGTTTTGTTTTTGTGTAGCTAGTTTTTTTATGTCACTTCTAATTATATTTATTTTGGTCTGTAAGTATTAATAAATTATTCAATTCCACATACAACAGAGTATTGCAATAAAAAGAGAACATAATTGTTCAATACTATTCAATATTGTAATACACCGCAATAAAAAGGATATTTGTCCATTATCGGAACTCTTCGAATTATGCGCATTAATAATGAACATATATAAGCTCTCAAAAATAACAACGCAGCAGGTTGACTTCTTAATTGTATGGTTAAACCAACCAGCCAAAACACATTCATGATAAATTAACAGAAAAAGTCTACCATTACTCTGACCTCACTAATTTCTTAAAAAAAAATTCAATCAAGAACATTTCATATTTAGCGCCTTTATGTATAAAAAATATGAATACAATGAGAAATACTAGCACCTCGATAACCTTTTGTATGGCAAAATATATAAAACATTGTATAAAAGCTGACTCTTGCCCAATTAAATTTATTAATAACCCATTTAAATCTATTGGTCCTGCTACAAGATTTTTTTCGTCTATTACTGGTGCGTTTACTATGCAATGTATATAAAAAAGATTCTAATAAATCAAAGTTATATTGTGTAATTTTCCTCACCATGAGACGAGTGTGCAGTATTGTTTCAATAGTGGGACACAAAAAGGTTTGGTAAAAAATTGTGTAAGTGAATTACTATATAATTATGTTTTCTTCTATATGACGACGTTACTGTGGCGGCCGACTGTGGCGCCACTTTTGACCGAAAATGAATGGCACTGTGTCAATATTAAATTATAATCCAATTATGTGAAATTAGGTTGATCCACCATTGACAGTAGATAGCTTCTGCTACATCAGAAGTGGGATGTATCAGAAATGGCGCACCTAGTAAATAAGATTTGTTACCCGAAAAATATATGGAGGAGTTTTTGAAAGCTTTTACAATGTCTATCAAATAAAACGGAATCATTCGCATTTACTTGATTTTCTACTAACCCGATGTTTCGAATACCTACTTTACAGAATTCATAGTCACGGGTGAGATGAGATGATGAGATGTTTGACGACCAATGGTATAATTACCAGTGATTTGATTATTGCATTATTAATATATATTATACCACCGGATCGGAACACGGCCTAACTAACACCGTTGCTTTTTCATGAAACACGTGTTGTTCAAGCTATTTCGCTATCAATAAATAGCCTTTGACAGGTTTTATATTTATAAAGTGCACCTGGTTATATTTAACTTTGTGATACTAATAAAGCAAATCATACCTTGTAAACAAGTGGCATTAACGTTAGTAGAATAGAATATGGTAATCAATATATGGGATTAACATAATGTTATGCTTACGTTCTCGTATTCTTTTCGGAGCGTTTATGTCACATGGGTTAATATTGTCTTCCTTTGTCAGTATAATAAATTTTGATGATACTAAGTTTGTTTTTTTAGTTACGTTTTCACGTTGCCAATAAGTAAGTAGTTATTACCGACCATGACATGTTGCATATACCCGGAACTCAGACAAAAATATTAGTAGCCTATTTTTTATCTAGGCGAAATGGACGGTTCTTGTGGGTTTGCTATATTGGCATATATAAACTATAAACGTACACTTAAATCACGCACGAGTACTGTTTATATTATACTAGCTGACCCAGCAAACGTTGTTTTGCCATATAAATTATTTCTACATCGGCAGTAGAAGGGTAAAAATTTAGGGTTGTATGTATTTTTTAATGCCGAACATAATAAAATAGAAATAAAAAAAAATTGCCCAAAAAATCTAAGTTAAAAATTTTGGGTTGGGTCACCCTCATCATTTAGAGGTACGAAAAATAGATGTTGGCCGATTCTCAGACCTACCCGATATGTACACAAAATTTCATACAAATCCGTCCAGCCATTTCGGAGGAGTTTGGTAACAAACACCGTGACACGAGAATTTTATATATTAAGACTAGCTGACCCAGCAAACGTTGTTTTGCCATATATATTATTTCTACATCAGCAGTAGAAAGGTAAAACTTGAGGGTTGTATGTATTTTTTAATGCCGAACATAATAAAATAAAAATAAAAAAAAATTGTCCAAAAATCAAAATTAAAATTTTTGGGTTGGGTCACCCTCATCATTTAGAGGTACGAAAAAAATAGATGTTGGCCGATTCTCAGACCTACCCGAAATGAACACAAAATTTCATACAAATCCGTCCAGCCGTTTCGGAGGAGTTTGGTAACAAACATCGTGACACGAGAATTTTATATATTAGACTAGCTGACCCAGCAAACGTTGTTTTGCCATATACATTATTTCTACATCAGCAGTAGAAGCGTAAAAATTTAGGGTTGTATGTATTTTTTAATGCCGAACATAATAAAATATAAATAAAAAAAAATTGTCCAAATAATCAAAATTAAAATTTTTGGGTTGGGTCACCCTCATCATTTAGAGGTACGAAAAATAGATGTTGGCCGATTCTCAGACCTACCCGATATGTACACAAAATTTCATACAAATCCGTCCAGCCGTTTCGGAGGAGTTTGGTAACAAACACCGTGACACGAGAATTTTATATATTAGACTAGCTGACCCAGCAAACGTTGTTTTGCCATATACATTATTTCTACATCAGCAGTAGAAGGGTAAAAATTTAGGGTTGTATGTATTTTTTAATGCCGAATCATAATAAAATAAAAATAAAAAAATTTGTCCAAAAAATCAAAAATAAAAATTTTGGGGTGAGTCACCCTCATCATTTAGAGGTACGAAAAATAGATGTTGGCCGATTATCAGACCTACCCGATATGTACACAAAATTTCATAAAATCCGTCCAGCCGTTTCAGAGGAGTTTGGTAACAAACACCATGACACGAGAATTTTAGATTAACCCAATTCTGAAGTCCATGTATGCAGTCACGGTCTAGTAAAAAATAAGCTTTCGTATTGTAGTTACTTCATTATAAAGCTAACCATAATCTCACTTCGTGTATTATCTATAAAGAAATATAACTATCAGAAGAAGAAGAGAATTTTGGTGTTGATTCTTTAGATGTTCTTGTACTTACCACGATGGACGCCATCCTCTTCTCTCTCTTCTTTAATTTCTTTCTCTTCCATTTTTTCTCTATGGTAACTTTAAAGAACCCAAACTTGCTATGGGTTTTCATACATTAAAGCCGGTAAGTTCACATGTTGTTATTCGTATTTAGTGAAATCGATATACCCGATGGTTATCGTTTCCTACATTTTTGTTTTTTTGTTATGGCGGGAAAAAATGTTTTTTTTTGCATTAGCATTAGTGCACAGCGGCTTGGCAATACTCTTGGTATAGTTAAGCTACAGTTGCCACTTACCATCAGGTAGGCCGTGGCTGATCAGCCATAATTAACAAAAAAAAAAAAGAACCAATTTCCCCGTATTTAGTAGACCATGGCATGTTCGCCAACAAATTTTCGAATACTATTTTTGCCCCTTAACCGTTCTAAAATATTTTTTCTTCACGCTGTAGTTGTTCTTCATTATCAAGTGATATAGATAACAAATATTAAGAGTGCAGCGGTAGTGTAAGCAACTGCTGAACATGAGGTCTCGGGTTCGATCCCCAGGTGGGGCAATGTTATTGAGCTTTTTCGTAAAAAGTAAAATCCTCAGTAGCAGCTGTTTGGAAATGTGCCCGGTAGACGGCGATAGGCTCGCCCCCTATTATGTGGGACTTAATCATAGCAGGCGAACCGTGCGTGTGTAATACACCGTTGCCCATCCTTTCGGGGAATACAGGCGTGATGCTATTAATCTTACTGAAAAAAAAGCAATATATTAAAGTTGAGAATCATTTCAGTAACTTCGGATTGGGATCGTATGGCTCCTACGCTGTTGAAGGATGTCAATGGTCACGGGCGGTGCACACGCTCCCGGTCATGGCTCCGCCAGATGGTGACCGGGAGGTCGACGACGGGGAGGTACCGCCCGTGACGACGACGGAAATGGGGGCGGCGGCTGCGCGTATGCGGAGAGGCGCCGCCCCCGGGCCGGACGGGGTTCCCGCCCAAGTGCTGGCCCTGGTCCTCGACCACCTTGAGCCCCGCCTCGGGGAGCTGTTCGGCGCTTGCTTGGTGTCCGGACGGTTCCCTGACTGCTGGAAGGAGGGGAAGCTCGTGCTCCTGCCGAAGCCGGGACGGCCTCCGAATACGGTCTCGGCCTTCAGGCCCATCGTGTTGCTGGCGAGGCGGGCAAACTCCTCGAGCGGGTAGTCCGGCACCTAGGAGCGGTTGGCCCCGACCTGTCCGACGCCCAGTTTGGATATCGGGCGGGTCGGTCTATGTTCGACGCCATCCTGCGCCTGAAGGCCGCGGCTGCGGAGGCCGTCACCTCGAGGGAAGTGCTGTTGGCGGTGTCGCTCGACGTCGCCAACGCCTTCAATAGTCTGCCATTCGGCTGCATCAAGGAGGCACTCCGGGACCATGGAGTGGCCCTCTACCTAAGGCGGCTGGTGGCAGACTACCTGGACCGGGAAGGGGACGTTGTAAGGAGGGCTATGTCGTGCGGCGTCCCGCAGGGTTCGGTTCTAGGGCCGCTCCTGTGGGACATCGGCTACGACTGGGTCCTCCATGGCCGGCTCCCCCCCGGGCTGGGCGTAATTTGCTACGCAGACGATACGCTCGTCACAGCCCGGGGCAGGACCCTCGAGGAGGCGGCAACGCTGGCCACCTCAGGTACCGCGGAGGTGGTCAGGCGGATCGAGGCACTGGGGCTTAGGGTGGCCCTTGAAAAGTCGGAGGCCCTACTCTTCCATGGGCGCCGACGGGGCCCGCCCGCCTGCGCCTCGATAACGGTTAACGGTGTGGGCTTCCCAATCCAGGCCCACATCAAATATCTGGGCCTGGTATTGTATGGACGGTGGCACTTTGACGAGCACTTCCGCCGTCTTGCGCCAAGGCTCGTCAACACGGCGTCTGCCCTCGGGCGACTTATGCCGAATTTGGGCGGACCGAGTCTTGCGTGTCGACGACTCTACGCGGGGGTAGTACGGTCGATGGCGCTGTATGGCGCGCCCGTGTGGGCGGAGTCCCTGGCCGCTCGCAATAGGGCCCTTCTGTGGCATCCACAGAGGGTCGTAGCGGTCAGGGCAATACGCGGGTACCGCACGGTCTCGACCGATGCAGCCTGCGCGTTGGCCGGAACCCCCCCGTGGGATCTAGAGGCGGAGGTGCTCGCCGACGTCTATCGGCGGGCGTCGACGGCGGGGGCGGGGGGCAGCCGCCCCTCGCCGAGCGCAATGTCATCGTGGCGCGAAGATGCCTGCCGCGCCACCGTCCTAAATTGGAAGTCTCGGCTGGAGACGCCCCGGGCCGGTCTCTGGACCGTGGGGGCGCTCCGGCCGATCTTGGAAGAATGGGCAGGGCGGCAGCACGGTGTCCTCACCTTCCGGTTGGTGCAGGTTTTGTCGGGGCATGGTTGCTTCGGCAAATACCTGCACATGATCGCAAGGAGGGAGACGACCCCAGGCTGTCACCACTGCGACTGCGACGAGGACTCGGCGCAGCACACGCTCGAGTCGTGCCCGGCCTGGGATGTGCAGCGCCGGGAACTCGTTGCAGTCATAGGCGTGGACCTATCGCTGCCGGCCGTTGCGCGAGCGATGGTTGGCAGTGACAGGGCCTGGACCGCGGTCGCCGCCTTCTGCGAGGCTGTCATCTCGCGGAAGGAGTTGGCGGAGAGGACCCGTGAGGAATCCTCCTTCGCGGACCCGATTCGCCGCCGGCGCGAGGGGCGGCGTGTGCGCGCTTACTTGCGCCTGATGCCACCCTAGCCGAGGCTGCGGGCGGTAGGGTCGGGGAGTACCCTGCCGTCCGCGGAAGCCTACCGCGAAGGTGCAACGCCCAAGTGCGCGAGGCGTCACTCAAGAGAGGGTGCCCGAAGGGGCAGCCGCCTGCGGATCGCGGTCGTAACGACGCGGTACCCGTGATCCGCCGTAGCAAGGGCGGGTGGAGGCGCACGGTGGGTTTTTAGTGTGGGTGAGAGCCCCATTCACCCCGTTGTCTCCCCGGGCAGCGGGGTGTGCGGCAGGACATTTTTGCCCACCTAAAAAAAAAAAAAAAAAAAGTATGTCAATGGTGCTGAAATTCAAATGTTTGCTAACTATACTGCCATAAGTTTTCATGGTGACACTTGGGAATATGTACAATAATTTTGGAGAAGAAGGCATGTCTGCTGTCACTCTATGGCTCAAAGATTATCATTAAATATCGATAAAACTAAATTCCTCTATTTTATTAAGACCATCTATCATATCAAATACAATCTTATCCCTGTAGCTGTTCATATAATTTTTTTTTTTACGCTATAGTTGTACTACATTATCAACAGATATAGAGAACAAATATCAGGAGTATATTTTAACGAAGAATTAAATTGGAAGAAACATATAACTACTATTAGCAACCGATTTAAGAGCCTGATATTTCTTTATTGCTTATGATGGCAGACGAGCCACGGCCCACCTGATGGTAAGTGGTAACCGTCGCTCACGAACTCAACTATACCGAGAGTATTGTAGAGCAATTCACTTCTCAGATATGAAAAATGAAAAAATAAACGGCTATCTTCTGCTACAGCCGAAACACACTGACGTGCTTCATGGCCGGTAACACAGGAGACGGTGGTACCGACCCGTTCGGACTTGATAGCAAGTGGAGTGCTCTCACTTGGTATCTAGCCCTACCACCAGTAATGCAATGGGTGATAATTGCTTACTTTCCTTTAGTCGCCTTGTAGGACACCCGCGGGAAAGAATGAGAACAAACATAGGTACATACATGATATATATATATATATTATATTAGTACTTTTTAAACTTTTTTTAACTTTCTTTTGCGTTTTATATTAATTATAACACATTTAACGGGTCTATACGCGCATTAAACTTATCAAAATACTATTATTTTGATTAACCTCGACGTTTCGGCTGAGTTGCACCAGCCGTGGTCACGAGTAGTCAGTAGACTGGTGAGAGCAGGTGTTCGTCGGTTATATTGTGTGAGAGTATCTTCAACTACCCTCACTTTCTGACCGCAAAGTATTAAGGTCCCTACACACAACACTAACGGTGTCGACCGTTTTTCTGAGACACAAATCGCGACGCGGACACTTGGCCACTACGGGGTTCCACGATGATGACAACCTAAAACTATCTCCTCGATTGAAATTTCAGTACTTTTTGATTTCTATCGCCTCACGGACCAGCCTTGGATAGAAATGGCGTTCCGTGGAGAGGATTTTAGGGTCGTGGAACGCTATCCAGTGAACTCAGCCGAAACGTCGAGGTTAGTCAAAATAATAGTATTTTGATAAGTTTAATGTGCGTATAGACCCGTTAAATGTGTTATAATGACATATTATATTGTTAAAGATTTGAGACTGGTATCAGACGCTTCTAATACACACACAAAGCCTTGGTGGAATGTGTAATTACTTATGCAGATGTTCGTGGGGTTCAGTAGCTAAGACACACCTGTGGGTCTAGCTAAGTTGCATTCTATGATCGCTAACGCTAATAGAAAACTATTAAAATGTATGGAAATTTGACATCTCTAACGTTAAGTCACGTGACTAAGCGTTATAGGTATTTTTTAAAGTATAAATTATTTGTGAATAAGGAGGAAAGAGATTTTTAGTAGGAGCGGGAAGCGAACCCGCGTCTTTTCCAATCCGGGGAAGTGCTCTAAGCCCAGTGGCCCAGTGGATAGCTCAGTAGCTATCCTACTGATCTTTCGATCATCCCAATCTCCTCATCACATTTGTCTTACGACCACTGACTGACTTTAAAAAGTAGCGGAGCATGTCAATTGCGTTATAGATATTGTTAATGACTAATGGCCGGTTTCTGAGGTACATTTAACTGTAGTTTATCTGTCCGATAGCGCTATCGGTTCAATAAGTCATGAAAAGGCGTTTCTGAGTAGCGCGTCCTGAGATAAACTTAGCTTAAACTAGCGTTAACTTGACTGACAAACATGTACCGTTCATTGGTTCTATAACTATTTGTAGTCTCACTCTTGAACAAAATACCATAGTTTTAGGATATTGCGTATTCTTTTCGAATAATTTTCTAGTCAAAAGTAAAAAACCAAGTACGACGTGACCAGACGATCAATGTATCAATATATTCAAATAGAATTGTGTATACAAGCAGCTAATGCGAGTCTCATTTGGAAGTAGGTATAGTAGTTTATTTCTAATATAATTATCTGTGCTCAGAAACTTAAAATGTTGAAGAAGTCTTTTCGAAATTTATAGAGATTAAGAATGAAAATTAGAATATCGCTTTGAACCTTATCTAAAATAAATATTTTTGTATTGTGATATCTTCATTCAATATAAAGTTATTAGAGTTTTAAGAAACAACGATTTTTATAAGTAGGTACCTATTACGTGTTTAGTGATCTGTGTTTTCTGCTAATATAATCAACGCAGACGAAGTCTCTATCAGCTAGTCATAATATAATAAATAAATATTCACGGACATTTCACACAACGTCCTCTGGTCCCAAACTAAGCTTAATGCTTGTGCTATGGGTACCAGATTACGGATATAATACTTTTTTTATTAAAAACATACATATAATAGATAGAAAACACCCAGACTAGAGATTGCAACCCGGTATGTTTCTCAACCCGGCTGGGCCCGGTCGCAATCTTCGCCAACCCGGCCGGGTCCGGCGGGCCCGGCCGGGTTGTGTGTTAGCAATTAAGCTTTTAAAGTATTTTATGAAACATTTCTATACGTGTATATGAATGGAAATAGACAATGATTCAAGGTTAATATTTATTTCAAACTGGCTTATATGAACAATTATCACAATAATCAGTCTCACTCAAGTCTCAAAATCACACTTAATACAGAATTGATTACTTTTACTTATGGACGGAAAAGTAACATTAGTAAGTACCTAGAACTAGACTAGTGTGCTAGAACAAGTGGATGAATTTGTATATCTTGGATGTGGATTCAGTCGGGATGGAAGGTACACCACTGATGTAGAGGGAAGAGTGAATACGGGAAATAAAGTGAATGGAGCATTGGGACAACTTCTCCGCAGTCATCACCTCAGCCAGAGGGCACGTATACACAACGCAGTGCTTGTCCCAACGTTATTGTATGGAAGCGAGAGTTGGGTATGCAAAAAGAAGCATGAGAGTAAGATCAATGCGGTCGAAATGCGATCTCTGCAGAGAATCTGTGGAGTGAGGCTGACTGACCGCATTCGTAACGACGACGTAAGAGAGCGAGTAGGTATGAAAGAGAGTATTGGTGTAAAGATGCGAAAGGGAATGCTCCGATGGTTCGGACATGTGGAAAGAATGTCGGACGAGCGACTGGATAAGAAGATATACAATGCGAAAGTGGAAGGATGAAGGTACAGGGGGAGACCGAGACTCACCTACCTAGACCAAATCAGTCATGTATTGAAGGAAGGTGGAGTCAGGAGTCTCCGAAACCGGCGAGCGTGCATGAAGAGAGTTATGAATGTTGAGGAAGCGAGAGATGTATGCAAGAATAGAACCTCTTGGCACTCTGTTCTCTCTGCCTACCCCGCAAGGGAAATGGCGTGAAAATAAGTAAGTAAGTAAGTACCTATTAGTAATCATTCATTTTTATAAGTTTAAACAAGCAGGTCTTTCTCTTTACTCCTTATAGTGACTATTTGAAAACATAGTATTAAAATAAGAAACTAATAACGCAGCTTAAAGTACTACACGTGTCAAAACAACTTAGATTAGATAGATAGATAAACTTTGGTAGCTTTGGTATAAACAAAACAAATTCTTATTTGCTAAAAGTAAAGTATTATGTTTTTTCTTAAACTTTGGCTAAGTGTTACTATTACTAATTGAGCAAATAGCGAAATCTTTTATGCTATGCTGTACTGTAAAACTTTTATAATTTACTTACCGGGTCCGGTGACCGGACCCGGTTTGCCATCTCTAACCCAGACGCAGTACAAATATCTGTGTTCACCACAAAAATAATTGTCCTGAGTGGGAATCGAACCCACGACCTCGTGCACAGAAGTCGGTTACACTACCGACTACGCCACGAGGCCCGTCAATATTAATTGCCGACATAAGTTTGACATTTACTATATGACGGTATCCTACATACAGCCACATACCTAAAAACAACGAATTAACATTACCTTTAATTATAAATATATTAAGATTAATATTTAAACTTAGAAAATAATTACGCTTCAAATAAAATCATTATTGTCAATTAATACTAACACATCTATTGGCAAATAGCGCTATATAAACTGCTTATCTATTTCAGTTATTGAAACGTCAATTACGTATTCAGAAACTCGGTAACAGTTATCCTAAGTTTAAACTACAGATAACTTTATCGAATCAATAGCTATTGACACTTTTACTGGGAACCTCAGAAACCGGGCATTAGATACATGTAGGTTCTATATCTATGGTAAAGATGTCAAATTCCCATACTTTTAAATAGTTTTCTATTAGCGTTAGCGATCATAGAATGCAACTTGGCTAGGCTGCTAACTTGCGCTAGAAAGGGCACAACGGGTTGTGCTTAACTACTTTTCATCCCGATACCCTTCGAATTTATTGTATGATTAGGCTGATGTTCTGTTTGTATGAAAGTTGTTTGTCTATCAGTGTATACGTAAATATCATGAAACACTGTACCCCTTCTAAAACCATCGAGTAAACGAATAGATAAATGTACAGTTCCCAGAAAATGGTAATTCTGGTCAAAAACACTATAGTAATGTTGTGCCTAGACTATATAACAAACTTAATTTAGCTTATAAAACCAAACATCAATCTTCTAGTGGCAGGACTTTGCTTATCGAGGGTACCCGAAAGGGTAAGCCGCCGGCGGATCACCGAAGGAATGTAACATGTTCCAGTGGCCCACCAATAAAGGCGGAGAGACGGCACACGGCGGGTTTCTTTAGTGGGTGAAGGCCCCACACTACCCTGTTCGTTGCCCCGAACGATGGGGTGTGCGGTTAGGAACGTTTTATCCCGCCTTAACAATAAAAAGGACTTGCTTATCCAAGCATGAATGCGACGCTTCGACCGGGAACTTACCACCTTCTCACAGAATATCAGCGTGAAATAACGGTAGGTAACCCCCTCATTAAATAAATAAATAAATCAATATTCACGGACATTTTTCATTGCGTTTCGTATGGTGAATGAGAGAGCTGGAGGTCTAAAGTCGTACTTCCGTCTTCTCCTCTATCCTCTCCTTGTTATCCTTCGTCTACTCTCCTTATTATTGTTCGTGTTTACCTCCTATTTCTTTCCTTGAAGGTGGTGACGCGCGAGTAATGCTTCTGCCGTCCCTTTTTAATGTTAAAATATAGAATCACGCCTGTATTCCCCGAAGGGGTAGGCAGAGGTGTATTACACACCCGCGACTCGCCAGCTATGTTAAGTCCCACGTAATAGGGGACGAGCCTATTGACGTCTACCGGGCACATTTCCAAACTCCGGGCTGCTACTGATAATTTTTCTTTTTAGGAAAAAGCTCAATAACATTGCCCGACCCGGGGATCGAACGTGTTTTTTATTGTTAAAGACAGAAAACACCGAATCCGCACACCTCGTCGTTTAAAGCAACGAGCAGGGTGTCTCTCTCTCACCCACTAAATAAACCCGCCTTGTGCCTTCTATCCCTCTGTATTGGCGGGCCACTGGAACTGTGTTACATTACTTCAGTGGTCCGCTGGCAACCCTTTCGGGTACCCTCTACTAAACAACGCATCCGCACACTGGAGCATCGCACCTTCGTGGGAGGCCTTGCGGGTGGCGGACGTTCCCCGGTCTATCCATCCACAGCCTCAGCTAGGCAAAGCATCAGATGCAGGTACTCACGCTTGTGCCACCCTGATCCCTCTGGCTCCTAGCCAAGTTGCATAAACGTTGTAGAATAAAATAAAATAATCAATGTATGGGATTGACAGTCACGCTTAGATTGTCGTAGCCTTATGTCAATCTCATACATTGATTATTCTATTATAATGTCGTTTCTGCCACTTGGCTAGGAGGGCTGGTATTGCTAGTGTCTATAGGCTACGGTAACCGTTTACCATCAGGTAGAAATTAAGGATACAATGATCTAGAAAATATCTTGCTAAGAATGAAATGTAAACAATACTGCAACTCACTCTCAAACACCATACATGCAACAACAACACATCGACATCGTTCTGTTTACAATATGGAAAACTTAAAATATCAGGTTATAGCTAGACCCATAGAGGCCCCGCGCAAGCTGGGGCCCGGCTGGCAAACGCCACCTCGACTGTATGGCCACTCCGACGCTGAGCTACCTTAAAAGAAAACACGGTAGATACGTTTTTGGTTCCAACGTTTTCGTTCTGGAAATTTTGACCTATAGAACAAACTCCGTGGTCGGTGGTGTTAAGGCGCCAAAAAATGTACCTAACCGCATACCCCGTCGTTCAGGGCCCGCGGGGTGTGCCGTGTATTGGTCGGCCACTAGAACCATGTTACATTACTTCAGTGGTGGACGGCCGGAGACCCTAGTTTACAGTTACACTGATTGAGTAAAAGTGATCGTGTAAGCGGATTCATAAGAGTTTTATTGATTCTCGCTCCTACAATTTTTTAAGCAAAGGAATGAATTACCTATTATTATAATATATGTACCAACAAGATTGTAATATTTTTGCTTCACAACAATATGTATCATTTTTGGGAAGGAACTGATTAGGAACATACAGCTCACACTAGTTTAAGAATCAAGGCTTGCACATTTATTTTGTTACGAAAAACACTTATTATTTTATTATTTCATTGAGGTATTATATGGAAAAATTGGCCAGACATTCTTGAAGGTTCACCCTTCACTTCCTGGATGTGCTTTTTAAAATTGAATAGTCATACCTCTAGTTCTATAAATATGAGAGTGGATGTTGGTTGGTGTATATTTTTATAGGAGGTTTAGAGACCATAATTATCTTTTATGTATGTATTTTAATACTATTTTTTATACTACAAAGTAAACAAGTGCCAGCCCGCCTGATAACAAGCGGTTACCGTAGCCTGTGGACGCTAGCGAGTCATCATTCGCGCATTGCCCACCCCAAGGAAAGGTGATAGAAAGTGGAGAAGAGGTGAGGATAATAGAAAGGATATGAGGAAGTTGACAGTAAGGATTGTACACAGTAGAGTTGACCCCCGGCACTCTCACTCACTATACAAAACGCAACACCAGGAGAACTTACCGTTACTACATGCCGATCTTCTGTGAAAGGGTGCTACTTCCTCGGTGGAGCCGGCCCATTCGAGCTGGGACAAGCAAGGCTTTACTTGTCTGTTGCTATTTATATTTTTGTACACATATCTATTGTTGTTTTTTGTATGTGACTGACATCCCTGGCATCATCAAAGCGCCCACCGGAAAATTCGCTCAGGTTTTTTTTTTATATAATGCTGGTGGGTTCGTTCGGTAACGGACAGCTCTATGTTCATTTGTTACATATTAGACCGCTTTCCTACTATGTCGGTACGGTAAATTTATCGTTGGACGATTATCGTATCTAGCTTTCCCGTATATACGTTTTTTTTGTTAAGGCGGGAAAAAATGTTCCTAACCGCACACCCCGTCGTTCGGGGCAACGAACAGAGTAGTAGTGTGGGGACCTCACCCACTAAAGAAACCCGCCGTATGCCATCTCTCCGCCTTTATTGGTGGGCCACCAGAACTGTATTACATTCCTTCATTGGTCCGCCGGCGTTCCCCTATATACCTAACGACATTTTTTCGTTGACGACATTTGTTCGTTATTATGCCGTTGAAATTTTTTATCGTTGAACGACAATCGTGTCTCGCTGTTCTCATTAAACGGATTTTTATCGATTCGCGGCAGTCACCTTGTCATTTCTACACCAGCCACACCAGACGCCTTTACGTTCTTTTGTAGAGAAGGATAAACATTCAATTTTATATAAAGGTGGAAATATAGGCGCGGAGGGCGTGAGGAGAAAACATACTTAAATGACGTGATGATATTTTTATCGTGGCTACGATAAAGAGTCACAACAACAACTCACAATTTTGCTGTCACGATTAGTTGTGATGGGTTTTTATCGTTATAAGACCGCTGTGATAGCCGTTTGATTGATTCGGAGGAGGGCGTTGGTGTTTGTGTCACAGTTTTATAAACTTCTGCAGATACCACCATTTCCTCTTTTTAAGTTATTGTGAGATTTCCAAATAAAGCAATTTGAATTTGAAAGCAATCCGTATTTCCATTGTCTCGACAATTTGTCGTCACAGCATAAAAAGGTCGTGGACGACATTTAATCGTGCCGTCCTGTGTGTGAACATGGAACATGGGAACGCGGCCTTACAGCTGTAGCGAATTGTTATGTGAATGTAGGTAATTCTATAAGAAAATAGTTTATTGCTAAACTATTTATTTCATAACTGTTATGTTACACTGTGAGCAAGGTTATTTATTTAAGTCAGCGCCAAACTTTTCAACACCTCCAATTTGTTTGAAAACTGCACTTAATGATAGTTGTTTACCACGACTTCAGAAAAACACAAGTGTTTCATTTTTAAATATTATTTAATAATATTTAATTCAGTTATTTTCTACTTGAAATCTTTTGTTTTAAAAATTTTTCATACTGAAATATTAATCATTGATAGGGCAAGTAGCTTAAATATATATGCATTTTAAGTGCATGGAAATTAATATTATATGAAAGTAAGTACAAATTATACAATATTTTCTTCCTTACAAATATTAATCTTTGTAATCTATCTATATATAAAAATCAATTGCCGTGAGTTAGTTTCGCAAATATTCGAAAACAGCTGGATTATATTGAAGAAATTGTTGGTATACCTTTTAACCTTTGAGCGGGTTTCTGGGCTTAGATTTACAATTAAACGCAGTAGATGGGACTGCGATCATGTCACGTGGATTTTAACTATCAAAATTTTAATTTTTCTTATCTTTTTTACCTTTTAATAATTGTTCACAATGCAAATCAGCACATATAGCCAAAAAATTGCACCCTAAATCCTCACGATCGAAAATTCAAATATCGAGAAAAAATCTGGGCCACGTCTCTGACTTTTCAACCTGCACTGGGCCAGTATGGTTGACTATACTATACACCTGCTCTGAGGCCTGTGACCAACGGCATGACAATAATGGGCAGAAAAAAAATTGAAATTGATCCAAACATACAGATTTTCTTTCAAGGTTCATGTGGTCATTTAATATGTACTATTAATTATTTTTGTAGGGTTACGCCCTTAAGAGCATTCATCACTGAGAAATTTCGTCACGCCAAATTCCGTTTGTTTGGACTTCCTCACCCCTTTGAACATTGAGACTTCTCTGTTAATTCTCCCGAATGTTTAGTGCGAACGCAACCACTCTTTAGACCCACATCCGTCGTTTTCTGTGTATTTCTACTGAACAATGCAATGGATTTAAATATGCTTTTGACTTCACAGACGGCGGAGTGACTATTAGATACGAACTTCCCGTGCCTAATGTTGTGGATTAAATTCCCGCACAGGACAGTTCGTTGTGTAAAAAATGGATGGTCCTGTGCGATAGCTATTTTTGTATACCTAGAGATTAGGTATATTGTGCCCTATAGTGACATATTTATATTCTGAAGTCCATGCGGATAAAGTCGCGGGGTGTAACTAGTAATTTTTAAAGTATAAATTATTTGTGAATAAGGAAAAAGAGATTTTTAGTAGAAGCGGGAAACGAACCCGCGTCTATTCCAATCCGGGGAAGTCCTCTAAGCCACTGAGCTATCCTGCAGATCTTTCGATCATCCCAATCTCCTCATCACATTTGTCTTACGACCAACGCCATCTGTCGGCAAGCATTTACATGCATTAATCCAATATAGTAAGTTTAATTTTGCAATTAAAATTCATACTATTTGATGGTGTGATTTTTTTAAACATTTTAGATCTAAGAATCTCTTTTTCCTTATTCACAAATAATTTATACTTTAAAAAGTAGCGGAGCATGTCAAATGTTAAAAAAATATTGATCTAAAATAGTAATTTTTATTTTTATCGTACCATAGATAGATGAAAAATAACCCGTGTCCTTATCTGGACTCTAGACTGTGCACTTAAGTATATAACATTACAGGATCATTAGTTCAGTAGTCAGAGCGTGAAAACGTAATAAACGAAGAAACTATTTTTCGCATTTATAATATTAGTAAGGAAGAAATGCCATAAAGCATTCATTTTTTTTGTTAAGGCGAGAAAAAATATACCTAGCCGCACACCCGTCGTTCGGGGCAACGAATAGGGTTACCCATCGTATTACTGGTGGTGGGCTGGATACTAAGTAGGAGCACTGACTTGTTATCGGATCGGTACCAAATTATCCCGTATGATCGTCCATGAAGCACCTCGATGTATTTTTGTAGCAGGAGATAGCCGTTCATTCTTTCATTTCATATCCGTGAAATCAAATCATGAGCAGCGGCTTGACAGTAGGTATCTTTATAGTTCAGTCCATGAGCAATATAAGTTACCACTTACCATCAGGAGGGTCGTGGTTTTTTTTGCCACCATAACGAACAATAAATACGCATATTAAAGTGCAAATTATCTCTATATATATATATATATATATATATATATTATATGTATAGTACAAAAAATCTCTTTTTCCTTATTCACAAATAATTTGCACTTTAAAAAGTGGCGGAGCATGTCAAATGCTAAGAAATATAGATCAAAAAATACGCATATTAATTCAATAGTATATACTTAAAGTTAATGTACTAGTAATTTACAAAACAGTGGAAAAGTTTTATTAAAAATATACTGTTTTTTTATTACAGCGGAACCATCAAACCATTAAAATTTACATATACAAGCTGCATTAAAGTATAATATACCTACTTACATTTGTAAACAACAGTCGATGATAAAAGAATCAACCAATCTTTATTTAGGTTAAATACGAATTATCAAATCAACCACAAATGCATTACATACGATAAGTGTATAAAAATACAATTAATCAAGGACTTATTACTTAATATGCTTCAATTTCGTATAAAACGGTCCGAAATAATTGCAAACATTTACTATTTCATTAAAGATCTGTAGAAACAACTTTACTATAAAGCTGTAACTGAACTGTGTTTGTACATGTAAGATATTTGAAAATATAAGGCTTTATTTAACACAAAATAATATTTTTAGAATTCTTGTCTGCTTGTCGCTTTTTGCAAAAAATATTAGTCGGAATTTTTTTTTGTTAGACTGCTCCTTAATTAGACTTAAAAACTCATAAACATTTTATTCTACGAGTATAATAATATATGGAACCTGAGATAGGTATAACATAAAACTGGTTTTGTTTTTTTTCTTAGGTTTGCATGAAATACCACCGAAGGAATGTAACATGGTTCTAGTGGCCCGCCAAGAAAGGCGGAGAGACGGCACACGCCGGGTTTCTTTAGTGGGTGAGGGCCCCACACTACCCTGTTCGTTGCCCCGAAAGGCGGGGTGTGCGGTTAGGAACATTTTTTCCCCCCTTAACAAAAAAAAAAGGTTTGCATGAAGTAACCACCGAAGTACTGTAATATAAGTTCCAGTGGCCCGCCAATACAGGCGGAGAGACGGCACACCGCGGGTTTATTTAGTGGGTGAGGGCCCTACACTACCCTAACGGCGGGGTGTGAGGTTAGGTACATTTTTTCCCGCCATAACAAAAAAAAAGTTTGCATGAAGTAGAAAATCACCATGTTTTGAGAGACTACATATGAAGTAGTCATCGTAACTTTTATTTAAAATTAATAAATATTAATCACTACGAGTGCATTAAGTAGTTTTGGTACCAAAAAGTTTATAGCTATTTTAATGATAAAGCTTCAAAAAAAAATGTAACCTTATAGGATAATATCGAACATTAGAACGTTTACTTTAACAAAACATTTTTTTTTCAGATACCTACTGTTCAACCAGCCAGTTCAGCTCGTGAACACATAGAACGGGACCCAATATTTGTTCAGCTGCGATGTTAATTAGTCGGAATTAAGTAAACATTGCACATATTATGCACTATTTAATTTATTTTGTGACAATGGAGCTAAAATTACTAGCTTTTATCTCTTTGTGGACGACTGTGATAGCGATAGCAAAAGTACATGATGATCCGGCAGGCAACCAAATTCTGTTATTCAAGGAAAAGACATCGGTGAGTTCCTTTTTTGTAAAGTTATTTTTTCTTTTATGAATAACATCCTTAGTCCCTACTAATATTATAAAATTGTATTCATAATAATATCTACTGTACTATACTAGTATTTCAAGCAAAAGATGAAGTGATAATTAATAACAGTGTATAAATAATCAAGTAAACGCGATAGATTACGTAAAATTATTGTTATCCATTAATTTAATTGTTATCTTGTAATCTAATATACCGCGACTACGTTAGCGTTAACATTGTTACTTTCTAGACCAACTCCCCGATTTACTCGTTTCGAGTTTTGAAAAACCACTGAATATCTCGATTATAATTCATCCATCAGTCCTTCAACGTCTACTGCCGGACATAAGCCTCCCCAAGAGAACGCCACAACGAGCGCTCCCGTCATGGGGGATAATGCCGTAATCGCCACGCTTGGCAGGCGGGTTGGCGATCGCAGTTGATGTTGTTAATACTCGAGGGAGTGCTGCTGCCCACTCCCCCGGTATTCCCTCAGTCAGCTCTTACGACTCCCATGGGCAGAGAGGGGTGGGACAATTCTAAAGCCGGCCCCACACGGCCCAAACCACTGAATTTCTCGATTCTAATTAAATCTACCAAATTTCTAATTAAAACTGCCTCGGTGGTGTAGCGGTAGTGTATGCGACTGCTAATCATGAGATCTCGGGTTCGATCCCCGGGGCGAGCAATGTTATTGAGCTTTTTCCTAAAAAGAAAAATTCTCAGTAGCAGCCCGGAGTTTGGAAATGTGCTCGGTAGACCTCAATAGGCTCGCCCTCTATTACGTGGGACTTAAACATAGCTGGCGAATCGTGGGTGTGTAATACATCTCTGCCTACCCCTTGGGGGAATACAGGCGTGATGTTATGTTTTTTCTACCAAAGTTAAAGGATTGGTGCAGTGAAATAATGTAAGTACTGCAATGACGGTGGGAACTCAGTTCGATACCTAGTCCGCTGTCCACATCTAGCCACACCTCTAATTTTCGAAATTATACTGAGTGTATTTATTTAAATATACTATGTGTATTCGTTTAAATATTAGACTGTGTGTATATGTTTATTAAGTAATCATTTTTGTATTTGCTTGAATATTTTTTTCGGGGGTTATGAAGTCTGGCAACCCTTACTGGGACAGTAGTCTCTATATCCTAAATTCCTTCCACTGTGATAGAAAACCTGTGCCCAGCGGTGGTACTGTAATAGTGAATAAATAAAAGGTTCCAAACGTTTTCATTGCCCTTTTGACTCCCTGCAGTATTTTTTCATTATTACGTTATCGTCTACGTTAAAATAATTTATCGATATCTGTGGAGCGGATTAGCATGTGAAAAGGTAACACACAAACAGGCAGTCCGAGTAATAAAGTGTATGGGATATAATATATATGTACTTTTTTATGCATATTATCATTGCGGCACCCAAACAAAATTAAAATGAGTGAGTTTGAACAGCAGCGTAATAAGTAGTAGCTAGATTGATCGTACGAGCCAAATATCTCCAAGGTTGGTCTTCACGTCTGGCAAGTTACAAAAATATTTAAATAGTTTAATTGTATTTAACATACATACATATATTACAGATGTAAAGGGGCGTCCATTAATTACGTGACGGGATCAGGGGCGGAGAGGGTCAAATCTAATTTCACTAAATCTCACGGGGAGAGATGGGGTTTCGGCAAATATCATGTAATTTTCGGGCATAAAATAATGTAAAAATGTGAAAAAAACTGATTTCCCATTTAAATATTGTTTAATGTTGTAACTGTGTTTTTGGATTACTTACTTACTTATCACCTGAATTTCTCCCTTGTGAGGTTGGTAGAGAGAACAGAGTGCCAAAAGGCTCTATTCTTGTATACTTCTCTCGATTCTTCAACATTCATAATTCTCTTCACACACGCTTGCCGGTTTCGGAGACTCCTGACTCCACCTTCCTTCAATAAATGGCCGATTTGGTGTAGGTAGGTGAGTCTCGGTCTCCCTCTGTACCTACATCCTTACAATTTTGCATTTATATTTAAGATTACGATATAAAAAATCGCCAACCCGCCTGCCAAGTGTGCCGATTACGGCACTATCCCCCATATGAGCGAAACGCATGTTGTGGCGTTCTCTTGGGGAGGCCTATGTCCAGCAGTGGACTTCGAAAGGCTGATGGATGGATGGATGGATATAAAAAATTGAAATACTCGTCTAACAATCTAATTGCATGCAAATTGTGTTTTATTAAATAAATCCAACGCAATTATACTCAAACTGTAGACAATGTCTTAGCATATATACAAATTAGGAGATACTCGTATTACTTATATTATTCATTCGGGGTTTACTGTTTGGACTTTACATTTCATGTATAGGTCTGCATCCTCAACCGATCTCTGTGGCTTCTCTATGGCCATTAAATAAGACTTAGCTGCACCTCCTCACTTTCCTCACGACGAGGTGTGCGGTTAGGTACATTTTTTCCCGCCAAAACAAAAAAAAGAAAAAGTGGTATATAATACATATCAACTGTCTTACTCTAGAAGTGATTGTACTAATAGATATTTCACACTAGATCTATATTATTTATTATTTCTCAATAGCATACGCTCTGAGTATTACTCCTTTTTTTTTTATTTTTTTTTATTTTAGGTGGGCAAAAATGTCCTACCGCACACCCCGCTGCCCGGGGAGACAACGGGGTAGTGTGGGGCTCTCACCCACTAAAAACCCACCGTGCGCCTCCACCCGCCCTTACTACGGCGGATCACGGGTACCGCGTCGTTTCGACCGCGATCCGCAGGCGGCAGCCCTTTCGGGCACCCTCTCTTGAGCGACGCCTCGCGCACTTGGGCGTCGCACCTTCGCGGTAGGCTTCCGCGGACGCCAGGGTACTCCCCAACCCCACCGCCCGCGGCCTCGGCTAGGGCGGCATCAGGCGCAGGTAAGCGCGCGCACGCCGCCCCGCGCGCCGGCGGCGAATCGGTTCCGCGAAGGAGGATTCCTCCCGGGCCCTCTCCACCACCTCCTTCCGCGAGATGACAGCCTCGCAGAAGGCGGCGACCGCGGTCCAGGCCCTGTCACTGCCAACCATCACTCGCGCAACGGCCGGCAGCGACAGGTCCACGCCTATGACTGCAACGAGTTCCCGGCGCTGCACATCCCAGGCCGGGCACGACTCGAGCGTGTGCTGCGCCGAGTCCTTGTCGCAGCCGCAGTGGTGACAGCCTGGGATCGTCTCCCTCCTAGCGATCATGTGCAGGTATTTGCCGAAGCAACCATGCCCCGACAAAACCTGCACCAACCGGAAGGTGAGGATCCCGTGCTGTCGCCCTGCCCATTCTTCCAAAATCGGCTAGAGCGCCCCCACGGTCCAGAGACCAGCCCGGGCGTCTCCAGCCGAGACTTCCACTTTAGGACGGTGGCGCGGCGGGCATCTTCCCGCCACGATGACATTGCGTTTGGCGAGGGGCGGCTGCCCCCCGCCCGCGCCGTCGACGCACGCCGATAGACGTCGGCGAGCACTTCCGCCTCCAGATCCCACGGGGGGGTTCCGGCCAACGCGCAGGCTGCATCGGTCGAGACCGTGCGGTACCCGCGTATTGCCCTGACCGCTACGACCCTCTGTGGACGCCACAGAAGGGCCCTATTGCGAGCGGCCAGGGACTCCGCCCACACGGGCGCGCCGTACAGTGCCATCGACCGTACTACCCCCGCGTAGAGTCGTCGACACGCGACACTCGGTCCGCCCAGATTCGGCATCAGTCGCCCGAGGGCGGACGCCGTGCCGACGAGCTTTGGCGCAAGACGGCGGAAGTGCTCGTCAAAGTGCCACCGTCCATCCAATACCAGGCCCAGATATTTGATGTGGGCCTGGATTGGCAAGCCCACACCGTTGACCGTTATCGAGGCGCTGGAGGGCGGGCCCCGTCGGCGCCCATGAAAGAGTAGGGACTCTGACTTTTCAAGGGCCACCCTAAGCCCCAGCGCCTCGATCCGCCTGACCACCTCCGCGGTACCTGAGGTGGCCAGCGTTGCCGCCTCCTCGAGGGTCCAGCCCCGGGCTGTGATGAGCGTATCGTCTGCGTAGCAAATTACGCCCAGCCCGGGGGGGAGCCGGCCACGGAGGACCCAGTCGTAGCCGATGTCCCACAGGAGCGGCCCAAGAACCAAACCCTGCGGGACGCCGCACGACATAGCCCTCCTTACAACGTCCCCTTCCCGGTCCACGAAGAGGACGCTGCGGCCGTCGAGGTAGTCTGCCACCAGCCGCCTTAGGTAGAGGAGCACTCCATGGTACCGGAGTGCCTCCTTGATGCAGCCGAATGGCAGACTATTGAAGGCGTTGGCGATGTCGAGTGACACCGCCAACAGCACATCCCTCGAGGTGACGGCCTCCGCAGCCGCGGCCTTCAGGCGCAGAATGGCGTCGAACGTAGACCGACCCGCCCGAAATCCAAACAGGGCGTCGGACAGGTCGGGGCCGACCGCTCCTAGGTGCCGGACGATGCGGGCAGCGACTACCCGCTCGAGGAGTTTGCCCACCTCGTCCAGCAACACGATGGGCCTGAAGGCCGAGACTGTGTTCGGAGGCCGTCCCGGCTTCAGCAGGAGCACGAGCTTCCCCTCCTTCCAGCAGTCAGATAACCGTCCGGATACCAGGCAAGCGCCGAACAGTCCCCCGAGGCGGGGCTCAAGGTGGTCGAGGACCAGGGCCAGCACTCGGGCGGGAACCCCGTCCGGCCCGGGGGCAGCACCTCTCCGCATACGCGCTACCGCCGCCCCCATTTCCGTCGTCGTCACGGGCGGTACCTCCACGTCGTCGGCCTCCCGGTCATCATCTGGCGGAGCCATGGCCGGGGGCGTGTGCACCGCCCGTGAAGGGAAAAGCCCCTCGACCACCTCAGAGAGGAAGCCCGGCTGGAGGGTCTCCGTAAGGGGGGGGGGGGGCCCTGGGCGCGGAGCTTGTTAAGCGCCGCGCGGTAAGGGCGTCCCCAGGGGTCACGCTCGAGCCCCTCCAGCATCTCCTGCCTTTTCGCATCTTTGGCGCGACAGATGGCCAGCTTTAACGCGGCGCGCGCACTGCTGTACGCCGCATACAGCCGGCCCTCCCGCTCTTCGTCGCGGATTCGGCGACGGCGGCTGCGGGTGTAGGACCTCCGGGCGCGAATACAGGCCGCACGGAGGTCCGCCAGCTCCGGGGACCACCAGTAGACCCCCTTCCGTCGAGGCGGGCGCCGCACACGGGGCATGGCCGCATCGCAAATCTGCGTAAGCATGCCGCGAATGCGGCCAGCCTCGGCGTCCACGTCTTCCGTCAGGGGGGGAGGCAGCCAAGATTGAAAAATGGCCGCCTCCACTAGCAGGTCCCGGTCGAGCCTACCCCATCGCGGAAAAGCGGGAGTTCTGTCCTCCGCGTGACCCCTGCTGGCGCTCTGAAGGTTCCGGGAGACCTCTATCTGAATATATCTGTGGTCAGATAGGGTCTCGACCTCCTCCAGGACTCGCCAGCTCCTTACGCGTGCGGCGACACCAGGGCTAGCGAACGAAAGGTCCACTATCGACCCGCCCCAGGGCCGCACGCACGTTTGGGCGGACCCTCGGTTGAGTAACACGAGGTCCGCCGCTGCCGCCCACTCTTGGACCGCCGCACCACGGGGGTCCGTCCTGGGGGACCCCCACGCCGTGGATTTGGCGTTGAAGTCCCCCAGCACGAGCACAGGGCTCGGTGCTATACGCCGTATCGAGGTCTCCAGGTTGTGCAGGAAGACCTCGAAAGCCGCCAGACTATGACTAGGGGAGAAGTACACGCCATACAGCGTGATACCCCTGTGACCACGATATCCTCCTCCATGCGCTGCGGCGGTCCAGCCGCGCCGGGTTGGGCAGCCGGGGCCGATTGGCTGCCCACCCCCCTCTTAGGGCCTGACTTGGCCGGAGGCCTGCACCCCACCCGCCCCATACAGTGGTTGGCAGGGCGATTGCCCGCCGCGCACGCGGGGCAGTGTGGGGTGGCAGAACAGGCAGCCGCCTGGTGCCCTGCCTGACCGCAGCGGAAACAAAGCCCGCTGCAGTCGAAGCAGTTTGTGCACAGCGGCCGGGTGTGACCGACCGCCATGCACTTGTAGCACCTGGCAGGCCGGGGCTCCAGCGCGATTACCCACGCGGCGCTCCAGCCCACCAGAAGTCTACCGGCGGCGACCAAATCCTTGGCCGCCGCGACAGGGCACGAGACCCAGACGGCACCCACACCACCTGGGCCTGGGCGAATGGTGCCCACCCGGACAGCGCTGCTGGGAGATCCGGTTTTCGAGACGATCGCCTCCCGGATCTCTTCCGCCGTCACGGAATCGTCCAGCCCGGAAATGCGCAGTTCGGCGCACTTCACGGGTCTGGCGACCCGGACACCACTCTCCTCTGGGAACAGGCCCAGCAGCCTCGCGGCCATTGCGTCAGCCGTCTTGGCGCCCTCTGGCCCCAGGTACTCGAAGATCCGAGCACCTGTCCGGGCTTGGCGGGAGCGAGCGGAAACGTCCCCGAGATCGGAGACGTTTATCTCCCGCCGGGCACGCTTCAAGACGGCCTCGTAGGTCAGGCCCTTTTCTTTTCCCTCAGGCAGCACGGTGATCACCACCGCAGCTGCCTTCGGGACCTTCAATTTCCGCGACTTCCTCTTCCGCGGCTTTGGGGTTTCCCCTTTCTGGTTGGTTGGTGCCGCTTCGCGCTCCGAGGCAGCGCCGTGACCCCTGGCCCGGGATCGCCGGGGCCCAACCACCTGCCAGTCCCCGTCTGAGGACGTAGCAGTGGCAGCGGTGGGGGCAGGAGCCCGGGGCGCGATCGTCGTAGCCCGCGAGGGTGCAACCGTTCGTCGCGGCGCAGCAGAATGCGGAGGCACAGCGGCGCTTGGCAGAGGCGGGAACTCCTCTCGGGGCTGACCCCTCGGGGCTTTTCCCTCCTTGTCCTTTTTCTTGGCCTTTTTAGTTTGGCCCGTTCCTTGGCCTACAGGAGCCTGCGAAGGTTTGGCCGCTGGTGGTTTGGCCACCGGTGTTTTGGCCGCCGTTGCAGCAAAGGACACATGCCCCCCCTGGCACGGCAGGGTTGTCGGTGCCGAGGACGTTGCAGCACCTCTTTTGTCAGCCGCAAGCGGCGACCGAAGTCGGGGCTCCGGCGGCAATCTCGCGGCCAGAGCATCGAACCGCGGACCAAAGACCGCAGCAATGCGGTCAATGATCACGCAGAACGATTCGTCCTCCAGTTCGGGTCCAGCGCCTGACTGGGCAGTGGTCGAAGCCGGGGCAGCCGCAGGGAGCCCAAGCTCAACCCGCAACCCGGCCTGTCCCTGCTCCAATTCCGCCATCCGCGCCTCGAGGCAGCGATTAGCCTCGTCGAGGCGCTGATTCTGCGCCTCCAGACGAGCGTTCTAAACCTCGAGGCGCTTATTTTGTTCTGCCAGTCGCTGGACCGAAATCGTGATCTCGCGCGCGGCGTCCTTGAGGCCACGCGCAAAGCTGCTCTTGAGGTTCTGCGAACCAGCGGCGACCGTCTCGACTATGGCCACACTGTTTAGGGCCCTCTCCTCAACCTGGGCCGTCCCTATGTGACCCTCGTCTGGGAGGCGGAGCTTTACAGTTAGGAGCGCCAAGCGCTCCTCTGCGTTCTGCACCGTCTCCGCTCGCATCAGACTTCGCGTCTCAGTCTCCTTCGCCGAGGTGGCACGCGGTATCGGCGTCCCAGGTCGACTGATGCCTCGACCCCTAGCCGCTGTGGGTATTTTAGGGGGAGGCATCTCCGTCGAGCTAAGGTTAGACTCCGAGGCAGCGCCCCCCTGAGACAGGGTGCGCTTGCGCCAGAAGCGCGACTCCGACACCGCCTCTGCCGGCCGCGATGACTGACTTTCGGCAGCCTCAGTTAAGCCACCCTCCTCCGCGGCAGACATCTCGGCGGCTGAAGTGCCGGCCGAGCTGCCCGTCGTCGAGCCGTCCCTGGACGACTGGGACGCTCCCTTGGCCGTCTTGTTGCCCTTGCGGGACTTTTTGCGGCCGCGCGCTTTACGCGCAGCTACACTAGTAGGGGCCGCATTTACAGCCGGACCCCTTACGGCTGAGGCGTCAGGTGCATTAACCGACTCCGTCGAAGTAGTTTTTGAATTTTTCAAATCCATTTGATTCCCACGAGTTTAGGAGAAAAGAGGTCCACCCGGGCAGAGCTCCCATTACCCGGGTAAGCGTACATTTTTAACCCAACACAGGGGGTCCGCAGGTACCCTGGCTGGGGCCGCGCTCGAGACTGAACTACCCATCAGCCATGCATCTCCTCGCCGCGCGCCAGAGCTTGAGATTCGGGGTAATCTTTTATAGAGGTTGTCTTCCTCGCAGTCCGGGCGATTAAGCCAAGACCCTCGTTCCTGTATGCCCGCGAGACGTAACCACAGGCACGCGCTCAGGTTTACGATTTGGGACGGGGGGGGCCGCTGTGGCCCCACTGTCCCCCCTCTCCAGAGCCCGGTGAGCCAGTCTGGCCCCACCGACTCCGACGCCTGGTCTATCCGCCATACCCTCTGCTGAGTCAGAGGGACACGCGGAGACCCGTCCTGTCCGGAATTTTAGCCGCCGGCGACTGCCGACGTTGCCCGGGGTGCACCACTAGGAGGTAAACCGGACAAATTAGCACCCCCTGAGTATTACTCCTTAGCCAACACATAGTTCTTGCTATAGAGTTATCGGCTATTGTTTTAACTGCGCCCAAATGTGATCCCCAAGTGGGGACAGTTTCATTCACATAAGGGAACTACTGCCTATGACTCTCCAGTGTTCAACGCAATATTCATAACATTAATTTCGATTATTGCTTTTCAGGGTCCCATCGCTGTAATGACTACATCTGCAGGAGCACCTGTTGATTACACTGATGCGACTGTTTCTCTCAATAGAAGACTTATATTCAACGAGTTCTTCATGGAGTCTGTTACCCACTTAGTCCGAGAAAGGCTTCCGGAAAGAGTTGTCCACGCGAATGGTGGAGGTGCCTTTGGTTACTTTGAAGTTACCCATGATGTAACAGATATTTGCAAAGCCCATTTTTTAAATAAAATAGGAAAAAGAACTCCAATCGCTGTCAGATTCTCTCCTGTTGTTGTCGAAAGAGGGGGTCGAGACACATCTAGAGATGCCCGAGGGTTTTCAATAAAGTTTTATACTGAAGAGGGTAATTTTGATATAGTCGGCTTCAGTACGCCCATGTATGTCTACAAAGATCCTCTATTATTTCCTACTTTCGTCAGAGCACAGAAGAGGAATCCAGCAACAAATTTGAATGATCTAAACACTTTCTGGGATTTCTTAACTTTACGTCCTGAAAGTTTGCATATGTTTCTACTTATTTTCGGTGATCGTGGAATCCCTAATGGTTACCGCCACATGCCTGGTTTCGGCATTCACACATATCAAGTCACAAACGATAAAGGAGAAAAATACTTCATAAGATTTCACTTCCAACCAGACCAGGGTATAAAAACTTTACGTTCTGAGGAAGCTTTGAAAATTGCAGCTGTGGACCCAGACTACAATACCAGAGATTTATACAGAACTATCGGTAACGGTGATTTTCCTAGTTGGACCGCAAGTATACAAGTATTAACTCTAAGTGATGTGCATAGTGCTGGTTTTGATGTTTTTGATGTTACAAAAGTGCTTCCACTTGATAAATATCCTTTAAGACCCCTTGGCCGGTTTGTTCTGAACAAGAACCCTAATAATTATTTCGCTGAAATTGAGCAGTTAGCCTTTAATCCTGGAAATCTTGTACCTGGTATTCTTGGAGCACCAGATAAAGTATTCGAGGCACGACGAATTGCTTATAGAGATGCTCAGTACTATCGTTTGGGAGCTAACTTTATAAATGTACCCGTAAATTGTCCCTTACAGAATAAAGCCTTTGCTTACAACCGTGATGGTAGACCACCTGTCAAAGATAATATGGGAGATATACCTAATTATTATCCTAATTCATTTAACGGACCAGCTCCATATGAAGATAAAGAGAGGGTTGAACTTATAGAGATTTATCAAGATCAACCAGATAATTTTGAGCAAGCTCGGGAATTGTATACAAATGAAATGACACCAGATGAAAGGAAAAGGGCTATAGAAAATATTCTGTACAGCTTGGGACCTGTTACAAAGTTTATACAAGAGCGTGCTGTAAAAATGTTTTCCTTGATACATACAGATATTGGTGAGAGAATATGGGCAGGATTGCAAGCAAATAGGACCAGCTACAATTATGGATTTTATTAAAGCATACACATGATTATATTTTGTACTTTTGCTTATACATAACTAGCGCATTACCCACAGCTTCACTCTCATCTTAGTGATAAATCCATTTTGAAAAAGATTTCCTTAACCATTTTTTGATGCTCACCCAGAGTATCAAAGAAACCTATATGTAAATTTACACAGTCCTATCTCCAGGAGTTTGGGCTGTGCGTGGATAAGTCAGTTAATCAGTCAGTTATTCTACTGTATATAGATAGAGCTATCTATGCTCTTTATTAGAAACCATTGTAAAAAGAGTCTTATAGCTAACAGGCTTTTAATTGGTGGTCTTATTGCTCAAAGCGCTCAAGCTCTTCTAGGCAATCGTGCACGGAAAGAATTTATTGAAACCAAAATAGAAGACCTTATACCTATATTTAATTATGTACCGGATCAAAATTAATTGAACAAACGATGAATATCTCTTCTGTGTTTCGATAAATAGGTATTCACGTGTACAAACGAGAGGCGGCTGTCTGGATGTGCTAACATCGGAAAAAGGTATATTATATGTGATCTGAGATAGCTAAGCGCCGAACGCAATCATTAGTAATAAGTTAAAAGCCAGATAAAGCTCCTTTACTTTACGCAGTATTTATAAATACCATCTCTAATAAGCTTATTTCTTCCTACCACCTTTATGCAGATGATTTCCAAATCTATACTCGGGCACCTTTAGCTGAATTGTCAGATGCCATCAGAATCACCAATAAAGACTTGGATTTTGTTAGTAGTTGGAGTAAGTTACACGGGCTTAAGGTGAATCCTGTTAAGACACAAGTCATTGTTGTGGGTAGTTCTATACTAAAATCTAAGGTGCAATGGACTCAATTACCACCAATCGTTTTTGATGGCACAATAATACCTATAAGCGATAAAGTGAATAATCTGGGTATAAGTACTAATTGACAAAAACCTCTCTCGGGATCCCCAGTTGTAAGAGGTGAGTCGGAAAATGTTTGCATCAGCAAGGTCATTGAGACGATTACGAAACTTTCTACCCACTGTCACCAAAATTGCACTTGCAAATTCCCTTCTACTTCCTATCCTTGATTATGCAGGTGCTAGCTATCCAGATCTTACCGATAACCAACTTGAAAAGCTTGAGCGAATCCAAAATTTTTGTACAAGATTTATATTCGGTTTGCGTAAATATGATCATGGCTCAGAATTTCGAAATAATCTCAAGTGGTTACCAATACGCCTTCGTCGGAATGCTCATAAATATACTATTCTTGCTATAGAGTATTCTGGTCAACCCAACATACCCTTCCTATGTTAAAAAAAATATATGTGTGTGTACTTATGTACACGCGTTAGAAGTTGTACTTCTTTGGCGTAACAAGATAAAAATCTTTTCAAAATTTTTATCTTTCGCCTTATTCTACGTTTGTAGAAAAAACGACACTAACAATAGAAAAAAGGTATTTAATACATTGAGAGTTTTATTATAACGCATTATCTGGTTAAATAAAGTTTATTGAAATATCACAAAAAAACTAAAATGTTGACTATAGCTAACTTCAGGGTCGTTTTTTCGTGACAGTGTGCGCGCGCATCGTAAAAATTTACTCTCATAATTTTTCCCTAACGCGCCAAAAGAAGTGTAACTTCAAAAAATGTTGAATTCCTACATGACACACATGGGAAGACCTTGAGGTCATCAGAAAATATAAGCTCAAAATAACAACGCATGCTACAAAATACCTTAGTAAGCCTTTTAAAATGACGGCAGTACGCCTATGGAATGTCTTACTATTACACACAGACGCGCGTATACGTTGACTAAAAAAACATTGGTCAAAGATCATTATTTGTCATATTAAAATTATAATTTGTATGTGATATGTATATATTTATGATGTATAATATCATTTATGTTTGTAGATATATATTTATTTATGTGTACGTACACCTACAACATAACTGCAGCATCGTACTTCTTAACTCCATCCAAAGGTTGTCTGGCAGAGATTGCTATTAGCAATAAGACCGACCATTGTACATACTAGTTTATAGTTTTATTGTAAATTATTGTTTTTATTTTATATTTGGTGTATAATAAAGAGTATTCTATTCTATTCTAAAGCGTAAGAAAGTTTCAGAAGCTAGTATGCCATGGATATTTTTAACATTGAGGGACGTCTGCATATTGGAAATATGGTAAGATCTGAGCATTATTGTGGATAATTAAAGTTTTATGAAACGTCAGAATATTGAATCTCACTTTAGAAGTAATTGTACTCTTAGATATTTTACACTAGATTTATATTTATTATTTTTTAGAAATCTTCTGTCTTAGCCAAATTTTGGCTAAAGATTTGGTTCATCTAAGACTTGCACTCTTTTATAGACTCCATTATTGTACAATGTTAGTCATAAATAGTGCACTTAGAAATTTCAGAGCTATGTCTTGTAGTTTGCAAGGAAATCACTATCCGACAGGCACTGTCACTTCTTTAATATAGTACATGTATTTAATTGTAATTTAAGTAATCAATAACTATTCTATCAAAATATATTAAATAAGATACATTTATAATAATTGTTAACATCACAAATACCTATAGACAATCAATATTTTAAGTACCTATGTTGAGTTTATGAATAACTATACATTAAATAAAATAGCAAAAGATTCAAAATGTATGTCTAGGCCAGGTTTTTGTACAAGCTGCCCGCCCCGACTGCACATGGGCGGTGTACTTAATGAAAAAAAAAACGTTCTGTTTACAGTACAACCATCTAATTAAATAAAATTACAATTAAATAACACAACATAAAACATAGCATCACGCCTGTATTCCCCGAAGGGGTAGGCAGAGGTGTATTACACACCCACGACTCGCCAGCTATGTTTAAGTCCCACGTAATAGGGGGCGAGCCTATTGACGTCTACCGGGCGCATTTCAAAACTCCGGGCTGTTACTGAGAATTTTTCTTTTTAGGAAAAAGCTCAATAACATTGCCCGACCCGGGGATCGAACCCGAGACCTCATGAGTAGCAGTCGCATACACTACCGCTACACCACCGAGGCAGTTACAATTAAATAACTCGACTATACTTTATTGTAATGCCTTGTAATACACATAATTCAAATATTTTCCTTCCGGAGAGAAAAGAAAAGAAATGGGTTTATTTAGTGAAGCCCACACTACCCTGTTCGTTGCCCCGAACGACGGGGTGTGTGGTTAGGTATATTTTTTCTCGACAAACTTAACAGAAAAAGCTAGCATACACCAAATCTTCATAGGTAATTGTTATTTTGACCGTTGTTTTGTCTCATTTTAAAAATCTTATCCTGTTTGCCTCCAAACGCTGCCTACACTCTTCTTTAGTCTCAATACTTGCATTACGGGTATGCTGACCGATATTTTGACGTTTGTATTAGGTGTGGCATTTTCTTATATAAATAACACGACTATAAACCTCCTAGCATACATCAAAACACATGAAACACACTGAATTTTGCTGTTGCGACAGAAAGGCACATGAAATCTCTCTGTAAAAATATATATCCTAGGGGAACCATAAATTTTTATGATATGAAAAGTAGCTTACTCGTATATCCTTTTTCAGGCTCTCACTATGTGTATGCAAAATTTGATGATGATTGGTTTAGTATTTACAGCGTGAAAGCTTAACAAACAAACAAACGCATTTGTTTAATTATTTTTTCGACAAACATCCTGCAACAATAGAATAATCCTTATATCGCAGGGGACTTTATAAATACACGGATTCACGAACACAAAGTACACCCAGTCATTTGTGGATCACACAAAGAGTTGTCCTGTGTGGGAATCAAACGAACAACACTCGGGATTACACACGGGGTAGTGAAGGTGTAAAATAGTACCTCAAAATCGTTAAAGTATAAAGCTCAATTTTTTTATATTTTCTTCGGAATAACATTAGATATTACGTAATCCATTTCCTGACACTTAGTACGGTTCCAACCCCCTGCCAGAAACCCCTAAATTTCAATAAATTATAATTGTACTTTCGTTATAGTATAAAAGCTGGATTTTATATAGGTATGTTACTTGGGGACCTATACAATAGTGTTACCTCAAAAGCCAGACAGTTTTTATATCTTGTCAGACATATTGAAACTCTGCCGTAGGCGTGCGAGGCAACATTTAAGCAGTTGAGAGTGAGATAGGCGTTTAGTCTATTGCGATCGTTTAAGAAATCCAATGAAAAAATTGTTTTATTACGTTCATAGCCTATTTATAGCTATATCTATTACAAAAGTATAAAAAAATTAAATATTACATGTAATAAAAATAATCAATCATTTCTATAATTTTCACCATTGTGGTCGATATTTTTATTATCTTCGTCACTACTGAGTCATTCTTCGAAACCGAGGATTTTTGACTCATTGGTATGGCTCAATTTTTTTTTAAATTTAGTTTGATAGTGGTATGTCTAGTACATCCTGGTCTACACATATTACAACATATATCAAGGGCACTGATTTCTACCCAGTAGTTCAGGATTAAAACTATGCAGATTAATTGATGAAGCAGATTAATGATGATCAAGGCAGAAAAATGAGATTATGCATCATATTAATTAGAATCAGGCACATAAATGAGAACGATATTATGTTTAATCAACGTTATTTGGAAATATCTGGTAAATGTAAAAAAAGTGTACTTTTTGGTTCAAATAACGTAATCTTGTATTAGATTTTAATTACTTACAACGTTGACACACCTAACTAAATTGCGTAATACGAGTAAAGTATTTTTATGGCTATAAAATAAACATTCGTATAAATAAGCGAACAAATTAAAATTATAATATTTTATAGAATAGCTAAGATCACGTATTGGCACAGATAGTTTTCTAATAAAATAAAAAAAAATCTTAAAACTTTAACAAAAATCGAAAGAATTATAAAAATCTTAATTTAAATTAAAAAATAACTCTAGCTAACTCTTTAATAAAAGAAGACAATCAGACTCAATTCTGCAATAGGGACTATGAATGTGAAATTGTAGAGTATAACTTAATGTCATAGAAGTATAAAAAATCAAAAATGTTCAGCTATTCATCACTAGAATCTATTAAATGTGGATCAACATTTTCTAAATCGACTCATAAATGGAGAATAGCCTGCCCAGATGGTTGCCTACCCAAGGACCCATCCTCACAAGAGCAGTGGGACAAGCCACTTTCTGAGCTAGTACGGAATAATCTTTTATAAACGTGCAGTGGCCTTACATAATGTGATTGTCTCTTAGCTGTTTCGCGTTGGGAGTCTGGTCTTTGGTTATAAGCTCTACCATCAAATGCATTAGGCACGCTTTTAAGTAATAACACATTCCGTATAGCCATTTCACGTCGTATCGGTGCTCCGTGCATCGTTCCACACCCATGCACATGCAGCGATAATGTAGAAGCTTTACGGCCATTAGCATGGGATGCTACCTGTGTAGATACCTTGTCTTCGTCTCATCAGTAGAGTCTTTTCGGAGTGCTGTTGGCAGTACTATATAACTGAATCACACAAATAGCGCAAATATCTAACCTCGGCAGAGGTTACTTATTTATGTCGTTATGGGCAGAGAATAAGCCCCTGGGGACCTGGCCCTTTTGAAATTTATAAAGACTTAGCCGAAAAGCTTGTAGAGTTTACTATGTGACCAAAATGCTGACTTGTAACTCTTGGTCTTGGTATATGAGAATCCTGGTCTCTGTCTAGAGGCTAGAATGTTGGCTGCAATAAAATTTTGGATAGTTTTTTCTATAGTAATATCACTTATAATTCTTTCTCCATATTTTTCTTTCATTTAGTTCATTGACAGTTGTTTTTTTCTTTATTTTTTCTGCGTATGTAAGTCAGTCGATATTTTTCTTGTTTTTTCTTCCATAATTTCTCATTATTTTAGATTTTTTTATATCTCTTTTTCTCCGTGAGTCTTGTCTTTACTAGGCTTTCTTCTTTTGCTTGTTTCTTTGGACTTACCCTTTTTAAAATAGTAAAGCTGAAAGAAGAATGTAACAAGAACCTAATTAGTATAATATCTTCAAATTTATCTGGTCTTAAGAGCCAGATAAATCCAGATTTAATTATTTAATTAGAAATTTGAAGTTAAGTAAGCCTAGCTTCGTTATTTATTAAAATTTTACATAAAAGGTATAATTACCATGAATACATATCAATATTATAGGCCCTGGTTAGTTTCTGAGAATTAAGTAAAACATATATGATTATCTATTGAAGTCAGACTAATTATGCAACTTACGTGACAAACACCAGATGACAACTTTTGATCGTAACTTTTCACCAAATTAAACCATGTTTTGGAGCACTTCGTTTAACAGGACGATACTAACCGACGCGCCCAATCACGAGTCGATATTCTTTTATCGAATACTTCATGTTTACATTAAAAAAACGGCTGATGAAATTGCGCCAGCTGAATTATCATTTTAGTTGGGGACATTTTAAAAAATAGTGTAATTACGAAAATGTACAATTATTGATGTGAAACATCTAATGCGGAGGGAGGGTAAAATCGGCTGTTAGCGTGGCGACGCTTTTATTTTATCTGTCCCGTTCAAATCTTGCAAATTAAATTTGACAAACTTCCCCATTTCCGATTGAGATGAAATTTTACACGCATGTGTATATCACGTGAAAATGCAATATTATAATGACATGGAGCTGATCTGATGATGGATCTGGAAGGTGGACATAGGAAGTCTATAATGAAACGGCGCAACTCCATCGAGTTTGGGCTCGTATGATTCGTCTTGTCGAGTACTTTGTTTTTAGATGGTATCCAGGGTCTGATGATGGAGTTGGAAGGTGGCCATGCGGAAATCTGTAATGAAACGATGCAACCCTATCGAGTTTATACTCGTTCGATTCGTCTTGAGGAGTAAATTGTCAAGTTATGATCATTTTATTTCTACAAAATAATTTCGATGTTTTCACATCTACTAGACGTCCCACGACGTCTAGTTTTTTTTCATTGAAATCACATAATATTAAGGAAAAAGTATTTGAATATCGATGGAACTCGCTTATATCAGTATATTACCGCAATTATATTACCAAAAAATAATAATGCTATAAAAATTGGGGATTATTTTCATATGTTCTTCAGCGAAAAACACTCTAAAACTACGTTCCGAAGAATCACCCTACTACTCCAGTCCGTGGCTTGATCGTCATCAATACCGCCTTCTCCATCAGTTCAGAAAAAAATAAATCCAAGTTTATACAATTATATTAATTATGAATAATATTAGGAAAATAAGTGGTCGGTATGTATGGTCGGGCAATGTTATTGAGCTTTTTCGTAAAAAGAAAAATTCTCAGTAGCAGCTTGGAGTTTGGAAATGTGCCCGGTAGACGGGAATAGGCTCGCCCCCTATTACGTGGGATTTAAACATAGCTGGCGAATCGTGGGTGTGTAATACACCTCTGCCTACCCCTTAGAGGAATACAGGCGTGATGCTATGTTATATTAAGAAAATTATTTTGATCTGCATTTTAGCATTTGACATGCTAAGCTACTTTAAAGAACAATTTACCTATTTGTGAATGTGGAAAAAGAGAACTTGCGAGCAAGATTCGAACCTGCGTCCGTTCAAATAGCGAAGAGCACATCCCCGGATTGGTTGCGGCCCTTCCAATTCAAATCCCACTCGCAGTTAAGTTCTCTTTTTCCACATTCACAAATAATTTGTATAATAAATATTCACGTACATTTCACACAACGTCCTCTGGTCCCAAACTAAGCTTAACGCTTGTGCTATGGATACCAGATTACGGATATAATACATCATTATATTACTTTTTTTTTGTAAATACATACCATACATATAATAGATAGAAAATACCCAGACGCAGTACAAACATCTGTGTTCATCACTTAAATAATTGTCCTGAGTGGGAATCAAACCCACGACCTCGTGCGCGGAAGTCGGTCACACTACCGACTACGCCACGAGGCCCGTCAAATATTTAATCGCCCGTAATATGAAAGTTATGTACAATAATTTGACATAATAATCACATACCTGATTGGGTTTTGAGCAAATAACTGACATAACTTGGTAGTTGGATCCCTTCAAACTATTTAAAGTGGTATTTGTCATTTTCCAATACCCAGACATTATTGTTTGGTTGTTGTATGGTTGGATTTTTCAGATGAGCAATCCAAGTGGTAGGTACATAATTATAGTTTGGTAGATTGCTAGCGTCAAAATTTTGCAACTTCTTGCGGTCAAAAGCTTCGTTTATATCAGAGACTGTATACTAGTCGATGAACATTATCGAAGTCGAGCGGCATCAACATCAATTACATTACAAACAAAGTGTAAAAAATCCTGCTTGTGACTGTTATTTCTGATTTTACATTTTCACAATTTGTGTTAATGTTTTGTAAGGTTTTAATTTTCCTTTTCTGAAGAACGCAGGATTATAATCACATCATGTATTGGCTTGAAATTCATAAGCTCTGACAAATTAACTCTCCAATTCTGCGTGCATTTTGGTTAGGCCGCAAAATATAAAAAAATTGAGCTTTATGCTTTAACGAATTTGAGGCAAAAAAAAAACATACCATCACGCCTGTATTCCCCGAAGGTGTACTACACACCCACGACTCGCCAGCTATGTTTAAGTCCCACCTAATAGGGGGCGAGCCTATTGACGTCTACCGGGCACGTTTCCAAACTCCGGGCTGTTACTGAGAATTTTTCTTTTTAGATCGAACCCGAGACCTCATGATTAGCAGTCGCATACACCAACGCTACACCACCGAGGCAGTTAGTGAATGAATTGAATTTGAGGTACCATTTTAAACACCTTCACTACCTGTTACCTGCCCATGTAACCACAATCCAAACTCCATACTTGCTGATCGTTCTTACCTGTGTTGGGGACATGCATAGAGGAACTTCCAGCTTTTATAAAATAACGAAGGTATGGCCGTCGTTGGCTCTTGGGATAGGTACATGCGCAGATGAAAGGCAAAGATTGGTAAAAAAACCCCTCTGTATAGTTTGCGCGATGTCTCTACGTTTATACAAGTGCGAGCAAATAAATTGTTTGCATTTATACATCCAGATATTGGTGAAAGAATATGCGATGGCTTATATGGAAACAGGACTATATATAATAATATATATTAAATTTTGTTTGTGATATTATGTACCTGCTTACTAATTTTTCTTTCGCCCGGCTGGCAATCAAATGGATGACCAAAAAGTGAACACCTATTTATGGACACCTGTCCTCCTCCATGCTTAAAATGGCACGGTAACCAGTGGGTCCCGGCTGTCAAATCAAATCAAATGAAGTAATTTATTCTCTCACTTAAAATTATTTGTTTTACATCACAATTATATTCTTTAAATAAGTCAAACTAAAATTTTCATAACAAAACATAAACAATTATAAGGCAATAATATGTATTAACAATTGAGCTATTTTATGTTATGTAGGCTGTAACAAATTCTGAATAACAATTAGTAAATATTTATATATATTTTAAGCATTTGACATGCTTAGCACTATACATTAAACACAAAGTGAAAAATTTTCGATTTCACATTTTTCACTTTGTGTTTAACAATTAGTAAGTTTTAAGTGAGACTGGTACCTAAACTAGGCTGTAAGCCTGTATTTCAGGTTACCAGGTCTACACCCTTTTTTTTTTTTTTTTTTTTTTTTTTTTTTTTTTTTTTTTTTGTTTAGGCGGGAAAAAATGTACCTAACCGCACACCCCGTCGTTCGGGGCAACGAACAGGGTAGTGTGGGGCCCTCACCCACTAAAGAAACCCGCCGTGTGCCGTCTCTCCGCCTTTATTGGCGGGCCACTGGAACTATGTTACATTCCTTCGGTGGTCACCAGGTCTCCACCCTAGCGGTTTACAAATATTGGCTTTTAAGTAACACATTCATACTTCTTTTAAGTAGTTTATTTAGTTCAATCAGTGATGTGTAATGCTTACATAATACATTTTATATTAATAAGAATTGATTTGTATTAGCAAGAGTTAAGTGGTATGTGTCTGTGTGTGTGTATTTAAGTGCATGTGCGTTTGTGTTGTATGTGTATGTGTGTGTTTAAGTGTGTGTGTGTGTGAGCAATCGCATGTGTGTGAGTGCTTGTTTCTGTGTGTGGGTGTGAGAGGGAGAGTAAGTGCGGCTCGTCCCTATCATGATGCAAATTTAACAAAAATAAAATAAAAAATTAAATTCGTATTGTGTAAATATCATTACATACTATAATTCAAAGTCCTCTGCCACGTCAAGGTTTTATAGCAAGTTAAGGTTTTATACTATTTAAGTTTGGACCAGGTAAAGGCTGAATTGGTAAAGCATCTGGACGGTATCCAGAAGATGCAGGTTCAAATCCTGCTCCTGACTGTTATTTTCGATTTCACATTTTTCACTTTGTGTTTAATATATAGTGCTAAGCATGTCAAATGCTAAAAATATATATAAAAATATCTAAATATAAATATCTTATTTTTATACCACTGGGGTGACAAACATATTATCTGCCTGATGCTAAGCGATTACCGTAGCCTATAGACGCTAATGTCACCGGAGGCATTACTCGCGCTGTCCGGTGACGGACTAAGAATACAAGTGTCACCACCCCATTATTTCCCACGGGTGTCGTACGAGGCGACTAAGGGTAGTAAGCAATCATCACCCATTGCATTACTGGTGGTAGGGCTGGGTACCAAGTGGGAGTACTCACTTGCTATCGGCCTCGAGCGGGTTGGTACCACCATCTCCTGTGCAAACAGCCATGAAGCACATGGGTGTGCTTTGGTTGTAGCAGAAGATAGCCGTTAATTCTTTCATTTCATAATTATGTGAAATGAAATGGTGCGCAGCGGCTTGACAATACTCTTGGTATAGTTGAGTCCATGAGCGATGGCGGCTCGTCTGCCATCATACGCAATAAAAAAAAAACGTTGTCAGCTCCAGGGAAACGGATAAGAGGTATAGAAGAGATGAGGAGGTGGACAGTAAGGATAAGGAGCGGGTTTGTGCCCCCGTTTATTATTTTTTTGTCTGTTTTCTGTCGGGTGGAGAAAATCCAACAAGTCAAAGCTCAGTCCAGCTGTTTCTGGAGTTATAAATAAATAAATACTCACAGACATTTTCACACAACGTCTTCTGGTCGCAAACTAAGCTCAACACTTGTGTTATGGGTACCAGATTACGGATATAATACATAATATATTACTTTTTTTGTAAATACATACATATAATACATAGAAAACACCCAGACGCAGTACAAATCTGTGTTCATCACACAAATACTTGTCTTGAGTGGGAATCGAACCCACGACTTCGTGCACGGAAGTCGGTTACACTACCGACTACGCCACGAGGACCGTCAATGTTGTAATTAGCCCGACTATGTACCTACATCGCGTCTCCTGTAGAAAAGAACATGTTTTTTCCTGACCTAATAACCTAACCTCAGTTCTCATGACCCTCATAATTAATTATTGTATTTAAGGTTATAAATTTTATTTTACTTTTTGTTAAGTTGATATTGTGTACCTAATTTTTACAAATAGACACTGCTTCGATGTTTTCATTGCAAGTATTATTGTAGTAGGCGTTCTCCGTATAAGTTAGTATATTTTCTTTTTATACGCATTACTCTTTGGTATCTATATATTATTAAATAAGTGTGTTTATGAGGAGTCTTCTAAAATAGCCCGTTCTAATGGAGACTGGCGCATTTCTTAGGAGCATTTAGATAATGTTAATGTTTCCTGATAGCATTGTGAATTAGAAAACCACGTATGGTTGTCACTTTTACCAAAAACTTGTCTGAAAGTAGATATAAAACATTAACTTATTCAAATTCAAATTCAAATTCAAAAATATCTTTATTTCGTAGGCCTATGAAGTAGCACTTAAAATCGTCAATAATACACTAATAATTAAAATAATTAACACGAGCGCCTGAGGCGAGTGCAACCGCAATAACAAAGTGGCGATTGCAATCGCCACAAGCGGCCGGATTCCGTAGTAAAGCCTTTCATGAGAAGAACCCGGCAAGAAACTCATGGGCCACTTTTTTAAATTGCAAATTTATTACAATTTAATATAATCTTTATAACATTACATTATTTCTTATAAAACAATTTTGAAAATTAATGAATGAGGAGCAGCTCAAGCCCATTTAGTTTTATCCTCAAGATAATCCGAAACAGTGTAATAACCTTGATTACAAAGTCTAATTTTTATGGCTTTCTTAAACTTATTTAGTGGCATGTTTCGGACATTTTCAGGAATTTTATTGTAGAAGCATATACATTGCTCCATGAAAGATCTACTGATTCTGTGGAGACGAGTACTGTGAGCAACAAGATTGCCTTTGTTCCTTATATTAATGTGATGAACGTCGCTATACTTATCAAAGCTTCTGATGTTTTCTTGACATACAACAGATTTTCATATATAAATTGAGACACGACAGTTAGAATATTTATTTCTTTAAATTTCTGTCTAAGGGAAACTCTCGGGCCCAGATTATAGATTGCACGAACGGCCCTTTTCTGAAGTAGTAGTATGACATTGACATAAGGTTATGTTAAATATAGAAACTTCTTAAATATTTTAATTATGAAGTTATTTCACTCGTATGAATTGAATATCATACAAGACGTGTTATCAGTAACGGGTTCCTGTCTATCCTATCTGTAAACATTATAACATTAGAAGTCCAGAAACTTCCAAGCCCGAGTCAGAGGTTCAACATAATTTAAGTAAATATGCAACTGTGTTTCAATTTGTAAGTGATGAATTGAATGTGCCCTCTACCTATTTTTCTGTATAAACAATCACTAAGAATATCAAAGTCCAATGGTAGTTCGCCAGTCAACTTTTATGCAAGGTACACAAGTTTAAAATACAAAGCCAAGATTAAATATAATGTATATAGCACAGAGAAAAATTTACTAAGCGCCAGGTTAGGTAATGTAACATGCTTCCAGTGGCCCGCGAGTACAGGCGGATAGACGGCACACGGCGGGTTTATTTAGTAGGTGAAGGTTCCACACTACCTCGTTCGTTGCCCCGAATGACGTGGTGTGCGGTTGGGTACATTTTTTCCCGCCGAACCAAAAAAAAGGCAATGTAGGTAACGTCAAGGTTACAAGTCTAAAAAATAAAATGATGAAAAAGTGTTAAGTGATAGTTTGTTGACATCCTAAAAAAACAATAGTTTAAGTTTTAGTAGGTATTGAGTTAAATAATGATCGTTTACAATAACCTGTAAATTGGAAAAAGAAATCTATAAAATACCTCATTGCCTTGGTAAATATCTACCTTATACCTTGCGATGTAAATAATTCAGGAACCAATCTTTTAAAGGTACAGAGTAGGATGATGAAAGTAAAACGGTATGTATCGATGATTTGCAAGTATCGATTTTCATAATGTAATCGCAATATCGGAAATTATTTTTCTCCACTCAGACAAGTTTTTTATAGAATCTTATTTGAAACGTTCTATTTTAACTGTTCCACCAGTCACACATCATCACGGAGTGACTGCCTATATGACCAGCAAGATCTAATTAAGGGGGCAACTGGCGACCTTAGAACAATGCCGGAGCTAGATTTTTTATTCAGTACCAGTAACGACTGCCAGGTCATTCCATTTACATACTACAGTATTTTACTTTGATATTTCTATTCTGGTTAGCATAAGTACATTGTTACATATACCAGTTTAAAACTAAACTTAAACCATAAACTGTGCAATAACATTAAACTTCACAAACGACTATAAACAATTTGCTTCGAGAAATAAACAATCGTAATATGAGTGCGCTAGGCTCTATTGCTTATTGTAACTTAAGGAGCAGGTATTTGGCGTAAGGACTGAGACCGACATAACTTTCGAACGACGCTAGAACTTAAGAACTAGGTAATTTACTTATGTTGGATAAAGAAAAAAGTTTTTGAATATCGGTAGATTTCGAGGTAACAAATTTATCTAATTTTATTATAAATTAATATTGTTTTCAGTTATTTTTCAATATAGATAAAGTTTGCCGTGTAGGGCCGGCTTTAGAATTGTCCCACCTCTCTCCACCCATGCGAGTCGTATCTAAGAGCCGACTGAGGGAATACTGGAGGCAATCTCTCGAGTATTAACAACATCCACTGCGATCGCCAACCCGCCTGCCAAGCGTGGCGATTACGGCACTATCCCTCATATGAGCGCGAAACACACGTTGTGGCGTTGTCTTGGGGAGGCCTATGTCCAGCAGTGGACCTCGAAAGGCTGATGGATGGATGGATGGATGGATAGATAAAGTAGCTTTTACACTTATCTAGCAATTTTTATAACTCTAGTGCTTTACGCGGCGCACGTCAGTGAAACTTCCAGCCGGTATATTTTTTTCTACATTTACAATAATCATCTTTACACATCAACCAATTTACGAAAAATCTTAATTAATTATGGAACTTAGGCCTTTCTCATGAAACATTCTATTCATCGATAAAAACTGCTCAGGACCCGTTTGGTAATTTTGAGTAACTATATTGCATTCAGAAAGACGCGGCAGAGGACTTTATTTTATAATCTATACTATTATAAAACTGTAACAGAGCTGTGTCTGTACATTCAAGATATTTGAGGAAAAATGGCTGTAATAGGCTATATAGGCGTGTCTAAACCCAAAACAAATCTTTTTAGAATTTTTGTCTGTTTGTTTGTTCACGCATCACGCAGAAACTACTAGACGGATTTTGATGTAACTTTTTTTATTTGAAAGGCCTTGATTAGTCTTAAAAACTGGTATACATTTTATCCCGCTATTATATCGGGAACCTGAGATATAACCGAAAAACTAGAAAATTATTTAAACTAGATTTTTTTAGAATATATTAAAAAAAAAACTACTAGACGGATTTTGATGAAACTTTTTTATTTGAAAGACATTGATCAGAATTAAAAACTGGTATACATTTTATCCCGCTACTGTATCAGTAACTTGAGATATAACCGAAAAACTAGCTTTTGGCTGCGGCGAAGCCGCGGCGCAAAGGCTAGTTTATCTATAAAAATTACACTATGCCCGCTGCTACGCCGCTTTCAAAAGCTAGTGTTTTATCTAAGGTTCCCGATATAGTAGACGATGAATACTTAATAGCTTTTAATTCTAATCAAGAGCTATAAAAAAACGTGCATGTATGCTGTGCGTGACAATCATCCAACAAACAGACAAAAATCTAAAACAACTTGTTGTGGGTAATACATGACATTCATTTATTTTCCAAATATGTTAAAGTTACAGACGTAACTCGGTCACAGCTTTATAATAGGTAGCATAATAGGTTTCCCGTCTCAGTGTTTATCCACCATGAACTCTAAAACTACTTATCCGATCTTAAAGTTTTTTACTTCCAACTTTAAAGTTAGGATAGTTGCTATACCGATTATTTTCTTTTTTATTGCATAAATTCCAGTGCCACAGCAATGTGTTGCCAGATCTGCTAGTTATTATGTGTATGTACAGAAATCCTAAAATATACATACGTATCTAGTAATGAACACATCGTTTTCTTGTGTAATTGCTTTAGGTTCCTACTGCAGTAATTGGACCCACCAATAACTTCAGTAGGAACCTAACTTATCAAGGTTGAACAAGAATAATTAAAAAAAACCCATATGTGTGCAATTCACACACGGCAGAAGTGATACATCTGAAAAGTAAAACAAAAAAAAAAACAGGTATACAGTCAATCTGGGTAACTTTGATTAATTCGGGTAACATTGACAGTGTGACTGTGAGAATATTTTAATGCTTTTTCCCTATGAAATCAATATGTTTTGTTAATGCTTGCTTTACATTTTATTTTTTAAAGAAGCTTCCTAAACATACCTAAAAATAAAAGCGAAGTTGTCAAACAGAGTTAATGTCAAACCTGTTTCCGAAATTAGCGAGTGAATTTGAGTGTATGGAACAGTGAATAACTTTTTTGATATTTTGTGACTGTATGGTCCATACACTTACTACATATATGAAAATTTACTCTATATGTAGTAGGGCGAATACTTAGACGAAGAATAATATATGAGTAGACTCGCTACTATTTTAACATTAAGGATGAAGAAAAGGATGCACATACTAGGTTTTAACAAGAGTGAGAGAGACACAGGTATAAGTATATTTATCCTTTTCGCGTATGTGTCAGTTGTATTTGGACCCAATGAACTGGGTCCAAACAATAAGGTGGCCAACCGTTCCCATCATCAGTATGTAAGCTTGTTTTTGTATTGACGTAAAAAAAACCTTTATTAATCACGTTATATACGCTAATATTACATGTTCTAATACATTTTAAGCAAAATATAAGCATAACTGCAATTTCTTTTGTCCTGTCATTCTTTTATCCGGCTAAAACAGGTAGTATATTTTTAGTCAACAAAGTTATAATCATAGTTATCTTTTAAAATTATTCCTGTTATCTATTGCTATCTCGAGACTGCATACGCTGATAGCTTGTCTATAATATCCTTCGTCTAAGGGCGAATAGATACTTCAAACCAAAGTGTTTACATAATTTTTGTTTGTTTTAATTATTTTAGTTTGTCTTCATTTTAATATGCTTAATGGTTTGTTCATTATAGGATTTAAATGAGGTTTTGATGCGAATTAAAAAAATATATACTTGTAACTGCAAAATTTTTATTAATGGACCCTTTTTTCAAATATATATATGATACTACTACAAATTTATGTATGTATCGCCACCGCCACAACCCTAATTTGAGAATAATATAAACCAGTGTTACCCAAAGTAATTTAATAATCAAATATTACCTTATTTATGTGACGGATTTAAAGTGTGACAAAGTTACACTTTTGTGGGTGGTAACTTTGACACACTACAAAAATAGATTTTTCTCTATAATTAATGGATATTATAGTTTTTCACTATTGTCTATGGATAAAAATTATTCTGAGAACACTAACAAAGTTTAATATTGTCATTTAAATGTTAAAACATTTAAAATACCGTGAAAAATATCGCATAGTTACCCAGAATGACTGTACTATGGGCATGCGTTCGAGTGCCACGCATTCACCCTCGCTCTGTCTCTTTCTATTCCCCCTCCCTAGCAGCGTTTAACGTTTAACGCAACAGTGCTTTCATACTCCCTCCATGGTAGCGTTAAACATTTAACGCAACCTTGTTGGTCGCATTAGAAGTTTCACTTCAAAAATATTAAAGGAACTTTTTATAGCGTTTTCACACTTAAATAAATCGCCATCAGTCTAAACAACTTACATAAATAACATAGGTGACTGTTGCTAAGGTAAAAATAACATACCGATTTTATTTATGCTATGATTACGAGTATGTGGCTGTAACTTGAGCAAGGTGTAAAGTGGCCTTTCAATTCAAAGCGTGGGAAATCCAGGTTTGTTATTCTTCGTCTGAGTGACCTGTAGCTTAGGGCACTAAGTCGCGATCACGTAAGCTCCAGATCTTGGACAGTTTTTAGAAATGGAGATTACAGAGGATAAGTTGCCACGGATTCGGACTAAATGCGAATGACGAGGGATTCATTTAAATTGTATATGTCTGTATATTTAAGAAATAATGACTGTATTTTGGGCGTCTTTTGAAAACAACAAAATTATTTTTAAGAATATTATACGTTTTTTGTTCGCGCACCAAAAACTACTAAACGCATTTTGATGCAACTTTTGTTTGATAGCTCTTGATTAGACTTGAAAACTGGTAGGTGCACATTTTATCCAGCTAGGTAGGCTATTAGAGTCAGGAGGATCGGGGCGCTGGGGCTTAGGGTAGCCCTGGATAAGTCGGAGGCCCTACTTTTCCATGGGCCCCGACGTCGACCACCTGCTGGCGCCTCGATCACAGTGGACGGGGTCCAAATTGAGGTTCGGGCCCAGATCAAGTATCTGGGCTTGGTGCTGGACGGGCGGTGGCGCTTTCGCGAGCACTTCCGCCAACTGTCCCCGAAGCTCGTCGGCGCGGCGTCCGCCCTTGCACGGCTCATGCCGAATATGGGCGGACCCAACAATGCGTGCCGACGGCTTTACACGGGGGCGGTCCGGTCGATGGCGCTGTACGGCGCACCCGTGTGGGCGGAGTCCCTGGACGCACTGAACAGGGCTCTTCTGTGGAGACCACAGAGGGTTGTCGCGTCCAGGGTCATTCGCGGATACCGCACGGTGTCGACGGAGGCGGCCTGTGCATTGGCCGGAATCCCCCCATGGGACTTGGAGGCGGAGGGGCTCGCAGAGGTGTATCGGCGGGCGTCGCAAGAGGGGGCGGGGCGCAGGCGTCCCCAACTCCGTGAGGTGGCGAGGTGGCAGGGCGACGCCCGACGAGCTGCCATGGCCAACTGGAGGGCGCGGCTGGAGGCGCCCCGGGCCGGTCTTCGGACCGTGGGGGCGCTCCAGCCGGTGCTGGAGGAGTGGGCAGGGCGACGGCACGGAGTCCTTACCTTCCGACTGGTGCAGGTGCTGTCGGGGCACGGTTGCTTCGGCAGATATCTGCACATTGTCGCAAGGAGGGAAGCGACTCCGGGCTGTTGCTATTGCGGCTGCGACGAGGACACGGCGCAGCACACGCTCGAGCCGTGCCCGGCTTGGGCCGAGCAGCGCCGTGAACTCGTCGCGGCAATAGGGGGGGACCTCTCGCTGCCGAGCGTCGTCAGAGCGATGCTTGGCAGCGACAGGAATTGGGCCGCGGTCGCTGCCTTCTGCGAGGAGGTCATCTCGCGGAGGAAGCGGCGGAGAGGGCCAGGGAGGCTGATCCTTCCGCAGACCCGAACCGCCGCCAGCGACTGGGGCGGCGCAGGCGTGAATATTTGCGCCTAATGCCGCCCTAGCTGGGGCTGCGGGTGGATGGACCGGCGAACGTCCGCCACCCGCAAGGCCTCCCGTGAAGGTGTGACGCTCCGTGTGTGGATGCGTTGCTCAGATGAGGGTACCCAAAAGGGTAAGCCGCTGGCGGACCACCGAAGGAATGCATTATAGTTCCAGTGGCCTGTCAATAAAGGCGGAGAGACGGCACACGGCGGGTTTCTTTAGTGGGTGAGGGCCCCACACTACCCTGTTCGTTGCCCCGAGCGACAGGGCGTGCGGTTAGGAACATTTTTTAACGCCTAAAAAAAAAAAAAATTGAGAAATAACATAAAAACTAGCTTTTGTCTAAGGCGGACCCGCGGGCAAAGGCATAGGCCGAAATTCGACCCAATTAGGGTCGAATTTCGGAGCTAAAGAAGTATTCAGCAGATAGCTGGTGTATCCACTGCTTAACGTGCCTTCCGAGGAATAGGTGTAATTTTTTTGGTCACCCATCTTTGGTCAGTGGTGGCGAAAGTTACTTAACCTTGCCAATCGTTTGAACTGCAAGTGCACAATTAGGCTACGACTACTTCAACAGTCTAGTCTATAAATGTCTAATATTAAAACCTATACGTTTTGTAACTGGCTACCACTTTTGTTGACTGCCTCTGTGCTGCAGCGGTAGTGTGAGCGACTGCTGATTATGAGGTCTCGGGTTCGATCCCCGGGTCCAGCAGTGTTATTGAGCTTTTTCCTAAAAGAAAAATTCGTAACAGACCGGAGTTTGGAAATGTGCTCGGTAGAAGGTAATAGGCTCGCCCTCTATTACGTGGGACTTAAACATAGCTGGCCAACCGTGGGTGTGTAATACACCTCTGCCTGGCCCTTCGGGGAATACAGGCGTGATGCTATGTAACGATTTGTAATCAAGGCCTTATAGTTTATTCAATACCACTTATGTGGTATGGGTGAATAGCAAAGGAAGCCTACTCAAGCATCAATCGAACCGACGCAACATGAAACTAGGCACCACTCTGACATCCGATACATGACTTTCACGACAGTTCATCGTCACAGCTGGTTTGAAGCAGATTTTGAGTTTGTAGCGAGATAACAGGATTTTTTATAGTACCTGCGTTTTTAGCTTTTTGAGGCGGAAAAATATGTACCTAAATGCACACCCCGTGGTTCGGGGCAACGACCAGGTAGTGTTATACTACGTACGTACAAGCATACATATACATATAGACGCTAGCAACACCAGAGGCATCACTCGTGCGTCTCCATCTCCAAGGAAATTGATAGGAAGGATAATAAGGATCCTCTCCGCGAGGATAAGCAAGGGACACCATCAATAGCATTCCCCTTCCGGTGTAATATTATGAGTAGCTGACTATGTGGAGCTGTTTTCTGTTTGGGACTAAAATGATATAGGTACTATTATGTATTTAACTAGTTACCTGCTCAATTTACAAAGAACAATAATTTTTTTCCATCTATTGTTGTCCCACTATTAATAATTAATAAATAAATATTCACGGACATTTTCACACAACGTCCCCTAGTCCCAAACTAAGCATAATGCTTATGCTATGGGTACCAGATTACGGATATAATACATAATATATATTACTTTTTTTTTGTAAATACATGCATATATTAGATAGAAAACACCCAGACGCTGTACAAATATCTGTGTTCATCACACAGATAATTGTCCTGAGTGGGAATCGAACCCACGACCTCGTGCACGGAAGTCGGTTACACTACCGACTACGTCACGAGGCCCGTGCTATTGGGCACTGATCTCTTCTCACGGTGAGAGGGTTTAGGCCATAGTCCACTACACTGGCCAAAAGTGGGTCACAAGCCATCGGGTAATCTCTCAGGCATGCAGATTTCCTCACGATGTTTTCCTACAAAGCTGTGATAAATTATAAACAAATACACACATAATTTCGAATAACCTCGAAAATTCAGAGGTGTGTGCTGTACGAGATCGAATTCGATACCACTGTCTCTAAGAACAAATTTACTATAGACAAAATCTTAATTTTTTTGAAAAATTAGCACTCTAGTACATTATTTTGATGGTTTAGCTCGCGTATGAATTAAATACTTACCTATTCAAATATGTTTAAACAAACCGTGCAAACTTTGCGCGCAGTGTTACCGTGGGAAAATCAAGCGTATAAATAATTTCGTTGTTAATAAGGATATATTGTGAACTAATTAAGACGACAGTAACATTTATGTCGCAATTATTATATCATACTCTTAGTGTATTGGAAGGATATCAATACTAATACATATTGTAAAACTGAACAATCTGTTTGATTAAGCGTAAATCTCTTGTAGTACTGCTCAGATTAAAAAAACTTCTTCATCTTTTAGTCTATTTATACAAAAATAAATAGCTTAGGAAGACGTAACGGAAGATGTTTGGCGATTTCCAGTTTCCACTCAATGAGCGTTATGGGCGCGCAACACGGAATATCTACTGGACAGATTTCAAAGTGATGATGATAAGTAAGACACAACGTCTTTATAAGCACAAAGTTTTCAGTGATGTGTGTTTTCTGTTAATATAACTAGCAAAAAGCTGAGCTTTGTGAGGGCTCGCGAAGTTTTCTACTTAATTTATAATTTCCGACAGATGGCGAATACAATAAAATTCTAATTAATAAAAAAAAATATATTTTTTATATGCATAAAATAATATTTTTATGACAGGTAACACATCTACAAATAAATTGAAATTACTATGTCAAAACCCAAATCTGAAAGTGTGATAGTTTCTCAGTAAAGTGTACCACAAAAGGGTATAGATTGTGGAATAGTGATAAGGCTTGCTTCGCTCGCCCTAATGAGCTATGCAGAAAAACGAGGGTATCCACTAGTAGTAAATATATTATTCATTAATTACAATGGTAAATAAAATATTATTACCTCCAGATGTTATAAGTAAACAAAAATATAGGCTAATGAAATTACTATAGGAGCCTTTCAGACACAATTTGGACACGTCAAATACCTATCCCTTCCCTAAACATTAAGCGGTCCATAAGGATTCAAAAACTCATCACTATTCGTTATTTGGCCGTGTGGGGCCGGCTTTAGAATTGTCCCACCTCTCTCTAACCACGGGAGTCGTAAGAGCCGACTGAGGGAATACCAAGGGAGTGGGCAGCAGCACTCCCTCGAGTATTAACAACATCCACTGCGATCGCCAACCCGCCTGCCAAGCGTGGCGATTACGGCATTATCCCCCATGACGGGACCGCTCGTTGTGGCGTTCTCTTGGGGAGGCCTATGTCCAGCAGTGGACGTCGATAGGCTGATGGATGGATGATTCGTTATTTAAGAAAGCGTTGGTAGTGCCAACTCTCGACCTGCACGGAACAATCCTTAAAATATGTTTCCAAATTTCGACGCAGAAGCCTCACCTTATATAATATATATTACTTACAGGAAAATATACAGGCAATATCCAAGCGAAGCAGTAAAATAAGCTAGTACCATATAAACAGTAATGAATGTGTACAAGGAACTGCACACGGCTGAGCAATTCACTAAGCCGCACTTTACAAGGCGCTAAGTGCATTCACCTGAAATAAACGACATCTGACGGACAAGTAATGTATCGCTACCATTTTTTTGAATAGAAACTGTTACGTCAGATGCTAATACTAATATTGTCATGAGAGAATTTTATTTATAAATCTGTATTTCGAAGAGGCTTCAGTCTGGTGCGGAACTGCAGAATTGAACACAATGTTCGCGTAACAAAGGTGCGTTATCTAATTATATTGCCGGGACTTACGATCTGTTTGGTTTGGGATTAGAGTGACTGCCTATCTAAACTCCATGATCCAACGAGGGAGACTACTGGCTTATTTCTAAATTAAAAATATAAATTAAACAGAAGATGCAGGTTCAAATCCTGCTCCTGACTGTTATTTTCGATTTCACATTTTTCACTTTGTGTTTAATGTATAGTGCTAAGCATGTCAAATGCTAAAAATATATATCAAATATCTAAATAAAAATATAAAGATAAAAGATTATATCTATGGTCTATAAACCTCCTATAAAATTATAAAGATATATACCGACCAATATACACTCTCATCTAGAACGTATAGGTTATCAAACAGCTGACTCAGATCTTTATTCAAGACTCTGACAATCTGTAAGTAATAAAGTCTAAAATAATAGCTTTTCATAGTTTACGCTAATTAAACTTTAGAGATAGGTATTTTAAGTTAATGTACTCAAGAGTTGCATGACTTAATATATATATCCTAAGTATTTTCATCATTAACCGCACATAACACCTTTTGTTAGCGGCAACGAGTAGGGTGGTGTGGAGCCCGTCTTTCCGTCTGTATTAGCGGATCACTGAAACTGTATGACATTACTTTGGTATTTATAATTTACTTACCTATTATTACTTTTAACACGCAATATAAACATGTTTCTAAGGCTAGGAAGTCGATTAGCCCAATAGTTTAGCATTATCAAATATAGATCAGTAATTATTTATTGTTTCATATCACAACTACTTAGATTACGACTATAATTATTACAATTCGAGTCATTAGATTAAGATGTCGATTCATGATTGCTAAATACTGTTTCATTTATTATTGATTTATTCGGTTATTTGTATGAATGTCTTGGTAATATGAGAGAATGGGGTTGCATAATATGAGGCAAATACCTACTTATTATAAATGTTTAACTTTAATTAACCGTATTGCTATTATTGATGTGGAAACATCTAATGCGGAGGAAGGGTAAAACCAGCTGTTGGTTTATTTAATTGTTTTTAAAGCCATCTGTTGACAAAAGCATCTAACTAGGATGTATAATGTCAATCAATAAATCAATAACAGATTTAATTCGTCTATGGATAACGAGAGGACCAAGAATTGAAGGAAGACTAACAATGTTTTTACATCTGCGAGACGTCCGTGATGACTTATTTTTTTTGATTTGACTATTCTGGTGGGGTGCTGTGCGACCTATAGCCAAACGATCCCTGCTGCTTTGACCAGCGGAAGTCCATCACGGGAGGTCATCTTACGCTGCGTCACCTGATACGTGGTCGCGACTTGAGAACCGTTCTTTCTCGACGGTAGTTAAACAGTTCGTTGAGCAATGTGGCCTGTGTATTGCCACACCAGCTTGGTGGCTTTGCGGCCTAAGTTGGTTACTTCTGTTTTCGTACGGATCTTCATATACCTAACAGATTTAACTAGTAGATATCTGTGGGCCTAACCAAGTTGCATTCTATGATCTTTAACGCTATAGAAAACTATTAAAATGTATGGAAATTTGAAATCGCTAACGTTAAGTCACGCGTGACTTAGCGTTATAGATATCGTTAAAAATAGCAAATTCCAGCCCACTGATATCCCAAGCATAATCTCCTCCATAACTCGATGCATGGCTTTATACTCGTATTTTAATATGAGGTCGACATTTAAGTAGGCACCACTGGAACTGTGTAGTGGTCCGCCGACAGCTTACCCTTTCGGGTACCCTCTACTATCGCATACGGAGCGTTGCACCTTCGCGGAGAAAGAGGAACGTTACTTACCTACGTTATTTATTATCGATACCTATTGATGTCAGACTCGGTTCAATTAGATATAAATTCAATTTCAATTCAATTAAATTCTTTATTTGCGAAATAATATGGGTTTACATTACATAAGGTTTTTGAAAATATCACCATATTCAGCTTTCAGCATGCAAAATTTCATATATTGTAATTATTAATAATTAAGTTACAATTAAAATTAATTGTACGGTTTTAATTGTAATTTAGAAAAGGTAATTAAATGATAATATCAGTATCAAAATCCTTTGTGTGATTTAGAAGAAAGAAACATAGAAATATACATTGATAATTATCCTTTCTAGCGCTGATTAGATACTACAGCTAATGATGAATAATTTTGCGTAATAAGATTTGCGGTCTATTTATCGCCATACACAAACTTTATGCTTAATCGGTGTTAATTAGCGATTGAGACTACGCTGAGTGACATAATTCTTATCTCTGTAATACAATAATATGTGGTAGGTAATTAGAGACTTGCGGTAATGCAAAACTTTCGCTAAGGCGGTTTAGATCTGAGAGATTTTTTATGTAAGACCAAGCCTATGATATTAAAAGTTTAAAATAAATTTGGCTTACAAAGAAATTTGCTAAGATATCATACCTATAGACGTATTGTAGTTAAAGTAGCTTTGTTGTAATGGTAGCTCATAGTAAATATTGTAGGCTAGCAAACGCCCACCTGACTACTGATGCCGCCCTAGCTGAGGCTGCGGGTGGATGGATCGGGAAGGTTCGCCACCCGCAAGGCCTCCCGCGAAGGTGCGACGCTCCGTGTGCGGAAGCGTCGCTCAGTAGAGGGTACTTGAATGGGTAAGCCATCAGCGGACCATTGAAGTAATATCCACAGTTTCAGTGGTCCATTAATACAGGCGGAGAGATGGCACACGGCGGGTTTAGGCGGAGTGAGGGTCCCACAGTGCTCTGTTTTTTGCTCCGATAAACAGGGTGTGTGGTTATCTACATTTTTTCCCGCCTTAATAAAAAAGAAAGTATAAAAGTGTGTAATAAGTGTATTCCCCGAGGGGGTAGGCAGAGTTGTATTACACACCCACGACTCGCCAGCTATGTTTAAGTCCCACGTAATAGGGGGCGAGCCTATTGACGTCTACCGGGCACATTTCCAAACTCCGGGCTGCTACTGAGAATTTTTCTTTTTAGGAAAAAGCTCAATAAAATTGCCCGACCCGGGGATCGAACCCGAGACCTTATGATTAGCAGTCGCATACACTACCGCTACACCACCGAGGCAGTTTTTTTTTTATATTGCATAAAATATATTATGTAGTACTGTAGTGTGTGTTAGCTTTCACATAAATATAATATCAATGAAAAAAATATTCCTTTCTCTCTAAAACTGACCTTAAATTATAATCCAGTGGATCGGCATTAGATGACTGTCAGTCTTTAGCTCTGAATCAGAGCCTCTGATGAAGACAGAAATGTTCGTTTCTAACCACGCTTGTGTGGATCAAGCTTTATGACCCAGTGCTGAGTCTAGTTGAAAGTACCATTATTGGTTTTGGAGCAAGGTATTGTTAAGAAGCTTAACCACCTGTTCACCTATTCAAATTCAGAATCCTAAGTCATCTTTTAAAATAAGCGACATGGTTCCAAGTGCTATATTCATTTCCCGAGATAAAATGTTGTATTTTCGGACATAATTTCTTCGAAATCTTTTAGTACGAATACTACTTGGACGGCCAGATCTTTATCTATCATAAAAAGAGGATATTTCATTGTACCTATTAATAACCCAGTACACAAATATTCGACTAACACCAAGCGGATATGAGAGTTCCAAAAATTGCATTTGGCTCCATACACGAAGTAGTTGTGTAAAGTTATGACGACAATTCGGTTCTCTTTATAACCCCACTTCATTTTAATATCATAAGATATTTAACCCAGATTGGCGCGACAATGAGAAAATACAATGAAAGAATTTAAGAATGACAGGTTCCAAATTCAAATGTAATATTATTGTTTTTTTTATTCTAACAGTATCTATGGCCAGACTATATATTTAGCTTTAAGCCAAGCTCTATCTGGCCAACATTAAAATCCGTTCAGTAACAAACAGACCTAACAAACAGATAAAAAGATAAAAAATAAGACAAGATTGAAATAATGAGATGGTTCTTTTGTATGCTAGCGTTGATTTGAATTTTTCTAACCTACGAAATGATCTTCTGAGTTTACGTCCTTAACAAATACTCTTCCAGAATTAAATTAGATGATCCGTCAACTTACAGCACACATATTACATCACTCAATAGTTATACTTATATCAACCATTCCAATTGCAATTAACAAACCAATTACTGAACTTCCGTTCAACAATTGTTTTAGACGCAACTGGTTTTTATTGACAGATTAAATTAGAGTATTGATGTATTAAAACCAATAATAATTGCTAAATTGATGTCGAAAATTGATAGGAACACCTGCTTTCTCTAATTAAAGATCGATTTCTTAACATATAGGCCGTGAGATTACGGACTAATTTTAATAACTGATATTAATGCGTCACTTCACTCCGATTGTTGATAAAGTGACAGATTTAACACGACTTATAAGTCATCCATTTTGTCATACCTATACCTATAATATATATCGGGCACAACTTATGGAGGGTAGAGGTAAGGAGGACCGACTCATATGGGGGCCAAATTGAAAAAAGTGTCCAGCTGAAAGCATCAAGTACTAACAGTTGAAAAAGTGTCCAGAATGGCGCTTGTGTAGATTTAGGTTCGATACGAACTTAGCGGTTGTAGACAAAGTGAAGTGTGCTGAGTAGAAATATTAAGTATCTCGGGCAACTACAGTAGTTAATGAAACCGCCGTAAATAAAACGTAAACCACTCACATAATCTAAAAGAATTTAGTAAATATAACCTAAAATTTTTGTATACTAACTCTACAATAGCGCCACCTATATTCGCCCCTGTTTTACGGACACTTTTTCACACACAGAGTCGGTCCTCCTTACCTCTATCCTCCATAGCACAACTATACTTTAATCTGTGTATTTTTTTCCCTCGTAGCACTGACAGTAGGATGTTTTTTTGGTATATAGGCGTCAAGTTCATAATCAAATGTCCCAAATATTAAATTATAAGTTTTGGCGGAGGTCAGAATATAAATAGCCTTCTCGTAGAATGTAGAGTGCAGTCACTCATTTCAATTCAGCAATTCCACTTTCATGGATGTTACATTAATATCCAGGAATATAGATAATTTAATCTGCCTCTAGTGTTACACATATTGGATGCAGCTTTCTAGTGAAAACAGATCGTTTGTGGTAGGTTGTGCAACGCACCGGAAGACTCTTATACAGCCAGCAGAAACGTTCCATGTTTGAATGTGTTTTTCTTTCTTTTTTCTGCAATAAATGTGAAATGCGGTCCGATATCAATCTGCAACTTTTTTATCGTTCCGATTTCCAATCACTTGAATGTGTATTGTTTTTGTTGTATATTATTGAGTATGTGTGAATTGATTGTTTAACAATTTTTTGCCGAATTCTTGTTTTCATGAGTTTTCTGGGCTATATCAATTACCTATGGACTACATGTCAACTCCAATATGGAGGCACTCTCTAGCACCGGTTTCTAAGAGCAGAAGATAAGTCGATGAATGTTTTATTTTATTGGCACATACATATTTTTAGTTTTTCGAAAATAATATAGGATATTATGTTTAAGAAGATAACTTTAAGAGTGCTTCTTAATAATACTGTTCAATTTTGATCTGTATATTTTTAGCAATTGATATGCTCAGCTACTTTAAAGTACAAATTATTTGTGAATGAGGAAAAATAGTAGAGAGTATGGCCGAAAGGTCAGTGCGGTAGCTCAGTGCTCGCACTAAAGTTCTCTTTTTGCTCATTCACAAATAATTTTTACTTTAAAATACAGATCAAGTTCTGCATCATTATCCTGAATATCTTAAAGTTTAGTAACGGTTATTTGGTTCAGCTACTGTTACTGACGGTACTTCTCACTAGCGTACACAACAATTGTTATATTTTGATGACAAATATTATTTACGATGAAACATCACGCCCCAAGCATTACCTAACTGTGATGGTGAGATATTACTATCATTGTTACATACGCACAGCGTGTAATTAAAACTTTGATGTATTTAAAGAGTCCCATAGAAAATACGACTAAAACACTAAATTATAGACACCATAAAATAATATTTGGGTTTTACATGTTTAGTACTTGGCAGTAATGTAGGTTACGTATTTTATCTTACTAGTCGACCGGATGCGGAATTTCACAGTTCGATATTTATCGAATCCGATTCGATATCTATATAAAAAACGACGCATCCATTAAAGAACCTCTTCTTAGATGATTTTAAATCTTAAATTAAAGAAAAGCGCCATATTTTATTCATTAAAATAAATCATGGAATTTGATAAAGGAATAAGGAAGATCTCAAGACCGACAGAAAAGTAGGCTAGAGCAGGGGTCTCCAAACTTTGAAGCCTTAGGGCCATAATGATTTTTCAGTAAATCATTATGGCCCCATCATAATAGTTCAGTATGTTCCAAGGGCCAAAACACATTTAAACAAACAAATGTCATTAATGTTTTTTTGTTTTACTGTGATTTTAAGTTTTCTCCGTAATAATTTCTGTTATTAAGTTTTACCTTGCAAGGAAATAAAGCCGTGTAATTATCAGTCTTATGTTTTCTTCTTCAACTTATCACAGCAATAGTAAGTAACAACAATAAGACATTGGCTGTCGCGGGCCAGATTGATGGCAGTAGTCTTAAGCTGTCGCGGGCCGGATTTGGCCCACGGGCCGGATTTGGCCCACGGGCCGTAGTTTGGAGACCCCTGGGCTAGAGAAATAATATATGTATAAGACTATATTTTTAATTCTGTTGATACCATTATGCTCCATTATATCTATAATGAGAAAGTTATGGTAAATACCACACAAATATGAATTTGTACTTTCGATATATGCCTCTTACTTTTTTTTTTCGTTTTAATTTTGTTTCTAATCAATATGGCAAAATGTGGTAGTAAAAATGTTAGTGATAAGAACTCAGACAATGTATTAGGAAAACTGTTTTAACTTTTATCGTGTCAAGAAATTAAAAATATATTAAAAACACCTGAGAGCTTCTTTTTTCATTTTGTTTTTAAATTCCCTCCATTTTCGTATAACAATATTCATGTATATTTTGATATTTTTTAAGCATTTGACATGCTCGGCCATGTAAATTAACGCAATGCATTAATGTGACAACGAAAACAACAGTCACGAGCAAGATTTGAACCAGCATCTCCTGGAATACCATTCCAGATGCTTTGCCAGTTCACATCATTGTGTTAATATTAATGTTTGTTACATATAGATGGTTAATGCCGTTTCTACTACTACGAAATCACTTTAAAATAGGATCATAGATATAGATACGTGTAGTAGGTATTAAAAAAAATGTAATGAAGATGCTTAATTTGTAGCAATTTAATGATGAAACTAAAATCAATGTTTTAATCTTTTCATTTACTTATTTCTCAAGTATATTAACGATTATATATTAAAATGATAAAACTTAAAATAATTATAAATATTGTATTGATATAATTACAGTAGATATTAATAAGCTTATAAAGCTCGCGATCCTACGACTAATCGCAGCTGAACAGCAATTTTAATCGACTCATCCGCAAAGGGGCGTATGGCAAGGCGTGGTCTGTAACGACACGCGTAAATCTTACAATGAATAGACAAAGAAAGTGCATGTATTTAGTTATAGCGCTTACAAGACCACTTTATGATTGCAGTCGAGAAGAAACTCTGTTTTGTCGGACTATCAAAGGGCCCTTAACAGCTTGTGAATGAAGCCGTGAAATTTTATTTAGCTATAAATAAATAGGCTTGCTATATTACTAACTAGCTTGTACCCGCGACTTCTTCTACGTGAATTTTAAAAATTGGTTTATAGCGTAGTTTGGGCATACCACACAGTAACTCCTTAATGAACAATATTATTTTTACACAGGTTATAATTTATTTGTATGCCAAATTTCCTGAAAATCCGTTTAGTTGTTAGTTTAATTCTTATCACCATTTAAGTGCTACATTTCCCTACAGGATGCAGGTGTATAAAAGCTAGATTTATACGTGTAGTCTACTTAACATTGGCCGGTGATCATGAATGCTGTAAAGTATTCGAACTGTCGAGACATTAGAAAATCAAGTAAACACGATAGATTCGTTAAGAGGCTATTATTTCCTAATGTAGATATATTTATGCGTAAATATTACATAGTTGTATGTGTTTCTTTCCCCATAGTGAAGGAAGCTCTTTGTCCCGTAAACTACTATGGGACAAGAGCCTTTGCCTGCGGCTCCGATACAGCCAAAAGCTAGCTTTTGTGCCACAAAAAAAACATCAAAATCAGTTCAGTAGTTTTTGAGTTATGCGCGAACAAACAAACAGACAAACCTCTAAAAAAATTGTTTTGTGTTTGAACACGCCTATATAGGCTATTACAGTATTTTTTCTCAAATATTTTAAATGTACAGACATAGCTATGGGACAGCTTTATAATAGTAGTATAGATGAGTACTTAATATGTATGTAATCTACAACAATATTTCTAGGGTCAACAATTTAATGTAGATAATTTGTTGAGAGGAGTAAGGAAACAGTTTAAATAAGTTCGTGAGTATCAAGCAGGTGCCTAGTGTTAGGTGAAGGGCCTTGCTGTTGACCCTATGGACTTATTCTGTAATACTTAGTTCACCTTATAACTTGTGAGTTGCCTTTAGCAATTAAATATATAAAGTAAGGTTTAATGTACAAGGTTTATGCGCCACATAATTAGTGTCGCTGAAGTGAGCTATGAGTAGCATTCTACTGTAATCTTTAATTTTTGACGCCTGTTGTTGAACGTCAGGCCTGGTGTTTTGTGATATCTCCTCCTTCTCCTTATATGATGTGCAACTCAATAATGAAGATTTCGAAATTTTCTATGCCTTTATTACGTTATAACAACGAAAATTACAGAGACAGTTTCTTAGCTTAAGTCGTCGCCACAGTAGTTGGCAGAATTTGAATTGTATAAAGAAACGGTTGCCGATGGGAGGTAAAAGCTAAAGTGAGAACGAATTAATGGAAGCTCCTTCTCGCTCAAAGTTTGCCTTCGCTCCTCTTGTGCTAGATGGCGTGAATAGATACCGTTAACAACGCCATAAATAGCGTTGTGATTTAGATGATCAGTTTCTATTGCTGTGTTGTTTTTATTAAAAAAAAAAACATAATAAGAACGTTCTACACTGATCATGGTTAGAGGAAAAAATGTATTATTATGAAATGAAACGGAATAGATTCTGTAAAAGCCGACTTTGCCTGCCAAGCATGGCGATTACGGCACTAGCCCCCATATGAGCGAAGTTCCCTTGGGGAGGCCTATGTCCAGCAGTGGACGTCGAAAGGCTGATGGATGGATGGATGAATCATAGAGGAGTGGCCTTTTTCATCAGTTCCACTTCACCACATCACTTTTCATGATATATTATGAATGCAAATATTTAAAGCTCTGCTAAAAAAAATCAAAACTACAAGTACCATATATCTTATAAATAAGAGGTGATACATTTCGAGGTTCCCTAATTTTTTTAAAAAAAACAGGAAATTCAAATTTAATGGAGAATGTTTATTATAATTTGAAAGAACATTCTTTGGCATTTATTTTTTGAAGGTTATGTCTATCAAATGTTGGCCGTTGCTACGTCGCAGATGGTCCATCCCTTGAGTCCAATTTTCGATGACTCGTTCGAGGATTTCGACTGGTAACAACAAAGTAATGAGGCCCATTTCTGGCTCAATGGGTATGTAAACAAACAAAATTTCCGCATTTGGGACGAAGAGCAATCTGAAGAGATTCAAGAACTGCTACTTCATCCAGAAAAAACAGTTTGGTGTGGTTTGTGGGCCGGTGGAATCATCGGTCCATATTTATTTAAAAATGATGCTGGTGCGAACGTAACCGTCAATGGCGACCGTTATCATGCCATGATAACCGACTATTTGATGCCTGAAATTGAAGCTCGTGATCTCGGTAATATTAGGTTTCAGCAAGACGGCGCCACTTCCCACACATTGCATCAATCAATGGATTTATTGAGAGAACATTTCGGTGAGCACATAATTTCACGTTTTGGGCCGGTAGATTGGCCCCCAAGATCGTGTGATATCACACCGTTAGACATTTTCCTGTGGGGATTTGTAAAGTCTAAAGTTTATGCGGACAAACCCGCTTCGATTCAGGCCTTGGAGGAAAACATCACGTGTGTCATTCGCCAGTTACCAGTCGAAATGCTCAAACGAGTCATCGAAAATTGGACTCAACGGATGGACCATCTGCGACGTAGCAACGGCCAACATTTGATAGACATAATCTTCAAAAAATAAATGCCAAATAATGTTCTTTCAAATGATAATAAACATTCTCCATTAAATTTGAATTTTCTGTGTTTTTTCTTTAAAAAAGTAGGGAACCTCGAAATGGATCACCTCTTAGTACCTACTCGTAGTTTTCATATTAAATTAACTTCTTAATGTATCCGGAATTTTGATAAAAATGGTACCAACCTGAAAGTATTATCTTTTCAAAACAAAAATATTCCAAATCGGTTTATAAATGACACAGTCCTGAGCTAATATATATTTAAAAAATACAACTCCTGTAAGCCGGGTTCCATAATGATTTTGACGGTTGACATCGAGGTTTTACACTTAAGACAGTCCAGGGAAGCTCTTTCAGACCACTGAAGGAATGTAATATGGTTCCGGTGGCCCGCTAATAAAGGCGGAGAGACGGCACACGGTGGGATTATTTAGTGGGTGAAGGCCCCACACTACCCTGTTGTGCGCGGTTAGGTAAATTTTTTCCCGCCTAAACAAAAAGTAAATAATTTACATAGTATCTAAGGTTATTATAATATGTTATCGAATGTACGCTTCAATTCCTACGTTCACGCGACAAATACTCACATAATCTCAGAATAGTGGCACGAAGTATAAAAACAGTTCGTGCGTGCCTTAATGCTTTGTCGTTTGTAAGCCATTACACGGTGAATGACGGAGTTAAGCTCGTATGTGTACGAGTACTCGTATACATGGCTTTCATATTATGTACAATCACGATGTTTCAATATAGATTGGATGGTCTATATTACTGGTGTGAAATATGCAAACATTCTAAATATATTGACTACATTAAGAACAATTTTCGAAATCACCAACGTCAATGGTTTTTATGATTTTAAAAACATTTTGGATAGATTTATTACTTATCTATTTATAACATACATACATATATAGATACTATTATAAAGCTGTAACAGACTGTGTCTGTACATTTAAGATATTTGAGAAAAAATGACTGTATGTCTGAACATATATTTTTTTAGATCTTTTGTTTGTTTGTCTGTTCGTTTGTGCGCGCATCAAAAAAAACTACTGAACGGATTTTGATGCAACTTTTTTTATTTGTTAGTCCTGATTAGACTTAAAAACTGGTGCCGCGGGCAAATGCTAGTAATTGTATATAACAATATGCAATAATATTATAATATGCTAAGATCAGTTGATCAAGGAGTATGAAACGCGTTTACTTCATTTGAAACCGTGTAAGCTATAGCTTTCTTAAAGAAAAAAAACATATAGGGCCAAAAGAAATGGCGGCAAAAATAGTGACAGTTTTGAAAGAAGAATTTTAGGAAATATTCCTATTCTAGCTGAAAGTGTAAGAGAAGGTTTAACAGTACTTGGGCGAACGAGCATCGCTCGGCTTTTTATTTTTGGGTATTTTGGAAGTAGTTTTTTTTTCAGAATTAGACAGAGAAGCAAATCGTTTACTAAAATATTTTTATCGCCATCTTGTAGATTATGAAATAAAACTTCATTTATGGAATTTATTACGTTTTTTTACTATCCCGAAGTTTAGAAGACACCTAATAAGAATATAACAAGCCTTAAAGATGCACGAGATGGCGTTACAAAAATGTATTATTTTTTTTCGTAATAGATAGCGTTTTTCAGTATTTATATACTTATGTAGGTAAATTAAATAGGAAAATATTTAGATATTTTTATATATATTTTTAGCATTTGACATGCTTAGCAACATACATTAAACACAACTTTGTGTTTAATAAATAGGAAAAATTTTAGGTAAAAGTTGGACGAAGTCGTTAGAGCCGTTTCCACCTTCTAAAAATAAAAGATTATGACCTATCAACCAGTTCCAGTGGTCCGACAGCACAGATGGAGGAGAAGGTACACGGCAGGTTTATTTAGAGGGCCCCACACTACCATGTTCATTGCCCCCAACGATGGGGTGTGAGCCTGGGAACATTTTTTCACACCTTAACAATAAAAGGTATAACCTATCGAAAAAAATCCAATTAATTTACAATTGAACGAATGAATAGTGAACCTTTAAGAATGAAGAACGCAAAGAACTTAGGATCAAAGGTCAATCCTTTATTTGCGTATCACAACATTGTGAAAGACAAAAGCGTTATTGTAATACTGCCTTTGTTATCAAATAAGCTGATTTAAAGCTTAATCGATTATATGCTTTATAGGATTATCAATCTGTTGATTAGAAGTGGTAGACCCACGCTGGTCCAGTGTGGGTTTGCAGATTATATCGCATATTACTGAGTCTTAAATCGTAGGTATTCTCCTAGAGCTAGACAGCGTATCTACTTGATTTTTATATTAAATTTGGTAATATATGTATTGTATGATAATAGGGAGAGGGTAGAAAAGATAATAGGAAGTGGATAGGGAGAGGATTTGGGCCTCTGACGCTCTCACTCACCATGCGAAACACAAAGGTACACCTACCGTTGTTTCACGACGATCTTCTGTAAGAGGGTACTTACCATATCGAGCCAGCCCATTCATGCTAGGATAAGCAAGGCTTCTCGGCTTTAAACAGCTGTAGAAAATATTGATGTGTTTTGGCTGAATGGGAAAATGCCTGTGCAGTCTCCTTTCAATCCGCGATTTCAACGACGTCAAACGAGACGACTGGGGATGTAAAGTTAATATTTTCAATTTTAAATTATTAATTTACCCTTTTAAATTATTTCATGAGCGATATTTAACTGTTTTATATTTTTTATTATTATTTTTATTACTTTTTTTTTTTTTTACATTTAACTATTTTAATTGTTAAATGTCGCTAATGGAATAATTTAAAAGCGTAAATTAATAATGTTTTAAAATAAAAATTTATAATGTTTATATTTTTAAATTGCTAACTTCTATTTATAATCTTCGAAATTACATTATAAATGGTACTTAACTGAAATTCTTCGAAAGCCATCGAAAATATTTTTAGTCAAGCAGACTTCCCACAATATATTCCTTTATCTCGCAGTGATAATATTGTGAACATATATGCATATTTCTTCGAAATATTACGTTACAACAAGTTACGTCTATGCTAAGTTGAGACTGTCTTGGCAGTCTGCTGTCTTACCATTGGGCCATCAGTACTTAACGGCTGAAACTTATTTAGTCAAATAGATTTAACCACTTTCAATAACGAATAGGTCCAGTTATTCAATTTATAACAAAACTAGACCTATAGAGTTAATTCTAAAACACCGGAACTTTACCATAAATGTGGGTACAATTAAAATTGTATTTACAATTAACTTTCTCTCTTTCATACTGGTAGGTGTTGCTATGATCATGATTATACATGTACCAATTACTGGGTGAAGGTACTACTGAACTAATCATCATAAAATTAGTATGAAAATATATTTTGGAGCCAAAAAAAAGATTTATTATGCTACTTTTCTTATTTTTTTTTGTTAAGGCGGGAAAATATTTCCCTAACCGCACACTCCGTCGTTCTGGGCAACGAACAGGGTAGTGTGGGGCCCTCATCCACTGAATAAACCCGCCGTGTGCCGTCTCTCCGCCTTTATTGGCGGGCCACTGGACTATGTTACATTACTTCAGTGGTCGCTTTTTTCATCCTGGAAAAATTAATGGTTCCCGTGGGATTGCTATTTTTGGATACAGTGATCTGCAGAGTTATGTATTTTATTCATTTATATTCTTAGGTCAACACGGACGGAATCGCCAGCAGAATCTAGTTAATAATAAATGTCACAAGGTACAATCATTCGAATGTCGGTGACGTGGTTCGTCACCCATCATGTCTTATTCCCACGATGGCGAAAAGTGGGCAGTGGAACGCTGTTATATGACAAGTGGCAATCCGTAATCTTAGCCAATTCCTCTGGGATAAATGAGAAACTATGTATATGTGTACAAGGCTTGATGCAGTAGCTGATTATCTTGGCACGTGTTTTCCTTTTTTTTATTCTACATGGGTGGCAAACAAGCATACGGCCCACCAAGCATATGGTAAGCGGTTACCATAGCCTATAGACGCTAGCTACACCAGAAGCATCACTCACACGCGTCACCATCTGAGTTTGGGCCTCCGGCGCTCTCACTCACCATGCGAAACACAACGGCAGGAGTAAGTGCCATTGTTACACGCAGATTTTTTGTGAGTGGGTGGAAGGAATGTATTATAGTTCCAGTGGCCCGCCAATAAAGGCGAAGAGACGGCACACGGCAGGTTTCTTTAGTGGGTGCAGGCCCCACACTACCCTGTTCGTTGCCCCGAACGACGGGGTGTGCGGTTAGGAACATTTTTTCCTGCCTTAACAAAAAAAAAAGAGGGTGGTACTTCCCCGATCGAGCCGGCCCATTCAGGCTGGGATAAACAAGGTTGACAAGGTTTTACCAATAGACTAAAGATAGACTAATCTATTGTTATTACTGATGGGAATTATACTATACTCGCAAATAAAACAATGTCACGTCCCCAGCCGGTTCTTACTACACCGTGGAAAGTTATGGGGTCACTATGAGTCACTATATACTACTAGTCCGTTGCCAAACGGACTACTCACCTTATGTTACGGGTCCGCTTGTCCGTAACACACGCACGCATGCTCCGTTGTGCGCCTCGGTTTGTTACAGATTAATTATGAGATACCACGGCGTACAATATGCGTTACATAATGGAATGACATTTCGTTAGGTTTGTTACACACTGGGAGTGTGTTTTGACAAGCAGTGATTGAAGTTAATTGCGCTGCACTAATCCAATCTGTTAAAAGATCGCTAATTAAGTAATTTAAAAGGGTTTAATTTAAGGAACACATTATTTGTGAAATGTGGAAAAAGAGAACTTTTAGTGCGAGTGGGAATCGAACTTAGCATTTCACCGGATTAGAAGGGACGCAGGTTCGATTCCCGCTCACACTAAAAGTTTTCTTTTTCCACTTTCACAAATAATTTGTTCTTTAAAGTAGCTGAGCATGTCAAGTGCTACAATACAGATCAAAAATGTTTAAAGACTTTTAGTGAAGTGAATAGTTATTTAGCAACTAAGCTTACATTGGTTGTTACCATCGCATAAAACGTGATCAAGTACGAATTTTATAGAGAAACGAACTGCCTAGACGTAGGTCTCGAGTTTCAAGCCCAAACACGCAGCTCAGTTTTTTAAATTATGAGCGTACCTATACTACGTAGAATAGCCTAGGTATAAAGCCTTATATTCTGTTTTATATTTATGTATATATTTTGAATTATGATTCGTGGTATTACTGTCTATGATGGAAAACATCGTGAATAGAATTGCGTGTATGCAGTAAGTATGCTGTTATGCCCAATTGTGGGCCAATAAGGGTATTCATGTTTAATTTATGTAAATATACGCTAACATTTCTTTGAAATAATATTATTAAGTCAACAGCCTAATAAACTGTTATTGCATTTAAATACGTGGTAACCCACTTCAAATATGACTACGCAATAAATTAATAAAGAGGTACTAGACAGATGCACAAGATCGATTCTAAATAGTTAATAATGTTTATTGGCAGTAAGTAGATCGATGCGAGAATTGTGATTGTGGTAATAGTCCATTTATTCTTATTTATTATTATGTAGACAGCTGCTAATAGAAATATTGTTAAGTTAACAAATGGATACAGCGAAGAGGTTAGTAACGACTTGTGTGCTGTGTTTAGTTATAAACACGACATTGATGCGATTTCTTTAAATTTTTATTTCAACTTCAACAATTTCTGCAAAGGTTATTTTAACTATAAATTTCTTGCTAGACGATTCTTAGATAGATAAATTTAGTCATTGAATATAGATTTGATTGAGATTCATTACTTTTTTATAATACGTGGGTGACAAACAAGCATAAGGCCCATCTGATAGTTACCGTAACCTATAGACGCTAGCAACACCAGTTGCATCATTCAAACGTCGCTAATTCCAAGGAAAGGGATACGAGGTGGAAAGGAAGAATAATAAGGAGAGGAGAGGGAGGGGGTTTGAGGCTCCGGTACTCTCTAATATACTAAAAAAGTGATTTTTTAATAAATATAACTCAATCGAACATCAAACAATACTTTCTGATATTTATGCAACTATTTCGCATTACATGGTTATAATATTATTATGTATTACGGACTGGACCTTCTATCCCTTTCGTAAAGGCTTATAACTTGTGAGTGACGTTTGTAACTGCTATAAGCTACAACAGCCGCTTACTGTAAGGTGATGCACGTATGCTTGTCTGCCACCCTTGTACTTTATACGACATTGAATAACATACAGTGATTTGTAAAGGTGTAGAAATTAGGTAGTTAGTAATTAATTAATTGCTAGAGCTATTTATACATTTTTGATCTGCACTTGACATGCTCAGCTACTTTAAAGAACAAATTATTGGTGAAATGTGGAAAAAGAGAACTTTAGTGTGAGTGGGAATCGAACCTGCGTCCCTTCCAATCGGGGGAGCTTAGCGGTTAGAGCACTTTCCTAGATTAGAAGGGACGCAGGTTCTATTCCCGCTCGCACTAAAGTTTTCTTTTTCCTTATTTCACAAATAATTTGTTCTTTAGAGCTATTTATGTTAACGGCCCATTTGTTTATGTCTAAAAAGCCCAAAAATCATCAAATTTAAACAAGATTTTTAATTATTATTTTCCGTTCAATTTTTCCTCTTTCCCTATTAACCTTACTGTCGATCTTTCGATTCTCTCTTTATCATACTTTTTATACGGCGGGAAAAAATGTACCTAACCGCACATTGTTTCGTTCGGGACAGCGAACGGTAGTGTGTGGCCCTCACTCACTAAATAAGCCCGCTGTGTGCCGTCTCTCCGCCTATATTGGCGGACCATTGGAATTGTGTTACATTGCTTCAGTGGTCCATCTCTTTTTCCTAGGCTTGGCAAGGCGTGAGTGTTGCATGGATTCTAAAGGGTAGGGTAACAGCTTGCTAACCATTGAAGGAATGTAATATAGTTCCGGTGGCCCGCCAATAAAGGCAGAGAGACGGCGCGCGGAGGGTTTCTCTAGTGGGTAAGGACCCCACACTACCTTGTTCGTTGCCCCATGCCAACATGACGGGGTGTGCGGTTAGGAACATTTTTTCCAGCTCTAACAAAAAAAAGGGTAACAGCTTATTATTAGTATGTATGTATAATTGTTTGCCACTCTTGTAATATAAAAAATATATCATGAAGATTTCATCCTTACATCCATCCATCAGCCTTTCAACATCCACTGCTGGACATAGGCCTCCCCAAGAGAACGCCACAAGGAGCGGTCCCGTCATGGGGGATAATGCCGTAATCGCCACGCTTGGCAGGCGGGTTGGCGATCGCAGTGGATGTTGTTAATACTCGAGGGAGTGCTGCTGCCCACTCCCCCGGTATTCCCTCAGTCGGCTTTTACGACTCCCGTGGGTAGAGAGGGGTGGGACAATTCTAAAGCCGGTCCCACACGGCTGTATCTTCTTATTATTATTTAGCTAATTATTCTATATCTTGAAGATTACCTACTTCTATAACTCTAGTAAATATTCATATCACATTGCGTAAAAAATATCAATAACAATTTCCACGCATATAGTATAACATAAATATTTATGTATATTTATTGAACCGTTCATTACACTTACAATTATTTGACCTCAGTGTACCTCTGGCTGATTCTCGATTGTGAAAATAACCTCACGATCTTTGGCACATCAGACCAGACTGTCATCAATATCCTTCAAAATATATTTGCTACACTAAAAGTACATTTTAATAAGTGTACCGCTCTATTTGGACATGTGATTTATTTGTGGGAACGTATACAAGCTGACTCTTGACACGTCTTTGTTGTAACAGCGGAGAAAATTGTTAATGATTGTTTTAACTTGCTCGTTATGTCATAATAAGCGAAGTTTTTTTACAACATCACGTTTGACATGACATCGAGTCGGGTTTCGTTAGTACTTATATTTAAAGTGCCTGGATGACCGTATTTTTTTTTGGTAAATCATGTTTCTTGGAAATTATATTTAGACACGAATTACATACTGATGAAATTTGAATAATATTTTTCGATCTTACCGACATAATAATGAAAAAATATGGACTGGTTATATTTTTCTACCTGAAAACACGGACAAAACGACGTCGAGATTTATTTATCGCCCCCGAAACCCCCTGCATGCTAAATTTCATGAAAATTGTTGGCACCGTTTCCGAGATACAGATTATATATATATATATATATGTTAATGTAAGAATTGCTCGTTTAAAGGTATCAGATAGATACATTAGGTAATACTAGAGCTAGGGAGTTATAACAAAACAGGATGAAGTGTCATGGACATGTCAAAAGAATACCGCCATAGGCAGTTGACCGATACATGTTAAGCACCTACCTTTGGTTGTAACTTGGACTTTTTTTAAGCTTAACTGTTTTGCGAAGAGTATTTCTCCTAGTAGTAGAGCCTTGCTTATGCCAGCATGAATGGGCCGGCTCGATCGGGAAGTACCACCCTCTCACAAAAGATCAGCGTAAACCAACACTAGTGGTACTTACCGGTGTGTTTCGTATGGAGAGTGAGACACTTGTTATCCTTCCTATCCTCTTCTTAGTATCCTACCTATAATCTCCTTGATATACTTCCTATCCACCTCCTATCCTTTTCCTTGGATATGGTGACGCACGAGTGATACCTCTGGTGTTGCTAGTGTCTATAGGCTACGATAACCACTTACCATCACGTGGGCCATATGCTTGTTTGCCACCCACATAAAAAAAGTATCTCTCTAAGTGTAAATCAACATATCGATGTGTTGTAGTTGTAGAAGAAGCAGCCTCATTCCTTTCTTCCCCCAAAAATAGTGAGTGATTTTCATAGTAAGGAGTAGTTTCGTTATGTTACTAATAGAGTTGAGCTCTTGAGCATTGATTACCAACACTAGGCGAACGCTCAGGACACTCAGGTTATCAATGGCACACTCAGCGTCTGATGAGACGCTCGCTCTTGGCCATAATGTACCTCCGTATCACGTCGATGATTTCGCCGTCGTATCATTACGCCACGGGCTCAATACTTAGTAACCACAATTACTTAATCGTGTTACCTGTGGGCCATGCCGAATATCGTGACATAACCCCGTCGTTATCAAATCATGTGTAGATTGTATCTCTCAATTCGTATTAAGTTTCATTCGCACTTCCTTTCAATTATGTAATGGTGTTCCCATAGTAATTGTCTCTAAAATGTTACATGCTTGGGGTTTTCACTTCTAAAACAAATATGATTATATTTTTATTGTTGTAGGTGTGAAACGAGCATCTGTATTTTACGGTTAATTTTGCTTACTTTATTTATCATTTGTATTCTTCGTATTGCTGTGTGGGGCCGGCATCAAGAATAGCTCCACCCCGTCTCTTCCTATGGGAGTCGTAACAGCCGACTAAGGGATTATCGGGGGACCGGGCAGCAGCGTTCCCCTGTGTACTAAAAACAACCATTGCGATCCCGCCTGCCAAGCGTGGCGATTATGGTAAAACCCCCATTTTGGGGAGGCCTATGTCCAGCAGTGGACCATGAAAGGCTGATGGATGCATTCTTCATAACTTTTTTTTAACTGCCCCGGTGGTGCAGCGGTAGTATGTGCGACTGCTGATCATGAGGTCTCGGGTTCGATCCCCGGATCGGGCAGTGTCATTGGCTCTTTTGTAATAAGAAAAATTCTCAGTAGCAGCCCGGAGTTTGGAAATGTGCCCGGTAGACGGCAATAGGCTCTCCCCCTATTACGTGGGACCTAAACATAGCTGGCGAATCGTGGGTGTGTAATACACCTCTGCCTACCCCTTCGGGGAATACAGGCGTGATACTATGTTATTCTTCATAAATTATATTCGCTAAGTATGAAGTACTTTAGTTTTTAAAAGTATGTTTAAAAAAAAGACGTACGAAATGCAATGGAGGCGGTATTTATGCTCTTGAGGTTAGAGGATGTTCGTATGTATGTATGTACGTCCGTTAACATTTTCCTTTATAAGTATTGGACCAGTTGCCAATGTTTTATTTTTTTTTTGCATTTAAAAGGTATCATTTCAAAGAAGGTTATTAGATAATATATGTTTTATAGCAGTAGAACATCAGGGAGCGCTGACATGCTATGATTATACCTAAATATTCTGCATCAAAATTTTGTATTTTATTTCTATTAAATACCTAATTAACTGTAAAAGTCAGTTAGAAAAGTTAGCTTCATATTAAAAACACTTTAGTGCGGATAATTTCTGGGATAACTTGAGCCTATTCTATTCAAATTATTATTAAAAAAACAATAAAGCCTTCGCTTTGCACCGGAGCAATTTACTTGTATCTCTCTAAGATATTTGAAGATCTACAGATATTTGAACAACTTACTAGTCTCTAGAAATTATTTTGACCAATTTCGTGAAGATTTTTTGCCTAGTTTGTGCCTTAGATAGATTATTCTGCGATGTGATATAGTGAAAACAAAATAATAATGTCTTTTAATTTTCCACTATTGGGTACGGGTCACCAATCATAGTATTATTCGAAGTCGAGCACGCTCTCACGCGCGTTGATAGACTTCACAAGTCCTTAAGAAATCTCTGAGGTATGCAGGTTTCCTCACGATGTTTTCCTTCACCAATTAATGGTAATTTTCCAAAACAAATATACACACATTTTCGAAAAATTTCAGAAAGTTAGAGGTGTGTGCCGTGCAAGGTCTTGATCTCGGACTGAGGATCGAGCTCGATACCATTGGCTTTGCAGTCTATGGTTTTACCGGTAGGCTATCATTTGCTAATATAGAGCTATTTTGACGCGACATGCATTATTGTGCCATATAACTTTAGTGAAAACTATGACTAATGTGTTTAAAAGCATGGCATGATTTCTTGCAAAACAAGTAGTAAAATAATATTTACCTTTTTCTTCGTGAAGATTACATCACTTTGTTCATTTTGGAATCAAAACAATATTTGTTTTTTTAATTAGTGCTTATGCGCTACATGTGTGGGTACTCATGGGAATTATATTTAGGAAGTAGAAATAAGCATATACCAATAAAAACGCTTGCAACATCAACTCTGTCATCACTGTGGGGAAAGCACAATCCGCCAATAATCCGTCGTACTTCAAGTACCGCGATAAAAATCTATGTTTATAAATTAAATAGTTGTCCGGGTAGAGCTTATCTGACTAAAAAAAATCCTAAAACCCGATCAGAGCTACCTATCGGGTCCAATTGTGACTCTAAACCATCCATTAAAATAAATGTAAATGTCCCTATGCAAGGAACTTGATATTTTTGACGTTATTTGGTGTGTGTCATGAACCTTAATAGGTAGATAGTTGAAATTTTTATAGACTATGCATGACTGTAGTCTCTTTAGGAACAAATAATAAAAATAAATAAAATTTCTAGATTAAACTGGGTCCCCATACAAGAAACTTGATATTTTTGTTTCATCTTTTGAACCGTAATAGGTATAAGTACTCAACATTTTTATATTCTACTAGCTGCCCAGGCGAACTTCGTACCGCCATATTCATTTTTCCAAAATTCTATCCTGGCGCCAAAAAAAACCATCCCGGTACTTATTCAAACATACAAAAATATTTCATTTTATTATATGCCAACTGCAGCGCCATCTGGCGGGCTGATTTGTGAATCTAAACCATCCAGAGCGCCACCCAAACGCATACAAAAATATTCATTCAAATCGGTCCAGCCGTTTAGGAGGAGTTCAGGGACATACACACCTACAGTAGAATGATATTATATAAAGATGTTGTAATAGTACGAAACAGGCACTTAGCCGGTTTTATTTTGTTAAGGCAGAAAAAAAATACCTAAACGTAGACCCCGTCGGGGCAACAGGGAATGTGAGGGTCTCACACACTAAATAAACCAGCCGTGTGCTGTCTCTCCGCCTGTATTGGCGGACCAGTGGAACATTACTTCAGTGCTTTCTTAAGTAGCTCTACCACCAGTAAACATTTCTTGATGGTTTGTGATTTTGCCAACCGGCCATCTGCTCTGATCTCTTCTTATAATGACCCAGCGCCGGTCAAACTTTGGGACAGTAATCAGCTGTGTAAAAAAAGAATATCGCTATCAAATGGATCACCCTCTCAATAAGCAGATGTATCTCTGTCCATCATAAGTATTATGACTTATGTGTGATTGATTTGTATTCATGAGATAGCTTACGTAAGCGCCAAACAGAGATTGGGCCGGCTGATCTCATCTGATGAACGGCAACGCTTTCATACATTGTCAAGTGCTAAACGATTACAAAAGAAAGTTTCTCATTACTAATATAAGTACTCTGTATATACGTAAACAAAGACAGATAGAGTATACATATATGTATATTGAAAATAGAATTTTCACTTTTCATTTTATTCTTAATTAATAACAAGGGGTTTTAGTATTGACCACGGAAGTAATTACACACAGTTCCAGTGGTCCTTACAGGTGGAGAGGTGGCACACGGTAGGTTAATTTATCGAGTGAGAGTGCCACACTACTTTGTTCGTTGCGTTCGGGGCGACAGAGTGAACAGTTGTGTACATTTTTCCCGCCTTAACAAAAAAGGTATGAAGTATTAACGTTAATATCGCAAGAACTCCTTATCCTTTTAGTTATTAGGTCTTTAAGCAAAAAATAGGAGCTTTACTTACTTATTTATAGCCACGCCATCTACCTTGCGAAGTAAGCAGAGAGAAGAGAGTACCAAAAGGCTCTTGCATACATCTCTCGTTTCCTCAACATTCTTAATTCTCTTCACACACGCTCGCCGGTTTCGGAGATCCCTGACTCCAACTTCCTTCAATAAATGACCGATTTGATCTAGATAGGTGGGTCTCGGTCTCCCCTTGTACCTATATCCTTCATTCGCATTGTATGTCTTAGGAGCTTTTTACTAAATGAATATGAGAGTATATATGTCATAGCAACATCTTAGAATTGGTCACTTCATGTTGTAGATTACGATTATTTCATGAAATATGTTTTTTTATGTTTCATGAAATGGTCGGGCACATCTTTATGTAGCTAATTCTAATCGACGTCGGCCTTGGCATGAACTTGGATAAAACCAAGATCATGTTTAATGAACATGTCGCGCCAGAACCGATCTACGTCAGTGGTTCGATGCTCGAAGTTGTTTAGGAGTATGTCTACCTTGGACAAGTTGTCCAATTTGGTAGAACAACTTCGAGAAAGAAATCAACCGCAGGATCCAATTGGGTTGGGCAGCATTTGGCAAACTATGCCACGTCTTCTCTTCGCCTTTACCGCAATGCCTGAAGACTAAAGTCTACAACCAATGCGTCCTACCTGTCATGACTTACGGGGCCGAGACGTAGACACACATAGTGGGACTAGTCCACAAATTGAAAGTCGCGCAGCGGGCAATGGGGCGGGCTATGCTCGGCGTCTCTTTGAAGGATAAAATTCGTAATGAGGTAATCCGACAAAGAACCAAAGTTACCGACATAGCTCGCAGACTCAGTAAGCTAAAGTGGCAATGGGCTAGTCACATCTGCAGAAGGACCGACGGCCGATGGAGCAAGCGTGTCCTAGAGTGGAGACCGCGACTTGGTAAGGGTAAGGGTAGGACGGTCCCCAGCTAGGTGGACCGACGACCTCAAAAAGGTTGGTGGGACAGACTGGATGCGGAAGGCGGAGGACCGTGTGCAATGGCGCGTGTTAGGAGAGGCCTATGTTGAGCAGTGGACTGCAATAGGCTAATTGATTGATTGACAAAAACGTAAATAACAAAATTCTAGCCAGATGAAGTCCCGAGTTGCAGCTAGTATAATATAAATTAGAATTTTGAACCAAAAATTGTAGATAGATCAGTAAAATTGTAGTAGAGTCCAAAGGTATATAGGTGAAAATGCAAAACAAAAGTACTGTTTCTGTTGTGTAAGGTTCATTGCAACATAATACAGCTAATGTGTCGTAGTGTACCATGTTTTGACTTGATTGTAGAGGCATAAACTAATTGGAACTCTCCAATCTAAAGGAAATGAGATTTCAACGAAATATCAAGACTTACCTGATATAACATACGTTATGCATTCAAAACAATTAACTTGGAATGTAGACTTCCGATTGCGATATAATTTAATCAAGAAAAAAATCGTAATCAAAACTAACTGACAAGTATCATCTTTTTGGCCATAAAGCACTGGGTTCAATTACAATAATAAAATATTCACTCGCTAACAGCTACATTACAATTACATGCCCGGGGTGATGATAACAATTAGTGAAAAGTAAAAGTGACACAATTATAGATACATAGACTGGAGTGGACATAGTGAGAATCATTAAATGTATAAATTATAATCTACTAGTTTAGTTAATCGGTTTTGCTTAGTAGGAATTTCGGGCAGTTAGTGTATAAGCATCACATAAAAATTGTTATTGAAATATTTCGAGTCGAGATTTGATTGAAATTTAAAGCAATTAGGTCAACGCAAACAATTATTTTTTTTATTATTTAGGGACATTTCACGTCCTCTGGTCCCAAACTAAGCTTAATGCGTGCGCTATGGGTACCAGATTACGGATATAATACATAATATTACTTTTTTTTTGTAAATACATACATATAATAGATAGAAAACACCCAGACGCAGTACAAATATTTGTGTTCATCACACAAATAATTGTCCTGAGTGGACCTCGTGCACGGAAGTGGGTTACACTACGGACTACGCCACGAGGCTCGTCAATTGATCAATTAAGCTCTCTATAGTCTGTTTTTCTGTCGGTCCGCGAGATCTTCCTTATTCCTTTATCAAATTCCATGATTTACCCCTCAGCTTTCAAAGCATATCATGTAATGACGAAAAATAGATCCACGGTCCAATAATGTACCGTATGAGATTTAATATCATCTAAGAAGAGGTCTTTTAATGGATGCGGAATTCTGCACGGGTTGACCAGATAAAACAACTAAATCGCAGTCCTCTGCTTTATATAGCTGTATAATAGGCCTCTCCGAAATTACGCTACAAAGTCCGATTTTCCACGTACTGCATTCAGATTACCTACTTACAGCATCTTTTTCATGTCAACAGACCATGTAGTTGAGGAGCGTACTTCCCTACATTTGCCGGTATCATTCTTGAGACTCCGCGTCCAGGATACATATAGGTACTTATAATACTTAATGTTTTATTCCTAAAGTTTTTCTTCAGCCTCTCAGGGTGAGAATTTTCTTGCGCCTGTTGCCATCCTAGCTGAGGTTGCAGGTGGTTGGACCGGGGAACCTTCGCCACCCGCAAGGCCTCCCGTGAAGGTGCAACACTCCGGTGTGCGGAAGTGTCGCTCAGTAGAGGGTACCCGAAAGGGTAAGCCGCCGGCGGACCACTGAAGTTATGTCACACAGTTTCAATGGTCCACCAGTACAAGCGGAAAGACGGCACACGACGGGTTTATATAGTGGGTGAGGGCCCCATACTACCCTGTTTATTGCCCTGAATGGCGGGGTGTGCGATTAGGTACATTTCTCCCCGCCTTAACAGAAAAAAGAGGGTGAGAATTTTCTGATTTGAATGCGAAACCAATTGACGAGCGTTTAACTCAGTGTGTTAATTGCATACCAATATAGTTATTTGCATTCCCTACATATTTATAATAACTATAGCAGCTGTTGGAATCATCGGTTCGTTAAATATTATAGGCGAACTAACAATTTGAATTTTTAGTTTTACAACAGCGTGACGGTTTTTATACAAACATACTCGCATAGCTTATGTAAGATTAATGATTGATTAATGATAGATCGATCGGATGTTTTATAAGTAGATAAGTAATTGCCATATGTATGAGTTTGTAGTGAAACTGTAAGTAAGTGCTACCACTCCTTAATTGTGTGTTCAGATACGAGATGTTACAATTACGATTGAATTTTGATGTATGATTTGAAGATATGAGGAGATAGTAGAAAACACATTGAACATTATAATGATAGGTTTTTATTAAAAGTTACACACAATTTTGATTGATAAAATAAATGCTGCGTATGAACCGGGTAAAAAATAATTTATTAGGTTTCTATAAATGTATATTGTAATAAAGTGATGATTTAGGAAGGTACTGGTCGACATTTTAATTTGTCTTTAAAGCTACGTTCGTTGTATTAAGATAGCAATTTTGAACATTTCACTAAAGATGGTATTGACTACGACTATGATGACTAAACGCCGTGTGGGGCCGGCTTTAAAATTGTCCCACCCCTCTCCACCCATGGGAATCGTAAGAGCCGACTGAGGGAATACCGAGGGAGTGGGTAGTAGCACTCCTTCGAATATTAACAACATCCACTGCGATCACCAACCCGCCTGCCAAGCGTGGCGATTACGGCAATATCCCCCATTCTTGGGGAGGCCTATGTCCAGCAGTGGACTTTAAAAGGCTGATGGATGGATGGATGGTTTGACTATTGAGACTCTAACAACTTCATTAAACACAAAGTGAAAAATGTGAAATCGAAAATAACAGTCAGGAGCAGGATTTGAACCTGCATCTCCTGGATACCGTCCAGATGCTTTACCAATTCAGCCATCCTGACAATTGCTCCTGACTGCTAATTTCGATAACACATTCATACTTAACGTCTTTGGGTGACGCCTGCACCATCTGTCGGAAGTATTTTCATACATTATACCGACCAGGTAAACTTAATTTTACAATTAAGATTTTACCTAATAATGATGCAAACCCTATAAATATTTAGATATTTTTATATATATTTTTAGCATTTGACATGCTTAGCACTATTCATAAAACACAAAGTGAAAAATGTGAAATCGAAAATAACAGTCAGGAGCAGGATTTGAACCTGCATCTCCTGGATACCGTCCAGATGCTTTACCAATTCAGCCATCCTGATAATTGCTCCTGACTGCTAATTTCGATAACACATTCATACTTAACGTCTTTGGGTGACGCCTGCACCATCTGTCGGAAGTATTTTCATACATTATACCGACCAGGTAAACTTAATTTTACAATTAAGATTTTACCTAATAATGATGCAAACCCTATAAATATTTAGATATTTTTATATATATTTTTAGCATTTGACATGCTTAGCACTATTCATAAAACACAAAGTCAAAAATGTGAAATCGAAAATAACAGTCAGGAGCAGGATTTGAACCTGCATCTCCTGGATACCGTCCAGATGCTTTACCAATTCAGCCATCCTGACAATTGCTCCTGACTGCTAATTTCGATAACACATTCATACTTAACGTCTTTGGGTGACGCCTGCACCATCTGTCGGAAGTATTTTCATACATTATACCGACCAGGTAAACTTAATTTTACAATTAAGATTTTACCTAATAATGATGCAAACCCTATAAATATTTAGATATTTTTATATATATTTTTAGCATTTGACATGCTTAGCACTATTCATTAAACACAAAGTGAAAAATGTGAAATCGAAAATAACAGTCAGGAGCAGGATTTGAACCTGCATCTCCTGGATACCGTCCAGATGCTTTACCAATTCAGCCATCCTGACAATTGCTCCTGACTGCTAATTTCGATAACACATTCATACTTAACGTCTTTGGGTGACGCCTGCACCATCTGTCGGAAGTATTTTCATACATTATACCGACCAGGTAAACTTAATTTTACAATTAAGATTTTACCTAATAATGATGCAAACCATATAAATATTTAGATATTTTTATATATATTTTCAGCATTTGACATGCTTAGCACTATTCATTAAACACAAAGTGAAAAATGGCTGAATTGGTAAAGCATCTGGACGGTATCCAGGAGATGCAGGTTCAAATCCTGCTCCTGACTGTTATTTTCGATTTCACATTTTTCACTTTGTGTTTAATGAATAGTGCTAAGCATGTCAAATGCTAAAAATATATATAAAAATATCTAAATATTTATAGGGTTTGCATCATTATTAGGTAAAATCTTAATTGTAAAATTAAGTTTACCTGGTCGGTATAATGTATGAAAATACTTCCGACAGATGGTGCAGGCGTCACCCAAAGACGTTAAGTATGAATGTGTTATCGAAATTAGCAGTCAGGAGCAATTGTCAGGATGGCTGAATTGGTAAAGCATCTGGACGGTATCCAGGAGATGCAGGTTCAAATCCTGCTCCTGACTGTTATTTTCGATTTCACATTTTTCACTTTGTGTTTAATGAATAGTTCTAAGCATGTCAAATGCTAAAAATATATATAAAAATATCTAAATATTTATAGGGTTTGCATCATTATTAGGTAAAATCTTAATTGTAAAATTAAGTTTACCTGGTCGGTATAATGTATGAAAATACTTCCGACAGATGGTGCAGGCGTCACCCAAAGACGTTAAGTATGAATGTGTTATCGAAATTAGCAGTCAGGAGCAATTGTCAGGATGGCTGAATTGGTAAAGCATCTGGACGGTATCCAGGAGATGCAGGTTCAAATCCTGCTCCTGACTGTTATTTTCGATTTCACATTTTTCACTTTGTGTTTAATGAAAAGTGCTAAGCATGTCAAATGCTAAAAATATATATAAAAATATCTAAATATTTATAGGGTTTGCATCATTATTAGGTAAAATCTTAATTGTAAAATTAAGTTTACCTGGTCGGTATAATGTATGAAAATACTTCCGACAGATGGTGCAGGCGTCACCCAAAGACGTTAAGTATGAATGTGTTATCGAAATTAGCAGTCAGGAGCAATTGTCAGGATGGCTGAATTGGTAAAGCATCTGGACGGTATCCAGGAGATGCAGGTTCAAATCCTGCTCCTGACTGTTATTTTCGATTTCACATTTTTCACTTTGTGTTTAATGAATAGTGCTAAGCATGTCAAATGCTAAAAATATATATAAAAATATCTAAATATCTCTAACAACTTACTTACTTACCATCACGCTATCTCCCTTGCGGTGTAGGCAGAGAGAACAGCGTGCCAAAAGGCTCTATTCTTGCATACATTTCTCGCTTCTTCAACATTAATAATTCTCTTCATACTCGCTCGCCGGTTTCGGAGACTCCTGAGTCCACCTTCCTTCGATACATGAGAGATTTGGTCTAGGTAGGTAAGTCTCGGTCTCCCCCTGTTCCTACGTCCTACCACTTTCGCATTGTATATCTTCTTAACCAGTCGCACATCCGGCATTCTTTTCATATGTCCGAACCATCGGACCATTCCCTTTCGCATCTCTACACCAATACTCTCTTTCATACCTCCATCCATCATCCATCAGCCTTTCAAAAGGCTCTTCACTCCTGGACATAGGCCTCCCCAAGAGAACGCCACAACGAGCGGTCCCGACATGGGGGATAATGCCGTAATCGCCACGCTTGGCAGGTGGGTTGGCGATCGCAGTGGATGTTGTTAATACTGGAGGGAGTGCTGCTGCCCACTCCCCCGATATTCCCTCAGGCGGCTCTTACGACTCCCGTGGGTGGAGAGGGGTGGGACAATTCTAAAGCCGGCCCCACACGGCACTTTCATACCTACTCACTCTCTTATATTTTCGTTACAAATGCGGTCAGTTAGCCTCACTCTACAGATTCTCCACAGAGATTGCATTTCGACCGCATGGATTTTCTTTCATGCTTCTTTTTGCACTATCGAATTAAATACGAAATGGCTTAATGTATGTTATTAGGCCCCTGTTTATCTGTTGGATCATACTATTAAAAATATGTAGCAAGTCTATTCTTTTTTTTTTTTACTTATTATTAAATGTATATACTTAGTACAACTTTACTTTAAATTCTTTAAAAGATATTTTATATACAAAGATAATACAAACTAAACTTATCCTAATATAATAAAAATAAATGTAAATAAAAAATCACTTGAATGAACCTTAGACCAAGAGGACTAAAGCTCATTCAAGTGACATTCTACAATCGGTAACGTGCCCAAAATACTGGCGGCATTACCTCGCTGGACAGCAAGGCTAATCCTTTGGCCAAGGTAAAAACCAGCATTTTGGTCACGTGTAGCCTCTACAAGCTTCCCCGCTAAATCTTTATAGATTTCGAAAGCACCGGATCCCCAGGGGCCCATGGTCTCTACTCCGAATGGCACAAATAAGCAACCTCTGTCAAGGTTAGAATATTTGCGCCGTTTGTGTGATTCAGCCGTCATAGCACCACCACCAGCACTCCGAGAAGTCTCCGGAAGATGAGACGATGCCAAAGTATCCACACAGGTGGCTAGTATTATATTAGTAGTCTATTCTTAATAGTAAATTAAATAATTAATTATATTATGGGCAACTGTTTTAATATAGAATTTCAAACTTTCATGGTCACTTATCATTCTAAACATTTTTATCTTGTGAGTCAAGTGGATTTCCCGACATATGAGTTACCTAAACATATTACTAGCATCATAAATCCACTAGCAGGAGGAACTGGATCTTCTGTCAAAGATTCTCGTCATTTCATTGAGACTCTTCAGCATAACAACTTAGAGCCGGACGAAGTGATGGTCAGTTTTGACGTGGAATCACTTTTCACAATTGTCCCAATAGCCGACTGTTTGAAGGTAATCGCAGATAAAATAGAACAACAAAAGATCCCCGCAGAATATGTTGATCTGGTGAAACACTATTTGAGTACTACATACAAATCGACGGTGTGGCAATGGGAAGTCCAGTAGCCCAATCGTCACCAACATATGGACATTTTGAAAAAATAGCCATCACCACTGTCCCACGCCAAATTAATCTTTGGAAAAGATAAATAGACGACGTATTCTCTATAATATAGGGCGATGAAGGAGTCGCTAAAGAATATGTCACACACTTGAACAACATACACGACAAAATGCGGTTCACGTATGAAATAGAGAAAAACCGCAGCATAGCATTTTTCGATGTCAAAGTAGGAGTTCGAGAGGACGGTTCATTCAGTCACTCAATATTTAGGAAACCAACTCACACAGACCGATATTTGCACGCTGACTCGCATCACCACCATCGACACCTAAACTCTGTAGTGACGGCGCCCACCAACCGCGCATATAATTTGTGTGACAAGGAACATGTCACGTGTGAACTACAACATGTAAGCGCAGTTCTACGGAGGAATGGTTACAAAGGACAGCTCCCTCCATCACGACAAAAAACGAAGGCAAGACCCATTTAGGTAGAACGACAGCCGGCTTATTTACCATATGTTAAAGGAGTGACAGATAAGGTCGCAAATATTTTACATAAGTATTCAGTAAAAACTATCTTCACTCCTTTCAAAAAGATATCCCAGCTATTACGCACACCGAAAGATTATTTCCCATTAGATAGACCAGGCGTGTACACAGTGGACTGTAGCTGTGGAAGTTCATACATTGGCCAAATCAAGCGTACTGTGGCATGTCGAATGAAAGAACACATTAGGGCTTATAAAAACAATGAACCAGGAAAATTTAATCCAGTTGCTCCGTGATCATGGCGCTTGCAACAGTGCCGCAATATCGGACACTCGTAAGTAAAAATTTACATGGTATAAATCCCGTAAAAACATTTAGAAGTTAGTTTTTAAATTTCGTTAAAATTAAAAAAAACCACAGTCAGGTGTATCCTTGCTATTATTATCTATTGAGAGTCTAGGGATGAACGTTAAACAAAATCTACTTTATAAGTTTCCCAAAAACAACAATTCTAAGAATGTTTATAATACGTTTTATATATATTTTTAAACATTTGACACGCTTAGCCATATAAATGACCACCAAGTGTGAAAATATAAAATCGAAAATAACAGTCATGAGCAGGATTTGAACCCAAAACTTTTCGACTGTTCTTTGATAATTTTGAATAATTAAGCTTACCTAGTCAGAATAATGTAAGCATCTGACAGAGCAGCAGCGCAGCTGTCAACTCATTAGGTATGTGATCGAAATTTGCAGTCCCGAGCTGAATTGGCAAAACATCTGGGACAGTTTTCCAGGAGATGCAGCTTCAAATCCTGCTCATGGCTGTTATTATCGATTTCACATTTTTGCACTTTGTGTTTAACTCTACGTACTTAACATGCCACCAAAAGAATAGAAGATATTTCTTAGCAAAAAAAACACTAAATAATAAGGTTAAGTGTCATTTATAAAGCTTTAAAAACCTTGCCAAATTTTCTAGATTTGTCGTGTATACATGTAAATACAAACACATGTCTTGACCCCAACGACAAATAGCTACTTAAAATAAAATCTTAATATGCTACTTACTAATAACCTTATAATATCTTCATATTGCAATTCACATTTGTATGAAGCCACTTAAGTAGATACTTAAAAATGTCACCTATTGACATCATGACCATCATGTCTATAATGTTACAACATAAACATTAAAACAGAGACCTATCTGCCCTTCGAATTATAAATAATAACTTTTTTTTGGTAATGCGAAAAAAATACAACTTTATTTTTTGTTAAGGTGGGAAAAAAATGTCCTAACCAAACACTCTATCGTTCGGGGCAACGAACAGGGTAGTGTGGGGCCCTCACCCACTAAATAAACCCGCTGTGTGCCGTCTCCTCGCCTTTATTGGCGGGCCACTGGAACTATGTTACATTCCTTCAGTGGTAGGAAACACATACACAAACTATAATATATAATATTATTATACCATCCATAATCATTGTTTGGGGGCAACGAATGGGGTGTGTGGTGCCCTCGCCCACAAAACGCCACGCAGGCTGGATCGTACTCTTCAAGTGATTATCACAAATCAATGCGTTATTTTTGGAATATAATGCATCTTTCGATATTGACCATGTTAGACATATATATACCCCATGGGTAGGGACAACGTCCAGATCGGCAGTCTGTGAAAATATACCTTATTTAGAGCCGACTTTAACCAAGGTTGCCACCTTATACGGGATTTTTTTATTAAAAAAAGATAAAAGTAGCATGCCAGTAAAACACCTGATTTATAGAACTAGTGTTGTGCGATTGCCAATAATATCTACTGTTAAGTTTTATAAATGAACAATGCGATCTAATTTTTCACTCGTAAAACCATAGGGTGGTCTCCCAAAACCTATTAACATATGTAAATAAGGCATACAAATTGCGCACAGCATTTTACGTAACATACTTCTGTACTTTATGTTATGCAAACTATATTAATAATCAATCAAGTATTTAATCTTATCCGTGCCATGACAAATACCGTAACGCAACTGCTCATTGGAATACATACCGAAACTATTTTCTATTAATGAGAAGTGCCTGGTAAATAGATGTTACGATTTATCTGCATATTGAGTACATGGGTGATTGATATTAGTGGGGATTAAGGCGAAGGTGATAATATAGACTCTCTACTATTTTGACATTAAGGATGAAGAAAAGGATGCACATACTAGGTTTTACCAAGAGTGAGAGAGACACAGGTATAAGTTTATTTCTCCTTTTCGCGTATGCGTCAGTTGTATTTCGACCCTATTAACTGGATCCAAACAATAAGGTGGCCAACCGTCCCCATCATCAGTATGTAAGCTTGTTTTTGTATTGACGTAAAAAAAAACCTTTATTAATCACGTTATATACGCTAATATTACATGTTCTAATACATTTTATGCAAAATATAAGCATAACTGCAATTTCTTTTGTCCTGCCATTCTTTTATCCGGCTAAAACAGATAGTACATTTTTAGTCAACAAAGTTATAATCATAGTTATCTTTTAAAATTATTCCGGTTATCTATTGCTATCTCGACACTGCATACGCTGATAGCTTGTCTATAAAATCCTTCGTCTAAGGAGTTTGCCAATTAAATAAGCCGCTGTGCGCCATCTACGGGTATACTAAGTGGAGTTTTGCTGCTTTATTTATCTATGTAATAACGTACAATATACAACTTAGTCTTAAAACAGTATAATGTTCACATTTGTCATGAAATAGATAAGGTTATTAAGATAATATGTATACCTCGTGGGTGTTACGCGCCATGTCAAATCTTTGCGCGGAGAAGTGTGCGAAAACTTTCACTTCTTTTGTTTATTTTCATCATGTTTTCTCAGACGGTGTGTGACCCTTATATAACTACGAGGCCACCCCATAGGCTTGCTTGTTACTACTAATAGGCACTGAAATATAACTCCTATAGTTTAGATCAAAAAGGCTGATGAAGATCTTTCGTCCAATATTCCAGTGTCTGAAGACACAGAGGCATGGTCTCTGAATGTTGGCGGAGCGAACTATATTCGGGATCTCTCTACGTGACAGAATCCGTAATACGAAAATCCGTAGGAGGGGTGACTGATATCATAAGGTCAGATTGCTCGACGAATCGACAACCATAGGAGAAGAAAAGATCTCGAGGGGTGACCACTTATCGGACAGCGCTACTATATCGGGAACCTGATATATAACCTAAAAATTAGCTTTTGGATGCGGCGGAGCCGCTGACAATGGCTAGTTAAAAATATTGCTGTACATTAATATCCAATACTTAATTAAATGTAAATTAATTAATTTAATGGTTTGTCTATATTATCACGCCCAATACAAATGGTTATTACGCTGGTTCGTTACTTCACAAAATTACCGTTTAAGCAATGTGTCTACAATTTGAACCCACGCCCCTTTTATGTATTATTAACTAGATGCCTGACCTACCTGTTGCTTGTCCATTTTGATTATATAACATCTAAGAAGCAGTATGAGTGGACATTGGTACAATAAATATTTTAATAGCTTAGTAACAAATGAGGTAGCGCCCTGTACTTAAATTATACGTGACTATGAGTAATATGTATTTGTACGTCGTTCCGTATTAACTAAAGAACCACCATGCGAACTCTGGACCACGGGTGGTCCTCTCAGCTTGGTACTATGAGTACAATATCATACTATTTTTTTTATACTACATGGATGGCGAACAAGCATACGGCCCACCTGATGACGCTTGCAACACCAGAGGCATCAGTCGCGCGTCACCATATCCAAGGAAAGGGATAGGAGATGGATAGAAAGAATAATAAGGAGAGGATAGGAAGGATAATAAGGAGTGGATGGAGGGCGTTTGGGTCCGATTGGGCAGATTATAGACTAACTCACCTTATGGTGATCAAAGTAGGGAACTTTGATCACCATAGGGTGAGTTTCATGACTTCGAGTACCGTACAAATTTACAGTAATATAACATTTTATAAATTCGTATCAATAAAAGCCTGCAGCTATAGAACCACGCTACAAATATTTAGATATTTTTATATATATTTTTAGCATTTGACATGCTTAGCACTATACATTAAACACAAAGTGAAGAATGTGAAAATCGAAAATAACAGTCACAAGCAGGATTTGAACCTGCTTTTCCTGGATAACGTCCAGATGCTTTGCCAATTCAGCCATCGTGGCAATTGCTCCTGACTGCTAATTTCGATAACACATTCATACTTAACGTCTTTGGGTGACGCCTGCGCCATCTGTCGGAAGTATTTTCATACATTATACCGTCCAGGTAAACTTAATTTTACAATTAAGATTTTACCTAATAATGACGCAAACCCTATAATAATTTATATTCATATGAATATTTATAGGGTTTGCGTCAAATTGTCACCACACGGACTAAAGTGTTATAGTAGCTGAACTTAATACATGTTTGAAACAAATGTGTGCATTCGATTCCTAGGAGGAGTTGTACACTCCATAAATTAACAGAATAATGTATCCCAGACTCACATGAAAGTATGTTCGTTGTAACGATTATTATCACCTCATCTAGAACCTATGAATCATATAAAGTTGTTATAACTTATTTTCTACGCATAGAAATCGTATTATGATGTCTATGCTTTTGGATGTTGAAAACATAGCATCCCGACTGTATTCCCCGAAGGGGTAGGCAGAGGTGTATTACACACTCACGATTCACCAGCTATGTTTAAGTCCCACGTAATAGGGGGCGAGCCGGGCACATTTCCAAACTCCGGGCTGCTACTGAGAATTTTTCTTTTTACGAAAACCTCAATAATACTGTCCAACCCCGGGATCGAGCCCGAGACCTCATGATCAGCAGTCGCGTATACTACCGCTGCACCACCGAGGCAGTTTAAGTTTAGTTTTTTAGTTTGGATGTAGACAACTATTATTTCGTTACCCTATGGTTTTAATGTAAACATACTCACCTACATTCTCCAATTCAATTAATTAGACTTTCCGTTGTAGAATTCAGATACAGACATCGGTGTTGTAAGTTTCATTTATTTTTATCACAGTACATTTGACCTAGCTAGAATTTGTAACCGTAATTCACAGCGGAAATCCGTTAACGAACACATATTGGCAGTGTCGCACTTCAGCACTCAAAAGGTAATACTCGTTCAGATGACATAACAAAGATTATCGCAACTCGCGATAGTTAAAAGTACAATGCTGTTTTAATTAGACGGGAATTATTTGGCATTATGTAAATATAGAATTGTATTAATTGTTATGCAATATTGTTAGTTACATTTGTAATAGAGAAACGACGGTATTATGTCTAAGTTTTGTGGTAGAAGTACAGAATGTTATGAATTATGCAACTTGTTAGTGAGTTTTAATTGAATATGCTAACTTTAAGACGTAAAACTTACTCAGATTTCTGAGGAAATATATGATCTACTGGGTAGTCAATCGCACCACTGAAGGAATGTAACATGGTTCCAGTGGCTTGCCAATAAAGGCGGAGAGACGGCACACGGCGGGTTTCTTTAAAGGTAGTCAATCGTAAGTTAACAAAGACGAACAAAATGTGCGGACTCCCTACACAATTATTATAGCGCACTAATGCTAGTGCAAAAAATGTATGTTTAAATGTTATGTTTAGTGCATGTCCAAGCAAAGGTGCACTATCTATTTCCTTTCGCAGTCCGATGGGATAACGACATGACAAGATTGGAAAGAAATCAAGTGGAGGCACCATGAAATCCTGTACTTTCCTAGGTACGCGAGTATTACACCATCATTTTCAAAAAACGCAAAGGGCATGATAAGAGAAAGGTAGAACTTTCTAACATTTACGCGTATTTCACACATTTTGAAATAAAACTACGTTTACGGAATCTATCGCGTTTACTTGATGTAAGCATAAAACTTAGAGTAGATATTTTTAATTGTGTTTCTAAGCGAATATTATGTGGGTTGAAATAAATAAACCAAAAATTTGTCAAATCATATTACTGTGGGACAGATGAAACCATTGAAACTACATATCAGCTTTGGACATCTACCATCTAAGTCCACCCGTGATCATGACTGCTGTAAAGTATTCGAAACGTCGGGATAGCATAAAAATCAAGTAAACGCGATAGATTCCGTAAACGTAGTTTTATTTCAAAAAAAAAAGAAAGGTAGAACTCAAAACAATGATTTTTATAACAGCAGCTAATTGTTACAATATAACCGCGAGAGAAAGAAAATTTCTTTTGTCGTGTTTCTTCATGAGGTCATCATGAACAAACACAACAAAAGATAGAAATTATTTGTGTATAAGGAAAAAGAGATTTTTAGTACGAGCGGGAAGTGGCTTAGAGCACTTCCCCGGATTTGAAAAGACGTGGGTTTGTTTCCCGCTCGTACTAAAAATCTCTTTTTTTCTAATTCACAAATAATTTGTACTTTAAAAAAGTAGCGGAGTAGATATATATCAAAAATGTAATGTCCCGAAGGGACGCAGGTTCGATTCCCGCTCGTACTAAAATACTCTTTTTCCTTATTCACAAATTATAATTTGTACTTTAAGAGTAGCTGAGCATGTCAAATGCTAAAATATAAATCAAAATCTCTTTTTCCTTATTGCGTCTGGGACGCAGTACAAATATCTGATGATCTGTTCATCACACAAATAATTGTCTAAGTGGGATCGAACCCACTCTCTTCCCTTTGAGTTGTGCCTCTGGTGTTGTTAGCGTCTATAGACTACGGTCACCTTCAGGTGGTCGTATTATAAAATAAACTTAGAACAAGGAGGTTGCCAATTAATTAATATCACAATATCTACATAAAACTTTCTCTGCTTGTATTTATCAACAGTTTTATGTGTACCAATTGTTTCTGCTTGTCATATCTTGTTGTAATATACGAAATGGAGGTGATTGGGCATGTGCGATCACTTGTAAACATTAGATTAAAACGTGCGGTAACATCAGCCCGCGGCGGTACACCCTCAGCCTCGCGCGGAACTAAGAGATCGAATAACTAACAGTAATGTTAGAAATCTATTCCAGTTTTTGTGTATATTATAGTAATTGTAATTCAGGCTGTATTTTAATGTCAGTTAGAAGTTGAGATTATCATTATATAATTATACAGTACCTGGATGACCGAGCTTCGCTCGGTATTTTTTTTTTGGTGAATCGTGTTTTTTTGGAAATTATATTTAGATACGAATTACATACTGATGAAATATGAATAATATTTTTCGATATTACTGACATAATAATAAAATGGTTGGTGGTTATCTTTTCATTGCCTAAAAACACGGATAAAACGACGTTTTCTGAAAATGAAACCTAGCTAGATCGATTAAAGAGGGACAAGTCTTAACGCTGGGGAAACACCGCAGCAGGAAGATCATTCCAGATATTACACGTATGTGGTAGAAAAGAACGCTAAAAACGAACTGTCTTGGACGAGATCGTTTCCAGGTGGTATGGATGAACCCTAGTACGGCGTCTCGTGGTCCGGTGGTAAAACGGCGATGTTGGTACCACCTCAAACAGTTCCTCAGAGCACACCCCGTTGAAGAGTCGATAGAGCACACAGAGAGCCCCAAAGTCTCTCCACTGCCCCAATGACTCCAGCTCATCCGTGAGATTAGGATCAACAACAATTCGAACAGCGCGTGGGTCGAGGGCCACCTCGACCCACTTCACTCCCTGCAAAGAGAAAAAAAAATACCTATTTTGGTGTGCCTGCCCAGAGTCTGCCTCCACGTGAGGGCGGACTTGTGCTTTATACAGCACAAGTCGCTGCCTCGGTGTGAAGTACCGCTTGGCTCTGTTCAGGAGGCCCAGTTTCTTGCTCGTCCATTTGGCTTTTTCCTCCAAATGACTCCCGAACTGGACTTTACTAGATATGTCGATGCCAAGGATTCCAATACTCTCGGAGACCGGAAGAGTTACTCCTTGAAACTGGGGTGTCACGACAAATGCGTCCTTCTTTGCAGTGAACGCGCAAACCTGTATCTTCGTAGGGTTGAATTAAACCAAGTTCTTTTCTCCCCATTCTGAGGCCCGCCATAGAAAGCGCTCGACTTCAGACACAAGTTGGATCCGCCTCTCCTCCAGCATGTTCCGAGGGACTTTCTGATGGCCGGTATATCGCGCATCACCCGTACTGTCATCCGCATAGCAATGCATACTCTCTATTGAGAGCAAGTCATTGATATGCAGGATGAACAGCATTGGGGAGAGCACCGAGCCTTGAGGAACTCCAGCATTAATCTCCATGGTATCAGAGCAGCATCCGTCTACAACGACTTTGATGCTGCGACTATGGAAGAAGCCGGCGATCCATTTACAGAGCCCCTGGGGATTCCATACGATGGTAGTTTCGATAGAAAGGCCTTATGCCAGACCCTGTTGAATGCCTTCGCGATGTCCAGGCTGAACGCCAAAGCTTCACCCCACCCTCAAAGGCCTCTGCCCAGCGATGAGTGAGGTACATGAGAAGATCACCAGCAGATCGACCTTGACGAAAGCCGTATTGGCGATCACAGATCAGCTGGTGATTCTCAAGGTACTGCAGAAGTCGGCGATTGATAACTCTCTCCAGTACCCTGGAGAGCAGGGATGTTATCGCGATTGGCCTGTAAATTGACGGGTCGGTCGATCACCCCTTTTGGGAATAGGGTGAATATGGGCTACCATCCACGAAGTAGGAATCCTGCCGGTACTGTATGAAAGGTGGAACAGGCGCGTAAGGACGGGGGTCAACTCAGGGGCGCACGTTCGAAGAACCACTGCAGGGATGCCATCCGGCCCACTCGACTTATGGACGTCCAGTAGCAGCAGCTCCCGCCTGAACGCACGTTGCGTAATGCGGATTTCAGGCATGGAGCTGTCACACCGAGGGATGGTGGGTGGTGTGGCCGCTCCGGCGTCCAAAGTCGAGTTTGAGGCAAAGATTTGGCCCAAAAGATCGGCTTTCTCTTTGGCACTATGGACCAAATTGCCGTCCAGTTTCCGCAGTGATGGGAGACTAGACTGGCAGAAGTTGCCCTGTACTACCTTGGCGAGCGACCAGAAAGCCCGGCTTCCATTGGAATAGCTTGCAAGTCGCTCGCCAATTATGGCAATGTGTTCTGACTTGGCTTCCGCAATAGCCCTCTTGTTGGACCTGGAAGCAGCATTAAATTTCCGCTTCTCCTCTTTGGCGCTCTGAACCTGACTTTTCCTGGCCCTATTTCAGGCCAGGTATGTGGACTGCTTCTGGCATGCAGTCGTCCTACAGGTTTTGCTAAGCCATGGATGGCTGCGACCGCCAACCGGTATTTTGGTGCTGGGGATGAATAATTCCATCCCCATAATCACCGTTTCCGTGATGCAGTCCGCACAGATGTCAGGATCCCTAGAGCAGAAACATAGCTGCTTCCAAGAGTAGGACGCGAAGAACTCGCGAAGTCCATCCCAATCTGCTGACTAATACTGCCAGACTCTACGAGACCCATTCGCTGGAAAGCTATTGTTTCTCGCAACAGGGGCAGTGCAGCGGACGAGGCAGTGATCGGATGATTATTCTCCTCCGAAACCCCCTGCATACTAAATTTCATGAAAATTTTTGGAGCCGTTTCCGAGATTCAGATTATATACAAGAATTGCCCGTTTAAAGATATTAGATGTACAGTTTTATTATAAAAAAACGCGGGTGGCAAGCAAGCATGCGGTCCCCCGGCTAGCAGTTACCGTAGCCTATAGACGCTAACAACACTAGAGGAATGGCACTCGCGATCGCCAATGAAATGAAAGAAAGAAAGAAAACTAAGTTTTATTGTCACGAATCACAATTAGAATAATATTACATATTAGGTAAAGCTAAACATAACATAACAATAAGGTACATGACAATAAGGCGCCCATTCAGCAATATTGCTGCAGTGTAACGTAAATTACACTGCAGCAATTACTTATTTTCAATGGGAGCCTAAGTGACGAAACGGATGAACAAAATAGTTATTACATATCAGGTATGTATATTTATAACATATTTAAAAAGACGTTAAAAAGGTAGGTACATATAAAATAGTTAATAGTAGTTACAATATTTGTAACGTTACACTATTTGTAACATATTTTCAAATACCAAAATAGTAGATTAAAACCAAACATACATATGCAACTAAAAATGTAAAAATATAATAAGACACATTAATAAATTGTAACGGTACCATGCTCGGTTTGGGTAAGCCAACGGCCATCCTTTTTTTTTTTGTTTTGTTTAGGCGGGAAAAAATGTACCTAACCGCACACCCCGTTGTTCGGGGCAACAAACAGGGTAGTGTGGGGCCCTCACCCACTAAATAAACCCGCCGTGTGCCGTCTCTCCGCCTTTATTGGCGGACCACTGGAACTATGTTACATTCCTTCACGGCCATCCTAGTGACAGTAAAGTGTGAAATGTGCAATGACAGACTGCTGTGTGCCAGCCGAGCGTGCGGACGCCTTAAAATAGTGTGTGAGGTAGATAGAAATTAAAGTTAAGTTAATAAACAGGTTCGGTGTTTAGTACCTAATTAGCTGCTGGATTCCTTTTTTGGACTAAAAGAAAATGCTTAAATTTATTTTTAAAGCTTTTAACTGTCTTCATCTCATGGAGTGGAGGAGGTAGATCATTCCAACAACGTGAAGCAGCAAATTTGAGACTGCCACGGAAGGCAGCAGTTCTATGTTTAGGTGTGAGAAGTAAGTATTTGGAAGCTCTAGTGTTAATTTTATTATAATCCCTCGACCACGTAAACTTATGATAAAGATAATCTGGTTTTTTTGAGGTAATTATATTGAAGAGAAGTGCTAAATGAAGCTTCCTACGTATCAACATTTTCATAAGATTGCCTTGACTTAAAAAAGGAGTTACGTGTGACCTAGGAGGAATATGATAACAATATCTGGCACATGCATTCTGAACACGTTGTATTAACTTTCCAGTTATGCCAAGAATGCAAGACGCATAGACTGTTTCAGCATAATTAAGCTTAGATAGGATCAAGGACTCGCATAGCATGATCCGCATGTCTAACTGACCGTCAAATAAGAGTCCTAAGTTACGTGCTTCTTGAGCTTGCCTTATAGGACAACCATTGACCAATATTTCAATATTTTTACATTTAGTTAACATAATTCGAGAACCCTTAATAATAAATTTTGATTTAGCAGGATTCAGTACCAGACTATTTCTAAGGGACCATTTTGAGTTTCGCCGGAGTTCATGATTGATTTTATTAACAGTTTCTTCAGAGCTTTGGGAATGAAAGAAAAGATACAGCTGAAGATCATCTGCGTATAAGTGAAACTTTGAGTGAATTATGCAATTAGAGATATCAGTCGTATAGAGGATGAAAAGAAGCGGCCTAAGAACAGAACCCTGGGGAACACCCCTAGTTACCTGGCTTAAAGAGGAAGATGCTACCATTGTTGGTTTTAATTTGTACATGCTGAAATTGATTAGATAAGTAGCTATGGAACCAATTTATGTCCTCGGTAGTACATCCATAGTAGGCACTATCCCCCATTCTTGGGGAGGCCTATGTCCAGCAGTGGACTTTAAAAGGCTGATGGATGGATGGATGGATGCGAGTTTTGAAAGGAGTAAAGAAATGTAAATAGAATCAAAAGCCCGGGAGTAATCTAGCAAAACAAGAATAGTAGCCATACCTTGGCTTAAGGTATATTGTCTACCACATCAAGAAGGGCCGTAGCCTTACTGTGCTTCTGCCGGAAACCAGATTGGTTAGAAGGTAGGATATTATTTTTCTCACGATATGTGCTGAGTTGTTTATATATAATTTTTTCCAAAATTTTGGAGAGATAACATAGTAAACTAATAGGACGTAGGTCTTTTGGCTCGACAGGATTAGAAGTCTTTGGTATTGGTTTTACAACTGCTGTTTTCCACAAACTGGGAAAAGTAGCAATTACAAGGGATTGAATTATAATCGAAGTTTTTGCTGCAACTGAGTGAGGTACAGTGATAGTTAGCATATCCAAAGATATGTCATCGATACCCGTTGCATTATAAGTTAGACTCCCTATGAGATTTAAAACATCTGTTTCAGTTACTTTTTGAAACTGAATAATATTTGTACCAAAGCAGTTGAATTCGAAATAAGTAAGGTGAGACAATGATATCTGTCCATCACCGGGAATTTTTTTTTTTATTGCATTTAGTGGCAGACGAGCCACGGTCCATCTGATGGTAAATGGTAACCATCGCCCATGGACTCAACTATACCGAGAGCATTGTCAAGCTGCTGCTCACCAATTCATTTCACACATATGAAATGAAATATAAACGGCTATCTCCTGCTACAGTCAAAACGCAACAATGTGCTTCATGGCCGGTCAAACGGGAGATGGTGGTACCAACCCACTCGGGCCCGATACCAAGTGAGTACTCCAACTTGGTACCCAGCCCTACCACCAGTCATGCAATGGATGATAATTGCTTACTTCCCTTAGTCGCCTCACATGACACCCGTGGAAAGGAATGGGGTGGTGACATTTGTATTCTTAGTCCGTCACCACACGGCCAAAGGGAAGGGAATGTCAAGAAAGTGCGAGTTAAGCGTATCAGGGTCATTGCAACCAACGGGCAGTTCATGTACTGGTTTTTTATTAGTAGTTACTAATGCTTTTAATTGACGCCATAATTGTTTTGGATGATACATTAAACACAAACTGAAAAATGTGAAATCGAAAATAACAGTCAGGAGCAGGATTTGAACCTGCATCTCCTGGATACCGCCCAGATGCTTTACCAATTCAGCCATCCTGACAATTGCTCCTGACTGCTAATTTCGATAACACATCACACTTAACGTCTTTTGGGTGACGCCTGCGCCATCTGTCAAAGTATTTTCATACATTATACCGACCAGGTAAACTTAATTTTACAATTAAGATTTTTACCTAATAATGACGCAACTCCTATAAATATTTAGATATTTTTATATATATTTTTAGCATTTGACATGCTTAGCCCAAACATTAAACACAAAGTGAAAAATGTGAAATCGAAAATAACTTTCTTTGTGTTTAATGTATAGTGCTAAGTATTTCAAATGCTAAAAATATATATAAAAATATCTAAATGTTTTGGATGATTAATATTTTTATTTATATGAGTTTTGAGAAATGCACGTTTTTCAGATTCAATGGCCGCTCGCACACGATAATTTAGGTTTTTATAGGAGGCATCATAACGTTCGCATTTAGTTGACTTGAATTAAGCAAGTGTTTAATCGCGTAATTTAATCATTAATTTAACTGTATCGGTGATCCAAGGTAGGGATTTTTTATTGATTAAAACTGTTTTTGGTGCGTGTAAATTAAATAAATTTATCATATGTGTAGTGAAAAAAGTGACCATAGAGTCAACATCCTTATACATCTCAATGTATTCCCAACGAATATTGGTGAGGTCATCATTAAAGAGGTCGATTAGGATTTCTTTTAAAGGTCTATAGGTAACCCAGAGGGGCATAGGTTTTTCCATTTTTAAATTCAATTCAATTGATACAATAGCATGGTGTCCCAAAGCCGGAATGTGTGATGCATTCACTGAACAGACTTTAGCATTAGTACATACAATGTCGATCAATGTTTCGCTGTGGTCGTTGAAATGAGTAGGCTGATTAATTATTTATTTTAGACCACTGTAATCTAGAAAATTATTGAAAAGTTTCGTTTTGTTATCGGAAGGGTCAAACACGTTTATGTTAAAATCTCCAAGAAGAATAACCTTATCGGCATAAGGGAAAGATGTGATAGACTCCGTGATCGCGTCAATGAAGTTATTTACGTCCATCCACGGTGGCCGATATGCAGTACCAATAAGGAGCGTGCACGCGTTGACTTTAAGACGGAGCCACATTTGCTCAACAAGAGGCGCGTGGGGGTGCTGAACATTGCGCGCGCGCAGCCCGCGCCGCACGTAGAAGCCGACGCCGCCTGCGCGCCCACCGCGCACGACGCATGCGCGCGGGGCTCATGCCGCAGCTGATAGTCAGCAAGAGCAGGCGCGCAGCCCTCCTGGCCTTCTCTGAGCCGCGTCTCATTAATCGCCATTATGTCGACGTTAATATTTTCTACAGCTACTATGAATTCCTCATGGTTCGTACCGAGCGACCCGGCATTGAATAACCCAATTTTAATTTTTTAGTCTTAGGCATTGTACAAGTTGAATAGTAAATGAATTAATTTATAATTAACGATGGAAAGCTTAATTGTTTTGTAGCGACATCTACCTCGCCATGTACAAACTAAGAACTGACGTATCCTACATCGCGATATTAAAGTTATCCGAGCGATTGGGCAGTTAGCCCACCAGACACAACACCCGTCTGGTCGGAGGATCCTCCCTTTTCAATAGTGGATGAGGAACATTACACCCTGTTCCTCTCACCCCCAAAGTTTTCATAAGTGTTGTGGCGTATTTTTTAATTAGTGAGTTTGAAGTGAAAATTTTACTATGATAATATTTATAAAAACAACTGAAAAAATAGAGTAGGATGCAATAGAAAATAAATATACTATTAGAGTAAAATAACTGCAATAGTATATGTTTGTAAAATAAAAAGTTGATCATTATAAGAATAAGTGAGATATGCAAGTATGGATACCTAATCTAAGAAATAGGTGACGACAAGGTAATCTCTTATAAATAATATCATGAAAGGAGAAAATATATGATAAAAAAAATAGTATTTGTCCGTGGCGGTTAAAACGTAGAGGATTAATATGCTTGTTAACATAACTATCTGTAATTAAATAATTCTTTTTGAATAGGTTGACTATGCTATTAATCATCAAAAAAAAGAAAGAAAGAAAGGAAAAAAATGCATAGGAAATGGTGCGGAACTATAAAAAGGAGAGGATAAGAAGGGGGTTTGGTACTCCGGCGCTCTCACTCGCTATATGAAACACACCAGTAAGAGACTTCCAAGGTAATCTTCTGTGAGAGGATGGTTCTTCCCCGACCAAGTCGCCCCATTCATGCTAAGACAAGCAAAACATGCGCTAGAAAAAAATATGTTATACCTAAATCATATGCCGTTATGCCTTCATAATTATCATTATGATATTATACATTGCCGTGTGGGCCGCCTTTAGAATTGTCCCACCCCTTATCCACCCTTGTGAGTCGTAACAGCCGACTTAGGAAATACCGCGGGAGTGGGCAGCAGCACTCCCTCGAGTATTAACTACATCCACTGTGATCGCCAACCTGCCTGCCAAGCGTGGCGATTACGGCACTATCCCCCATTTGAGAGAAACAGCACAGGACCGCTCGTTGTGGGGTTCTCTTAGGGAGGCCTATGTCCAGCAGTGGACGTCGAAAGGCTGATGGATGGATGGATAGACGAGAACTATACATTACTATTAAAAAAAAAATATGGACGTATCGACATCACCATCGACACTCATCGTCCCTTCTTGGGAATGTTGCTACTAGTAGTCACCTTATCTTTATTCATTATTATTTGTTCTACCAAACTAGGCATCTATGTAAAATAGGTTCAGCCCACCTGATGGTAAATAGTGACTGCCGCTCACTTAGCAACACCAGCGATACAGCCACGCCGCTGTCTGTAACAAGCATCTACAACTATGGTTAAAAGCATGCACGCAATCATACTAGATATTAAGTTGTTTAATATAACAATTATTCAATTAAATATATATTTCATGATCATGATTTAGGTAAAGGGGGAGACCGAGACTGACCTACCTAGACCAAAGCGGTCATGTATTGAAGGAAGGTGGAGTCAGGCGTCTCCGAAACCGGCGAGCATTTATGAAGAGGATTATGAATGTTGAGGGAGCGAGAGATGTATGCAAGAATAGAGCCTTTTGGCACTCTGTTCTCTCTGCCTACCCCCCCAAACGAGATGGTATCATGATAAATAAGTAAGTAAGTAAATATTGAACTACGAGTAGATTCTGGCCCCTAGTTCTTCTGGATGGGCTTCAGAATTAGCTCAATCTATTACTATTATAAAGCTGTAACAGAGCTGTGTCTGTACATTTAAGATATTTGAGAAAAAATTACTGAATTAGGCTATATAGGCGCGTCTGAACATAAAACATTCTTTTTTAGTTTTTTGTCTGTTTGTCTGTTTATCTGTTTGTTTGTTTGCGCATCACGCAAAAACTACTGAATGGATGTTGATGTAACTTTTTTATTTGATAGCTCTTGATTAGAATTAAAAAACTGGCGTACATTTTATCCCGCTACTATATCGGGAACCTGAGATATGGCTTAAAAACCAGCGGCGGAGACGCGGGCCAAGGCTAATATAATATAAATACGTATATGTATTTATGAAGCATTAATTATTTCTATGTAAATTAGTTATCTCAAAAAGAACCGTCCATTTTTTCGAAATAAATAGTGGACATCTTTTTTACTGGAATATATATATTTAGATATTTTTTTATATATATTTTTAGCACTTGTCATGCTTAACACTATACATTAAACACAAAGTGAAAAATGTGAAATTGAAAATAACAGTCACGAGCAGGATTTGAACCTGCATCTCCTGGATACCGTCCAGATGCTTTGCCAATTCAGCAATCGTGACAATTGCTCCTGACTGCTAATTTCGATAACACATTCATACTTAACGTCTTTGGGTGTGCTGAATTGGCAAAGCATCTGGACGGTATCCAGGAGATGCAGGTTCAAATCCTGCTCGTGACTGTTATTTTCAATTTCACATTTTTCACTTTGTGTTTAATGGAATATATATGTTTATAGTTTTAGGATTAGTTACGGACGTGAAAGCTGAATAAACAAACTCACTTCATATTTATAATAATAGATTAGGATGTAGGGCAGTTTGTCTGGAAAATCTTATATCATTTAGTTCCAATAATGTTTTCCTTTTGATCACTTTCATTTGGAACAAACTGTAAACTGCGTCTAGATCAAATCGTGCACTAACTTTTGCTCGCGGCGTTGACTGAATAATGCAAGTGTTCATTCGGTTTAGTGAATTGTATAATAAAGATTATTGATTAAAATTAATGAGTTTTCATTTTAAATATAGCTTTAGTGTCTATGTGTGCCTGTAATTATATAACGATTAATATAATAACATGCCTTTCCAGAGTCGAATAAATATTTTGATCTATATTTTTAGCACTTGACATGCTCAGCTACTTTTGAGTACAAATTATTATTTGTGAATGAGGAAAAAGAGAACTTTAGTACGAGCGGGAAGTTAAAAGTTTGGTCGTTAAGACAAATGTCATGAGGAAATTGGGTATGACCGCAAGGATAGTTCAGTGGATTAGAGCACTTCCCCGGATACGCAGGTTCGATTCCCGCTCGTACTAAAGATCTCTTTTTCCTCATTCACAAATAATAATTTGTACTCGATTAAATATGTTCGTGTAGAGAGAGAAAAGAGCTTATTTTTGCCCACGATGCAGTCTAGAGCCGATGCAGTCGAAACTAAAACGATAATTATATTGAGGGTAAAATAGTGCAGAATATAAATCAGAACGTCTACAAATTGTAGCGTTTCTGTGGCGCAACTGCCGCGCAACAGTCGAAGACAATTTTAGATGTGTTAAGTTAATAAGCCAGTCACCAAATTAAACGCACTTTGATGCAATGTAGTATACTCGTATATTGTACTAGCTGGTGCCAGGAGCCTTACACACGTGCTTCAGACAGAAAAAGCCTTAAATGTATAAAAAGTAATAATATTTAGGAGAACGATTCTATACATAAAGTTCTTATTATTATGATATTCCCATACAATCTTTTATCACTCATTTCATGAATAAACATATTTAAAAGCCCATCTCCACGTCTCTTATTCATCTGGAGAAGGTGTGGTTCTATTTTCGAGTTCCTATTAAATAAAAAGAGAGTATAAAAGACAGGTTTTCTAAAAACCATTGAATATTTTCTAAGTTTAAATAATACCAATGACAGCTTAGTAAAAAATCAGGAAAACGGTTGACCCTAAAGTGGCCTTTACCCTGCAACTTCCCGCTAATTTGATACTTAATGCGCTCAAAATTATTACGTTTTTCGACTTTTGAGCTCTTCGAGCTTTTCGCGCTCAAAAGTATAATTTTCGTGTCATTTTGAGCTCTCCGAGCTCAAAGAGATAACTGTTCTATAAATGTCTATCAGACTTTTGAGCTCAAAGAGCTCAAAAGTCTGATAGACATTTATAGAGAGACATTTAATAAAACACTATTCGTTGAATTTTCAAATCGCAATAACTTTTGAATTAATGAACCGATTTGCTCGTAGTATACGGCATTCAACGCAGGATTTTAAGCTATTTAAAGAATCTTAAAGCTCGAACTGGTCAGACTGAAAATTTTATAGAAATTCTGAAAAAAAAACATTTTTTCCAATTTATTTCGACAACGTTATCTCACGAACGAATCAACCGATGGACCGCATTGGCGGCGATCGACGTGGTTTTTTGATGTTAAGAGCCGATTGGTGAAACAGTTTAAAAGTTATTCCAAAAAAAACACATGAAAAATATTTCTTTGTAGTTTTTTTGAGATTTCTCAAGATCTACCGGTTCAATGCGGTCCTAATTGTGTTAAAAATCTAAGTTTGGTCAAGTCCTTTCGAATGACGCCAACCCCGATGAAATCGGTCAAGCCATTCAAAAGTTATACATACACATACATACACATACATACAGACATACAGACATCATCGCGGAAACATTCGGGGAAGCTTCCTAGGACCTCAAAACGTCGACATCCGTTGAAAACTCGATTTTCGAAAAACGGGGTTAACCAATAACTTCCCAACTTTTGAAAATTTTCAATTTTCTTAGCGGGAAGTTAAAAATCGATCATAGATATAAAGTTTAGCTGAATAAGCATAAAAGGATAGAAAATAATAATACAAATGAGTTTCTGAAAATAACTGTTTAAACTGGCCGTGTAGTGATTGATTAAGAACAAAAGTGTCATCACCCTATTCTTTCCCGCGGGTGTTGGACGAACCGACTAAGGGAAGTAAACAATTATCACCCATTGAGTTACTGTATCTACAGGTGGTTGACCTGGGTACCAAGTGCGAGAACTTACTTGTTATCGGGCCTGAGTCAATCGGTACCATCATTTTCTGTATGATCAGCTACGAAGCACCAGGGTGTGTTTTGGTTGAAGCGAAAGAAAACAGTTCATATTTTGATATCTATACTATTATTATAAAGAGGTAACGTTTGTGAGTTTGTGACGTTGTAAGGGGTAATCTCTGGATCTACTGGACCGATTTTCAAAACTATTTCACTAATAGAAAGCTACGTTATTGTGGAGTGTCATAGGCTATAATAATTTCCAAAATTAATTACGCATCTTTACTTAAACTTGAATAATATAATCCAAGTTGTAAAAAAAATTGCTTTCATCGCGTGCGCTGCGGAAACTGTTGAGGATAAAACAAAACAATGTACTACAATATTAAAGAATGTATCAAAATCTGTAAAAAAGTCCGCGATATCATATGCCTATCTCCTACGGATAATTCACAAATTGCTTTTACTGTTAAAATTGTGTATTAAAAATAATTTTTGTGAAGCTTATTTAGCCCATATGATATTAATTTATATCTATATAAATATGTTTTAATTATATGGGACGAATGTACCATGAGTCATAGAGCTCATATTGAAGCCGTGAACCGTACGCTAAAAGACATCAGAAACTCAGACGCTGATATGGGTCTGATATATACTTTTGTTTTTGCGGGCGATTTTCGGCAAATGCTGCCAGTAATAACAAAAGGAACACGTGCCGATGTCATCAGGGCATGCTTAATATCATCATGCTTATGGAGTTCCGTTGAAACTCTCAATTTACGAACAAACATGAGAGCCCACTTGAGCGAGAATTACGATAACGACTTTCCGCATCAACTACTGAATCTTGGAGAAGGAAAAATTTGCTGTCCTAACACCAACAAGTAGGGATGACATTAAGGAGGGCGCGGTTGGAGGTGTCCCGGGCCGGTCTTTGGACCGTAGGGGCGCTCCAGCCGGTGCTAGACGAGTGGGCGGGGCGACGGCATGGAGTCCTTACCTTCCGACTGGTGCAGGTGCTGTCGGGGCACGGTTGCTTCAGCAGATACCTGCACATAGTCGCAAGGAGGGAAGTGACTCCGGGCTGTCACCACTGCGGCTGTGATGAGGACACGGCGCGGCACACGCTCGAGTCGTGCCCGGCTTGGGCCGAGCAGCGCCGTGAACTTGTCGCGGAAATAGGGGGGACCTCTCGCTGCCGAGAGTCGTCAGAGCGATGCTTGGCAGCGACAGGAACTGGGCCGCGGTCGCTGCCATCTACGAGGAGTTTATCTCGCGGAAGGAAGCGGCGGAGAGAGCCAGGGAGGAGGATTCTTCCGCTGACCCGAACCGCCGCCAGCGACCGGGGCGCCGCAGGCGCAGGTACTTGCGCCTCATGCCGCCCTAGCTGAGGCTGCGGGTGGATGGACTGGGGAACGTCCGTTACCCGCAAGGCATCCCGAGAAGGTGCAACGCTCCGTGCGCGGATGCGTCGCTCAGTAGAGGGTACCCGAAAGGGTAATCCGCCGGCGGACCACCGAAGGAATGTTACATAGTTCCAGTGGCCCGTCAATAAAGGCGGAGAGACGGCAATCGGTTAGGTCATATATTACACAGGTTAGAAGACCTTATAGACGCAATATATCCCGGTCTTGAAAGTTTAATGGAAAGAGATTATCATTGGCTTTGTTCTAGGGCAATAGTCTCACCCAGAAACGATTCAGTGAATGAGATAAGTAAAATAATTTTAGGAAAAATTCCCGGTCAAGTCAAACACTATAAGTCCATTGACACGGTGTGTAATATTGAGGATACAGTGGACTATCCTCAAGAATTTTTAAATTCTTTGACTCCTTCTGGCTTACCTCCCCACGACCTTATGCTAAAAGTTGGCATTCCTATCATGCTTTTAAGGAACTTGAGACTCCCCAACACGTGTAATGGCACAAGGCTGCTCATAAAAGAGTTGCGGAAGAATATAATCGTGGCGACCATTCTCACAGGGCAAGCAGTGGGACAACTTGCTTATATTCCGCGGACACCCATGATTCCACCTGATTTACCTATATCGTTTAAAAGGTTACAGTATCCCGTCAAGGTCTCTTTTGCCCTTACTATTAATAAGTCCCAGGGTCAAACATTTTCTCTAGTGGGCATTGACCTGAGAAAGCACTGCTTTTGCCCATGGGCAGTTATATGTTGGCTTATCTCGGGTTGGAACTCCTGAAAGACAATATATTTTAGTACCAAATGATAACATTACTACTAATATAGTATATCGAGAAGTTTTGAACAATTTAAATAAGTAAACATGATGTAAATAGTGTATATTAACATCAAGTAATAAAAATAACAACAAAAAATAGTAACATAAAACAAACAAAACATACAAAAAACAATAAAAAAGTAAAAACAAAACAAAAAACCAAAATAACAAAAAAATCTTCATCATTATAATTTTTATTTATCCTGAACTTTTAACCTGAAGTATTACGCGGGACAAACGGGCCGGGACAAAAATATTTCTAACGCAGAACGGAGTCCGCGAGCACTGCTAGTTTTATATATTTTTTAAGCATTTGACATGTTTAGCTATATAAATTAACACAAAGTGCGAAAATGTGAAATCGAAAATAACAGTCACGAAAGAGAATTTGAATCAGAACCTTTTCATTATTTTTTATTGCCGACGGTGGCAGGCTATCTCGGCTAACGGCCCACCTGATGGTGAGTGGTAACCGTCCCAGCTTTGCCAATTCAGCCATTGAGACAATTGCTCGGGAATTCCCCGCTTGCCTGGTTGGAATAATGTATGCAAATATATCTGACAGATGGTGCAGGCGTCACCCAAGGTATTATGGGGGAATCTGTTATAAAACTTAGCACTTTTTTTTTTAATTAAGCCCATGGACAACACTTGCAACTTACCATAAAGTGAAACGTGGGTCGTCTGACACTACACGCAATAAAAAAAATATTGTAAATATAGAAGTTATAAATAGATATTACTCGTTAAATTTAAAAACAACGTTTTGTGAAATCGACACGTACCAGATTCCTAAAGGGAAAAGGCCCTTTAAATATTAGTGTAGATAATCCGAGACGAATCCTCACTATTGATGCAGCATCCATTACAATCTGTCACGTAGGTTAGTAGGAGCCCTTTACCATAGACAAAATTGTTTAGTTAATAGCAAAGCCAAATCGGTATGGAAGGTGAAACCAGAGCTAATGGGACTAAATTCTTGATGGTTAGAACGACCGTGGGTTACTTAGCAGATTCAAGGTCTTTTGTACATAACGGTGGTATAACAGTACCAACAAAAGGTTATCAAGTTGGCAATCGGACATGATATATTATAAGAAAACTCTTGGCAATCTGTGACAACTTATATAATCTGTGACAACTCATATAATAAAACCAAGTTTTTTGGCGGGAACATCAAGAGGTTATCATCATCGGTCTGCATTTCCAAAACTTAAAAACAAGTATGAATGTGTTAAAGTGGTGATTTACTTTCTAACTATTTGTGTATGTGCATAGGTTTTTTTACGGTCTATCTGATGGTAAATGGTAATCGTAGCCTATGGACTCGACTATACCCAGAGTATTGTCAAGCCACTGCTCACCATATCATTTCACGGATATGAAATGAAATATAAACGGCTATCTCCTGCTACAGCCAAAACGCAACGATGTGCTTCATGGCCTGTCACACGGGAGATGGTGGTACCAACCCGCTCGGGCTCGATATCAAGTGAGTATTCCCACTTGGTACCCAGCCCTAACATCAGCCATGCAATGGATGATAATTGCTTACTTCCCTTAGTCGCCTCATACGACACCAGTGGGAAAGAATGGGGTGGTGACAATTGTATTCTAAGTCCGTCACCACACGGACAATAGGTGTTGGTAAGTGATGTAATGCGGCATATCGTGTTTTTTGTGTTGTCTCCAAAACTCTATAAAAGCTTCCTGAAAGGTCGCCACCACTTTAGTGAAGAATGACTTTGACTTGACTATGACTTATTTGATAAATTAAACCTACATGTGATCAGAGTATAACGATGTTGGTTTTAAGTTTCTGCTAAACATTTATTCTTCTCTGTACTCTGTAGTGGTATAGTCGTGCTTATCCCAGCATGAATGAGCCGGCTAGATTGGGAAAGTACCACCCTCTCACAAAAGACGGTGAAACAACGGTAGGTACTGCTACCGTTGTATTTCGGATGGTGAGTGAGAGCACCGAAGGCCCATACCCCCTCCCTATCCTCTCCTTAATATCCTTCCTATACACCTCCTATGCATTTCCTTGGAGATGATAAAGCACGAGTGATGCCTCTATCCGTTGCCGTGTGGGGCCGGCACTAAGAATAGCTCCACCCCGACTCTTCCCATAGGAGTCGTAAAAGCCGACTAAGCGATTACCGGGGGACTGGGCAGCAGCGTTCCCGTGTGTACTAAAAACATCCACTGCGATTGCCAACCCGCCTGCCAAGCGTGGCGATTATGGTAAAACCCCCATTTTGGGGAGGCCTATGTCCAGCAGTGGACGATGAAAGGTTGATGGATGGATGGGATGGATGCCTCTATTGGCTAAAGTAACCGCTTACCATCAGATCTCATTGTATGCTGCTTTGCTACCGAAGTAGTATAAAACAAATACTACGGGCTAAATGTATGCAAAATTTCATTTTGATTGATCAAGTAATTATAGCGCGAAAGTGTAACAAATAAACAAGCCTATTACATTAGTTAAGATACTATAATCATCTTGAGGAAGCGTTGCGAACGCAATTTAGTCGGCACTACACTGACGAGACAACTAATCCGTCTTAGACAAACATTTGACTTCCTTCCGAATATAATAAATCAAGACTTGCATGATTAAATTATTATGGATGCGAAAGTTTTCGATTGATTCATTTATTATATATTACTTAATCACTTTGTCATAAAACAAAGTATTTATGTCCTCTAAGACGCAAGAAAAGCATAACATGGGACTTTTGTGCGACTAGTCATGAGGCACGAAGACTCTACGCGAAAAATTGTACGCTACGCAAATAGATGTTTGAATCTGCGTATTCTGGCTGCATATTTGTCCGCATGGACTTCAGCATAAGGACTAGTATCTCTTCTGTGATATAAGTACGTCACTCTACGATATACTGTCATCAGCAAATTTTACTACTTCACACAGGAACCATCCATTTTTCCAAATTAAGAAGTAGTCTTGTGTTTTTCGGGTTTTGGACTGTATGTATGCTAAGTTTCATGAGTATCGGTTGGATAGTTATAATGTAAAAGTGTAATAAACAAATCGCGTTTATATTTATAATATTAGAAAGGTTTGGTAATGATTCCCCAGAGGTGTACACTTTTTATATTAATTTATATTTATAATATTAGAAAGGTTTGGTAATGATTCCCCAGAGGTATACACTTTTTATATTAATTTCATAGATTAAAAAAAAGATTTTTTTCAAGTTTTCACTTTTGGTCGCGGTAGTAAGTAGTGTTGAGCAAATAAGACTAAGGGCTGGTCTTGGCCTTTTATTTCTGGTATAAATTTTTTTCTTGGTCTTGCAAATTGGAAGAGCAAGACCGATTTTCCCCATAACTACTAGTAAGATGGACGTTATGAAAGAACGGATATCTTCCGATTTTTTTAAATGTTATTGGAAAACCGAACTTGGTTTAATTTGAAAAAAGGACTACGAGAATTATTATAATTTAGATTTTAATTCTATAAAATATGTTTGATGTTTTGTGTAACGTTTCAAGAGTTAAAAACAGAAGTACCTATACCAAACTTGTTTCTGTCCTTGTCTTCTTGTTTGTGGACTTAAAATTGGATGGATAGAGAAATGAAATTGTGATTTATTTTTATTTTTACGAGATAAAAGTTTAATACAGTGCCATGTCATCTAAATGTCCATAAAATTTTATACGAATCTATTCAGGTAATAGACGGAAAAACATATTCATGAACTCTCACATTATAATATTAGTTGAATACATTTTGCAGCTTTTCTACGTAATATGTAAGTAACAGATACCTACTAGCTGCGTACTTTCGCTGCAATAAATTCGTTAAACAATCGTCATCCATCTTCGTTACAAGAAATCAATTCACGTATCGTCAACAACCTTGAGCCATAGACCAAAAAATACCGAACGGACGTTACAACACTATTATTACCTATAACATCAATGTAAGAAACATTTCAAAGAGCTATTAGCTATACTGTTGGTCTATTTTAGTCAATAAAATTAAATATTTAACTAACAATGTGCTATAGTTAATATTACTGTGTGTCAAAATATATGCCTTGGAATTAATTTAGTCACGTTCAAAGTGAAATTTCAATGAAAAAATTGAGTAATTAAGCTAAAAAAGTATATGTGTTCAAAACAGGGGTACTATTATAAGTAGTGCACGTAGTCATACCAAATATAAGTATACGTCTGCTATTTTTGCTGTATGGTTTGTGAATCTCTTGACTTTATCCTGTAGGTACCCCTATATTTAAGCATTTACTTCCAACTTAAACGTATTATATATATATAAGTAGCTTTTTTCTATTATTTGATTTTTTATACTATGTAGGTGGAAAAGGTGAGCGATTACCGTAGCCTATAGGCGCTTGCTAAACCAGAGTCATCATTCGCGCGTCGTTATCTTCAAGGAAAGGGATGAGGCGGAGAGAATGGATAATAAGGATACTAAGGAGAGGATAGGTAGATAAATATGGATAGGATCCATCCATCCAGCAGCCTTTTTAAGTCCACTGCTGGACATAGGCCTCCCCAAGAATGGGGGATAGTGCCGTAATCGCCACGCTTGGCAGGCGGGTTGGCGATCGCAGTGGATGTTTTTAATACTCGAAGGAGTGCTGCTGCCCACTCCCCCGGTATGTCCTCAGTCGGCTCTTATGACTCCCATGGGTGGAGAAGGGTGGGATAATTCTAAAGTCGGTCCCACACGGCCAAGGATAGGATAGGTAGGATAATAAGGAGAAGAAAGGGAGGGGGTTAGAGCCTCCAGCGCTTTCACTCACCATACGAAACACAACTTTAGAAGTACCTAACGTTATTTCACGCTGATATCCTGTGAGAGGGTGGTACTTCCCCGATCGAGCCCGCTCATTCATTCTGGGATGTTCATAAGTGTTATATTATTTAGTACTACCTTCTCACCTTGTGCCGTGTGGGGTTGGCATCAAGAATAGAATAGTTTCTTCCTATGGAAGTCGTAAAAGCTGACTAAGGGATTACAGGGGGACCGGGCAGCAGCGTTCCCCTGTGTACTAAAAACATCCACTGCGATCGCCAACCCGCCTGCCAAGCGTGGCGATTATGGTAAAACCCCCATTTTGGAGAGGCCTACGTCCAGCAACGAACGATGAAAGGCTGATGGATGGATGGATGGACCTTCTTACCGGGAGTTCATCTGGGTGTCCTTCATATTTAGGCCTAAACAGAGATTATAAAATGGTGTTGATCTCAAAATGGTATCCTATAATAGATGTTAACCCAAAACTGGTGTAACGGTAGTGTGACCGACAGACTGCTGATCAAGAGGTCTCGGGACCGATCCCTGGGCCGGGGGGTGCTATTGAGCTTTTTCCTAAAAAGAAAAATTCTCAATAGCCGGAGTTTGGAAATGTGCCCGGTAGACGGCAATAGGCTCGCCACCTATTACGTGGGACTTAAACATAGTTGGCGAACCACGGGTGTGTAATACACCTCTGGTCAAAGTTCCCTTAATTGGAAGAGGGAACTTTGTATTCATACAAGCTTCATATTGTTCTTAATACATAACAGTTGTTTATTAAGCTGCCCGTGACATCAGCTGCGTGGATAAACCCAATTCTGTCTAGAGAAAAAAAAATAAGTACAATATTTTCTGTACACTACACACATATCAGTGTATGCCAAAATATATATCCTATAGGAACTATTCAATTTTTGGGATAAATAGTATGTTGACCCAGTGTTTCATTTGTTTAACTACCAACTTTTATCCATATTCGTGCGACCGCGGTATAATTGACCGACAACTATTCAAATATCTTCACAAAATGCCCAGCAACTGGACGACGCAGACGCGAGTACCTGCGCCTGATACGCTCCTAAGGCCGCCGGTGGACGGACCGAAGAACGTCCGCCACCCGCAAGGCCTTCCGCGAAGTTGCGACGGTATGCAGAAAGGGTAAGCCACCGGTATACCACTGAAGTAACGTCACACAGTTCCAACGCCAATACAAGCGGAGAGACGGCACACGGCGGGTTTATTTAGTAGGAGAGTGCCCCACACTACCTTATTCGTTGCCCCAAACGACGGCGTGTCAGAGCCCGTAGATTGTTACTGAAACGTATCGACATCGCATCGTGACATTGGTATTGGTTGAGAGATCATCGCGATTGGTTGAGCGATTATTGCAACATCACGCCTCTGTCTCTACCAAACACAAATAAGACGATACGATGTCAATCAATACGATTTACAGTTTAGAGAACTTTATTACTCAAAAAAAAAATCTACTATCAGGTCACTTTAGCATTGAGCAATACATTTTTATATAAACTTAAAATAATTTTGTGAATCATCATCCATCCATCAGCCTTTCTACGTCCACTGCTGGACACAGGCCTCCCCAAATTGGAAGTATAGTGCCGTAATCGCCACGCTTGGCAGGCGGGTTGGCGATCGCAGTGGATGTTGTTAATACTCGAGGGAGTGCTGCTGCCCACTCCCCCCGATATTCCCTCAGTCAGCTCCCACGACTCCCATGGGTGGAGAGGTGTGGAACAATTCTAAAGCCGGCCCCACACTTGTTAATTTTCCCTGCCTTAACAGAAACGATTCTGATTATGACTATTCTATAATTGCAACTTTTTCTGTGTGCTATTACATATAGGAACGTAATTCGATAATAGGCAAGTAATTGGTAGAAATTGGTCGGCCACTGCCGGCCAGTTAGCTTTTGGTCTCTATGAACTCACGTAAAGTTTTTGTGTCAAGAAATCTACTCAATATTTTGTACTCAATGTTTGTGCTTCCATTTTAAATTTACGCTTACTATGATTTTCTTTATAGCTTGGAAAGGCTCTCTTTTCTTGCTCCCTTTTCACATATTTTACATGTACAGACATTACACATGTACAAAAATATATCTCCATCCATCCATCCATCAGTCTTTTAACGTCCACTGCTGGACATAGGCCTCCCCAAGAGAATGCCATAACGAGCGGTCCCGTCATAGGGGGATAATGCCGTAATCGCCACGCTTGGCAGATGGGTTAGCGATCGCAGTGGATGTTATTAATACTCGAGGGAGTGCTGCTGCCCACTCCCCCGGTATTCCCTCAGTCGGCTTTTACGACTCCCGTGGGTAGAGAGGGGTGGGACAATTCTAAAGCCGGCCCCACGCGGCCAAAAATTATATCTAATGAGATACAATTAACATGTACTATAATATAAATAATCGATCTAAATAATTATATGATTAAACACAAAGTGAAAAATGTGAAATCGAAAATAACAGTCAGGAGCAGGAGGAAAGCATCTGGACGGTATCCAGAAGATGCAGGTTCATATCCTGCTCCTGACTGTTATTTTCGATTTCACATTTTTCACTTTGTGTTTAATGTATAGTGCTAAGCATGTCAAATGCTAAAAATATATATAAAAATATCTAAATAATTATATGATAATAAATAAAAACATAGCTGAGCTGTGTCTATACATAAGCGATTATTTTGAAACTATTACTGAATTTAGTTGTGTCTGATCCCAGATGTTTGCCAATTCAGCTATCGTGACGATTGCTCGGGACTGCGAATTTCAATAACATATTCCATCTTAATGTCTTAGGTGGCGCGTGGTCCATCTGTCGAATGTATTTGCATACAATATTCCGAGCAGGTAAGCTTAATTATTACAAATAAGATTTATACCAAATAATGAGGCAAACATTCACTCTGTTAAAAAAAAATAATTAAGCTGTGTGGTATTTTAAAACACTTATGTCAAAATATGTAAGACGATGCATTCACTTTCATATCATCTACATTTATCAATATTGTAATTAATACCAGATATTACGAAGTGATGATGTGAGTAAATCGTAATACATATATAATGTTTAATAGGCCCTTCGTATTCGATGATTGATGATGTGGTTGTCCAATTAAATAATATATATCTCAAACAATTTTAGCTCACGATTTAAATAATCGAATCTTAAAACTGAACTAGGTTCTTACTTCTTCTGCTTGTTCATTTAAATAAAAATCAATCACGATTTTTAACAACTCAAAAAACAAACTTATAATATAACTTATTGCTACCTATGTTACCAAAAATAATTATAAAATTATAATACTTTCTGATATTTACGCGAATGTTACACATTTGAAATAAAACTACGTTTACGGAATCTATCGCGTTTACTTGATTTTACTACTATCCCGACGTTTCGGACGTCGTATCAGCCTTGGACGTCTATCATCTAAGTCCACCCGTGATCATGAATGCTGTAAAGTATTTGAAACGTCGGGATAGTAGTAAAATCAAGTAAACGCTATAGATTCCGTAAACGTAGTTTTATTTCAAAATTATAAAATTGTTACAAAATGCACGAGTTGCCCCTGTTGCAGAAAACTGACATGAATTATTTATCTTATTGGGAAGAATAATGCACTAAAATACTCTTGTATCGCAGAGGATAAACAAAACAACTATATCTAGATTTAGACCTACTATGTTAAACCAATTCGTGAGATCTCTTTAGTGACAATATTCTTACATATATTATATATAACTTCAAATCTACAAATTTGTTTTTAGAATGAAGTAGGCAGTAAAACCGCGGGAAAATGTCAACGCATCCGGTTAGTGTATTATAGTAACACACATCCATACTAATATTATAAATTTGAATGTACTCGTAGCTCTATCTATTTTTTACGCTTTTACCTCTAAACCATAGACCTGATATTAACGAAATCTAGTACGGAGTAATAGCATAGATTCCTCCCGTGAATAAAAGTTGATTAGAAATAGCTTCAGTTTTGTAGTTAAAAATGTAATCAATCGCGGCGTAAATCAGAACAAGAATTTTCGTAACAAACCTTCGTAGTGGGTTACAAAAGAAAAAGAAGAGTTAACCACTAAGAATAGCCTTTTAAAAACTCGGTATCTACCTTTCTGTGTTACACGGCATCAAATTCGAGACCTCATCAATAAGCTGAGCTAAGCTATCATTAACTACCTACATGTACTAGAAACTAGTTCACAGATATTATAAAATACTTTGTTTCATAAAAGAAACAAACTATATTTTATTTGGCATTTTACCAAGTCAATTATTTGGTTGAACCGTTGTACCAGGTCATGACTTATTTAGTTATATAATATATTATGTATTTGATATAAAATGTATTGCTGCAGAGAGATGGTAAGGTACTTATTATCAATCATGTTTCTTTAGCAGCTCAATATATAACGCAGCGACAGTACTGTGGTAATCCGACTGACCGTCACGTAAACCTGTTGGGTGCATATAAAACTCTGTTTGAGTTAATAATATGATGTTTTTATGACATTTTTTTGCAGATAACATAACAATTTTTGACAATTTGTAGCCTTAAAGTAGTGTCCGGCAGTGAACTTTAAAGGCTATCAACCCTTTCAGGGAATCAATCAGCGAATGGAGAGCCGGAAATTGAGTGTGTTTATAGAATGTCTTTACACACATGCGAGTATATGCCATAGATACATATATGGTTTATCTCCAAAGAGCCAGATAGAGAAATGTACCTTACTGACATTTCTTTTCTTGGCATGTAACTTTTCTCAACTTTCATGGTAAGCTTGTTATTTTTTATGGCACGTATATCCTGACGTGCGTGCTGTTATTGAGAATTTTCTTAAGAACCAGGATTTATAAGAAAAATCTCGATTGAATACTTGTAAGTTATAAAAATATTCATATATTATTTTATTAATTAATGGTTTTGCTATTGTTTTAAACTAGGCTATTATAAAGAAGACTAATTTTTAGGTCATATCTCAGGTTCCCGGTGTAGTAGCGGGATAAAATTTATACCAATTTTTAATTTTAATCAAGAGCTATCAAACAAAAAAGTTTATCTTAGTTTTTTTGTGAAGTTCAAACAAAAAAATTGACGAATATTGTTGTGTACTAATTATTTGTGAAATGTGGAAAAAGAGAACTTTAGAAGCTTAGCGGTTAGAGCACTTCCCTGGATTGGAAGGGGGAACGCAGGTTCGATTCCCGCTCGCACGAAAGTTCCCTTTTTCCACATTTCACAAATAATTTGTTCTTTAAAGTAGCTAAGCATGTCAAGTGCTAAAATACAGATCAAAAATGAATATTGTTATACCAAAAACACTTGCTTTGTTTTCGGGGACGCCTAAATATGTTCATTTTTTTTTCACAAACACCAATATGTACCTGACAGACAATGCTTTGTTACAGCTTTATAATAATAGATGGAATTCAAATTTTCGTCTACAATATTCATCATATTTAATATGACATTTATTGAACTTTCATTTTAATGCGGTATGCCAAACGTTTGTTTGATAACGCCGTAACTACGTGGTTAAGTCTGAACTCGGTAAGTTCAAGTGTGCGTAGTAATCAATCTTGCCATTATGTTATGTGAATTCCAAACTCCAAATTCTAGTTACCTAATATCTATTTTTTAAATGTACCGTACATAAATGCATGGTTTAAGAGGTCAAATATTATATTAGTAGGGTTGTCAAAATTTTTTATAAGCCCATTATTTTCCTGTTTAGACACGGGTTTTTAGAATGAGAGGGATTTTGGTCTTCTTACACCAAAAAACTGCCTCGGTGGTGTAGCGGTATTGTATGCGACTGCTAATCATGAGGTCTCGGGTTCGATCCCCGGGTAGGGCAATGTTATGGAGCTTTTTACTAAAAAGAAAAATTCTCAGTAGCAGCCCGGAGTTTGGAAATGTGCCCGGTAGAGGTCAATAGGCTCGCCCCCTATACCGTGGGACTTAAACATAGCTGGCGAGTCGTGGGTATGTAATACACCTCTGCCTATCCCTTCGGGGAATACAGGCGTGATGCTATGTTTTTTTCCGAGGAAAGGGATAGGAGGTGGATAGGGTGGATAATAAGGAGAGGATAGGGATGGGGTTTGGGCCTCCAGCGCTCTCACTCACCATACGAAACACAACGGTAAGATTAACTACCGTTGTTACACGCTGGTCTTTTGTGAGAGGGTGGTACTTCCCCGATCGAGTCGGCCCAATCATGCTGTAATAAGTATTTAAGGCTCTACAACTAGAAAATTGCGAAATGTCATGTCTGCCTTGGTAGATTTTGACCTCAAAACAGTCGGGTCAACCTTGATATCTGGCAGTCCTTGGTTTTATCACTAAGCTATCATTGCTAATAGTTTCACTCATTAAAAGTAAGTAGTACGCTAGCATGATGTTTTTTTTCCCACCAATACATAATATGGCGGAAGAGATGCAGTATCAATTCCATTCAAGTTAAAATAAGGACAACATTTTGGAAATTATCTTTTATTTTACTTTAACTAAGTTTCAATTAACAAGTAAATTTAGTATAATAAAATTTGTTTAAAAATATAAGAAGTGCGACTGACAACCCTGACTTGTAGTCAAGCAACTATTGATTAATAAAAAATAGATAGATATTATTTTGTGTTTATTAAATTAAGCATGCTCTTTTCTTTTAAAATAGCAGAAATAATAAAATAAACTAATGTATCTTGAATATGCACTTAAAACTGACTACTACGAGTAGGAACAGCAAGAGTTAGGTTTTAACATAATTTATAATTGGGGAAGCCGTTGGATGCGGTTGGCACAAGACCGCTCGTTGTGGCGTTCTCTTGGGGAGGCCTATGTCCAGCAGTGGACGTTGAAAGGCTGATGGATGGATCCGATTCCTGCCAGATCCTAAACAGCGCGTGAACAAACCAGTCTCCCGATAGCGTTTGTGGACTCTATGAACAGACGACAGGCTTACCCTGTTCGTTGCCCCGAACGACGGGGTATTTTTTTTATTTTTTTTTATTTTGTATGTAGTGGCAGACGAGCTACGGTCCTTCTGATAGTAAATGGTAACCGTCACTCATGGACTCTACTATACCGAGAGTATTGTCAAGCCGCTGTTCACCAATTTATTTCACAGATATGAAATGAAATATAAACGGCTATCTCCTGCTACAGCCAAAACGCAACGATGTGCTTCATGGCCGGTCACACTGGAGATGGTGGTACCAAACCGCTCGGGCCCGATACCAAGTGAGTACTCCCACTTGGTACCCAGCCCTACCACCAGTCATGCAATGGATGATAATTGCTTACGGGAAGTAAGCAATTATCATCTCATCATTTAGTCGCCTCGTACGACACCCGTGGAAAAGAATGGGGTGGTGACATTTGTATTCTTAGTCTGTCACCACACAGACGAAACGGGTGTGCGGTTAGGTAATTTTTTTCCCGCCTAAACAAAAAAAAGGTACGTAATAGATCAGTGATAGCCTAGTGGTAAAACCAAGGACTACAAAGACAATGGTACCGAGTTCGGTTACCAGTCCAACGTTACGGCACCTTCAGATTGCTGTGCCTCTCACTTTTAAAGATTTTTCGAGCATTTGTCTATCATCCTAATGTCTAAAAGATAGTACTGTAGCTCAGTGGATTAGGGCACTTCCCCGGATAGGAAGGGACGCAGGTTCGATTCCTGCCTGTACTAAAATACTCTTTTTCCTTATTCACAAATTATAATTTGTACTTTAAGAGTAGCTGAGCATGTTATGTGCTAAAATATAGATCAAAAATGTTTAAAAAAATCACGCCATCAAGTAGTATGAATTTCAATTGCAAAATTAAACTTACTATAATGGATTAATGCATGTAATTGCGTTCCGATGGAGGGCGTTGGTCGTTAAGACAAATGTGTTAAGGAGATTGGGTATGTCTAAAAGATAGTACTGTAGCTAAGTGGATTAGAGCTCTTCCCGGGATAGGAAGGGACGTAGGTTCGATTCCCGCCTGTACTAAAATACTCTTTTTCCTTATTCACAAATTATAATTTGTACTTTAAGAGTAGCTGAGCATGTCAAGTGCTAAAATATAGATCAAAAATGTTTAAAAAAAAAGGCATGCAATTCTTTTTACATATTTTATCTCCACCATTCAAAAGCTGTGTAGTTTAAGATACACTATTTTCGATAAGTCAGCAGAAGTCAGTCAGAAATTGCGACCACAGACAGGTGATGTAACCTGACAGATCGCAGCCTTCAGTCTGACTTTTTGACTATATAATTTGCACAATTATATATTATCGTTATACCGCATGAGTCTAGTAGCAAGTTAAGGACTTCTATCCTCAACGAGAAGCATTCAAATCCAGAGTTATTCACACATTTTAATCATTAGCAATACATTATTTAGAATTGCCGTGTGAGGCCGGCTTTTAGAATTGTTCCACCCCTCTCCACCCATGGGAGTCATAAGAGCCGACTGAGGGAATACCGGGGGCAGCAGCACTCTCTCAAATATTAACAACATCTACTGCGATCGCCAACCCGCCTGCCAAGCGTGGCGATTACGGCACTATTCCCCATATGAGCGAAACACATGTTGTGGCGTTCTCTTGGGGAGGCCTATGTCCAGTAGTGGAGTTCGAAAGGCTGATGGATGGATGGATTTAGAATTGTTTTTGATAGATGAGAATAGGTTTATCCGGTACTAAGCCAAAATCTATTTTGATCTATATTTAGCATTTTACATGCCCAGCTACTCTTAAAGTACAAATTATAATTTGTGAATATGGAAAAACAGTATTTTAGTACGAGCGGGAATCGAACCTGCGTCCCTTCCTATCCGGGGAAGTGCTCTAATCCACTGAGCTACCGTAATATTTGTTAGAATACCCAATCTCCTTACCACATTTGTCTTAACGACCAACGCCACCTATCGGAAGCATTTACATTCATTAATCCAATATAGTAAGTTTAATTTTGCAATTAAAATTGATACTATTTGATGGCGTGATTTTTTAAACATTTTATCTATATTTTAGCACTTGATCGTTAAGAAAAATGTGGTAAGGAGATTAGGTATTCTAACCAATAGTACGGTAGCTCAGTGGATTAGAGCACTTCCCCAGATAGGCAGGGACGCAGGTTCAATTCCCGCTCGTACTAAAATACTCTTTCCTTATTCATAAATTATAATTTGAGCTAAAATCTAAGTGAGGCGACGAATAGGTTGGTAAATTGAAAACAAGGAAAAGGCGGGAAATAATTAAAATTATTGCCAGAGTCAGTCCGTGAAGTCGTGGTTAACCTCGCAAATTAAACAACCATTAATAGTTGTTTAACAAACACTTTTGAAAGTGCTAAGTACACTTGAGACCAACGTATATACACGATCAAGCACTCTCTTCGTAAGCATGAGAAAATAAAAACGCCAAATAGAGTTTAAATTGTTATGTTGGTACAAGTAATAATATATTGTTGACTTCATTATAAACGTTGGCAATATTTATGTAATACTTTAGCAAATGATTAAGCCTTTAAATTGATGCTCTTTAAATCCTTGTGTAATCTGTCACAAATCATTATTTATTAAGTTACATCATAATTTGATGGTACTTTTATGACTACTGAAGTTGATAGAGCATGTGCCGTTGAGTAAAAGCTCTCAATATTATGAGTCTACAGTACTTTGGTTGTGTCCCTGCTACGGTACGGTAAGTAAGACCTAGCGCGCAGGATTTGAACCTTCATCTCCTGGAATACCGTCCCAGATGCTTTGCCAATTCAGCAGGAATAATGTAAGTAAATACTTCCGACAGATGGCGCAAGCGTCACTCACGTTATTAAGAATGAACGTGTTATCGAAATTCGCAGATCCGAGCAATTTTACGACTGCTGAATTGACAAAGCATCTGGGACGGTATTCCAGGAGATGCAGGTTCAAATCCTGATCGTGACTGTTATTTTCGATTAAACATTTTCACACTTTGTGTTAATTTATATGGCCAAGCATGTCAAATGCTTAGGGAATTTATAAAAATATCAAAATTTCTGTTTAATTTGGATAAAAATCCTTTATGAATTACTGTTTGTAATCAAAGTAGGTATTTATCTTATACCAGGTCTTATCTTTACACCAGGTCTTATCTGGTATCGGCTTTCGGAGCTTAAAGGCACAATGCCTTAACCTTAGTGACCCAGTAAAATATGAGTTTTAAAGCCGTCATGATATATCAGCTGGAATTGGACTGGTCGTCAGACCACACACGTTAACATAAAACTGCAACTTTAACTTTAGAGAAAAACTTGTATATTACTTTGTAACGTGTACCTGTTGTATTCGTTAGTTTATGTATTAATATACAAAATAAATCTGTCAGAAACTTCCATAAGTAGACGTAAAATAAACATAAATATCTATATACATATAATTGCTTGTACCGACTGACTCACGATCAACGCAGAGCCTAAACCGCTGGGGCTGCAAACTTGAAATTTTGGTAGTTGATGACTCTTTTGTTGTAGAGATCCACTAAAAAAGGATTTTTGAAAATTTCATCCCTAAGAGGGTAAAATAAGGGATAAACGGTTGTATGGAACTTTGTCATTTTCAAAGTAAGAAGCACGAAATTTCTTCTTAGAAGAGAAGTTTCTGATTAGAATTAAATGTACATGTATAGTGGGATATTAAAAAAAAATACGCCTAAGATGGTAAATGAGGGGTTGAAAGTTTATATGGGAGGTTCGTCACTTTTGAAGTAAGAAACACGAAATTTCAAATAAATGTTTCTGGTTAAAAATGAATGAATACGTATATTAGAGATTTTATAATTTTTACCCCTAAAAGGGTGAATTAGGGGCCAAAAGTTTGCATAAAGAGTTTGTTATCTTTTAAACAAGAAGCATGGAATTCAATAGTGAAGCATATAAAGTTTAAGTAATAAACTCTATATTTTAGATATTTTTATATATATTTTTAGCATTTGACATGCTTAGCACTATACATTAAACACAAAGTGAAAAATGTGAAATCGAAAATAACAGTCAGGAGCAGGATTTGAACCTGCATCTTCTGGATACCGTCCAGATGCTTTACCAATTCAGCCATCCTGACAATTGCTCCTGACTGCTAATTTCGATAACACATCATACTTAACGTCTTTGGGTGACGCCTGCGCCATCTGTCGGACGTATTTTCATACATTATACCGACCAGGTAAACTTAATTTTGCAATTAAGATTTTACCTAATAATGACGCAAACCCTTTAAATATTTTAGATATTTTTATATATATTTTTAGCATTTGACATGCTTAGCACTATACATTAAACACAAAGTGAAAAATTATTATATTATAAAATTATATATTATTTTCAATTTCACATTTTTCACTTTGTGTTTAATGTATAGTGCTAAGCATGTCAAATGCTAAAAATATATATAAAAATATCTAAAATATTTAAAGGGTTTGCGTCATTATTAGGTAAAAATCTTAATTGTAAAATTAAGTTTACCTGGTCGGTATAATGTATGAAAATACTTCTGACAAATGACGCAGGCGTCACCCAAAGACGTTAAGTATGATGTGTTATCGAAATTAGCAGTCAGGAGCAATTGTCAGGATGGCTGAATTGGTAAAGCATCTGGACGGTATCCAGAAGATGCAGGTTCAAATCCTGCTCCTGACTGTTATTTTCGATTTCACATTTTTCACTTTGTGTTTAATAATAAACTCTATTAACTAAGTGCAACCCGCGACTTCGTTCACGTGAAATTTAGTTTTAATTTTTTTTGCAGTAACCTAAATATTTTTCTAAAATAATAGTATTAAGTTACTCCTTGTAAAATCTGCTATACGCCAGTGAAAGTCCCGTCCAAATTGGAAAGATACAGCATTTTTTGGTATCAAAAATAAAATAAAATAAAAAATAAATATTTACGGACATTTTCACACAACGTCCTCTGGTCCTAAACTAAGCTTAACGCTTGTGCTATGGGTACCAGATTACGGATATAGTACATATACTACTTTTTTTTTGTAAATACATACATATCATAGATAGAAAACACCCAGACGCAGTACAATTATCTGTGTTCATCACACAAATAATTGTCCTGAGTGGGAATCGAACCCACGACCTCTTGCACTGAAGTCGGTTACACTACCGACCACGCCACGAGGCCCGTCAAGTATGAAGTATGATTCTAGGATACTTTACGAGACGTATAGACATATAAAAGCAATTGGGAGGTGGAGATTGGGAGTTGCTGTAGGTGATTGCAATAGCTTAGCTCTAGAGCACCTCCCCAGATTGGGAGGGACGGTAGGTGCAGGTTTGAATTCCGTTCGCAGTAAAGTTCCCATTTTCCACTTTCACTAATAATTTGTTATATAAATTACCTAACTGAGCATGTCAAATGAAAGATCAAAATACTTTACGAAAATGATAAATCCGTATATTCATTAATTTGCGCGAGCGAAGCCGCGGGGAACAGCTAGTATATATGTATATACATATTATCTTGACAACAATAATATTATGTAAAGTAATATAATATTTATTGATTATGTGTAGGGATGGCGAAAAGCAATATTTTTTGGTGAAAGCGGAAAAAATTTACTTAACCGCACACCCCTACGTTCGGGACAACAAATAAGGTAGTGTGGGGCTTCACCCACTAAATAAAGTTTATTTAATAAACTCGCCGTGTGCCGTCTTTCCGGGTGGGCCACTGGACAGCGAAAAGCCTATTTAATTTTTTATTTTGGTCGTAGTTTGATGTGTAAAAATCTTATAATTTGTGGCATAAATAAAACGATCGGGTTCTTAATTTGAAAACGTGTTAAAGGCAAATTTAAAAATAATTTTATCTAAAATTATTATACTCGTATGTATTTAAAAAATCACGTCATCAAATAGTGTGAACTTTAATTGCAAAATAAAACTTACCTACTATATTAGAATAATTTACTACATATAGTAAATGCATCCGATAAGTGGCGTGTGTACAACAAATGTGAAGTGGAGATTTGGAGTCACCTTTAGTGACTGCGATAGCTTAGCGGTCCAGAGCACTTCCCCAGATTGGATGGGACACAGGTTCGAATACTCACACTAAAGAAAAAAAACTCGAAAAAATAATCCTTGCACAAAAAAAAACTCTCAGTAAGCGCTCTTTTTTACCACTCACAAACGATTTGTTCTTTGAAGTAGCTGAGCATGTCAAGTGCTAAAATACTAGTATAGACTATATTAAACCTTGTTATTATACAATTTATTTTAATAAGGCAGCCATGATTATAATGGAAAAATTGGGACGCGGTGGCTGGTAATTCCAACAAAATATTAATATTTATAAGAATGCAATAAAAGTATATTGAAGGAGGTCAAATGAAATGATCGTCCTTATTTCATTACTTATTAATTCAAAATGAAATTCTTTAGAAAGTGTTACTTGAGAATCATTATTGACTATAAGTAATCATATACACCTTAATACTTAACTTTAGTATTTTTATTTAGTCTCTCGCTTAAATATTTCTCTAGTATGGCCAATACTTTCTTATCTTCGGTCCGGCTTATAAAGTCAGTAGAGAATTGCAAAACCAAGATAAAGACTGCGACACAGACAGATTTAGTTCATTGCACCACTTTGTTATTTCAAGAACATTCTTGTAAATAGATCTTTTTTTCAGACATCAGTAAAATGTTTTTTTTTTAAGTACAAGTTATTTGTGAAAAGGATAAAGAGATTTTTAGTACGAGCGGGAATCGAACCCGCGACTTTTCCAATCCGGGGAAGTACTCTAAGCCACTGAGCTATCGTACTGACCTATTGGGTAATCCCAATCTCCTCATCACATTTGTCTTTACGACTAACGCCATCTATCGGAATGCATTTACATGCATTCATCCAATATAGTAAGTTTAATTTTGCAATTAAAATTCATACTATTTGATGGCGCGATTTTTTAAACATTTTTTGTGAATGTTTCATGACAAATGCTAAAAAATATACTTAGATCAAAAACTCGCCTTAGCCCATAGCTCTGATCAAATTTATTTTTATACCACGCAGGTGGCATCAGGCCTGATGGTAAGCGGCTAACATAGCATAGCAACACCAGAGGAATTATTCCCGCGTCGCCAACTCCAAGGAAAGGGTTTGGACCTGGGTCATAACCCAAAAACTAGCTTTTGTCTGAGGCGGATGGTTTTGCCCGCCGTCAGCCCGTTAAGGTTCGACAGAACTTTGTGTATGGCTGGTCTAGTAGTGTAACGGCGGTGTAGTCATGTAATGGCAAAAAATACAACGACAAAGTATATTGTTTTGCAAACCATTATAGTCTTACTGTTAAGTTCGGGTTTACCACGCTGACCCAAGGACGGTTGCCAGACTTCACAACACCATGAGATAATTCCAAAGCCATATACTATTTCCATGAAAACATAAAATTTCTGAGCAACGAATATAATTGTGCATAATTATACAGTTATACTTTTTTTTTTTTGCATTTAGTGGCAGACGAGCGATGGCCCATCTGATGGTAAATGGTAACCGTCGCTCATGGACTCAACTACACCGAGAGTATTGTCAAGCCGCTGCTCACCATTTCATTTCACAGATACGAAATGAAAGAATAAACTGCTCTCTCTTGCTACAACCAAAACGCAACGATGTGCTTCATGGCCAGTCACACGGGAGATGGTGGTACCAACCCGCTCGGGTCTGATACCAAGTGAGTAATCCCACTTGGTACCCAGCCCTACCACCAGTCATGCAATGGATCATAATTGCTTACTTCCCTTAGTCGCCTCATACGACACCCATGAGAAAGAATGGGGTGGTGACAATTGTACTCTTAGTCCGTCACCACACGGACAATGTCTGTCTTGTGAGGTGTTGACATCATACATGGGATTAAACTCGATACTGGTTGAAGTTTAAACTAGACAATAGACTTTATTCTACAGAATTAACGCAATTACAATAAATAAAAAAAGTTTTAGTTCCACCAATCGCTAAGAGATGGTGTTGCACGAAACTTTCACAGTCGCTGCTCTCGTAAGCTATTATTGCCGCTCCTCAGTTGATAATGTCTGATATTTTAACTAATTTGCAGTGCAAAGTCACAAACATGATAACGCATGTCCACCCGCCAATTTGGTACCAAGTTATGCGATATAATGACATGTACTGTGTTCATGTACCTACTGGCAGTGAAAAATATATCGCGATTAAAACTCTTAATTTTTACGCTTGAGGCATTTTAGTACTTAGTAATTTAACTTTCTGATGATTGTATGTAATTTCGATGAAATTTATTACATTAATTTTGATTGTGGTAACGAAGAAGGGAAGACAGAGTTCTTCTAATATTTTTCAGATTCTTAGTTTTCGAAGCTGTACTAAGAATCATATTTATATAAATAATAAATAAATAAATTTAAGGCACATTTTCACACAACTTCCTCTGGTCCCAAACTAAGCTTAACGTTTGTGCTATGGGTTCCAGATTACGGTTATAATACATATATTATAATACTTTTTTTGTAAATAAATGAATATAATAGATAGAAAACACCCAGACGCAGTAGAAATATCTGTATTTATCACACAAATAATTGTCCTGAGTGGGAATCGAACCCACGACCTCGTGCACGGAAGTCGGTTAAACTACCGACTACGCCACAAGGCCCGGCCAATCCATCAGCCAGCGTCGTATCTTGTCTATTTTATTCCTTCTACATTTTCCAGTCCAAACCCACCTATAATCTAATCAAGAAGCCGTGAGACAAAAGGTATATAAGCCATAAAAAGGGTATTTTTAAATGTCACTGTTAGATTTGAAAATTTTAAAGAAAAAAAAATTATTTTTATAAAAATTTTGTTTGACAGCGCTTTAAAAATATCTCTACTGTATATTATGTCTCCACTACATCACAAACTAACCTAAACCTGTAGCTCCAAATCAGACAAAAGCTAGTTATCTACTATAGTTATAACAATACCTATATATCGATCTAGTTGTACACATGCTACGTTTATTCTGTAAATGATTTTGAATCCATTCAAAGTAGCTGCTCAAAACATATGTAATCGGCCCCAAGCCGATATGAAATCGTTGCCTGTAACATGTTACAAATAAATATCACTCTTATTACCATCTAGCAGCTATGACTAATGGTTACTAATGATGCTTACATCTAAGTTAGCCAGTGTTGCCAATAAAATAAATTGACAGTCGCTTCTTAACATCACACCATCTTTTATACGTTTCGCCTGTGGAGGTGCTTAATGTTTTGATTTAAGACTTGGTGCCCACCCCCATAGCTCTTACAACACTGTTACGTTTAAGACAAAGTTAAATCTGCAGTGACGAAAAAGATTCATACCAAAAAAGTTTAATTTGATTGTTGAAATATGACATTATTAGTAATCATAACATTATTAGTAATCATAATATATAAATCCAGGCATTTTTTTAAAGGGAATAAAGTAAAATATGATCTATTGTTTTTGTAGAATATTTCGGGATGTAGCTTTTTGCTAAGATAACGAATACTTTACACTAAATTACTTTAGATTAGAAATGTAGCATATTGTTATCTTCGGTGGAAATAAAAACTAAATTAGGCGTGTGTTTGTAGATAATTTGAACTACATTTATTAGGATATTTAATGACATTCCTTTTTTTATGTTTTGGATATATATTCAAAACTGTTCTTTCATATTTAAGATCAGCATAGATATTGTGCAAGAGAACATATTATGTTTAGTGTCTTAGGTCTTTCACCTAATGCAATACTGTGGTTTTAAAGCCTAAATCATTGGATTAACTGACTAGAGTGACTAAATTTATAGGCGTTAAAACAAGGTGCATTAATCTACTAAGTTTACCGCGGTCATTGTTATGTTATTCTAAATTAAAATGTACGTCAATTCTTTCGAAACATAAGATAGGTATTTGTAGTAATCATTTTTCCACCTGCAAATATAAGTTTGCTGTAGATAGTTAATAGTTCTATTAGAATATTAATATATTTGCGCGTGCGCGTACATTCAACATCATACATCATTATAATGGCAGCTATAACGTTATGTCATTGGTCATAACGTTTTGGCAAATATTTTTTAAGTATAAGATTAATCGATTCGTTCACTAATGCTTGTTATGAGGTCGAGTATACAGTCACATGTTGAACCGACATCACAATTGCGATAGTTGTAAGTAGGTAAAAAGTAGTATAAATGCTCAGCATAATGAATAATAACTTATCGTTATAATGCCCTATTATGAGGCAGTGCAAAGTTTACTGACTGCACTGACCTCTAAACTTTGTTATGAGTGAGAAACACACGACTTTCTTTTAGCAATTAAGGCTACGTTAATCTACAATTTTACTGTGACAAATATTTATTTTCTCTTGTATTCGTACGTGAATCCATGATATCGTATAGACTTTAATATACTGTTAAGGTGATGCGATCATTAGTAATATCTGTTAGATTATTTTGTAACAAAAATGATTAATTTACTACATTACTCAGAATAAGGAGGTCCAAGGCTATAAGGCTTGGCTCTAGGCCTTCAGATTAGTAGACTGTGGAATTCATTTAATGTATCTTTATTTATCGAGTTAAGGCAGCCTATTATATTGCATCAGCTTATATATGTCTATGTTAAAAAAAATTCAAAGCAGTCATGAGGACTGCCGACTGAAGTGAAAACTTAAAACTATAAACAAACAGTTCTTATTTTTGGATAGGTATCCTAATTAATTGTTTGATTGACGGAAAAGAAATTAACGCCAAAGTGGCGGAGCATGTCAAATGCTAAGAAATATAGATCAAAAATGTTTAAAAAATCGCGCCATCAAATAGTATGAATTTTAATTGCAAAATTAAACTTACTATATTAGATAATTGCATGTAAATGCGTTTCCGATAGATGGCGTTGGTCGTTAAGACAAATGTGATAAGGAGATTCGGATGATCGAAAGATCTGTACTATAGCTCAATGGCTTAGAGCACTTCCCCGGATTGGAAAAGACGCGGGTTCGATTCCCGCTAGTACAAAAAATCTCTTTTTCCTTATTCACAAATAATTTCCACTTTAAAAACTGGCGGAGCATGTCAAATGCTAAGAAATATAGATCAAAATGTTTAAACAAATCGTGCCGTCAAATAGTATGAATTTTAATTGCAAAATTAAACTTACTATATTGGATAATTGCATGTAAATGCGTTTCCGATAGATGGCGTTGGTCGTTAAGACAAATGTGATTAAGAGATTCGGATGATCGAAAGATCTGTACTATAACTCAATGGCTTAGAGCACTTCCGCGGATTGGAAAAGACGCGGGTTCGATTCCCGCTAGTACAAAAAACCTCTTTTTCCTTATTCACTAATAATTTGCACTAAAAGTGGCGGAGCATGTCAAATGCTAGAAATATAGATCAAAAATGTTTAAAAAAATCGCGCCATCAAATAGTATGAATTTTAATTGCAAAATTAAACTTAGGTACTATATTGGATAATTGCATGTAAATGCGTTTCCGATAGATGGTGTTGGTCGTTAAGACAAATGTGATAAGGAGATTCGGATGATCGAAAGATCTGTACTATAGCTCAATGGCTTAGAGCACTTCCCCGGATTGGAAAAGACGCGGGTTCGATTCCCGCTAGTACAAAAAATCTCTTTTTCCTTATTCACAAATAATTTGCACTTTAAAAAGTGGCGGAGCATGTCAAATGCTAAGAAATATAGATCAAAAATGTTTAAAGAAATCACGCCGTCAAATAGTATGAATTTTAATTGCAAAATTAAACTTACTATATTGGATAATTGCATGTAAATGCGATTCCGATAGATGGCGTTGGTCGTTAAGACAAATGTGATAAGGAGATTCGGATGATCGAAAGATCTGTACTATAGCTCAATGGCTTAGAGCACTTCCCCGGATTGGAAAAGACGCGGGTTCGATTACCGCTAGTACAAAAAATCTCTTTTTCCTTATTCACTAATTATTTGCACTAAAAGTGGTGGAGCATGTCAAATGCTAGAAATATAGATCAAAAATGTTTAAAAAAATCGCGCCATCAAATAGTATGAATTATAATTGCAAAATTAAACTTAGGTACTATATTGGATAATTGCATGTAAATGCGTTTCCGATAGATGGCGTTGGTCGTTAAGACAAATGTGATAAGGAGATTCGGAAAGATCTGTACTATAGCTCAATGGCTTAGAGCACTTCCCCGGATTGGAAAAGACGCGGGTTCGATTCCCGCTAGTACAAAAAATCTCTTTTTCCTTATTCACAAATAATTTGCACTTTAAAAAGTGGCGGAGCATGTCAAATTCTAAGAAATATAGATCAAAAATAATATAAAATAGTTCCAGTGGCCCGCCAATACAGGCGGACAGACGGCACACGGCGGGTTTATTTAGTGGGTGAGAGCCCCAGGGTACCCTGTTCGTTGCCCCAAACAACGGGGTGTGCGGTTAGGTACATTCTTTCCCGCCTTAACAAAAAAAAGGATATTAATGAAGATTAAAGAGAACTCTCCAGACACCGTGCAGATTGGCAAACCCAGCTATTTCAGCAAACAGTAACGAAGGTTTGCCAATCTGTACTCATCAAGGATAGAAATGAGAATAGCAAAACTAAAAAAGCATATAATATATAGTGAATAAAATCTCACCAAAACGATGCAGAGTGCGGTGTGGTAGGTTCCCTAAAAAGCACGACTTGCAATACTACCAATTGTGGAATGCATCCAATGATACCCTATCTTATCATACCTACTATACTGGTGTACGAGTTCAACGACCCATTCCGTTAGTCACCCTTTAAGGCACCTGTGGAAGGTTGTGATTAAAAGTAAACTTGGCACATCTTTGGTGCGTGGTAAAACTAGAATGGCTACTAACATAATATTGCCACATTGGTCTATTTTTAAATGGATTTCTAAGAGGCATTGAAAGTATTGGTTGTTTAATAAGTTGTTGACAAGAGTCACGTATAAGGGCAGTGTGTTTGCGAGCGTGGCTCGGCCCACTAAACCTGTCGAACTGCATATGAGATGTGCGGTGACCATGATGTAATATTTTTTTAGAGGACTAGCCGGCTCGATGACATATATTATGTACTTCAGTCAAAAGCTAATAGTCTGTAGCAGTCCAATAGCTTGTTCAAATCTAGCATGTCTCGATTACCTTCTTCCAGAAATCTAGTGTACACAAAATTATAAAACAATTAACCAAAGATAAATCGAGATTGTTTGTCAGTTAGAAAGCGAAGATTTATAAACAGCGAAAAAATAAAACTGACCTCTTTTTGAAATTCAACTTCATAAATACATTTTAATCTTCTTTATAAATTGTCACTATACCTACGGTTAAGGACCAGTGTTGCTGATCTTGTAGATTAAGATTATCTTTATACGGTACTACCCAGAGGAGAATGCAGAGAACGAAATGATATTCGTCATAAAACTGCCTTCCACTGCTCATTTTTCCTTAAGGTATTCTACACCTAAATGCAAAAACTGCATATTTTAGTTTCAGATATTGCTTGGATCTTGCCAACATTTCAAGAATATTATAATAAAATTATTATGTACGAGTAATAGCCTGCCCGCGGCTTCACCGCTGCCAAAAGCTATTTTTTAAGTTATATCTCAGGTTTTCGATATAGTAACGGGATAAAATGTATACCAGTTTTTACGTCTAATCGACAGTGCTATCAAATAAAAAGGTTGCATTAAAATCCGTTCAGTAGTTTTTGCGTGATGCGCGAACGAATAAACAGATAAAAATAAAAAAATAAACGTTTTGTGCCACACGCCTATATAGCCTAATGCAGTAATTTTTTATACATTTTGATCTATATTTTAGCACTTGACATGCTCCGCTACTCTTAAAGTACAAATCATAATTTGTGAATAAGGAAAAAGAGTATTTTAGTACAGGCGGGAATCGAACCTGCGTCCCTTCCTATCCGGGGAAGTGCTTTAATCCACTGAGCTACAGTACTATCTTTTAGACATACCCAATCTCCTTCTCACATTTGTCTTATCGACCAACGCCCTCTATCGGAACGCATAAAATAATATCATTAAAAATCAAAGAGGATATGGAGCTAAAACCGAGTTTCAGTCTAAAAAAGTAAGCTGTTTTAAAAGCACACTTCTCATTATTATATTCACCCTACTTTGAAACAAGTGCAGGCTGTTCGCCTTGCTCGGACGTTTCACCGCGTGTACGTAGGCACACATACTCAAAAATGCAGCCACGCATATACTGAAATGAGCACGTGTTCTACCATTATTTGCAACTTGTTACACACATTTCGAACGAAATTTAATTTCTCTCATAATTAAATGAAAAAAAAGTGTGTGTGTGTACTTATTTATGTAGACGCGTTAGAAGTTATACTTCAAAAATGTTATATTTCGCCTTATTCTAAATTTGTAGAATAAACGACACTAATAATGGAAAAAAGGTATTTAATACATTGAACGTTTTATTATAATGCATTATCTTGTTAAATAAAGTTTATTTAAATATCACAAAATGAAAAACTAAAATGTTGACTATAGCTAACTTCGGGGTGTCGGTTTTTCGTGACGGTGTGCGCGCGCATCGTAAAAATTTAATCTCATCATTTTTCCCTAACGCGGCAAAAGAAGTATAACTTCAAAAAAGCTCATTTAACTGACTGACTGCACAGATGGCGGAGTGGTTTAGATACCGGCCTCTCACCCAAGTGTTGTGGGTTCGATTCTCACACAGGACAACTCATTTTGCAACAAATGGTTTTTCTGGTATACTTTGTGTCCGTGAAATTGTATGTTTGTAGAGTCCCCTGCGATACAAGGATTGTCCTCAGTGCAGTGTTTGTTTTTTAAATACAAAAAAAGAAAATTAGAGGTTTTTTAATGCTCTTGGTAATAGACACCCTACGGCCTACCTGATGGTAAGTGATAACTACCGTTCACGGGCTCAATAGGCCAGCGTGTAGGCTACGGCCTAATCTCACTATGAGAGGAGACCCGTGCCCTATAGTGGGACAAAAAAAGGTTTTTACTTACATGTATTCTAACTTTATTTTATTCATCCATTGATCAGTCTTTATACATCCACTTTTTTTATTGCTTATGGTGGCAGACGAGCCATGGCTCACCTGATGGTAAGTGGTAACTGTCGCTGATGGATTCAACTATACCGAGAGTATTGTCAAACTGATGAGCACCATTTCATTTCTCAGATATGAAATGAAAGAATAAACGGCTATCTTCTGCTACAGCCAAAACACACTGACGTGCTTCATGACCGGTCACACAGGAGACGGTGGTACCAACCCGGGCCCGATAACAAGTGAGTACCCAACCCTACCACCAGTAATGCAATGGATGATAATTGCTTACTTCCCTTAATCGCCTCATACGACACCCGTGGGAAAAATGGGGTGGTCACACTTGTATTCTTAGTCCGTCACCACACGGACTGCTGACGAGCCACTGCTATAGTATAAAAACGTCCTGCATTGGATACCGCATTCCTCCAAACGTAAAGTAGGATGTTTGCCCACTAGATAGTCAGACGAACTGAAAAAACAGTTGGAATAGATAGAATGTGGCACACAGAGAATCGCACATTGTGGCATCTCAGACTTACTAAAAAATATAGACGGAGCATTACGAACAATCCAGTGAAGTCATGCTAAAATTGTTATTACACGCGCTCACACACACAAATACATACAAAACCATGCCAAAACGAAGTGTCGTAAACTACGAGTGTTACCAGACAATGATTTAATATTACTCCAATCCAAATGACTCCGCGATTTCGTACGTACCTTACGTTCATGTATCTACATATAGCCAGCGCTATCATAATTCTCTATATGATTTTATGTAAACTTACTTTATACCTACTTTTGCTACCTTTATGTTTTAAACATAAAGCTTTTAAAATTTTACCCAAATTATAGAGATTATTTCTTTCCGGTGACAACACTTTCACGCACCCATCTTTCAAAAAGGAAGCCACTTTTTAATTGACAATGCGGTGTCTTTATTTTTTAGTTTGAGTGTGGCATATATCAAGAGATGCCTATGTCCAATAGTGAACTGCGATTGGCCGATAATTATAACCTCAACTATCGATATCAGGCTCATTTGTTGCCGAGCGTTCTTGAGAATGTCTCATTTAGAGGTGAAACACGTGTCGAATTTATGTTCGGATTTTTGCGGAATATTGCAATATTGTGGTTCTGAGAACTCTACCGTATCGCATGGTTGTGTCGCGTTGGTGAATTTTTTGTCATTATCGTGCATGCTACTTTGCTATTATCACATTCTCCTCTATCTGTGATAGTGCGGATTGGCAATCTTAGGTTATTCTGTCCAAAGATAACCGGGATTGACAATCCGTGGGTGAGTGGTGGGCTCTCCTCCTAAAATCCATTCTATAATAGTATCGATATCCACTTTACCAATCAGTAAAAATAATAATATTAGGTAACGTAAACGTTTTACAACAGTTACAACAACATAAAGAAGTTAAATAAGACGGATACAATATCTACCAAATGTAATTTATTGGCTTTTAAACTACAATTGGATAATTGCTTTTATCCATATTTGTATTTAATAGCAGGATAAATATTGATGAAAACCATAACAATAACTTTCGCGGTAACTGTTGGACAACTGACCACAGACTATACGGATAGATTATACACAGACCCGTGTACTTTGTGAGATAATGCGCGATTATTAACTCTTATTTACAAATGTATTCGTAACTACGATTTATTTATTTTTACTTAAAATATATAAATTATAATTTGTGAATAAGGAAAAAGAGTAATTTAGTACAGGCGGGAATCGAACTTGCGTCCCTTCCTATCCGGGGAAGTGCTCTAATCCACTGAGCTACAGTACTATCATTTAGACATACCCAATCTCCTTATCACATTTGTCTTAACGACCAACGCCCTCTACTATCGGAACGCATTTACATGCATTAATCCAATATAGTAAGTTTAATTTTGCAATTAAAATTCATATTATTTGATGGCGTGATTTTTTAAACATTTTGATCTATATTTTAGCACTTGACATGCTCAGCTACTCTTAAAGTACAAATTATAATTTGTGAATAAGGAAAAAGAGTATTTTAGTACAGGCGGGAATCGAACCTGCGTCCCTTCCTATCCAGGGAAGTGCTCTAATCCACTGAGATACAGTACTATCTTTTAGACATACCCAATTGCCTTATTACATTTGTCTTAACGACCAACGCCCTCTATCTTTTTGTTAACAGCTATTTGACAGGAATCATACGTTGTTCTGGAATAAAAAGTATTCTATGGCTTATTCTGGGCTCCGGTATGTAAAATTTTATGATGATTTTTTCAGTAGGTAATTATTGCGTGAAAGCGTAACATACAAACAAATAAACAAACAAACTCACTTTCAAACTTATAATATAAAGTAATTAATATACCTTGATGAGGATATTAATATACCTACCTAGTATTAGTGTAGTGTTGTGCAGTGTATGCAATCGGTTTGGAACCCAAGTTCGAAGTCATCGGTAAGGCACACACATTGAACTGTTCGATATTATGTATGTATTTTTTGTCCACAATTAGCTCAATGAAAGAAACATCGTTAGGAAACCTACACGCTTGAGAGATTTTTGTAATGGCTTGTGAAGTCTACTAATTAGACAGTGCGTATTTAGACAGTGTGGAGGGCCATTGCCCAAAATATTTCTCATTTTCAGAGGAGAGTGCCCAAATATGGAATCATAATAAGTTGTTATAATGCTTTTAATGAAATACATACAAACTTCGTTTTTATTTAGAATTTGTTACAAAATAAAAGCACAAAATTGGCCTTTGACTCACTCCGCACATTCGCAAATGAATCACAAAAACTCCGCTGCCACGAGAACTGACTCATTCCCACACTTACCCAATGTAATGTCAACTCAGAATATTAAACTGTATTTTGAATTTAGAATGCATGAGCTGGTTCACCGAAATGGATGACATTTGGTACATTGCGTTCCATATTTCAGATATTTTTACCATTGTATTAAACACTTTTTTAATTTCTGAAGTTTAATGGTACAATTTATTTTTTATTCAATTAGGGTATCTAATATATTAATCAAACGTTTTTTATACTAGGAGGGTGGCAAACGAGCAAATATCACACCACCCACCTGATGGTAAGCGGTTGCTGTAGCCTACAAACTCTAGCAACACCAAAGGAATTACTCGCGCATCGCCAACTCTAAGGAAAGGACGTAGAGAAAATAAATGAGGTAGATAAAGAGAGGACAGGAAGGACACTAAGGAGAGAATAGGAAGGGAGTCTGGTACTCCGGTGCTTTCGCTCGCCATACGAAACACAGTAGTGTGTAGGACCTACTCTTGTTTCACGGGGATCTTCTGTGAGAGTGGTAATTTCCCGAGTCGACCCATTCATGCTTGGTCTGTTTGGTCATTTTCGTTGCTAGCATCTATAGGCTACGGTAACCGCTTACCTTCAGGTATCCTTGTTTGCTACCCGCCTAGTATAAAACAGTATTATGATCACGAATTTGTTTTAGGTGAAAAGAAAAAACATGTCAGACTGTAGCGTACTTTATTTTATTGTATATAGTTTTTTTTCAAATCGTAGGTGGCTTGGCTAGAGAGGGCTGTTGGCTTCTCCGTATAGGTTAACAAAAACCTCGTTGTAGAATAAAAAAAATAGAATTTTTGTTTATGTTACCCTAGCACTATAAGAAACAGTGTTGTCTTTAGTATATACTCTTTGCAGTGTTGTTGGAGACTCTGATACAACTAATGCCGTCGATGTCGGACACTGTCGATCAGCTACGCAAATTGCAACAGTGGAGAGATAAACCTGATGTTGCAATTGCATGCAAGCAGCATTGACAGCCACCTATCGACGTATCTAATTGAAGTTATAACATATCCAACCTATTACTAATTTTATGACATCAAGTTAATTTTATGAAACCACTACTGGAAGAACCTACTATGAATCGTTTTGAATAATTTTCGAATATAATTATTTTTATTTAACGCGAGTATTAGACGAGCAATACTTGTTGAATTAGTGGCGTGATGATTTAAGCAGTTGCTGTTCTTGATGTGACAATAAATATGTGCTTTTCATGAGTAATTTTTCTGCATTTGGAAAAAAATTACGTAAGTTTATTGTGTGTATTCAGTGACTTTAACACTAGACTCAAGATTTCTGCGACAGTACTGAAAGAGAACTTACAGCCACAGATGTACGAGTCAATACTACCCGTAATGAGATTGCTACTTGCTGCCATTTGGGTTAATACTACCATTTTCTCGTATCGGCGTATTTAATAGAAAATCCACTGCACCTCGCGTAATATCAACAGTAGCACAGGCTGAAACTTATTTTAATTATAGCTTGTAAAGATAGACGAGGTCTCACTCAAGGACTTTTCTAAACTAAGAGTACTATCAAGTCGCTGCCCACCATTTCATTTCGTGGATGTGAAATCAAATAATAAACTACTCCCGCTACAACCAAATCATACCAACGTGTTTAGTGTTAGGTTACACGGGAAATGGTGGTAATAACTCACTCGGGCCCGATAACACCGAACCAACCACACTACCAATCACCAGTAATGCAATGGAATACGACTTCAGGGGGCTTAGGCAGAATCTCATATCTCACATGTCGAACGTATCGTGATCACTGTAATTGGTTGAGAGATCACCGTGATTGGCCAACGGATTATTGCGACATCACGCGTCGGTTTCTCAACCAATCACAGTGTTCACGATACGATCGACATGTGAGATATGACATTCTGCCTAACCCCGCAGGTAACGTTAATGTGTTAACATGTTGCTTTAAGTCGTAGTCTTATATAAAATCCCATTTCTACATTATAAAGCTGTAACAAACTGAACATTTAAGATATTTGAGAAAAAAATAATGCATTAGGCTATTTAGGTGGTCTCTGAACACATAACATGTTTTTTTAGAATTTTTGTCTGTTCCTCGGTTTGTTTGTTCTGGTTTCACGCCAAAAATACTGAACGGATGTTGATGAAACTTTTTTGTTTAATAGCTCTTGATTAGACTTAATAACTGGTATACATTATCCCGCTACTATATCAGGAATCTGAGATATAACAATAAAGCCAGCTTTTGGCTATGATGGAGTCACGCGTAGAGGCTAGTAATATTATATGTGAAAGTTTGGATGCTTGAATATTTGTTACTCAATCATGCAAGAAAAAGCTGAATTTTTTTGATGATATTTAGCTCACAGATAGTTATTACCTGGATTTACTATCAGATTCTTTCACTGACTTATAGTAATGGTATCGTGTTTTACTTCTTAAACCAAAAAAAGTTACGAGTCTTGTGGGACAACTATATTTGTAGAGAGTGAAGTACTTCTATTATATTGACCCAATTGAGATGTCCTTGTACACGAAGTTGTGAGCAGCAGCTAGTAAGAACTAATAGTTCTTATATCGATGCTATGATAAGAACAAATTATTTGTGAAAGTGGTAAAAGAGAGCTTTACTACGAGCAGGATTCGAACCTGCGTCCGATCCAATCCGGGGAAGTGCTCTGAGCTCGTAGAATGTAACTCACTAAATCGTATCGACATCGTATCGTCTCGCTTGTGATTGGTAGAGAAACCGACGCGTGATATCGCAATAAACTCTCGGCCAATCACGGTGTTGGTGGTTGAGAGATTCAACCAATCACAATGACACGATGTCATGTCGATATGATCGAGTGAGATACATTCTAACCCTCCTGTACCGCTAAGCTATCGCAGTCACCAAATCTCCACTTCACACATTTTTGTTTTAGATGTCTTTATGGCCTATCATAGCTTACCTCATAAAACAATTTAATTGTATATCACTTTCAAACTTTAATTATGATTACCTATTATGATAGGTCCAACATTTAGTCTGGTCTGTGAGTTATTCTATGTTCGGTTGACAAAGGTCGCGCCAACACGGTCACGATTTGAACTCGCGGCCGACAGCTTCATGGGAACAGGACCTAAAGTATCATACCATTGGAAAACTACTACGATAATACTATAAAATTTTGATGTACCTATAGTAGTCACAACGGATCTTTGTGGCTCTGAAGTTGGACACAGAGCAAGAAGTGGGATTGTGCCGGAATCATACGATCAGTGCTAAGCAATTCAAATATTATCACTCGATTAACGAAACAATCGAATGTGATCAGTATGTTTTCATATCTAAATGTTGAAGCTCTATTTAGAATTTTTAGAATGAATAAAAAGTATACGAGCGATTTGAGTGAATAAGCTTTAATATAGATATAGAAAAGCGTCCACATATTTTAATAAGTACGAAAATAATAATATGATTATCGATTACAATTTTATTGTTCAATTATATCGAACATATTTAGATCAATGAAAGCTGTAGAAGACGCACATCCCTTGCGACACAAAATAAATATAAATAAATAAATATAAATAATGACGGTCATTTCTTCACACAACGTCCTCTGGTCCCAGATTACTGATATAATATATATACCAAATTTTTTTTTGTAAATACATACATATTTTATTAGATAGAAGACACCCAGACGCAGTACAAATATCTGTGTTCATCACACAAATAATTGTCCTGAGTGGGAATTGAACCCACGACCTTGTGCACGGAAGTCGGTTACACTACCGACTACGCCACGAGGCCCGTCGACTTACTCTGATAATGATTTAAAATTCGTAATTTAGAGGACTGATAAACTATTGGATGAATATTATTATGCTCTTAAATCAATCAGCCAGTTAGAGGCTTTTTAAATTGAAAATTGTAATTATATTTTAAAGAATTCGCCACACTTCAAATTGACTTATTTATACTTTACAGGCCGTGGGAGTCATTGATTCAATACGGCCTACCCAATGCAATTTTTATAAATATATTTGAAAAATTAATTAAAACTTTATAGAGATTTTTCCTTAGGTTTTTTTTTGTGAAACATAAACATACACAGATGATGAATTTTTTATTCGTAATCCCCATCAACTTATAGACAACTTATAGATTGCTTTGTTCCTGGAGGCATGTATTATACATCTATGTTTTATATGCTTATATCTTCTGAATCTATTGTGACTAATAAAGGTGATTCATAGTAACATTTTCGATCTTACAGAAATATTCCTAGACTGCTCCACGATACGATTACGATTTTCGGACAAATTATAATTTAATGCAAAGACTCGGGATATTTGTACGAGTCTTTGTATTATTGCTTGCTAATTGTAATTTTACAATATTTGTAAATTCCAGTGTAATTTTCCCATAATATATCAGAAATGATGACTTGAGAGCATGACATAGTTTCCTTGCAAGCATTAAATTTTGTATTATTAAAATCATCGACGCCTAATTATCATATCCATGTTAAAAAAAATATTTTTATTATCAGCTATATTCATGTCTATCCTGTGGGCCTAGCCAAGTTGCATTCTATGATCGCTAACGCTAATAGAAAACTATTTAAATGTATGGGAATTTCACCCATGGGAGTCGTAAGAGCCGACTAAGGGAATACCGGGGGAGTGGGCAGCAGCACTCCCTCGAGTATTAACAACATCCACTGCGATCGCCAACCCGCCTGCCAAGCGTGGCGATTACGGCACTATCCCCCATATGAGTGAAACACGTGTTGTGGCGTTCTCTTGGGGAGGCCTATGTCCAGCAGTGGACGTCGAAAGGCTGATGATGGATGGATGGAACCATGGATAAAGAACTTATATTTATCTAAGTCTTTAAAAATATCTATAACGCTAAGTCACGTGACTTAACGTTAGAGATGTAAAATTTCCATACATCTTAGTTTTCTATTAGCGTTAGCGATCATAGAATGCAACTTGGCTAGACCCTCTGTTTACGTATCACGTGTGAAACGCATTTGAAGCATATAAAATTTTGCAGACTATTTTATAAAATTTTGCATGTGATTGCAAGCGAATGAAACAAAAATAATTGTCTTTAAGTAATATCTAAATAACAGCTTTTTAAAAATGCATATGAAAGTATTTATGGGTACTTACTTATAATAAAAAAACTTATTTTTTTGTTCTGTTTGTCTCTCTGTTTATTCCGGCTAATCTCAAAAATAGATGGACTGATTTACACGGTTTTTATTGGCAGATAGCTGACGTTATAAGGAGTAACTTAGGCTACTATTATTTTGGAAAAATAATAACGGTTCCACGCAGAATAAAACAATAAATTAAACGCCACATGGGTGGAATGTCGGGCAACAGCTGGTATACATTTAAAAAGGACTTCTTATCCAAACTAGAATGTAATCCAAGGAAGCAGTATTCATACAAGTGAATCCAGTGATTTCTAGAACCGTTGGTAAGGCGTTAAAGGCGAGGCGCCCGCCACTCAAGTTAGATAGAACCTTTACTAATGCGCCTAGATTGTAATATTGAATTATGACGTCCAACTACAATATTGTTCTAAGATATTTGAGCGAAAGTCTGTTTCGCTGATGTGTTTATTCCTTATTCTAGTTCTGCAAGTTTAGTGCCTAGTATATAAAAGAGGGCGCCGAAAAATATGTTTACGGAGAATCTTGTATAGAGTGTAGTATTATTTTTGGGAACAAATAGTTCCATTGTATGTACAGGTACATACTGAAGCTAGTAGCTGGGGTATCTGTGCATATATTTTATATCTATACTATTACAAAGCTGTAACAGAGCTGTGTCTATACATTGAAGATGTTTGAAAAAAAAAATACAGTATTAGGTGTATCTGAATCGAAAAAAAATCTAGAACTTTTGTTTGTTTGTTCGCACATCACGCAAAAACTACTAAGCTGGTTCCTTTAATTTTTTTGATAGCTTCTGTCTATGATTAAAATCTAGTATACATTTTATCCTACTTTTATATAGGGAACCTGAGATATAACTTAAAAAGTAGGTCTGTGGCGGAGCTGCGGGCAAACGCCAGTCTTTACTAAAATCAGTAAGTTTGTTTGTTTGTTAGTTACGCTTTCACTTCATAACTACTAAGCCAATCATCATTAAATTTTGCATATATAGACAGGCACCTATAAAAAGGACATCTTTCGAGCCATTCATTTCGTAAAAATTAATGGTTCCTTGTTACGATGTAACCGAACAAATTACTAAATAAATTATAAAGTTGCATATTCAATTGATACCGGGTACGATATCCGCAAATTTAAAATACGCGCGGTTGCCTAGGCCCCCCTACCCAGTTAGATTATCGCCAATGGGTCGCATGAATCCACTCCCACAAAGGCCAGAATCAAATATTATTACCATATATGGCCAACATGCGATCCCGGATGCGAGCAGAGTACGCCAGGGTTCGAGAACGTTCCATGGCTACTCCAATCGCAAGCGTATGGATAGGAAAAGTTCTAGAAAAAATTATCACCAAAAAATTATCCACCAATGAGTAAGTCGGGGCAACAGCGCTAAAAAGAGATGACAAGGATAATCTTAGAAGGGGGTATTATAGTAGAAAAAATATAAAGATGATAGTGGGTAGGTTTTTTTTTCCGCAGACTCTGAATTATCGTGTGTGTCAAGGCAGATAACACTGCGTAAATTACTATAGTAATTATATAAAATACTATTTTTGCCTAGGGCATTTGAACGTAAGTGTATGACTAGAAACCCCAAAGGTACGTTTTATAATCATTTTTTATTGTAGGACTCATTTTCTTTCGTTTACTTTATTGGTATAACCATATTTGAAAAGTAGATTTTTACGTGTAACTTTCCTTAAACACAAAGTGAAAAATGTGAAATCGAAAATAACAGTCAGGAGCAGGATTTGAACCTGCATCTTCTGGATACCGTCCAGATGCTTTACCAATTCAGCCATCCTGACAATTGCTCCTGACTGCTAATTTCGATGACACATCATACTTAACGTCTTTGGGTGACGCCTGCGCCATCTGTCGGAAGTATTTTCATACATTATACCGACCAGGTAAACTTAATTTTACAATTAAGATTTTACCTAATAATGGCGCAAACCCTTTTAAATATTTAGATATTTTTATATATATATTTAGCGTTTGACATGCTTAGCACTATACATTAAACACAAAGTGAAAAATGTGAAATCGAAAATAACAGTCAGGAGCAGGATTTGAACCTGCATCTTCTGCATACCGTCCAGATGCTTTACCAATTCAGCCATCCTGACAATTGCTCCTGACTGCTAATTTCGATGACACATCATACTTAACGTCTTTGGGTGACGCCTGCGCCATCTGTCGGAAGTATTTTCATACATTATACCGACCAGGTAAACTTAATTTTACAATTAAGATTTTACCTAATAATGACGCAAACCTTTTTAAATATTTAGATATTTTTATATATATTTTTAGCATTTGACATGCTTAGCACTATACATTAAACACAAAGTCACCCAAAGACGTTAAGTATGATGTGTCATCGAAATTAGCAGTCAGGAGCAATTGTCAGGATGGCTGAATTGGTAAAGCATCTGGACGGTATCCAGAAGATGCAGGTTCAAATCCTGCTCCTGACAGTTATTTTCGATTTCACATTTTTCACTTTGTGTTTAATGTATAGTGCTAAGCATGTCAAATGCTAAAAATATATATAAAAATATCTAAATATGTAACTTTCCTATAAAGTTCCTTCTAACGAGATTTATTAGTATAATCATTTTTGAAAAGTAGATTTTACGTGTAAGTAACTGTTCTATAAAGTTTGTTCTAATGAGATGATTAGACGTATTGTATAATAAATACCCACGAATCATCTGTTTTGAAGGTATATAATTATCAAAAAAAATCATACTGTTGGTACAGAGATTATTACCTATTTATTTAGTACTACACAATATTTCGTACCTACCATATAATTCTTAATTTTTAATTTGTTAACGCCACCAGGTCATAAAGTTAAAAAAAAACAGAATTCCTAAAAGATTTGACACTGTACTTTCCCTCCAGAACTGAGCTGAAGCGAGCGTCGTGTCCTGGATATACCGCGCCCCAAAATTAATAAATAACACCCGAATAAAAGGTAACGTACATTTCTTTTACAATTCCAAATTAACCTTTAAAAATAGACCATGTCTGCTGCACAATTTCGTGTGTGTTTTAAAGATTCTTATGGAGGAATATTTCACCCTTTGGCACATATATTTTATTGTTACTACTCGTAATTTTATTACGTTAGATCATTTTATTTTACATACTTATCAAAATTTTTACACTAATTTAGTTGACCGAAACTCCTCTAATAGAATTCTTATTATAATATCTATACTTTTAAATGCTTTGCAAAATGCCTAGTAATACTCATAACATAGTTGCCATTCCATAGAATTTTATTCCAAATTAGTAATTATTTAAGATATTGTAGCATACAACTGCATTTAGACTTTTATTCGCTTCTACCTGTAAAATTTAATAGTTCGCATACAGTATATAATTTAAGAATATTGCTTTTTGCTACTTGCTACTTAACATCACGCTGTCTCCCTTATGGGGCAGACAGGCATTTTAAAACTAATTTTTGTTAAATATTATATATCTTCACGCCGTCGCCCTTATGGGGCGGACAGGCATTTTAAAACAGTTTTTCGTTAGATGTTACTTATCATCTAGACTATTATGCAACTGGTTTTTTTGTTTAAATGTAGTCATATAATTATTCTGTTTGTATGTTGCTATATCATCTCACCGCCACACTTAGGGGGCGGTTATATATTATGCAACTATATTTTTGTTTAATTGTAGTTAAGAATTATTCTGTTTGTATGTTGCTATATCATCTCACCGCCACCCTTAGGGGGCGGTCGTATATTATGCAACTATATTTTTGTTTAATTGTAGTTAAAAAATATTCTGTTTGTATGTTGCTATATCATCTGACCGCCTCCCTTAGGGGGCAATCATATATTATGCAACTATATTTTTATCAGTATCAATGCTTTATACCTGCAGAATGTAGGGGGGTTCTGATTTATTTTTAAATTAAACTTTCTCCATGTTTTATATTATGGATGGTCCCCCCCCCTATTCTGTGAGGATAGTTTTTTTTTAATAATTTAATATGGACACTGTAATGGTCGGCCGACACCCTCAGACCTGAACCTTGTTCGGGTACGGGGGCTCGGCGGGAAGAACCAGAACAGTGTCCCCAGGAGTTGAGACGTTCCACCCAGTGTTTTCCAGCTCCTGGGGTTTCAAGTTCCAAGTTTCTGGCTACGACTGTTCCTGGCTGCAGTCGAGTTCCGGGTTACGAACTTCCGGGTTGAGGCTGCCCTACGGGTCCTGGTTCCGGCTCCGGTTGCACCGGCTTCACCCGCCTACCGGCAGATATCTGCGCGCACCGAAGGAAGAGGGCCTGCCCTTCGGCCCAGTTACAGCCTCCCTCGCTGTTGAGTACCCGTAGGTGACGGTCTTGGGGACAACCCCCTGAGTTGCGAGCCACACCCCTGATTTCTCATTGCTCTCTTCTCTTTTTTAAATTAATTTCGGAATCTTTATATTCTACAAAATTAATTAATTTTGTTATATATTTTTTATTTTGAATTAAATTGTAAATTTCGAATTTTACTTTTATTTAAATTGTTAGGGTTTTCCCCGTCCGCCAGCGGACCACCGAAGGAATGCAAAATAGTTCCAGTGGCCTGTCAATAAAGGCGGAGAGACGGCACACGGCGGGTTTCTTTAGTGGGTGAGGGCCCCACACTACCCTGTTCGTTGCCCCGAGCGATAGGGTGTGCGGTTAGGAACATTTTTTCCCGCCTAAACAAAAAAAAAAAAGGATTTTCCCCGTAACATCCTACGGGATAGCTATTTATGCTTATCGATAATTAATGTACCGTAGAGTACCTACTTGTATTGAAGCTTGTATTGAAATCCACGTAAAAGAACTCACGGTCAGAATTTAGTTTAAAATAACAGGAAGGCCTTGTCAAAGATTGTCTGAACAAATCGGGGACAATCAGGTTAAAGGCTAGGTCAGGAGAACCTTAAGCCGACGTGCAATTATAATATGAGGATATCTTTTTATACTACGTAGGTAGCAAACAAGCATATGGCTCACCTGGTGGTAAGCGCTAAAGACATTAGAGGAGAGAAACTCACCATACGAAACAGTGGTAATACCTAACTTCCGTTATTTCAGGCTGATATTCTGTGAAAGTAAGAGAAAAGTACTTCCCCGATAGAGCCGATTCATGGTAGGATAAGCTCTACCACTAATAAGTACTGTTGAAGGCCTTATCGCACTGGCGATTTGCGAGCGAGCTTAAGACTAGTATCGCTCGACACGAGCTCACACCCAGTGCACGTCTAACGCCACGGGTGCTTGGCCAGCACTCAGCGAGCTTGCCGCCAATAGCATTGTTGATGTCATTTAAATTATGAAAAAATGCTGACGTGCGGTGCGTCCGCGCTCGTTATCTCTAACTCACCAATCGTTAGTGTGATAAGGCACTTATACTGACTACTCTCGTGACCTATAGAGCTCCTAAGCAAATATCTTAGTCCACAAGCTTCAGTCAACTATGTTGGCAACTTTTTACCAAATATCGGTAAAAAATTAGCCGCTAATATAGTCGAAACTTTTTCTGACAATACACTTTTTTCTGCTCCTTTACCAGCAAATTTTAACTGCAATATGAAAAGTCCAATTAATTCATTTGCTCTGCTTGAAGTAAATGAGTTGGATATTGAGTCTATAATCCTTGAACTTCGACTAGACTGCGCCACGGGTTGGGATGGTATTTCGTCCCAGGTTTTAAGGTTATGCCGACAAGTCCTTGTAGCGCCTATTACATATATTTGTAACAGAGCTTTAAATATGGGTGTGTTTCCTAAAGCTTTTAAAAAAGCTATAATATACCCTATATATAAGAGTGGGGACAGAGGCTGTGCAGATAACTATAGACCCATCGCAATATTACCCACCTTGTCAAAAATTCTAGAAAAAGTACTTAATAAGGCTCTCAATAAATTTCTTGACAAATATAAAATCATCGCTACTAATCAATATGGATTCCGAGCAGGCATCTCGACCGAAGACATTATGACAGATCTCACTAATGATATTGTTCAATCTTTGGACCATAAAAACAGGTACTTATGTGTATTCTTAGATCTTTCTAAAGCGTTTGACGCGGTCTCTGTCCCCATCCTTATAAACAAACTTGAGAAACAAGGTATAAGAAGTCCAGTTCTCGAGATTTTTAAGGATTATCTGGCAGATAGAACACAGCAAGTAAATGTGAATGGATTTTTGAGTGATGAGACAACAGTCACCTACGGCATCCCACAGGGGAGTATACTGGGCCCAACCCTTTTCCAGTTGTATATAAATGATCTCTGCACAATGGTTCTGCCTAATACAAAAATTTATTCGTATGCAGATGACACAGCAATTTTCGTTTGGGGACCCAACTGGACAAAGGTAAAGGAAAGTGCTGAAAACGCCTTATTTCAAATAATGCAATGGCTCAGAATTAATCTTCTCACGCTAAATGTGCAAAAAACCCAATTTTTGCCATTTTATATTAACAAAATGACCAAACCCTCAGACGAATTTTGTATTAGAGCACATAAATGCGAAATTCAAAATAATTGTTCATGCCAAGAAATAAGTAAAGCGGAATATGTTAAACATCTAGGGTTATATATAGATAGTGGACTCCGGTGGAATAAACATATCGACATGGTGACATCCAGGGTAAGATGTTTAATTTATATATTGAAGTCCTTAAGAGACATTGCGACCCCAAATAGAATTATCCAAATTTACCTGGCCCTGTGCCAGTCCATAATTCAATATGGAATATGCACAGTTTGGGTAGGAGCAGCGAAAAGCCATCTCATCAGCTTGGAGAGGGCACAAAGAGCTGTTATAAAAATAATGTTTAAGAAACACTACAGATATTCCTCGGAAAACAAAATATTAACAGTAAGACAGCTCTTTGTGCTCAGATGCATTCTGAGACGACATCATAAGGTTCCACTTCCCGATCCTACCAAACGTAAAAAGTATAGTGTCTGCCATATCAAAACCTGTAAGACCTCCTTTGCTAGACGCCATTATACCACCATTAGCTGCTAATTATATAACACCGTCAATAAGAAATTAGACATTGTTGGTCATAAAAGGCAAGCGGTTAAAAGAATAGTTTCCAGCTGGCTTCATGGTCAAGAGTACAAAATGATTGAAGATTTAATCACCTATATTGCGTAGGTAATTGTAACTACATAGTCGCTATTATGTCAAACAATTCTTGCTCCAGACAAGCCTCGCTTTTCACAATACAACTACACACACATACACACACACACACACACGCACACACACGAACACACACAAACACACACGAACACACACACACACACACGCGAGCACACATACACACACACACACACGCGCGCGCGCGCGCAGGCAAACACATATACGTGCGCATACACGCGCCCGCGCGCTTGCATTCCCATTGCATAATAATATAGTACCTATAAACAGTATATACATATACGTACTCACACAGCCATAAAAATACACGTTGTTCATCGAAGAAAGACACTCATCAAAACAAATTATGTTGTGCATGCTGAACAATTCTTTACTAATTTTCTTTCCTTTTTTGTTTAAAAAAAAAAAATTACCTAAACTTAGATCCTACCTAATTAAATAATTAGTAAGCTGACTTAACAAAATTGTATTCACCAGACTAATTGTTGCATACTGAATCCCAAAATACAAGCTTCGGCTTAGTTTGGGCACTTTAGTAACAAAACATTGAGCAATGCAACAGTATTGTACACTAGTTACCTAAGACTGACAATTAATTGTGTATATCTTGTTGAAGACAAATAAAAAGATTATTATTATTATTATTATATCACTTTACTCTAAAAAGTGATAATAGTAAATAAAACCTTTGATCTAGTAGAGTATCACACAGTACGTTCGATATCTAAGACTTATATCAAACTCGGCCGTAACGAGTTACACGATTCGTTTCGCTCACGAACAGAAATATTTAGAACGAAATCATTCACACATCGCACATTTTGCCTTAAAAGTGTTATATCTAAAAATAGTTTGTGTTTTACTTCCGACAGCCATATTGTATAAATCGCGAGCGTTTTTTTTTTTCGTGTAAATGTTCATACATATTTACACGCTATTGTTGTTTTGTGCTGAAATATTCTTGGAGTGAATAGATAAACACACTCCCCAATTTTTTACTGAACGTAGTGAATCCCTATTACCTGGGGCCCAATATTACCCAATAATAATTGAAAATTTTGAGCGTAATATTAATGAATTATTACTTTAAAAAACAAATTATTTAGGAATGTGGAACAAAAAGTTTAGTGCTAGCAGGATACGAACCTGCGTCCTTTCCAACCCGTGGAAGTGCTCTAGACCGTTAAGCCATCGCACTGACCAACGGCCGTTCCAATCTCCACATCACATTTGTCTTTCGACCTACACCACCTATCGGATGCATTTACATGCATTAATCCAATATAGTAAGTTTAATTTTGCAATTCAAATTCATACTATTTGATAGCGCAGTTTTTCAAACATTTTGATCTATATTTTTCATCACTTGACATGCTCAGCTACTTGTTCTTTAAAGTAGCGGAGCATGTCAAGTGATAAAATACAGATCAAAATGAATTATTACTTGTCAATAAATATATCACGAGGAAAATGTTATGGCTATGATTGCACACCAGTTCGACATTGTATTAATACAATCTTAAACACAAAGTGAAAAATGTGAAATCGAAAATAACAGTCACGAGCAAGATTTGAACCTGCATCTCCTGGATACCTCCCCATCTAAATATTTATAGGGGGTGCGTCATTATTAGGTAAAATCTTAATTGTAAAATCAAGTTTACCTGGTCGGTATAATGTATGAAAACACTTCCGACAGATGGCGCAGGCGTCACCCAAAGACGTTAAGTATGAATGTGTTATCGAAATTAGCAGTCAGGAGCAATTGTCACGATGGCTGAATTGGCAAAGCATCTGGGCGGTATCCAGGAGATGCAAGTTCAAATCCTGCTCGTGACTGTTATTTTCGATTTCACATTTTTCACTTTGTGTTTAATGTATAGTGAAGCATGTCAAATGCTAAAAATATATATTTTATCTGATTTTTTTTCTAGAAGTTGACATATCGGAAAGTCCAAATTTTGTAATACCTCATGAGTCACGTCTTGTAGATATTCTACGCACGTTATGACGGTTTCTGTTACTGTGATATTTATCCGCCATCTTGTATCCTGTGTCACAAGTAAGTCGTGGGAACACTGTAAGATTTTTTTTACTACAACATACAACAGTATGTGACCCGCCTGGAAGTGGATACCATAGTTTATAGATACTAGCACCAGGGGAGTAGGTAGAAAGATAGTAGAGGGGTAATCCAGTCTTGGCCTGGACTTGTTACACGAAGATGTCACATCAGTGGTTCACAGAGTACGGGCGGATGACGGCGCACGGCGGGTTGGTCTTGCATAGTGTTACTCACTTCCACTTAGACCCTTTCTTAAGCCTTAAAAAATGTTACGATCTATTTTTTTAACTGCACAGTTTCTGTAGTGTTACTGACTTTCCTAATTTTTCCAGCTAAAAGACATTATTAATAGGTAGTCAATTTACACCCAGTTTCCCTGAAAAAATATTTAAGTGAAATCTGTTTCATAATTTGTAGAAGATTTAAACAGACAAACAGATGTAAATTATTTATTTTATACTAACTAGTGGTCGTCCAGTGGTCAACATTCAACCATACACGCGACCGTTCATACAATCAATCCTATAAAATGTATTTTTATTGAATTAACTTATTTCCAATGCATGTTATACAAAAACATATTACATAAAAATATTGTTTTTGCACTCCTTCTCCATTTAAACTAACTGTGCCAAATCTCAAACTTCCCGGTGCGTGCAATGTGCTAAAAAAGGGGTAAGTACAATGCTTTTCCTCACGTATTAATATAGGTATGGATTACAGGCCCCTCACCTCATCCATCCATCCATCCATCAGCCTTTCGACGTTCACTGCTGGACATAGGCCTCCCCAAGAGAACGCCACAATGAGCAGTCCTGTGCTGTTTCGCTCATATGGGGGATAGTGGCCTAACCGCCACGCTTGGCAGGCGGGTAGGCCATTGCAGTGGATGTTGTTAATACTCAACGGAGTGTTGCTGCCTACTCCCCCGGTATTCCCCCAGTCGGCTCTTACGACTCCCATGGGTGGAGAAAGGGTGGGACAATTCTAAAGCCGGCCCCACACGGCCTAGCTTAGACTTAACTAATCTAAATATATATCGAGCACATAAAAATCTCTCTTCGAAAATAATCATCCTACACGAACCATCCATGTCTCAGGAGTAAAAACATATACCATAACCTATGTCCATCTCTCTACTCTGAACTAAATATAAAGAAGTCAAGAAGTATCTAACAAACTTATTTTCATATTAATTATATTAGTAAGGATAGACAAATAGCATGTTATATTTAAAGTTATTAACACTATCTAATCGTGCATTAAAAGATCAGAATCGTGAAGATCTCATGCGGTGTTTTCCAATTAATCTCGTTTATATAATAAGGAACTATATGTAATTGCTCCGCGGGACCTCGGCCAATTATGAAGTTCTTGCATCGTCTGACATATTGACCAATATTTGATATCGCTTCATGTAATATACTTTGTAGATTCTGTCCGCGAATGTCTCCGCTTGGACTTCAGAATAAGTATTAAATACATGATTCTACGGCATATGAAGTATTTCTATGTAAAATAGCTATCCCAAGGGACCTATTTATTTTCATGATGATTTGTTCAGTATTTACGGCGTGAAACCATGTCGCTTACGGACTCAACTATATCACGAGTATTGAGAAGCCGTTGCTCGATATTTCATTTCGCAGATATGAAATGAAAAGAACATTTTTGAAAATCAAATATGTGTATTATTAGATTGAACTCAATACCACTGTCTTTACAGTCCTTGGGTTTACCGCTAGGCTATCACGGCATAATAATGCTACTGTTAAAAGTACAAACAAAAAAAATTGACATTTTAATCTGCATTTTAGCACTTGACATGCACAGCTACTTAATACAAATTATTGTTACTAAATACGATTTCACGCATCAGATAGGTGGCGTAGGTCGTAAAGACAAATGTGATGTGGAGATTGGGTATAACCGTTAGTCAGTGCGATAGCTTCGCGACTTACAGCACTTCCCTGGATTAGAATACGGACGCAAGTTCGGATGCCGCTCGCATTAAAGTTCTCTTTTTCCATATTCACAAATAATTTGTACTTTAAAACAATTTAGTTCTATTATTTACTTGGTTAATTATTTCGACCGAATTAATTTTTTGAACTGTGCGTCTAGGTATGAAATATACTTGGTTTTTGAACAATTAATACTGTGATTGTCTGGGAAAGAACGAACAATCGTCAGCTAACTTCTATACGTCGTTTGTCGTATCATATTGTGCGTATGTTTCACAACGTTCGACGCACTACAGTCTCGTCTCTACGAGTATGTCGCAACTAAGCTAACGAAACGAGAACTGAAAATTGAAGTCATTGTTTACGATTGGTCATGTTAGTTCTTTCAATGACGATTTCAGTTAAAGAGAAATTTCTTAACCATTTGTTCATTGATGTAGAATATTATTTGAAAACATTTACGAAAACGTTGACTCTGTTTTAGTTCTATTTTACTGAAAAACTGTACGTCTATACATACATCAGCTTATATCTCTTACTCATTCGCTTTTTATAGTCATCTGCTGGACTTATACTTTCTGAAAGGAGCACAACGTGAGCCTCTTGTGCCGCCAGCGTTCAACGGCTCCTTGCAGCTTTCTAGTCTAAGAACACACATAAAACACAAAATACTGCAGAAGAAACCTAGAAATTAGATTATAAGCTAACTCATTTGAGAATAATAATTAATGGAATGTTAAGAAAAAAAGTAATAAATTTACTTGAAAATGGTAGGTACTATTAGAAGCTCCAACCTCTTAATTAGCAGCCTCCGACCAAATTAATGTGAAAAGATAGGCCCAGAGGAAGCGTATTTTTGAAGACTCCTATATAGAGCGCCGGCGCTCAAATGACTTTAGTCCGCTTCAAGCGGTACGATGTGCGACACGCGTTTATTAGTGTATACGAAGACCAAACTTCTATCAAAAAATTGCCTTTGTGTGCCTTATCAGATTGCAAAAATACCACAAATATCTAAAATAAAACTTCACACGTCACGTTTCATTCGTGAATACATTTGTATCATTCTACTTCTATGTGTAATGTAAATTAATTTCAAAAAATACAGTTTAGTAGTCACCATTTTGTTACTCAACATTTTTAGCTGGCTGCTATAAACAGTTTGAGAGCAACAGATAAACACTGGTGTTCCTTTTCTCTCACGTAGTTAAAATATTAACTTTCTTTTTTTAAATAAATACTTATGATATCTCTTTTTTAGAATGTTCGATGGTTTGACTTGAATTTTACTAGCAAGCTAAGCGGTTAAGGCCCGTCTTCAATTATATATTTGATCCGTGTGGTGATGGACTAAGAATACAAGTGTTACCACCCTATCCTTTACCACGGGTGTCGTACAAGGCGACTAAAGGAAGTAAGAAATTATCACCCATTGCATTACTGGTGGTAGGGCTGGGTACCAAGTGAGAGTACTCACATGCTATCGGGCCCGAACGGGTTGGTACCACCGTCTTCTGTGTGACTTCTTTCATTTCATATCTGTAAAATGAAATGGTGCGCAGCGGCTTGACAATACTCTCGGTAAAGTTGAGTCCATGAGCAACGGTTACCACTTGCCATCATTAGCAATGAAAAAAGGATGCCCATCCACCCGGAGATCACCAAGACGATATACCATACTACAGTCAAACCGATCGTCCCCTGCACGGCTAGCGTATTGGCAAAGAAAACCAAAAAGATTAAGATACAAAGACAGGTGAACGTGGACGGAAGCAGAATAGAAGGAAAAGTAGGAGCTGCAATGTCTATTTGGAATAAAAAGGTCGTAATAAAATCGGTAAAATTAAAATTAGCATTATATTGCACTATGTATCAGGCGGAACTTTTGGCGGTAAGGCGAGCGGCCGAAGAGGCCTTACGTAGTGGTAATAATAACAAAGTCGCAATAATTAGCGACTCAAGAGCAGTGCTACAAACGTTAGGTAACAACGACTCCCTCCACCCACTCGCATTCGAAATACGAAACAAAACAAAATACTGGGAAACTCTAGGAGAGCAAGTACAGCTATGCTGGATAAAAGCATACGTTGAGGGGAATGAAAGGGCCGACCACCTGGCCAAAGAAGGTGCACTACATATTAAGACCAGTCCTTATTAAGACAGATGCCAGATCTCGTATGCGAAGAAGTGGATTCGGAAGGAGACAGTTAGGGTTTGGAATCGCAGGTACGAAATTGTTTTTCCCTGATGCCGTTAAGGGGTGTAAAAAAATATCAACTAAAAATAGAACCCAGCAGTATACATACACAATTGCTAACAGAACATGATGTGTTCTCCCAATATTTTATGATGATACAAAGAGGAATATTTTAAATTATTAATTATTAAAAATTACGGAATATACTCGTAATACTACGACGACAGCATAGTTAATAATGATATAATACGATGTGATAAAAATGTAAAAAGAATGAGAAATACAGATAACCAAAATGTTGAATAAACTCTCAGATACAAAATCTTAGTCAATAAGGTCTTTGACCATGTCAAAGGTTTAGCTCGCGGGCCGGGTCGACAGAGCCCTATAACAATTGTGAACACCAAGTGAATCGTCAAATCTAACACCTCCAAAAGCAGCGGGCGGCCCCGCAATAACAAATTGGTATTTTGTTATTGCTAATGATTGCAGACTAGTCACGGCCCACCTGATGGTAAGTAGTAACCGTCGCTCATGGACTCAACTATACCGAGAGTATTGTCAAGCCGCTGCGCACTATTTCATTTCCCAGATATGAAATGAAAGAATAAACGGCTATCTTCTTCTACAGCCAAAACTGACGTGCTTCATAACCGGTCACACAGGAGACGGTGGTACCGACCCGTTCAGGCCTGTTATCAATTGAGTACTCTCATTTGGTGGCCCTACCACCAGGGCACTAGTAATTTAATAGGTGATAATTGTTTACTTCCCTTAGTCGCCTTGTACGACACCCGCGGAAAAGGATGGGGTGGTGACAATTGTATTCTTAGTCAGGCACCACACGCACCAAATTACGAATACTTACACATACACACAGTAGTTAAATCACATTTTTTTTTTTACATATATGTTTTAATGTATAATAAAGCGTTTTTGTCGTAGTAAAGCCTTGATTGTCTTCGCATGAAGAAGGCCGGCTCCATCGGAAAAATACCACTCTCTCGCAGAAGATCAACGTGAAACGGTAAGTACTCCTGCCGTTGTGTCTCATTCGGTGAGTAAGAGTGCCGGAGGCCCAAACCTCCTCCACATCCTCACATGATTAACCTTCCTATCTTCTCCTTAGTATCTTTACTATCCTCTCCTTATTATCTTTTCTTCCCCCCTCCTATCCCTCCTCTGGTGATGCTAGCTTCTATAGGCTACGGTGACTAAATACACAGGAAACCATTTACACATAAGGTGGGTTTTATGCTTGTTTGCTACCCACGTGGTATAAAAAAAAAGTCCACTGACAGGCCCAGACTCTAAAGCGGTAATTAATGGTATTGTACCGCATTATTCAATAGTTTTCTACCACATACACTACGCCGTTAGTCCATCATATAAATTAATGTGAGTTTATATAAACCATGAAAACAATGGCAAATATATTATGTGTTGGTTCTCTCTTTAATAATTGTAAGTACTCGTATAATGCTCTGGAAATAAACAATACAATAACCACATTTGATTACATTTTTAAGTACCTGTGGGTACTTTAACAACCAAAAGTGTCTCAAGTGAACAATGCTAATCCACTTTGTTGATGGGAAAGCCGTTGGGAGATAACTGGGCCGCGACCGCAACAAGGTTATTGTGGGACCACCTACTTAGGTGCTGGTATCATTAGATTATGCGCCGACACACATTTAAACCTAATAACTTAGTTTCCGCACTCAATTTTAGAGTTAGCTTTAGATGGCGAAATAAAATTTAAAAATAAATGAAGTGATTCTTAACAAGGGCTTGTTTCTTCATGAATGTTTAGGTCGTTTGAACGGACAAAATAGTAAGAAGTAAGTCTCTGTGACGCTGACCAGAATCCTTTTTAGCAGATAAATTTTCAGAGAAAATAAATAATTACAAAAACCATTATATCAATGAAAATCAGCTAAAGTTGGGACCGAATAATATTAGAACAAAAGTTTTTTTTTTTGCGAAATAAGAAAAAACACGGTTGGAAGCCCAAGCCGTCGCTATCCGCTTAGATTGTTTAGATATTTGTTGCTCAAGTACATAAACAGATAAGTTACTTTATAACGTGGCTGATTAGCTTTCATCCCGTAAAATTATATGACTTAACAACTGTTATTAAGTACTGAATTTTGTTGATAGATGGCGTTGCCTTCTATGGCAACTAATTTTCTCTATTCAATGCAATACAAGCGATACGATACGACAGGGTAATTTTTTTATGCCTATATTGTTTAATTCAGTACAAATTTTTCCGGGCAGACTAAACTACGAAGAATTTAGTACGTGAATAATTTAACAATATCTGTACCTATAGTCTATAAGTTATAAGCACAGAGTGCATTTACCTTTGTAATGCTTTAGGCTGTAAAGTACTTGTTCGTGTCAGAACCAAGTTAAATGCCAAAATAAATCAGATCGACCTGGCCCACAATAATATCGAATTCCTGTTTATTTTATTATTCATAGATCTTGGTAATTTGGAGCGTGGGACAGAAAGAACATTTTGTAACTGAACAGATGTTTTGCATACAAAGTCACGCCCTCTGTCGCCTGCTGAGTGAAACTGCTTTTTTTTAATTTTCTTATATTGCTCTGACAGAACTTTTTGACATAATAATTTTGCTACCGCGGAATTGGCAAGCTAACTTTGTACTCTAAAGTTAAATAATGTACAAACTTTTTGTTTAAAGTGTATAAAATCTTTTATATGTTAGGTATATTCAAAGGATATTTTTATATCTATCTTTATCTACTATAAATATTTTTTTTATATATTTTTAGCATTTGACATGCTTAGCACTTTAAACACAAAGTGAAAAATGTGAAATCGAAAATAACAGGCACGAGCAGGATATGAACCTGCATCTCCTGGATATCGTCCGTCGTCGATGCTTGTGTGTTATGTGACTGTTATTAAACACAAAGTGAAAAATGTGAAATCGAAAATAACAGTCACGAGCAGAATTTGAACCTGCATCTCCTGGATACCGTCCAGATGCTTTGCCAATTTAGTCATCGTGACAATTGCTCCTGACTGCTAATGTCGATAACACATTCATACTTAATGTCTGTGGGTGACGCCTGCGCCATCTGTCGGAAGTATTTTCATACATTATACCGACCAGGTAAACTTAATTTTACAATTAAGATTTTTACCTAATAATGACGCAAACCCTATAAATATTTAGATATTTTTATATATATTTGTAGCATTTGACATGTTTAGCACTATACATTAAACACAAAGTGAAAAATGTGAAATCGAAAATAACAGTCACGAGCAGGATTTGAACCTGCATCTCCTGGATACCGTCCGGGATTATGACTGCTAATTTCGATAACACATTCATACTTAATGTTTTGGGTGACGCCTGCGCCATCTGTCGGAAGTATTGTGATCACGATACGATCGACATGTGAGATATGAGATTCTGCCTAATCCCCCAGATTTACAAAATCGTATCGACATCGTATCGTCTTATTTGTGATTGGTAGAGACATAGGCGCGTGATGTCGCAATAATCGCTCAACCAATCACGATGATCTATTAAGATCTCTCAACCAACGACAATGTTACGATGCGATGTCGACACGATTTAGTGAGTTACATTCTACGGGCCCTGGGGGGTTAGGGAAGAATCTCATATCTCACATGTCGATCGTATCGTGATCACTGTGTGTTAGAGGCAGGAATGGGCCGCTCCACCAGGGAAGTACAGTGTAAAGCAATGGTAGGTAGGTACTTCTAATATTGTTTCGTATGGAGAGTGACAGCGCCGGAGACTTAACGGAGGCGCTCTGTTCCTGCCTTCCTTATTCATCTCTCTCCATCTTGGATCAATTTCCTTGGAGTTGATGACGCGTGAGTGATGCTCCTTGTGTTGCTAGCGTCTATAGACTACAGTAAACGTTTACCATCACGTGGACCGTGCACATGATTGCCACCCACGTATTAAATAAAAAGTAGAGATTAAATAAGATAATTTTGGAAACTAAAACCCGATTATGTACCTATATACCTTTCAATATTTATTATCATTCTAAACTTTATGTTATCTAAAGGACGTTATAGTGTGACGTCATATAGCCTATAAACTGCGGACATTCCAGACGCTTTTAACGATGTGTCTAGCTAAGATATGCGGGAACAGATTAATAAACATAAGTTATTATTTTTATGTTAGGTTCCTAAAAATATATTTTAAAATATCTTTTTATTTATTATACTTAACTGCAAATCGAGTGCCTAATTTTTTTTTAATAATTCATTTGTCAAGGTTTTAATGCCTTACTTAAGACACACTATGCAGGCCTCGTCAGGTTACTCTACAATTATGAATGCCTATTGGTTAACAATTAAAATGAATAAGTTGTATTAACATTTCGGGTTAGATATGCCTGCTTAACATACTCGTATTTATAAAGTTTTTAACTTTTATATTAAAATCATGTGTTAAATTAAAGAGTTATAAAAATATGTATATTTTTTTTATAATAGCTTGCCGACTAATTTACGATCAAAGTTCACCGTCCTGTGTTATTAATGCGTCTGAGCTCCTCTGGGACCCACAACCAGACGATACGAACAAAAAGCCAATTTCATAAAACTATGCACCCGACTGCAGCCCATAACAATAAATGAGCAAGCCTCCAGAACCTGATACCTCGCCCGCATATACTTTTCACATGTCCCATGTCAACATATGCAGATAATTCCACCTCCAACGCAAAGTTTCGCCGCAAAATAATTACTTTGATTTAAATAAACGCGCAATGAAGTCCAGGCGTTCTTAGTGTACGCGTCGCTACGAAACAGTGGTAGAGGAATCTGCAAGTTTCCTACACACATACGCATTGACGTCCCGATGCAGAGGCTTTGATTGCACACAGTTATATTTTCACATCGCTCGCCAGTCTGCCCCGTGCTGCTGTTTGCGACGCTTGTGTCGTGCGGCGACGCGACGCCGACCCTCCGACATCGCGAAAAAAGTTTTCGTCCGATATATGAAACTTTCCTTGGACTTTCCTTTCAACCCACATAATGTTGAATTGGAACAGTCAATTTTGAACCGGCATACGCGAAAAAGTGACCTCTAAAACCGGAATTCGGTATCCTCCGGAACGGGTTTAGTCTCGGACCCCGCTGTGGCAGGACTTTCGTGAAGTGCTAACTTGATTTTCATAGTGGTGTGTTTAGTGTGAGTGACTGGATTCTACGAATGACCCAAGGCTGCGTAGTATCCCATAGTATAAAGGTCGGCTGCCGAGTAAAAGTGCTGTTAAACATTTCAGTAAGTATTACCTAAATTTATAGTTGAAGGAACTCGTAAGTAAAACCAATATAAATTCTTTCTTACTGACTCAATCAATATTCTTTAATTGAGTCAGTAAGAAAGACTTAAATATAATTATTCAGATGTTGTAATAGTCCTTGTTATTATCGAGATAAAAAATGTACTAATATTTTCTATCAACGTTGACTTCAACTAATTCGCGAGTGCAACAACAAAAAATAAGTCGGTCAAATAATAAACAATGCATTTATCTATTTGGAGTAATCTTGCTGATTACTCCAAATAGACCATCACTAAGTATTAATTTTATAATAACATATAATATACGTATAAGGAAGAAAGCCTATAATTAGGTACAATTGAATAAAATATTTGCCAAAAAACTTTATACTTGAACGGTTCATTGGTATGAGCATTAGAAAATAATCTCTCTCATACGTTAAAATCGAAGCTTTTCATGAATGTTTGTGTATGAGATACTCATGCAACTTCACCGACACTCGGTATCAATCGAAAGTACCATGTGTCTGAGTCTACTTATAACAGAACCAATGAGCAAAAAACGACATCCAAAAAACAACTATTGAATGCTTTGAGCTCAAAAAAAAACTTTGCGGAGTTAACTTTATAATTTTTTACTTCACAGTCAAATTCGCTCTCGACAAAGCCATAATAATGCGTTCTATTCTATTTCTCACCTCAAGAAATTATTTTGATACCTCTTGAGATATTTGTCACATTTAAATGAGCCCGTGACACCTTTGACTTCGATTAAAGTTAATAAACTGAAAACGCTTCAAACTGATTTCAATGAACCATCAAATTGTCGCAGGTTTGACCTTACTTGGTTCACCCTAAATTATAGTTAGCGTCCGCTCCGTTTTAATTGAACTATTGAAACTGCAACAAATTGCTAAAGGGTTTGGTGATTAGGAAATGGATTTTGCTTGCTCAATATTACTACGACTATCTTGATTTGGTTAACCATTACTCCGTGTAAATACTTGTGTATCAGCTTAAACGTGTGGTGACGGACTAAGAATACAAGTATCACCACCCCATTCTTTCCCATAGGTGTCGTATGAGGCGACTAAGGGAAGTAAGCACCAAGGGAAGTGGGTACCAAGTGGGAGTACTCACTTGATATCGGGTCCAAGCGAGTTGGTACCACCATCTCCCGTGTGACCGGGCATGAAGTACATTTGCGTTTTGGCTGTAGCAAGAGATAGCCGATTATATATCATTTCATATCGGTGAAATGAATTGGTGAGCAGGGGCTTGACAATACTCTCGGTATAGTCGAGTCCATGGGCGAAGGTTACTATTTACCATCAGATGGACCGTGGCTCGTCTGCCACTACACGCAATAAAAAAAAGCTTGATTATGGTAATATAGCAGACTCAGTACTGTCTATGTGTATTTTATATATTGTAAAAATATATCCAGCTTTCGTCAGTGTGTTTACAGGTACTATATAATTATTAAATTACAATTAATGATTTGTACCAATGATTTGTAGCATACTATATTCCTCTATTAAATTGCTATTAGGATATAACAATTAGCCTTTTTTAGGTTATCATATATTATATCAAATAAAATAATAAAACAAGAATAAACACAAAGTGTGAAAATGTGAAATCGAAAATAACAGTCACGAGCAGGATTTGAACCTGCATCTCCTGGATACCAGTCCAGATGCTCTTGTTTCTCTGGGCGTCGTCGCCTAAAGATTAAGTAAGAAGTCGCCTATTGTTATGCACATTGGCTTATCAACAATTTTTATTACAGTATGCATCATTTTTATTACTTACTTGATAATATCTTGGTAGGAGTTATTATTTTTTAACGAAGTTTTCCATATAATCGTATGAATTTAATGTGTTATTCAATCAATATCAAGAATTTTAAAATATTTGTAAAGGATAGGAAGATTATTAATTAAAGAGAGGTTTAGAGGGATAATAAGGGCGGGATAGAGAGGTAGTTTGGGCCCCGGCGTTTTCACTCACCATACGAAATACAACTTTATGTAAGTTGTTTCATGCTGATCATCTGTGAGAGGGTGGTACTTACCTACCAGCGAAGGAATGTAACATAGTTTCAGTCGGAGAGACGGCACACGGCCGGTTTCTTTAGTGGGTGAAGGCCCCACACTACCCTGTTTGTTGCCCCGAACGACGGGGTGTGCGGTTAGAAACATTTTTTCCTGTCTTAACAAAAAAAAGGGTGGTACTTACCTGATAGAGTCAGCCTATTCATGCTGGGATATGCAAGGCTCTATTACTAAGATGAAAACGTTACAATTATCACATAGCCCTTACTAATGTTATAAATGTGAAAGTGAGTTTGTTTGTTTGATTGTTACGCTTTTCATCCGTAACTACTGAAGCAATCATCATGAAATATTGCTTACTATGTGTAAGCATATTATAGATATTTTTACATAGAAGTTATGGTGCTAGCGCTGGGTACCAAGTGGAAGTACTCACTTGGTATGGGGCCCGAGCGGGTTGGTACCACCATCTCCCGTGTGACCGGCCATGAAGCATATCGTTGCGTTTTGGCTGTAGCAGGAGATAGCCGCTTATATTTCATTGCATATCTACTGCCACTAAATGCAATAAAAAAAAAAACATAGATGTAATTAATGGGCCATATAGTGATGTATAATATACTCTGACCCGATTGGAGTTGCAGACAGAATCTAACCAAATAATAAAAATGTTTTGAGAACTAAGTATATACAACTTTTTTTGTATTTGAATTTGAATAAGAACATTTTGATCTGTATTTTAGCACTTGACATGCTCAGCTACTAAGCACAAATTATTTGTGAATGTGAAAAAAAATGTTTGTTTTTATCTCACTCGCACTAAACTTCTCTTTTTTCACATTCAAAAATAATTTGTTCTTTGAATAAGAAATTGAGCGAATAAGCATGAAAGAGAGTATTGTATTTAGATATTTTTATATATATTTTCAGCATTTGACATGCTTAGCACTATACATTAAACACAAAGTGAAAAATGTGAAATCGAAAATAACAGTCAGGAGCAGGATTTGAACCTGCATCTTCTGGATACCGTCCAGATGCTGAATTGGTAAAGCTTTGTGTTTAAAGAGAGTATTGGTTTAAAGATGCGAAAGGGAATGCTCCGATGGTTCGGACATTGGAAAGAATGCAGGACGAACGACTGGTTAGTAGACTGGAAGATATACAATGCGAAATTGAAAAGATACAGGTACAGGGGGAGACCGAGACTCACCTACCTAGACCAAATCGATGCAGCAGTATTTGATAGTGAAAAATGACAACGTGGACCTTCTAAGCCTTCTCCATGTCATTCCACGAAGCCAGTCAACACATTGATAAAAGCTGTCAATAATAATGGCGATTGTAAATAATAGCTATTACAATGACTGTTGGACGTAAAACGAAAGAATAAGCAATCAAGCTCTTTTTCCGTGATGTATTGATTGAATATTGACCTCAAAGTGTTGAAGTTTTCGAACACTTTCACAATCACAACACGCGTACAAGTGGTTTAGTTAGATTTATAGACAATCTTTTGTGATAGAATAAATGAAATTAGGGTATGCACGATGCATCTATGTATATTTCTTTTAAGTTTTCAGCCAAGGGAAATAGTATTCAATATTATATTCGAAATTATTAATACTGTTTTAGACAACAAAAGTAATAATAAGCAAACTGATTAAATACGGTATTACAGAAACTAAGAGTTGAAATGAAACGCAGATAATACTCGATAAAGATACATTGTCTCGTCCGGTGCTTATGCTTGATTTTTAACATAAATAGTACACCCACTGTCATACTAGCATAATATAACTGCACTCCAATCCTTTTGTTACCAGCAAAAGCATATTATTTCTTAGATATCCGTTATTATGAGCAAAAACTATTCCAAAAGATTACCACGTTGGTTGGCAATTGGTTCTAAAGATAACCATTCAGTAGACTACAATTTCAAAGTATCACGCATTAAAAAATATATATTGAAAAACAGCAAACTAGATTCAACAATGGGTTAAATCAAAGCAATTGATTGATATTTCATTGCAAAAACCAATTTAATTTTCTGTTCCTGACATCTAGATCCAATTGTTGATTAGGAAAATACTAAACAGCATAAAATAACTCTACAGACTCACTAGACCATTATATAGATTTACTAAATATATTTCATTATTAATTTAATTTACTTAGCTTGTTTTGCAAGTCTATAGGAACGTGTTTTTTTTCTAGATCTCTGGATCTATCTAAGTCTCTTGATAAATCATAGACAAACAATAAAAAATAAATAACCAATTTGTTTAAAAATTTTGTAAACCTCATGTTCACTAATCATTGATAAAACAAATTATTTGCGAATGTGGAAAAAGAGAACTTTACTGCAAGCGGGATTTGAACCATACATGAGCATGTCAAGCGCTAAAATACACATCAAAATATTAAAAATTCGCGCCATCAAATAGTATGAATTTTAATTGCAAAATTAAACTTACTATATTGGAATAATGCATGTAAATGCATTCGATAGGTGGCGTAAAGACAAATGTGATGTGAAGATGGGGAATGGCCGTCGGTCACTACGACGGCTTAGCGAGTACTTCCCCGGAATCCCGCTTGCAGGAACATTCTCTTTTTCCACATTCACAAATAATGTCAAGTGCTAAAATACAGATGAAAATCATTAATATTAGTGATTGTTATAATAAAAAAAAAAACTGAGCATGTAAAGTGCTAAAATACAGATGAAAATCATTGATATTTGTGATTGTTTTAATGTAAGCCTAAATATGTCACTGGATAAATATTCCCCAGATTAATATACCTACACATTAGCAATGAAGTATGAACATTACTATTCATGAGTTCCTCAATCTTAAACTCGTACATCATCAAAAAATGATGCGCTACTACTTCCTAGTTTGTCTTTTGGTTATGTAAATATGTATTTACACTATTATTTACATCCATTATAACTGATTGAAGGCCGTTATCATCACTTGTTGCTTGTTTGACAAAACGTGATTCGACTGGAAGTCAAATAAATTTTAAGTATCGAGTATACTTACGACGCAAAAAGTTGTTTGTTTTTAATATAAAGATTTATCTATTATAGTAGTTCATTTAAAGTATTAAATGGAAGATGGTCTTGACAGGTGTGCAATTTGTGATAATAATTTCTTTATGAGACGTACAAATGTACCAAAATTCTCTTCTTTACATCGAAACATTTGAATCAGACTCGAAATATTTTTATTAGATTTTTGATTCAAATGTTCATCTTTTCTTTCTGTTGTGCTAGTCTAGATACCATAGAAGATGGTTTTAGCAGGTGTGTAATTATCAGTTATAATTTCTTAATGAGACGTATAAATGTAACAATGATCTCTTCTTTACTTCCAGTATTTCTATTACGATAGAATTCTGATTCAAATGTTGATCTTTACTTTATGTTGTATTAGTCTAGACACTTGCCTGTATTGATTATCATAGTCTTCATATTTTTTAGAGTTCACGTTATCATATATTACAGTCTAAAGATACAATACCTAGTTATGAAAAATAGTGAAGATAATTTTCGGATACCCTATGCAGCCCAAACCATGACCAACAGTGAATGAAAAAAGATGATCAAAATATTGATAAGTACTAGTAAATAGTATATTATCAATTTGCGTCATTATTATACAGTTCGTAGTTAATATAAGAATGATAACCTAGTGGTAGATTGGAAGACTCAAAATACAGGTCAATCTTAGGTTCAGGCACATATTTTTGACTTCAGAGTCGGGTCTAGAGAGAAATAAAACTGTGTAATTGATCATCGTCTTCATTTCCAGGTTAAAATATCCTATAATGTTTAACTAGTGTTTCATCAACCTCTATACCAAATTCCAACCAAATTCGTTCAGTCTTTTAGGTGGCATTGATGGACAAACATCCAAACATCTTCGCAAACTTTAACATTTATAATTTAAGTAAGAAGTAGTACTTTAAAGTCATTAACCTAACGCTTGAAAATATACTTAATATTTTTTGTTATCAAAAACCGCACGATATTGACCTCGGCAATATACAACCTGTTTGGAATCATTATGATAGCGTCATTGTAATGGCATCATGGAATATTGTCATAATATCTATTTAAGAGAACGTGGTTCTTATGATACGTTACAGATTGAGAAATATCATAATTTATAAATGTTTTAGTACTCAAGTTCAGCAAGTAGAAAATAAATTAAAAAGAAAAAGGTTTCAATTTAAATAATAATATATTCTGTTCCTCAAATTTTATTAACGAGTTAAATGTAAATATTTGTTGCGTAAGATATCCCACCTAACGTACATTCACACCCAAACTGAACGCATTCAAATGTTATTGTAATGGTCTTTATATATTCTGTACACTATATTTGCCAACTCTTTTAATTAAAACGCACCATATGATTGAAATATACATATTATTAACACACTAAATGCACACTGAACACCTGTAAGTAATTATACGCATGTAATCCGTTTGCAATAATGTTATTTTATGAAATTGCTTAAAGAAATCTAATTTTGGATACATTTTAGACCAATTATCTATCAATCGTCAATTAGAATCGTTTCGCTTTTATCAATAGTAACCATAATTTAGAGTACGGTCCCAAATATTACAAAGTAATTTTAAAAATGATCATTCGCTCGGCTAGATTTATATAAAGAACATTTACAACATCAAGATAAACCCTTTATTTCGTAGGATTATTTTCCAGTACATACAAACGCCAAAATATACCGCAGCACTAATATCGTGATTATAATCGCCAAAAGCAGCAACATTGCGTAATCATAATATAAGTACTATAAAATATTGTCTTCTAAGCAGTCATTGAATAGCAAATATATTGGCTTTTTAATTTAAAATTAATTAATTTTGCTCATTACTTTCATATCGAGCTTTCATATATATATCTATCCTTTCAGTCAACATTTTTGTTTCATTTGTATTTAGATATACTGTGATAAACGATGTCTTGTATGTCAATGTGACAGGTTTATCTTCTGACGCAATGCTATCAGAACAAGTGTCGAGATCTATCGATAACTTTGTACTTACTTGGTATATGGATGTGAAATTTCGCAGTCTATGTACTAATACCAATTTATTGGCTCAGTAACCCTGGGTTTCGTTTTGTATGATGATAACGAAATTATTTATGTTATTAACTAAGTAGAACAAAGGCTTAAACAATATTTGTGATAGATAAACATGTTTTTGATGTGAAAACTTCTTTAGCCGCGTTGAGCGATTTTTGGTAGGGGAAAAACCCGTATTGCGCTTGCGCCAGGCTAGCGACGTGTAGTATATCAACCTGTGTACAAATACGCATATTATACACTAATACATCACACACACGACTGTATCATATGCGAGTTTGATTTTTGGATGGGTAAAATCTTGTGATTCGCGTCACCGAAATGCTATAATAGCGATAGTAAATGAAGTTATATTGACCGCTTTAAAAGTATATTTTGTGTATATTGTGCATTGTTTTAACCAGTCAAGGATACAATTTTTTTTTCTTTGACGTTTTCACGTCTGTCGGCTGTCCTCATTACTGCCTATGATCTATTTTGCTTATGATATCAGACCAGCTTTGGCCCACCTTATGATAAGTGGTAATCGCTGCTCATGGACTTCAACTATTATAAGAACACTATCAAGGCGTTGCTCACCATTTCATTTTACGTATGTGAAAATATTGAACGGCAGGTTTTGTCTGGGGTATAAATGTTATATCGACCTATTATTATTATCATTGAGCCGGAAAGCTTTGGCTGAAGTCTTATATTACGCGCCTGTGTTCCTAAGAATGAATTGTTTAAACCAGTAATACGAATTTGAATCCTTCTCGAGCAAGGATATTATATTCTTGGTTAAACAATTGTGAAAAAGGTTACTGCAGGTGGCGGGAGTTTATAGCTACCGTAGTAATGCCGGTATAATGTACGTAAGCACCTGTGATGGATGAGGTAGATAACTGTCGATAGATATGATGTATAAATTAATTACTACATGTACCATCTGTTGTAGCTTAATGTAAAAGTGTTAGGAACGGATACCCAGAAATCCATCGTAATAATCCGCATTAATATAATTTAAGTTATTATAATATCTTATTCTAATATCTAGTTAGGTTAATTGGCCTCTCCAGAAATAACAGAATAAATATTGAGTCATGTATTTTATATTACTAATATTGATTGCTAGAAGTATTTATTTAAGCTAAACGACATTCAACATTATCTAGAAGCTGTCCCGCATTGCGGCGAGTAAACACCTCTCACCAGCGCCGAGCGATATCAATCCTTCAACTTTACGATTACACACATATTCTTTAATGTTTATGTTACCATTACGCATCACGATCACCTAGGTATCACAGTTCATGGGCATGGGAACAACAAACAGTAAATTAGCTTACATATCAAGATATTTTGTCTAATCAGCTTTATGTGTTACAAAATCATGTTGCAAGCGAAACTGTTGGTTTGTTAAGACAAAAACAGATACGACCTTGTTCAATACATGAGTTGAGTAACTTTGTCAACTTTATTACAGGTTATTGCTTCGCCATAGAGATCATATATTATGTCGTCAAACTATCCATTACAGCTTGACACATGCTCGTTGTCAATCAAAAGGAGGAGGTTCTCAAGTCTGATGTTTGTGTGTTTTGATTATTTTTTTGTTCCGTCCACGCACCTATTTTATAAAAAAATCACTAAAAAGCAATACATATAAATACTTAAATAACATTAAAAATATTTTTGGCACTGGCTTCAAATACACCAGTAGGTGTCTAGCACGGAAATCGTATGTAAATACCAATTATTTATTGCTTTTTAGTTCCTAGGCGTCTTTAGAAGGCGGATTTCTTTTTTTAAAAATTACTTTATTGCATTTCTAATAGCAGCTGACAAGTCACGTCACTCGTATACACCACCTTTGGATTTTTTAATTCTAGGTATGTGGATGGCAAAGAAACACCAGAGGTATCGGAGTGATGTGATACGTCACTAACTCCATGGAAAAAATAGATGGTGGAGAGGAAGGATAATAAGGAGACGATAAGGGGGAGGGGGGCGGGGGTTGGTCCTGCCGTATCAAACTTTTTATCATTATTTTTGTTAGTTTTTGAAGTAAATACTTCTTTACGCACGCTTGACTTGGGGAGTAAGCTGGTGAATGTGTGACGTGAGCGTTACGAAAAGTGTGATCGGACGAGGCGAACGGTACTCAAGAGGGAGATATAAGTTAAAGAAGATAGATAGAGAGAGAGAGTTACGTTTCGTATATTACTGTAGGGGCAAGGAAGAGAGGTGCGAGCGCACATTGTCTTTCTCTCTTTTTCATTATTAATAGATATTAACATTATTAATAATAATAATATGTATATATATTTAGGTATTGTTATGTTTTACTTCAGTCGTCTGGTCTAAAGCACACTCGTTTTTTATTACTTTATTATAATTCGTCTGTGTGGTGACGGACTAAGAATACAAGTGTCACTACCCCATTCATTCCCACAAAAAAAAAATCGTCTAAATTATTATAGCTGAAGTAACCACACAGAATTTCAGTAACTTCATATTTTCCGTTTTTTAACAAATTTTCGTTCATTAGTTATTGACGAGTTTAACACTAAAGTAATGTCACACAGTTCCAGTGGTCTGCCAATAAAGGCGGAGAGCCGGCACACGGCGGGTTTATTTGGTGGGTGAGGTCCCCACACCATCCTGTTCGATACCCCAAACGACAGGGTGTGCGGTACATTTTTTCCCGCCTTAACAATAAACTGGTATTGACGATCTTTAGCGTTATCGATATTTTTTTATGAAATCTAGGTAAAATTGTGCTGGAACATTCATACATGTTTTCCTCAAATTTTCAATAATTATCATGGCCCAATTTCAGCTTCCAGGTGAATAATACAATATTCACAGTAACTAAACTGAATCCAGCTGGACAATAAAGTCGTGTAATATATTAAGGCTTGTTATTAATTTGTTTAGTGCAAGGTCTTAAATTTTTCTGTTAAACTTAAATATGTGTACCTGTATTGAGTATATGTGGCCTTCGTCAGTTCGTCTGTGGCCCATATTTGAACAGCTAGTAAATATTGACTCGCACACATCTGTTTGCGGACCATTGATGTCGATTGTGGGTTTTATTATATTTTGAAGAATTATGTCGAGGTCTCTATTGTGTAACACGATCGATAGACCCATCTGTATTGGTAATCCAGCTTGTTGCGCGTCTTAAGTTTTCTATATAAAATTTATTAGGATTTTTTCTGTCACGAAAAAGTTACAGCCCACAACATATATATATAGAGGTGTTACATCTGCTCTGTTGGTATTCTCCGCGGTGTGTAAGTACATATATATAATAATATTTATTGTTAACATGTTTTATTTTTTTGAAATAATGTTCTGTGATATGTCCACATGACCGTTGAAGTTTCACTTCTATTATGTGTCCCAGCATATTTTTTTTTTATTTCTTCATTTGATGTTATTGTTAAGTCATTTATTTCCATTTATGTTATATATTTTATAACAAGTTATTTGTGATATGTGGGAAAAGAGAACTTTAGTGCGAGCGGGAATCGAACCTGCGTCCCTTCCGATCCGGGGAAGTGCTCTACCACTAAGCCATCGCACTGACCAACAGCCATTCCCAATCTCCACATCACATTTGTCTTTACGACCTAGGGAAATTCTTCTTATAAAACTTCAAATTCCATGATTTAACCCTCACTTTAAAGCTTTATTTAACGAAAAATATACCCATGATCTATTTTTCTGTAAAAAATGTACAGCTTCTCTTAAATTTGAGATTTAAAAAAACATCTAAGAAGAATTCCTTTAATGGATGCGGAATTCCGCACGGGTCGAGTAGTTCCCCTCAATACCCATAGTAAATACTCAAATTCAAATACTTTATTGTGTATCATAGGTTCATAAGTAGGTAAATTAGTTAACAGATGAGGCCAGCTATGTCCCGCCTCGAAAGCATACAATAATATTGTTAATTTGTTACAAATCATAAATAATACTAAATATAACTAACAGCCTGTAATATAAGGGAACGTACCCACACTACGTGACCTATTTTTTAAGATTTTTGGACTCCTCCCTCCCCTCGCTAACCATTTATAGTATATGCCAAGACCCCTTCCCTCCCCTTAAAGTTTTTACGTAGTAATTGACAAGTATAATTTTTAATCATTTCGCAGGCAGACAGTGAAATAAATGAAAATAATTTGACTCATTTGTCTTTATTAATACGGCGTCAGCGCCACCAACTGTGAGTTTAAGAAGCACTAAACACTGCGCGCCATATTCAAAGATATGTCGAAAAAGCGCGAAATTTCTCTCGGCGAAATCGACTACGTAACAAAAACCTAAGACACCCCCCACTCCTGTGACTGAGCGTAGTATTTTGAAGACCTCCCGCCCCCCCTTAAACGGGTCATGTAGTATGGGTACGTTCCCTAAGTAGTGTAGACAAATCTAGCATCATAGTATATTTCGTTGATTGTATTTAATATTGTAAGGCGCAGTAGTGGTCTTTAACAGTAGAGCCTTGCTTGTCCTAGCAAGCATGGACCGGCTCGATCGGGAAAGTATCACCCTCTCACAGAAGATCAGCGTAAAACAACGAAAGGCCCTGCTGCGCTTGTGTTCCATATTGAGAGCACCGAAGATCCAAACTCCCTCATCGTCCTTCCTTTCAAAGACTCCTGACTCCGCCTTCCTTCAATACATGACTGATTTGATCTAGATAGGTGAGTCTCGGCATCCCCCTGTACCTACATCCTTCCACTTTCGATTGTATATCTTCTTACTTTTAATAGGTATTCTTAATATTCTTACACATAATTTATTTCAAATTTTCAGTAAATTAATACTTAATAAACAATTATATATTTTGTTCTTATGTCGAGTTAATTAGTTTCTATTCAAATTAAGCTTTACATTTGTGTCAATAGACAATTACTTGTTGACCTACCGGATAATCGATAGAATCTCTCACCTTTTCATTCAATTAAGATCATGGTAACGATAATGATTTACAGGCCTTAATTAAAGGTTGCAATTGCTAATTGCAAATGCACTTCTCTACCATTGTTCCAATTGTGTGTGTCAGTACGATTATTCGGTTTTCCGTTCGTAACTTGTTTAGCACCTCCCTGACCGAGATTCAAAAAGAAGGTCGTTTAAGGGCCTTCTTAACTTATAGTGTACATATTTGGTTTCTTTTGTACTTCTAAGAAAGGAATCTAATATGGGAACGTTCGCTTAGAATTAATATGGACGTCTTATTTTTCACGAATGTTGATAAGGTACGAAACGTGTGAATTGGTGTGGTTAGGTGCGCGCACACAGGTCTTATTATTTAGAATCCTGTGCATCCAACATGTTATATTTTTAAATATAGTAAGCAAATAGACAGACAAAAAGTAAATTTATCTAATATCTTCTTGTGGTAGTCTTGTTTATCTTAGTATGAATGGGAGCTGGCTCGAAGGACCATACTCTCACAGAAGATGATCGTGAAACAACGGTAAGTATTCCTACCTGGTGAGCGAGAGCGCCAGAGATTTAGGCTTCCCCCCTATCATCTCCTTACTATCCTTTCATTACCCTTCCTCTCCATCTCCGATAACCAATAAAAAATATTTAAACAATAAATATATTTAACTACATATTCTATTTATATACTATATTTATTAATAAAAAAAAAACTGTCATCTACCTCAAGTTATAACTTATGCCAGTCATTTCAGCCTCCAAGTAAAACAAATAAACAAACAAACAAATTCACTTGCGTATTTATAATATTAGTAAGGATGTATGCGTAAAAATGTCGAAGTGCTTAATGTAGAGAAACTCTTGATAAATTAGTTATAAGATCCAAGAAACTCCTAATCCATGTTGGTGGGTGGCAAATTTCTCAAATGGCTTGATGACTATAATTGTAGCTGTCTTTTTGGTCTATTGGTGTGCTACTTTTACCACTCGAACAACACTAGCCATCAAATTGTCAGAGTCTGGAACTAACACAGGTGTATTATTGAAACATCCCTTAGTATTATAATATTATACTTCTTTTCTTTTTATATCCCTTGGTAAGCTTTATTTATTTTTCAAATATATAAGTAGCTAAGTTACTTCTTATAACATCAGCTATTTGCCAGTGAAAGTTCCGTCCAAATTGTTTCAGCTATTTCGAAGATTCCATCCATCTATCCTTCAGCTTTTCAACGTCCAATGCTGGACATAGGCCTCCTCAAGAGAACGCCACAATGAGCGGTCCCGTCATGGGGGATAATGCCTTAATCGCCACGCTTGGCAGGCGGTTTGGAGATCGCAGTGGATGTTGTTAATGCTCGAGGGAGTGCTGCTGCTTACTCCCCCGATATTCCCGCAGTTGGCTCTTACGACTCCCGTGGGTAGAGAGGGGTGCTGGCCCCACACGGCCGATTAGCCGGAGCAAACAGCCAGACAGACGACAAAAACTAAAAGAAACTGGCATTTTGTTATAAGTAACGTATATAAATAACGTATATATCTCATATGCAATTAATAAAAAGCATTTACACATTACAAACAGACACTTATTTTATTTATTTGTATAGATAACCAGTCCGGTGATTCTGTAGGATACTCTACAATATTTAACCACAGAAACACGTGCCCAGGTTTGCTGGTCGGTGATCGGTTCAGTAGTTACGTTGAAAAGCATAACAAACAGACAAAAAAATTATAGTAAGAATATTATTTATACCTATATTAACATTAATATATAATTGTGCATGTTCTCAATATATAATATTTATCTTCACAAGTTCAAGGAAATTAAAAGTTTCGCTTAAATATAGCCATTAATAGCCGTCATATAGGAAATATATTCTATAATTATGGTCAGGGCAAGTTACCAAATTTGTAATATTGTAAGTGGAGCATAAGATTTTACTCTTTGTAGTACCAAATATAGTTTGTATGTCTTTCTAATGTGTTTTTTATAAAAGGATTGGACTTGGACTTAGAATGGGATGTGTTTTTAATGAATTAAAAATCGTAGGATCGTTAGTGTGAGGTTTTCATTGATTCTGAAAACGAAATTAACATGCTGGTCGAAAGTTTAAAAATGATTATAGCACACTTCTAACAATATAAATTAAAATAAAAAGTAAATATTTATTATCATTACAGATTATAGGATATTTTATCATATTTAATAATAATCCTAAGTCATGAGATAGTTTTATAAACTATTTTGGACTGTTTTGGCTGTCTTACAAAACATAGTCTAACGCTTATGCCAGATTTTTATCGTCTATAAAGTAAACAATGCTACAAAATAAAATGAGTAGATATAATAAAAAAAAATATAAAAATCAAATATTATATAATATATTAGTTTGGCATACTAACAATAATTTATATAATGCCCAAATGTCTATTATTAAATTAATCTAAACTATAGAATTATTATGTTATTTACATATATAGACTATAATTACGGGGGTGACGTGTCCTTTAAAAAATTAAATGACAGTAAAGAAATCAAAATATACACAATTACTTTTTGATATTTACGCGAATGTTACATTATTATTATGAAATAACGATTACTTTTACGGAATCTATCGCGGTTACTTTTTTAATTAATCCGACGTTTCAAATACTTTACAGCATTCATGGTCACGGTGCAGTGGTGGACGGGAGTCGATACATTCCGTAAAAGTAATTTTGTTCCATTTATAGATGTAATGTGCCCCAACGATATATTTATACTGCAGCACTTGGTGGAAGTTTTTTGACTCTTTACTCGTGTTCAGACGTTATAGTTACTATTTTTAGATTACTCAAACGCACTTAGTCCTAAGCAAAGTTGTTTACAGCAACCACTTAAGAGTTAAGAGTAACCATCCGTTTTAATTGGATGATTCGATTATTGTAGCCGATAAACGCTATACAAACAATAAAATCGATAACAGCAACAATTGAATCTAAACTTTATTCGTAATTACAAAACTCCATTATTACTTTTGTTATGAAGTATGAAATCTTTCGTAACACAAGTCTGATATAAAAATCTTTGGAGTTGAAAATCATTTAATTTAAGACGAAATTGGATTACTTTGTAGCAAAATACTGTATTTAAAAGTGGATGGCATTAGTTAAGTCATCAGATACGTAACCGTTAAAAGAGAAAACAAATCTGTTTCACTTTCATTTTATGGCTTGTCGTTTCAATATCAAGGTCGTCGAAGTTAGCATTGGTGATATTGGCTGTGATAGTAGCATGTGCACTGCCTGTTATAATGTTATAAGTAGCATGTTTTACTTTCTCGTTATTATCTTCATATGAATTTGCATCTCGTGAATTCTTGATGTATTTTTTTTTATCAATATTGTAGTTTTATCTTTCACTAAGGTTATCTAAATTTTGCGTCTTATTGAACTTATAAGTTATTACATTACAAATTATATTATACTTCTTGTATTGTTCTCCCTTTTTTGAAACATTATTCAATCTCTTAATTCAGATTTGCTGTTCTTTCCTATTTTTTACAAACTGTAAACAAGATTTACAATACAGTGATTGTTTAGCATTAATAATAGTAAAATAATATCCCTCTTGATATCAAGAACATATAGCTGTCTCAGTAACTTATGTTCTGATTAGATCTCTAAGAGCAATAACGACGCATTGTATCGAAATATCACTATTAGTTCCGCTCGGATTTGCTGCAGGCGACATTGTGAATGCCCTTTCCCTTTCTCCGATCATTAGCACTTCTATTTCATTCATTACGGTTTTTATTTGCTCACATCCATAAGTTTCTATACAAGACTATTAATGTACTTCAAATTTGTTATTGATACTTCAAGTACGACCAGATATTGGTAGGCATGTAATCATCATTATAACATATGATTAGGGGACAGAGTAGTATGTATTACTAATTGATTGTTGTAAATCACTCTTGTAGAAGTATGTACTTTGGATTTTCAAGTGTTACTGTTTTTGCATGGGCGTTTATCGAAGCCATGGTCGTGAGCATTTGTTATTTATATCTACCATTACATCGTGTTAGTTATTATAGAAGATTGTGATGTTTTATCGCTGAGAAATACTGATTGTGAAGTGATAGGACTGGTGATTCATTAAAGCTGAAATATAGGGAGTATCTCAAGTGCATTTTATCATAGATATTATATTCTTTATCATTCTATATCTTATATGAATTTGATTTGGGCTGAAAATATTTTATGGTAACCATATAATACGTTGTTATTTGTTTTCATACTTTAAAAACTTGACTTGCTCGGCAACATAACATTTTTTTGGTTCCATTTACCAGATATGATAGGGGCTACTCGTTAGTGGCAATAATTTTCTGTATACAGTTGATTATAATTCCTCTTATCGATTTATGATGAATAAATTTATTTAACATATAACCTTGTTTTTTTATATAGATTAAGTACAAAGTAAAACTTAGTAATATGATAAATATAATGTTAGTAATAAGGTTTAGCTGAAATAATTCAAATTCAAATTTAATCTTAAAACTACATTCAATTTAAAAAGCATCATCGAAATTATCAGTCTGCTATTGTCTTCAGTTATTTTTTAATCCCCGACGCTAAAAGAGGATTGTGTTATAAGTTTGACGTGTCTGTGTGTCTCTCTGTGGCATCGTAGCTCCTACATGAATGGAACAATTTTGATGCAGTTTAGTTTTTGTTTTAAAGCTGACGTTTACATATGTTTCCATACGGGATACTTATTTTTTTTTCATTTTATCAATTATATGAACTTTTATTTAGTTTTTACTATTAATATGTGGCGTTGCATTTTCAATTTGGATGTGGAAGTCGTGGTGGTCATTTTATTTTCCATGAGAAGGTTAACCTTCTTTAAGAACTTTTTGATTAGTTGCGATACGTATTCATTATAATTATTTTATCTTCTACTTTTTTTTTGAGATCGTTAGTTTTTTGCTTAGAGTCGTACTCTCCAGAAAAAAAATAATGACAGTCTAATTCTGGCTTCAGTATTGTTATAACTACTCCAAATATTTATGTTCTTTGTATATTTTTTTGGAGCGGTAGTTTGGTCCGTGCTCGTAAAACTGAGTATACTAGATTTGGCAGCGGAATATGGGCAGGCTATTCACTGGTGAAATATGATCTCGTAATACAAGCCATCTACCTAATAAGGGCAAAGCAGCACCACCTTGTGGGAGCAGGTCAAAACAAGGTTTGTTTTATATTTCAAGTATGAGATAAAACTATTATTAGCGTAGGTATTGTCTTATAGTAACCTTTTTGTATGTACATTTTAGAGAGAGTATAATTTTAGACTCATAATTTATTTATTTTCGCGACACGGAAACCTAATATGAAAATGAATTCGAAAACGTATAGCTCCTAACTATCTTTAATAAAGTAAAACTTATTGATAGATAAAACACGCAATACTTTAAAATAAATCAAGACAGTGTTTTTCCATTTTCTTTATACACTTCATGTAAATTAAATAAAACTCTTTAAAGTTCCCCCTGAAAAAAATGTGTTTTAGCAGTCAGAAGTTCACGAACTATATTATAAGTATCATGTTTGTAACGAATAAACTCAAAAACTACAGGACCAATTTCAAAAATTCTTTCATCATTAGAATACTACATTATCCCTGAGAAATATAGGCTATATTTATTACTAATATTATAAAGAGGACAAATTTGTAAATTTGTATGTATACAAATTAAATAAGCTATATTTATATTTATATATATATACATATATATATATATATATATATATATATATATATATATATATATTAATTTGAAAAAGGCTCAAAGCATAAATAGCAAGGTTCAAAGTCGCTCAACGGGCTATGCTTGGTATTTCCCTACGTAATCGAATCCGTAATACGGAGATCCGTAGGAAAACGAGAGGGACCGACATAGCCCGCCGGGTTGCCATGCTGAAGTGGCAATGGGCAGGCCACATCGCTCGACGAACCGACAACCGTTGGGGAAGAAAGGTTCTCGTGTGGCGACCACGTATTGGACGGCGCAGCGTAGGACGGTCCCCCACCAGATGGACCGACGATCTGGTCAAAGCTGCGGGGAGTCGTTGGATGCAGTCGCCACAGGACCACTCGTTATGTCGTTCTCTTGGGGAGCAGACGTCAGAAGGCTGATGGATGGATGGAATTTGAAAAAAAACTACTTATATCCTGCATAAACAAACATTTAATCTACGTTTATCCCAAAACGTTTAAAAAATAAATGTGCACCCGCGCGAAGTCAGGACGCTAATTTAAAATATAATCACAGATATAGTTATAAGATATGACATATTGTTAAAGTGCCAGTTTTATTTTACTGTTATTAATGTCTCTTTCTTCTTCTGTTTGAGTTTTAAACCAAAGCATTGAGTGAAAACGAATCCACTTTTTTCGTTCTTTTTCTTTAATTATTTCCTATTCATTCTTTTTATATTTCCTTCCCAATCCCTTGGAGTTAATCTACTTTTTTCTCTGAAACTATTGAATGGTGACAGACTAAGAATACAAGTGCCAACCCTCTATTTCTCGCGGATATCGTATGCGGTGACTAAGGGAATTTACAATTATCTCTCTTTGTATTACTGGTGGCATTGAGTACCAAGTGTGAGTACTCACTTGTTATTGGGCCGGAGCTGGTCGATACCACTGTCAGCCCTGCCAACCCATCCGCGTAATTAAATAGTGAGCAGCGGCTTGCCAGTACTCTTATAATTGTTGACTCCTTTATCGGTATGGCGGGCCATGGCTCCATTGCCACTACTAGCAATAAAAAAAAGCAATATTTTCCACACACACAGTGTATTCGGGTATTTTTATGACATCTGTAGTAATTCATGGAACTTTTTTTAATAACATTGTTGTCATTACGTTCTATCATAACGTCTAATACTCTATACCAGAGACAGACGTTCACCTTTCAACATTAGGTAGGTACTTGTAGACTTTATGACTTCCTCTAACATATAAAATTACTAAGTAATAATTTTGCACCGCAGCCGGAGTACGTACGCTAGTGAAAATTAAATCGGACGTCGCTGGTCTTGCTTGTTTTTATAAAATTTTAATATAACCTTTTTTAAGTACAAATTATTTGTGAAAAAAGAGATTTTTTGTACAAGCGGGAATTCACAAATACCTAATTTTTACTTAAAAAGTAGCGGAGCATGTCAAATGCTAAAAATATAGATCAAAAATGTTTAAAAAATCGCGCCGTCAAATAGTTTGAATTTTCATTGCAAAATTAAACTTACTATATTGACTACTTACTATATTGTTGTATTGATGCATGTAAATGCATTCCGATAGACGTCGTTGGTCATACAGACAAATGTGATTAGGTAATTGGGATGACCAAATAGGTCTGTACGATAGCTCAGTGGCTTAGCACTTCCCCGGATTGGAAAAGACGCGGGTTCGATTCTCGCTTGTACAAAAATCTCTTTTTCCTTATTCACAAATATTTCTACTTAAAAAGTAGCGGAACATGTCAAATGCTAAAAAATATAGATCAAAAACAAACCTTTGTTATTGTGCATACAAGTATCGTAATGTCAATGTGGACATACCTTCTTTGGAAATGGTTGATGAGATAATTCTTGTCCTTACTGATACTATAAATGTGAAAGTGCGTTTGATTGTTTGTTACACGCCGTAAGTACTGAACCAGTGATCATAAAATTTTAGCCAGAATAAACGTACATCCCAGAAGAATGGTTTAATGTTTTCTATAGGATAACTGTTTTATATAGATACTTATAATTAATCTGTCGGAGTAATGTATTTATATTCTGTCGTTCACGCGGTTATAGTCCTGGGCAGAATATTATATATAGTTGTAGTTAATCTATACAATTATTTAACTGTAATAGAGTTGTGTCTGTACATTGAACTTTTTGAGAAAAAATACCATATTAGGCAATTTACACGTCTCTGAACCCAACACATTTTTGTATAAGTAATTGTGTTTGTTTAAGTATTACGCCAGAACTACAAATGAATTTTGAAACTTTTTTGTTTGTTAGTTCTTGATAAGGCTTATTATTAAATGGTGTGTTTTATTTTGCTACTATATCTGGAGCCTGAGATGTTACTAAAATACTAGTTTAGGCAAAGGCTTGTTTAGTATTTATTTTTACATGAATCTCTAACTAATACAGAACGTTTTAGCTAGTTATACATAATCTAAAAGCGTAAAGAAATAAGCAAGTGTAGATTTAGAATAAAATATCAGAAAAAATATTTCATTGCTTGTTTTTTTAAAGCGTGCTCTTGTAAATATGCAAAATGTATTCTTTATGGTAAACGAAATAATTGTATCTCCATTCAGTAACTATCAATGCACTTTCTTCAATATAAATAAAACTGTGAAAAACTCAGTTAAAGCCAATTAGACTTAACGGTCGAGAAATGTCTGTCAATAGTTTAATTTCTGACACATACCAAGACGAATGCTCGCCTCCACTGCAGGAACACTTTCATTTTATTTCAATAAGTAGAAGCTGTAATAGAATGGCTGAAATAAGTGTGTTCAATATATTGGCATTTCAGATTTGAGAAACATTAACTACTTTAAGAGTTTCTGCAATTGTTATTGAAGAAACTAGAAAGTATAGTACATAATTTTGCTATTTTGTCCCAGATATTGTAGTCACAAAAATACTAATAAGTGCCTTACTAATCACATATGAAATTCTGATATTTACGAGAATATTATACATACATTATAAAACAAATTATTTTTACGGAATCTATCGCATTTCTGGATTTTCTACTATCTGTTGATACTAAATAATATCTATTTATTTTATACTATATCTTTGGTCAACACAGAACTCCGAATTCGATTCAGAGTTCCATGATTCCGACGTTTCGAATACTTTCAGCTGTCATGGCTAGTTCAGTAATAGTAATTATATTTCATAAACCATACGTGTATCTCAGTGTGGTATTAAGAATTTTGAGAGCCTCATCATAATCAGTACATACATTCTGTTTATAGTGATAAGTAAAAACGACATTACGGGAATGGAATAGACCTAATTGTTATTTTGTGTAGGTAATTTATTTGCGTATGGTCCATAATGAATATTTTTTTATCTCTTATTTCACTTATGCTTAAACTGTTTGTAAGCATTATTGGGTTCCTACTAATAATATAAGATTATAATGTTCTCAGAAAGCTTATATTAGCAAAAAATTAACGTTGATAAATTGTGAGCTGGAATTCAAGTAGTCATATGACTGCCGTGTGTTAATATTTCCAATTTCAAATTGCTTCCAGTAATTTCAAACAATTTAAAAGCAGTTTATTTATAATTCTAATTCCAAATGATATTTTTGTCAGGCAATTAGAGTTTTTCTATCGAAAATGTGTGTCAATCTCAATTTATAAAAAAAAGACATGATGATGTTTGCTTAAAGAACGAATAGGAACGTAACTTCCGAAATCGCTTAACTAAATTCAATTATATTTTATGAATGTTTATGATAGGATTTAAAGACAGGATTATTTTAGATCCTATAAATAGCCCTCAACTTTTATTAATGGAAGTAGCATTTTCTGAGGAAAAGAACAGTCTTCTTGTCGACCAAAAATGTATTTAAGTATTGATTAGATAGACTCGACCCATTTTTCTAATTATGACTTGTGTGCTTTACGTTTAAAAATATTATCTATTAAGCAATCTCGAGAGCCTTTCGTAAATATTGGGTCAAGAGATTTGCTCCAGCGAGAGCTTATACACACTAAATTGTCTTTGTTGATTTTTAACACTTCCAAGACAAACTCCTTATAGATATTGATTCTCACTAGTACTGCTACATCCAATAGAAAATATTAGTGTAACCTTTACTAATGTATAATGTGAAAGGAAGGTTTTTGAACCTGTTGTTTGTCCTCACACATATTAAGGTCAATGACAAAATAGTAACTATAAAATAGCAATATAAATTTTTGGATAACTAAAATATTTTGTATCAATTAAGTCTCTGCATAGCCCTTTTTTATTTTTTTGTTAAGGCTGGAAAAAAAATCCTAGCCGCACACCCTGTCATTCGAGGCAACGAACAGGGTGATGTGGTCTCTGCATAGCCCTATATTATTTGATTGATTAGATTATGACAAATACATACAAGTATTTCAATAACATTAAAAATTGTATAATAAGTTTGTTCTGTGGTAGATTTGATCACTAAGATATTATTGAATAAGGATTAGATAGATATTATTAATAATTCGTATTCAAGAGTCTCCGAAACCGGTGAGCGTGTATGAAGAGAATTATGAATGTTGAGGAAGCGAGACATGTATCCAATAACAGAGCCTTTTGAAATTCTGTTTTCTCTGCTTACCCCGCAAGGGATATGGCGTGATGATGATATAATCTATATTAGCGCATAAGCACGTCCTCTAATATGAATGAGACAATAAATTATTTTTCTTTCTTCTTAAGTAAGTAGGTACCAAGACATTAAACGCGCTAACTTAACTAGTCCTTACGGTACAGGAATGGAAGGTGATGTTGTTGTTAGTACCTAAATGACGATTTCCTTGAAAACATACGTCGTCTTTTTTACGGGCAACAGACTCAACATCCGCAACAAAATAATCTAGTTACGATACATATATTAATGATCTATATATATCATGGCAACTACAATATAAATCACATTTAAATAATTTAATTTTGCTTAAGATTATTTTATTATGTGACCAATTTTGATATATAATATAGAGAATATTTCTAGATTGCGTAAACTTGAGATAAATCAACTTAGTTTATCTAAAATTAGGATTCTGATAATGAGAAATGCATAAATATATATTTAATATTATACCAATTCAAGGCCAGGTTAAATTTAACCTGGCCTTGAATTGGTATAATATTATGTGATTATTTTCATACTAATGTTTTCTTTTTTAAAATATTGTCAAACACTTGAACTATCTAGCAATATTTTAGTGTTATTTTTTTAAATAACAGAATTTCTGTATAATTGACAGTTAGTAAAAATGTATATTCTACGCTTGTACATAAACATTGTCTGTAAACGCATCGCATAGTTATATGTATTTTAACAGGCTTAGACGGCGCCAGCTTTCGCTCCTTGTAAGCTGTTATCTTCTAAAAACGAACGATTTGTTCCTCGATCGTAGAGACGATAGTATCTAATTGAACGGTTTTATTAGTCATTTGCGAGATACTAATGAATAACGTGTATATTAATATATTTATATTAGTATACGTATCCATATTAAAAATACCTTATAGGCTTTGTAACATAAAACAATCTTTGAAAAAATATCTACGTGACATTGAAAACAGTTTCGCAATAAGTTGCGTGGTAGATAGACGGAGAAACAGATAATCGGGAACAATGATTTTGCATTGTGATATTTGTAGATGAGCAATATACTTATGGCTTTAAAACAAATCTGGTGGTCATTGCGTAATCCAAATTCTCGTAATCCTTAAAGGGAATTACTACTATGGCACAGTGACGATGTGTACAATTGATTTTGTTAGGTTGGGAATAAAAATATTATCTAAAACGAATCTGCGCCTCATATAATCATACACCCTGTCGTTCTGACCAGCGAACAGGGTAGTGTGTGGCCTTCACCCACTAAATAAACCCGCCGTGTGAAGTCTCTCTACATCAGCGGTACTTAGATATTGATTTTTTTAATTGTCACCCAAACCTTGGTTATTGACTTATCTTCTAGTCTTCAGCTTTTTTACTCCGCGTTAAATAGCGACGATTCTTAGGTAAGCCACTTGACTCTTCGAGCATTCTCAATATTACTCAATAATATGAAATTACACACCGCGTACGCAGTTCTGTGTTAAGTACGTTCAAGTGTTAAAAACCCACGGCTGCGCAAACGACAAAGGGACTGTAAAAATAACAGCTTGTAATCAAAGTCCTTGTAAATGTCGTGTTATTGCATACAAGTAAGTTTGCATAAGATGTTACACTCGTTTTGTAATCAATACTGCTTGGTAAATTAATATTGATATTGTTTTGCTTTAATGAATATGTTTGGTAGAGTAATTCCGAAATTGAATAACTGAGGTCGTGTCTATTGTATTTAAATATGGTGTGGAGAGTAATTCTTCCTACATCAGTACTGATACTAATAGGTACTTAGGAACTTATGTAATAACATAAGTTTATTTTTGTTCTGCAAGGGTTGCATACAAGGATTTTCTCGCTGATGGTAACCCGTTATTCTAGCTTAAAGGCGTTAGTAACAACAATTATAATCGCGTGTCAACTCTAGGAAAAGGATGAGAAATGGGGGATCAGAAGATGACTAAATGGTATGAGGCTCTGGCGCTGCATTTCCAAACCTTACATATCGGAGTAGAGTCCCTGGATCGCTAAGTCTTTCTGATCTAAGAATAGGTGCTAGAAGACATATTGCAATAGCTTTAATTAAGTTTTAAGACTGTTGGTTTACACGAGATTAAACCTTTTTGAGAACTTAATAATTGACCATATGTCACTCTAGGTGGTTGTCTTAGGTCGAAACGACGCGGTACCCGTGTTTTAGTGGGTGAGAGCCTCACACTACCCCGTTGTCTCCCCGGGCGGCGGGGTGTGCGGTAGGACATTTTTGCCCACATAAAATAAAAAATAAAAAGTAGTAGATCTCTAACGATAGAATACTCAGATGCTAATAAATTTTAATTTTAGAATTCAATAATCGGTATAATGAATTATGCACTTATGTATGTAACTACTGACATAATTAGACATTTTACACACATTACCTATAACTTATTATTTTCGAAAAAACATCATAGTTCCTGGGGAATCTATTTTTCCATAAGGATACCATAGAGAGACATATTTATATTCAGAAGTCTAGGCGGGCGGAGTCGCAAGCAGAACCCAGTAAAGAATAAGTGAAGAATTTTATTGGTAGAGTTGCTTATTCCAGCATAAATGGGCCAGCTTGATCGGGGAATTACCACCCTCTAACAAAAGATCAGTGTGAAACAACGGCAGGGGTACCTACTGTTGTGTTTAGTACGGTGAGTGAGAGTGCCGGAGCCCCAAACACCATCCTCCTCTCCTTAGTATCCTACCTATCCTCTGCATAATATCCTTTCTATACACCCCCGATACCTTGGAGATGACTAAGCGTGAGTGATGCTTTTGTGTTACTAGTCTCATTAGGCTATGGTAAAAGCTTACCATCAGGTGGGCTGTATGCTTGTTTGTCACCCACGTAATATAAAAACAGTTATAAGCAATGATTTGCTCTGTTCACAACCACTACCAAACAAAGTGATGTATTTACCTACATCAAATATGATATAATCGTATTTATTTATGATCAATAATAACACATATTCTATTGACGTAAGTACATACTAAGTAAGGTTAGTGATTTGATAAGATTGTTGCCAAAACAGACATCGAATATAATATAATAAAACAACGTGAATTGATTATGAATTATGTAAGGTTGATCTTGATGTACAGGGATGACCTTCAGATGTACCTTCAGATTTGTCTTATAAACCTTCGCGACATCTAAATATCTAATGGAACATAAATGACATATTGATTTGAACAAAGTTAATCTATATTTAATTGTTTGTAATCAAGTTCTTTTACGAGAATGAGTCAAGTGTCCAACTTTGAGGTCGTAGTTTGTTTTATTTAATTTCCTAATTATTATGAAGCGGTAACAGAACTGTGTCTGTACATTTAAGATATTTGGGAAAAAAATATTGTATTGGGATATATAGCCGTTCCTGCACACCATACCCTTCTTTTTTTATTCTTTTTTGTATGTTTGTCTCTTTATCTGTTCGCGCATCACGCAAAAACTACTGAACGGATTTTGATGCAACTACTGAATGGATTTTGATCAAAATTTTATTTGATAGCTCTTGATTAGACTTAAAAACGGGCATTTTATCCCGCTGCTATATCGTAAACCTGTAATATAACCTAAAATGGCTCAGCCGCAGCGAAAACATGGTTTCTATATAAAATTATAAAATTTGAAGTTAAGTGTTGTATTTCTTATTATTTTACTATACAGTCCGATTGTCCTTTTTTTTGTTAAGGCGGGAAAAAATGTGCCTAACCGCACACGCCGTCATTCAGGGCAAAAAAATGGTAGTGTGGGGTCCTCACCCACTAAATAAAGCCACCGTGTGTCGTCTCTACGCCTGTGTTGGCGGGCTACTGAAGCTGTGTTACATTATTTCAGTGGTCAGTTAAATTGTCCTGACAATGAGAATAAGTTCATATTCTTTCTTTTTTACGAATTATCAGGCTTCATAAGCCGTTGAGAAAATCTCTCAGACCTGCAGGTTGCCTCAAGATGTGTTCCTTCGCCGTTTCCAAGTTCCAAAATTCGTTTGAACAAATATAATGTTATTGTATTACAATTTTGATCAATAAGTTTAATATTGATACATTTTATCTTTATACCTTAATTATATAGGAGGTGTATAAGTTAACTAACATCACGCTACTACTCTTAGGAACAAATCAATAAAGGAGCAAAAGCCGCTGGGAGAGAAGGGCTGGTTTGTGTAAGCTTACACGTTCTAAGAATTAAACCCCGTTGACACCGCGGGTAACTGCCTCGGTGGTGCAGCAGTAGTGTGTGTGACTGCTGATCATGAAGTCTCGGATTCGATTCCGGGCCGGGCAATGTATTGAGCTGTTTCGTAACAAGAAAAATTCTGCTGCTGCAGCAGCCCGGAGTTTCGAAATGTGCCCGGTAGACGGCAATAGGCTCGCCCCCTATTACGTCGGACTTAAACATACATAGCTGGCGAACCGTGGGTGTATAATACACCTCTGCCTACCCCTTTGGGGAATACAGGTGTGATGCTATGATATGTGACACTGCGGGGACAATATAAGAATATATATGGAGGCAATCCCTTATCAATCTACAGACTGGATATAACTACCTGACATTTAAAGTTGCAGTTGGTAATTAAAACATGTACTGAAAACACCTTGACATTTGTGTTCAAAGAACAGCAGGTGGCTGAAACGATTTTCATGTTAAATTAAGTAGGTACTTACTTACTTCAAGTCGTGAATGTTCTTTAAGATATTTAATTCATATCAATCACGATGTGGCTGTAATATCTATAAAAAACAACAGTATAATTTTGAGTTCAATCAAAATTGAGTGACTTCAATCCAAAAGATAGTTTAAACATTTAGAATATTCATTAATAAACTAGCCTTTGCCAGCGGCTCGTCTGCAGCGAAAAGCAAGTTTTTATGTTATATCGCAGGTTCCCGATATATTAGCGAGATAAAATTATACCAGTTTTTAAGTGTTATGAAGAGCTATCAAGTAAAAAGACTTGCATCAAAATCCGTTCAGTAGTTTTTGCGTGATGCATGAACGGACAAACAGACAAAAAGATATACAGACAAACAAACAAATATCTAAAAAAATGTTTTGTTTTTAGACACGCCTACCTATATATAGCAAAATACAGTATTTTTTTCTCAAATATCTTAAATGTAGTACAGACGTAGCTCTGTTACAGCTTTATATGATATAGATAGATAGTTTCTACCCGTGTCTAAGTCTGCGTGGACTAGAGAGAGAATAAAAAATAAATATTGTTACCCTATTTTTGTTAGGTGGGAATAAATGTACCTAACCGCACACCCCGTCGTTCAAGGCAATAAACAGAGAAGTATTGGACCCTCAGACACAAAATAAGCCCGTCGTGTGCCGTGTCTCCGCGTGTATTGGCGGACCACTGGAACTGTGTTGCATTACTTCAGTGGTGAAAAAAATATCGTTACTCTACAGGAACTATTCATTTGTTCGATATACTTAAAAAATATTCTATACATCAATCCAGTGAAACCATCAACCTACCTATCGAATATTATCTAAATCAGTTTAGTCATTTATGCATGAACAACATCCATTCATTTTCACAAACTGTCACGTTTCTAATGCTAGTATGATATAAAATGAATACTTTTATAAGTAAAATATGTTTAACTCTAAAATCTTCATTTAGTTTTGTGTGACTTTGTTATACTCGTATTTTAAAATGCATCTGCATAAGCGCGTTATATGCTAGAATTGTATATAATACATGTCTAGCACGGATATTATTTTCTCACATATATCGCATTAATAAACTTTTGGTTTTGCAATACTACCTTATTTAGTATTCCATTCGCATACACAATATCTTAACAAGAATAGGGATCGTGGCTTTTCTCCAGTACGCTGTCTTTTAAGAGGAAACGCTTTGCTTTGAATGGAATGGTTAATGGTACAAGCGACGAGATTACAGTCTAAGTGATCAATTGATAACAGATCCATGTCACTTTTTGCTAGGTACCCACATAAGTATAGAATTGTTACTATATGCTTTGAATGTTATTGAATTTACTATTATAATGCTACTCGTATGTCTGTGCATTTAATATATTCGAGAATAATTAACGTATTAGGCTATTTTGGCGTCGCATTTTAACTATTTAAATATGAGTCGATGTTTATTATTTTTGTTTAAGGCTCAAGGCTTAAGACAAGATAGCCTAACCTGTAGGTACCCCATATTATATATGTATGGCAAACATTAGGCCGATCCTAAAAAGTAAGCAGTCTCACATTTACTTATATAAGGATATAAAAATTTACTGACCGTATCATTATAATATTTATTTAATTGATTTAACAATAATTAAAAATATTGCTTTAGAATTTCTTAAAGGACACGCTATGATTTAATTTAATGGTTTGCAATTTTATATAACTACTACTAAGCACACTCATATTAAAAATATTTAAAGATCAGCTTGACTATTTTAGTCAAGCTGATCTTTAAATATTTTACCGAGCTTAATCAAAGCCTAGCGTACAATCAAATCACGTATGTTTGCAGGCTATTATTAGTTCTGTTTGTGTAAGTTGAAAATATACTCTATCTCCTGTAACATAGACCACACTACAAACTCAAGGCGAGTTGATGGGCTGTCCTCTCACTTTCACCACAACATTGGACGGTATCACTCAAATCTACAATCTCATTAGAATAACCCTTCAAGGGACAGCGACATGGTGTTCTAATCTATCAAGAAACTATCCGGTATTTCACAAATATTTACTTGGAAAATATCCGTATTTCGCTAAATGCCTTTCTATAATACGATAATAGGGAACGCTGAAAGTTGACAATTTGTATGGACGGCGCTTTCGTTATGCGGACTAATCCATGTTTTGAAGATAAAGTACTTTAGCTAGCATAGCTTGAACATTGCGCCGATAATTGCATTTGTTAGTGCGTCATACTTAAAGTGACCGTTCATCCCGTTTGGAACGGGACCAGCCCTTTTTTCGGCTATCTGTCCCGTTGTCGCCAAACAAAGCAGTAATTTTCGATAATTTTTAATACCTTACTATGCAGAAAAATAATAGCATGGGTAGTTTAAATGTTTCCACGGAAACTCATTGTTTAAACACTCCCATCAACAATCTTGAGCATAAAAACTTTTATATTTTAATTGAATATATTTTATGTCTGCCTGCTACAAATGCTACAGTAGAAACTCAGACTAACTTAAAATATAGACGTAGCATTGCGAACAATCCAGTGAAGCCATATAAAACCATGACAAACTTTTAATTATACGCGCTCACGGACACATACCATAGAGCAACGCGGCCCGGAGTCGCCGGGGGTCCGCGTTGCTCTATGGACCCCCGGCGACTCCGGGCCGCGTTGCTCTATGACACATACAAACAAAACCATGCCAAAAAGAAGTAGGTTTATGACACTTCTTTTTGGCAGAGTGCTACCAAAGTATGATTTAAAATTACCCCAAATGACTCAACGATTTCGTACGTACGTTACGTACATGAAAACGTCGTCCGCCATAATATTCTCTATATGATTTGCTGTAAACTTACTTTATACTTTTACTTCCTTTATGTTTTAAACATAAAACTTAAAAATTTAGCCAAATTATAATGTTTTTTTTTATTGCATGTAGTGGCAGACGAGCCACGGTCCATCTGATGGTAAATGGTAACCGTCGCCCATGGAATCGACTATACCGAGAGTATTGTCACGCCGCTGCTCACCAATTCATTTCACAGATGAAATGAAATATTATTTATTACCAGTCACAATACTTTCATGCACACATCTTTCAAAAAGTGGCTTCACTTTTTAGTTGACAGTGCGTCTTTATTTTTTAGTTAATCTGAGAGTAGAAAGAATATTTTCGGAAAAACCCAATTTTAGACTTCAGTTTTTAAGATCGATTTTTTTAGTAGGCGTTCCGTTTTGTTCGAAAAAATAAATGGTCACGTTAGTCATACTACATGTGATAACTATATCTCTTAAATAAACACTACAACTAAAATTTACACATCTAAGTTGGGTATTTTTCTAAGGTAGCCAGGTGTCCCCTTACTTGGGTCCTGGAGGTCATTGAGGCTGTCGCTCCGTGTACTCGCGATTTTTTCCCGCCAAAACATATAAAAAGGGGGAGGGGTGTGAAGCGGCCAAAACCGAACAGCGCGAAAGCTGACCCCATCAGTTAGGGATAAGCCTAGGAAGATGATGGTGTCGCCCACGACTCAAACTCGAGACGCCATGGTTGGATGAAAGTAACACATTTCTGCCATTAGCCTATTGGATAACTTCGTTAGTTGTTATAATTACATTTAAAATTGCCGCCAATATTTGCATCTTTAAAGCTCACCAAAGTATGACACTTCCAAGTAATACCCAACAACTATGAACCACTGACACAATCAGAAAATATTTTAAGTTATTTAAAGTTTTGTGTAGGTATATCTTGTAGTACTAAAGCTCTCAAACGGTTAAACGCATTTTAATTAATTCTTTAGTCATAAATCTAAAAAGGAATCTATAAAATCGAAAACTAAGTATTTCAATATACATACATTCAACATGAGATACAATCAATATATAAACGAGTATGTTTAACTGATGGTGATTTTTTTCTCTGCCGATTTTATATCGCTAGTTCCGTTATGTTATAAAGTTATAAAATCCATAAATATATTTGTACAGTTAAATGATACAACATAAACTGTGCTTATTAAAATAAATAACTGAACGAAAGTCTTCTTTGCGGAAGTTGGTATTTGAACGTAATTTGAAGGCAACACGATTGAGGTGTGTTACAGTTTGAACTTGCGCACTTTGGGAACGTTCTTTCAAATGTTGCGTCATTATAGGTCACGCGATTTTGTACTCAAGTGATTTACTATCTTAGAATACAGCCTTTGAAACTTGATATGTGATAGCATTATAACAATAAGACTATCACATATAGGTATTGTCAAAATATTTATAATATTTTTTGTACTGTGACGTTTTTCCGAAGAGAAGAAAAGAAAAGAAGAGCACTTTCCTGGATTGGAGGAGACGAAGGTTCGAATCCTGCATGCAATAAAGTTCTCTTTTTCCACTTTCACAATAATTTGTACGAGATGCGAGTAGTATCAAGCGCGTAGGTACCTCTAAAGTAAGGGAAACGAGGTGAAAAGGAAGTAGCGAGGTGAAAAGGAAGGAGCGACTTCAATGAGATTATTTTAATTGTTCAAATTTTAGAGAAATGTTCTCTTAAGAACAAAAACTAAGCAGACACCTAAGCAATATGAAGCATTACTTATTTTTTTAATAATAGACAATAACTTTCTTTAATTATTTAATTTAGAAAGCCTTTAATTGAGTGGCGTAACTGCCTCGGTGGTGTAGCGGTAGTGTATGCGACTGCTAATCATGAGGTCTTGGGTTCAATCCCCGGGTCGGGCAAAGTTATTGAGCTTTTTCCTAAAAAGAAAATTTCTCAGTAGCAGCCCGGAGTTTGGAAATGTGCCCGGTAGACGTCAATAGGCTCGCCCCCTATTACGTGGGACTCAAACATAGCTGGCGAGTCGTGGGTGTATAATACACCTCTGCCTACCCCTTCGGGGAATACAGGCGTGATGCTATGTATGTACGTATTTGAGTAACCTTAGAGTATTCAGCTGGTAGTTTGACGGCCTTCTCAATTAGGATGTTAAAGAGAATGTTTGCAAAAAAAAATGTTATAAAAGATAAGTGTTACATTCGGTAGCATATCAGTATTCGTTCGTTAGACTCATTATATTATATAATCAGTACTTTAATATAAGTTTTTTGCGCTTATTGCGTTATTTTTGTACAAGCAATTTTTTCTATTTCTTAAACTGCTACTGCGACAAAACAGAGCCAAGTCTTTCTAGATCCTTTACTTTATGTATTGTCTATCCCAGAGGATTTGATTATTTATTGATTCAAATAGAAAATCTAAAGGTTTAAGAAAGTAAATTTCAATAAAATCAGGAACTGTAAGGGCCTGTAGGGTAAGATGATAATAGTCTAATTCTCTATATTGTTTTTAACTGCCTCTGTTGTGCAGCGGTAGTGTGAGCGACTGCTGATCATGAGGTCTTGGGTTCGATCTCCGGGTCGGGCAGTGTTATTGAGCTTTTTCGTAAAAAGAAAAATTCTCATAAGCAGCCCGGAGTTTGGAAATGTCTTAAACATAGTTGACGAACCGTGGTGTGTAATACACCTCTGCCTACCCCTTCGGGGAATACAGGCGTGATATAGCAGTTTATGAACACGGCGATTAGGTCTTTGACGCTCTCATTCACCGAATTAAATGTATCAGTACGACTACTAATCGCTACCTTATGTTGATATTCTCTGAAACAGAGGGTGATATTTTTTCCGCTTGAAGCAAATTTTGCTGAAATCAACAAGGCTCACCGTCAATGTAATTATAACAAACGAAACCTCATTTTCTACCAGCGACAAGCCTTGACAAAAAATAATAAGTCATGACAACATTCTTACTACTTCCATTTCAGTATTTGACGGCCAAAATAATTAACATTGTCATTGTTCAGTTAAATGTTGACGTTAAGAGATGTCATATTACATTAGACCAACCCAATTGATATGGTGATACCTTGAGAATGGACTTAAAGGTTATATTATAATAGTTGACATTAAATCCTCGTAATTGTTTAGTGAGTCGGGTAAACATGAATAACTAATGACTTAAAATGCAAATATAAAATGTCGATTAATGAAGGTTATGCTAATACACAGTTATATAGAAATAGAACATAAATGTTATTTTTCAATAACCGATGTATAGTAAATAATAATTTCGCATCTTCTACTTCTCTGATGACCAAAGTGTAGATTAAATACTAATCAAGGATTATTAATGTGGCGTAGTTTAACTAAGTTATTATTATAAAAGGAATAAAATTACTAAAACCTGCTAAAACTTTTCAATAAATATTTTTTTTACCTACTTAGGTACGTTTAATCTACAATAGATACGCAAATATAATAAAAATATAAAACTAGATTGTTGTTGGCGTAAACAAGTGTTTATAATAGAAATATAGTAGTGGATTAAAAAGTATCCATCCATCCATCAGCCTTTCGAAGTCCACTGCTTGACATAGGACATTAAAACGTATAATAAGTTTTTAAGTCTAATCAAGAGCTATATTTCATCAAAATCCCGTAGTGTTCGCGTGATGTGTGCAAATAAAATTTAAAAAAAAATGTTTTTTTAACATTTTGATCTGTATTTTAGCACTTGACATGCTCAACTACTTTAAAGAACTAATGAGTTGTTTTGTGACGCTTTAATAGCTTATTACAGTATTTTTTTCGAAGTAGTAACGACACTGTTACAGTTTATATTTATTCAAAACTCAAACGTTCAAATTTCAAATTCAAGATTCCGAATTCAAACGTTCAACATTGACACCAGCCAGTTCCCTAGCCTCCAGATATGTTCCAAACAAATAGAAGGGTATGTGATAAATAAATTTATTGCCAAATTATATAGCGTATAAGTCTTTTTTGATCTATATTTTTTAGCATTTGACATGCTCCGCCACTTTTTAAAGTACAAATTATTTGTGAATAAGGAAAAAGAGATTTTTTGTACTAGCGGGAATCGAACCCGCGCCTTTCCCAATGGAAGTGCTCTGAACCACTGAGCTATAGTACAGATCTTTGGATCATCCCAATCTACTTATCACATTTTGTCTTCACGGCCCACGCATCTATCGGAAGCATTTACATGCATTAAACCAATATAGTAAGTTTTTAATTTTTAATTGCAAAATTAAACAATATAGTAAATTGGTTTAATGCATGTAAATGCTTCCGATAGATGGCGTTGGTCGTGAAGACAAAATGTGATAAGTAAATTGGGATGATCGAAAGATCTGTACTATAGCTCAGTGGTTCAGAGCACATTCCCGGATTGGAAAAGGCGTGAGTTCGATTCCCGCTAGTACAAAAAATCTCTTTTTCCTTATTCACAAATAATTTATACTTTAAAAAGCGTATAAGTCGTTCATACATAGTAATATTATTATGTATAAGTTTTTTGTATTACACAGGTAAGGCAATCTCAGTAGCCTAACGTCATCTCAATAGAGGTTGGTTGGTCCGTGTCTCAATATGACACTTATCTAAGCTTCACACGTTAAGAAACGTATTTCTGTTATACTCAGCCTTGGACATAAGTAATTAACAATGTTTTCTGTTGTTGAGTCGATAAATTGGTTGAATAAATGTTTGTTGTTAAGTCATTTTTATTTATGGTCGTGTGAAGTCGTCACTATAAACGTCTTAACAGCTCCTCACAGTGTCAAATTTGAAGAAAAACAGCTACAATTTAATTTGGAAGTTTTGGTAAAAAACAGACCGAAGGTACCTATAGGTACGTTCATTTCGAAGAATCTAACCTACCATAGACAATTTTAAGGAAACTTGTGTATTATGTGTATTTGTAGGTAATAGAATTCTTAAATTAGTTCTCTAAGCAGCTACTTTGTTACGCCTTAAATGTTTATAGCTGCACACTGTCGTTCAAGGGAACGAGTAGGGTTCCCACTAAATAGACCTGCCGGGTGATGTCTCTCAGCCTGTATTAGCAGAGCAATGGAACTGTGAAATCACTGCTTCAGTAGGTAATCCGTCGGCGGCGACCCTCTCTTGTGAGTTGTGCGACGTTACCGTAAGCCGAAGCGTCGCACTTTCGCGGGCGGCCTTGCTGGATGGACGTTGCCTGGTCCGTCTTTATTGAGATTTTAAAAATTCTAAAGGCAGATAACTAATTTCGTATCTATATAACAGTCATTCACGCGGGCAGAGACATTGGCATAATATAAAATCTACGCGGTTACATAATGTAAGAAAAACATAAAATGGCTATAAATGTATACAAAAAAGTAAGTGGCCGTCAAGGACAGCGATATTACATTAAAGTTGTCTTTGATTTTGTATCGTAATCATTATTTTTACGACTTGTTTATTGCTAATGACAGGTAAAAACGATAAGCTACTTGTAAATCTGCCGCTTATAAACTATACTTACCTAAGGGTAAGTGTCTTTTATATTCTAATCGCTTACTTAGACTTTATGAAAGACAAACTCAAAACAAAACTTTTTATAGATTTACTTAAAATTTTATAATAAGATTACAATTTAAAAACACGTGAAGAATATACCTACTTAAGTTATTTTAACTCAAACAAAAACAGACCGTGTCAGATGCGAGTAAAAATAATTTTACTCCTTTTCGTTGGTGCGACCTTGAGAGACTCCCTCAGTGCTGCCCCGACTATAGAAAATCCCCAGGATTACTGCGGCACAAACCATTTAGATTACACGATTTTTTCCCTAGATACCTATACGATTATAAGTAGTACCTACAAGCGCACAATAAGATTCGGTAAATTATAGTAAGACGATCATACATACACGATTACTTATATCAAAGAAATAAACAGATTTTATCGTATTAGCCTTTGCACCGGCTCAGCCGCAGCCAGAAGCTAGCTACACATTATAATCTAATATATATCTCAAGTTCTTGATATAGTTGCGGAATAAAATGCATATTTTTTAAATCTTATCAAGAGTTATCAAACAAAAAAAGTTTCATCAAAATCAATAGTTTTTATCGTTATTTAATATTTGATAACAAATACGTATATTGTTACAGATTTTTATTTCACGGATATTATTTACATACGAATTATAAGTGTATATAAGTATAACAACATTGACATTGACAAACAAAAAGGCGGCAGAATTGACTAGCAAATAAACAGCTGGTGCAGACGTGCGTGACTTTAAGTGACATTATTTTAATGTGACCTCCGATAAATAGGTATTAGTCTCAGACTAAGAACCATTAGTGATCATACTTTTCGATATTGTCTAGCAATTATATATTTCAAAAATACTTCAGATATAGGAAGAATGTTTCGGCATCTAAAATCCAAAAAAGTTAATAACAGTCCTCTAACACCATACAAAAGTGATCGTCATAAAATAAGTACAGCTAAGCAACGATTTTTGTAATTAATTGATCTCTGCGTGTGCTAAGGTGTTACGCTAACAATTATTAATATTATAGTTATTCTTAAGACAGAAAGTTTATTGAGGAGTAACCTAATTTCTCGTAAACTTTCAAAGTTTTTATATAAACTCTATAAATACATATTGATTGACAGCCGCTTCGCAACAAGAGCAAAAGAGCTGTGACAAAACTGGTCCAACTAGAATGTGAAGCTAATGTGGCATCATTTTTTGTCATTATTTTTTATGAATGGCAATAAAATATCGATAAAGTTCCTTTAATTCATTTACTTTAAATATATTCAGACGTTTCTATTCCAAGTGACATGTGCCAAAAAGCTAATAAGTTGTAGATTTCATAGAAATATAATACATTATTGGTACCTATAATGTGCAGTGAGCATTTGATTTTATAGAAGGGTTGCATAACTTTTTTATGATTTTTTTTTATGCACACGTGACGAAGAAGAAATTTTCTGTAAGAATAATCAATAAAAATGTACTGGCCATGATTTATTTACGGTAGAAACAAAATTATATCAACAAAATAAATCGATGGGAACTTCATTTTATTAGAAGAATTACCAAGGCCACCTTCGGCTCTATCAGCAAATCAACTCCATTTCATAATAATATTGTATTGTTCTCCGATTTAGTTTTTATATGCATGCAAAATTTCAGCTCAAACAGAAACCGGGAAGTAGGTCAAATTTTACTTGCAAGATTCCATTACAGACAGACACCGGGGCAAGGAAAAAATAAATAAATACTCTTAAATAAATAGAAAACTGAGACAAATTCAAAGTGTTTCTTCGAAAAATATATAAACAAATTTATTTATATAGTACGAGTATCTTTTAATAAACCGTTTTGCCTTTATGGAAGGAATGCGTATATTGTGTTTCAATAATTACAATAACAACAAAATTAGAGCAGGTCCACCGATAAAATTTGCCTTTTAAAAAAAATATCCGGTTGCAAATTCTGATAAAAATCTCCAAATAAGACATAAAACATCCTGTTTGTAAAAGAATCCGTTTATTAAATATTCAGTAACCTTGAATGGTTGGATATTTTTTGTATAAACTACATTGACAAATGTATGCAAAAAACAAGAACAGTTTGCATATTATATTAGGATATTACTCTGGGACATCCTGTATATGACATGTGGACGGTAACTTACAATGATCGATAGTGTTTGGTGTTATACAAACTCCTGTGATAGGGGTTTAATGTCAAAGACTTGAGAGACTACTAAACATAGTCCAGTACATGTCCAGTATACGAAGATTTTCGAATAGCGTATTTTTTATGATGACAGCTTAAAGTGACGTTACATTTTGAATTACGAATTCGAAATACTTGCACACAAAAAGTCATTCCCTTTTGATCTCAGTTAGGGATGTATTAAAAAAGTACGTATCCTAACCTTTCTGGGGTGTTTATAATTTAAATATAATATTAAACATGTACATTATACTACAGTCAGATTTGACAAAGTTTTTTAAATTGTTAATTAATTAAGCTATAGACATAATTGCTTTTATATTTTTTTAAAGAATCAATGTTAAATAATTGTATAAAATTTAATATAAGGATTATCACAGATTATGCGACTAAGGAAAGTGGTGAATGCTAACTGCTAAAACTGAAGACTATTAATATCATAGTATCAAAATTATTCCTCACTAAACTCGAGTTTTAAATTTGTCAAAATCTTTTAAGTTACTTATATTTACAAATCACAGCGGCCAGTGTCAACAGACACTAGCCAAGTACGCAGGATATATTATAGTGCATGAGGGTGCGCGTAAACTTAAGTGCACTCTTTGTTTCTTCACTCTCACAGTCTGATCAGACGGCTTTCTGCACGATCATAGAGAGATTAGACGCAAGACCAACGGCTTTACCTATTTTCCGAGGCACGTGGGTGAAACACTACCAAACTACCAACTTCCTAACTCCGAGCTGCTACTGAGAAATTTAACCCACTGATAGATTACCGACTAGACCGTGAGCTGTGCAATTATAAGTATTTACACCATGTATATAGTATCAATATCTTATTTCATGAAACAGATGACGGTGAAAAAACCCTATCCTATTTTGCCAGTATATTAGGTATAAAGCTAATTTCGCTCCCACTTCTGAGAAAGCTCATCGTCAGCAGTAGAATAATGTAGATTGTGAATAAAAAGCTTCGATCATCAATACTAACAAGATGCAGTGTCCCGAACAAAATCAAGCTAAAAACTGTCCGTGTGAATATATACTTATACAGCTACTTCTGTTTACTAACGAACTGTGACAAAGGTTTCAAAACAGTTTAAGTTCAACCTAATTACAATCGTGGCACTTAGTAATAAAATCACAAATCTTTAAAATATTATCTTACATTTAGGATCATTCGTCACAAAAAACGAGCAAAGTAATAATTGATTACTGCCACTTAAAAGCGAAAAGACAAATTACATTTACTGTGAAATCAAGCTTAAATAGCAACAAATAAAGTACTTTTCGAACTAAACAAAATAAGAGCTCACTTCTCAAGTGCGCTCTTATTTACCGAGACTTATCTTTCGGGTCGACGCGAAATCTATTGCATTTTTGATCAAAGATAAATAGTATAAATGCAAAAATTTTGATTAGCACTTAAGGCAAGTATATTACTTTTACTTAGATCTAATAAAACCAGCTGATATTGCATCGGTATGTGTAAGTGGTCTCACTACGAACAGTACGGGATTGTGTGCGTGCAGACTGGCGGGCGGCGTCGGGATGCGATCGATATACTCGTCTGCAGCCCTGCACTGCAGTCTGACCTTGCACTCCGTATATTCCGCCTCCGCAAACCGCAATTACTACATCGAACAGATGTTTCATTTTTGATCTATATTTTTTAGCATTCGACATGCTCCGCCACTTTTTAAAGTTCAAATTATTTGTGAATAAGGAAAAAGAGATTTTTTCCCGCTAGTACAAAAAATCTCTTTTTCTTTATTCACAAATAATTTGTACTTTAAATTGATGTTTCGTTATCAATTCCTGTTAGCATTTGGGAGCGGTTTTTGGGTACAGAATTTATGCGTAATATTAGCCCTTTGGCCTTCTTGCCGTGTGAGGCTGGCTTTAGAATTGTTTCACCCCTCTCCACCCATGGGAGTCGTAAGAGCCGACTGAGGGAATACCGAGGGAGTGGGCAGCAGCACTCTTTCGAGTATTAACAACATCCACTGCGATCGCCAACCCGCCTGCCAAGCGTGGCGATTACGGCACTATCCCCCATTCTTGGGGAGGCCTATGTCCAGCAGTGGACTTTGAAGGGCTGATGGATGGATGGATATATTAGCCCTTTAGCATTCTAGCTTGTATTACCTTCAAGCGTATTTTTCTGGCTTTGTAGTACAACCAGATCCTGGAGTGCAGAATATGTATATTTTCACAGCAATTATGCCACTTTGTCCTCGCACTGACATTTATTCCAAAGCACAACGGGTACCCTATTACCATCTACCAGGTTTAGTCCAAAATTACAAGATACTAATTATTAAGCATTTTTTTATTGCTATTGATGGCAGACGAGCCACTGCCCACCTTATGCTTACTGGTAACCGTCGCTCATGGACTCAACTATACCGAGAGTATTGTCAAGCCGCTGCGCACCATTTCATTTCTCAGATATGAAATGAAAGAATAAACGGCTATCTTCTGCTACAGCCAAAACACACTGAGGTGCTTCATGACCGACACAGAAGACGGTGGTACCGACCCGTTCGGGCCTAGGGCTAGTGAATACTGTCACTTGGTACCCAGCCCTACCACCAGTAATGCAATGGGTGATAATTGCTTACTTCCCTTAGTCGCCTTGTACGACACCCGCGGGAAAGGATGTGGTGGTGACACATATATTCTTAGTCCGTTACCACACGGACAAACTTCTTGACGAAAGAAGTTCTTAGCACTTATCGAACAAAATTCCAGTAGATAAGTAATTATTGGTAGCGGCCTTATAAGCATCATAGATGCTAATTACACATATATTCTTCATCATTTATAAAAAGCAAAACGTATTTAATAAAATTGTTAATTACCTTTCACACGTAGGTATAGTGATTTCAATAAAAAATCCTATTAGGCTGACGAAAATTCTCAATACTTTTGCTAATTTAGCGAAACAAATAACAAAAGATGCAAGTGAATGTTCACTAAAGACTTTCAAGCACGACACACTTATACCATCAGTATTCCATCTCGGTGCCATCACGGACGCGAACATGGTGAATCTCACTAATTACCTACATATAACTGTGTCAAATCAACATTCATTCATCCCGGTACGTGTTACGTTACGAAAATTAAAAAGTTTCAGGTCGCCACCAAAAAATATTTTAACTTATTTTATAATAAATTTGTAAAAAGTTACATTCGCCACACAAATTTGAAGTTAACATATTTTAGAATTAGCTTGCACCCAATATTTTCAATTTTAGTTCAATAAAGGAATTTAGTGTGTCGGTGAATCAACTTCTATGTATTATTTTAAAGACTTATTAACTGCCGTAGTGTAACAATATAACTAATAGGTAAAAAGTAAACCTATAACTAAGCACATGGTACTCATCTATCTATACTATTATAAAGTTGAAACAGAGCTGTGTCTGTTCTGTACATATAGGATATTGAAAAAATGACTGTATTAAGGCTAGGACACAAAACAATTTTTTTTAGATTTTTGGTCTGTTTATCTGTTTGTTTGTTCGCGCATAACGCAAAAACTACTGAACGGATTTTGATGCTACTTTTTTATTTGATAGATCTCGATTAGGCTTAAAAACTGGTATACCTACATTGTATCCCGCTACCATATCGGGAAGCTGAATACTAACGAAAAACTAGCTTTTAGTTGCGGCGGAGCCGCAAGCAAAAGCTAGTAGGTAGTATTATAAAGCTGTAACAGAGCTATGTCTGTACATTAAAGATACTGGAAAAAAAAACATATTAAGGCTATATAGGCGTCTCTAAACACCAAACGATTTTTTTAGATTTTTTGTCTGTTTATCTGTTTGTGTGTTCGCGCGTCACGCAAATACTACTTACCTACTAGCTACTAGCAACTTTTTTTGTTTAATAGCTCTGGATTAGACTTGACTACTGGTATACATTTTATCCCGCTACTATATCGGGAACCTGACATATAGCCTAAAAACTAGCTTTTGGCTGCGGCGAAGCCGCGGGCAAAGGCTAGTAGGTAATAGACCTAAAGCTTGGTTGTAATTTTATAGCAAAATAATTTATGACATAATTATGTTAGTTAATAATAAATTATAACCAACTAAAGGTAATATTAAATTTGAAGCTCTGGTTCCTATAAATACGCATATAATAACGTAGCGCTTAGTGGACTTGGACAGTGGAAATCAATACAAATACTTAGTATTACCACCATATTCCCTTCCACATACTCGTACGTCTTATCTCGATAAAGTATAATTATTAAAAACTCGAAACTTGACTCTGTGCTAATTCCTTATAAGTACTTATAGTAGGCGACGTAGGGCGTAAATGTGGAAGAAATTTGCGCCCAACAGTGGCACAAGTAACGAACTGTAAAGGCACATATTTTACTAGAATTATAGACCATTTTGAGATAAACTTCCAATTTACAATTTATATTATTAGGCAGGTATAATTTACATTTTATTGTATTATAATTCACATTAGTATCCATTACGGATTAACAAGACACATAAAATAACTAATATACTGGCAACTGTCTCTCGAAAAGCCGCTTCCGTAGAGCACATAACTACAAATAGTGGTACTTTAATTTATAACAGAAGTAAAGTAATCTAAGGATAATTGATAAATATTCTTAAAAGTAAATAAAAGAGGTTCAAGAAACGGTACAAGCGACAGTGCAACAAAAAAAAACGTACGACATGAGTCACGCGACGGAAACGTCGATTGTCAAGGTCGCGTAATCGCAGTGGCGGGCAACAGCGCGAAACTAACACTATTGTTTTAACAGGACAATCACTAGATTTTTTACCTCCCTACTGTTATGAAACCGTAGTACTAAATATAGCCTTTATCTAGGAATTTTGTAATTAGTGATAGTGGATATTGAAACTATTACAATCTGACTATGTACATTTTACAACACAATAAATATTTTGTATGACACAAATTGTGACAACATTAGCTCTATCAAAAATAATAACAGTCAGAGTTTTGACTATAATGTATGTCTAGTACGATATACATAACCAAAATATATCGACTAAATTTCAATGATGATGATGATCAAAATGAAAACACTTTAAAGAAAAAAAAGTATTTGTGAAAGTGGAAAAAGAGGGCTTTACTGCGAGCAGGATTCGAATCTGCGTCCCATCCAATACGGCGAAGTGCTCTGGTCCATTTCACATTCGCTTTAGATGTCTTTACGACCCATGCCACCTATATAGTAAGACTACATTATTCCCATATAGTACCTAAGTTTAATTTTGAATTTAAAATTCATACTATTTAGTGGCGCGATTTTTTTAATATATTGATCTGTATTTTAGCACTTGACATGCTTAGCTACTTTAAAGAACAAATTATTTGTGAAAGTGGAAAAAGAGACGACTTGTTTTTTTATTAAACATTATGCAACGTGGCGACAATTTTACTAACTAGAAACGAGTAGTGAGTAATTTCTAAATTAGATTTTATATTTTCTTAAATGCTACCTAAATTTAAATATTGCTTTTTGCTATATTCGTGGAATAGCTGTAATCTTGGTACGTGGTTAGAAAATTTCACTATTTATAGTGATGTGATAAAATAAATCCCGTCTAGAAACTGTTAGTATGGATTTCATCTATAGTATCCGTTTCTATTTTTACAAAAAGTACAACATTATTTTTTTTATTGCATGTAGTGGCAGACGAGCCACGGACCATCTGATGGTAAATGGTAACCGTCGCCCATGGACTCGACTATACCGAGAGTATTGTCAAGGCGCTGCTCACCAATTCATGTCAAAGATGAAATGAAATATAAATGGCATCGCCTGCTACAGCCAAAACGCAACGATGTGCTTCATGGGCGGTCACGCGGGAGAGACATTAATCTAATATAATAAATTGATAGAAAGGTCAATCTCAAAATTAACCAAATCTCATAATTTCATGAAGCTAGTAATATCGAAATATATGAAGAAGTTTACGAAATCTTTAAACACAATAAAGCTTTTTACAGAGAGTGGAAAAAGAGAGCTTTATTGCGAGCAGGATTCGAACCTGCATGCTATCCAATAACAAACATTACTTAGCTGCACGTGTGTAATTTTGGAGATAATTTCAAGGAAACCACCATAGCCAGATAATCAAATATAGGTTATACATCTCTGCTGTATATAAAATATGGCAGAGAAGGACAATATTAATTCAGAAAATTTTGTGCCTCTGTATTATTTATTGAAATAATTCTGTTCAATTTTTATTACTTGCATTATGCAACTAATAAAAAATATTAGCTATAAAAGTATCATAGACAATATAAAACCATGAGAACTCTACGTAATCATACAATATGGTTGAGCAATTTACGATAGTTCTTAGTAAAGGCATCGGTTTTACACATTTAAAGCCTATTGTTTGCACTTTGCACGCAACTCTAAAACTCTATGGTCAAATCTTGAACATTTCACAATAATTTAACCATAGATAATAACACTATAAATACAGAAATTAAACAGCAAAACACGATATGACTGTGCAAAGTTATAAATGTAAACATAAGTATCATAATTAATTTAATAATTTGAATACAATTTTATAGCATTTTGATGGGCCTTTTATTTATAAGCAACGTTATTATTATGTTTATTACTTTTTTAATTAAATTGACTGATATCATACATTACTTGTTCTGAGCTGGCATTCTGTACTTTGATAACGATATCGGTAGGGAGGTGTGTATTTAATCAATTTGAGAAACAATAAAATGTTAGTGACTATTTTGTTTTATTTGTTAAAAATTCACGTTCTTGTGATTGATACACTAAATATACATAGTAACAACTCCCCTCTCTATAGTTCTAATTCAAATTTGTAAGAGTTAAGTGAAGGCATAAAATTGACTAAACAATTTTACCGTGAGGGAATGTAAACTGGAAGCTAATTTCTGATCCAGGACATCTGGCTAGCGTGGCCCAGGCTAGTTTCCTTTCTATCGTGGAATATATTTAATTATTTACTTTATATAATTGTAAATCTGTGAGTGCAAGTCCCGGCAAGGTTTTTAAAATTTTATAGCGGTTTTTAAATTAACTGCTTATAACAGACTGGGCTATGAAAATTTGTGCAGACGATAAACTTAGTTCTTCTATTAAGTTTTATGGCGTCAACTGTCGGTGGCTGCCAAGTTAAATCGCAGACATGTTAGTTTCAAAGTTCAGAATAGTTAATTTTTTCTGTAGACTACATTTCTTGAACAAATCGGATCGATAGAGCGTTTGCGATAGTACTTTATGTAACGAGATTTTTATTGCTATTTTGTTTCGTTCTTGAACTAGTTGATAATGAATTCTAGATACTTACTTGATATGGGCCGTTAGGGGCCGGCTTTAGAATTATCCCACCTCTCTCCACCCATGGGAGTCCTAAGAGCCAACTGAGGGAATACCGGGGGAGTAGTCAGCAGCACTTCTTCGAGTATTAACAACATCCACTGCGATCGCCAACCCGCCTGCAAAGCGTGGCGATTACGGCACTATCCCCCATTCTTGGGGAGGCCTATGTCCAGCAGTGGACGTTAAAAGGCTGATGGATGGATGGATGGACTTGATATCACTATTGCTGTGCCATTGTTTTTAGAAATGATAGACTTTTTACGCTGTAAGTTAAATTAAGGTAAAAACTATTTGATAGTGTCGCATTTACTATGCTCTCAAAGTGTTTCGATTAAAGCACCGTTGCTAGGTTACAGGTGATAAACAATCTGTTGCCAGGTTACCACATTACCTAGCCCATTCATGCTGGGATAAGCAATGGCTCTATCACTAGAGAAAAAAGATTCTCGCAAAAAAAGCTGTTAACCATCGGTTACAAACTTTTTTCGCTATGAATGTTGTATTTTTTGGATCTTTTTACGGGCCTCCTCTCAGAAGAGCACGTTACAACTATATAACGTGCTCTTCTGAGAGGAGGTCCAATATAGGTGACCATACTCCACAAGCCCTCGAGAAAATACCAAATTTTCACCATTTTGTTTTTTGTAAATACCGTTGCTGCTTATTTACTTAAATAATAGATACCTGCAGATAAGCAGCTGCTTGCTGTAATTTTAACATTATTGGTAATTGAAAATTGCCGATAAACAAATAGTTAGCATAGTAATTGAGATCAAGATATGTCCATTGCACCATCGACGTAAGCCGATTCGAAAAACTAGTATTAGAACTCAGCCAGAGGGGCCAACAAGAATATTATCTATGCAACCTACATTATAATCACGTTCAACATAGTTCACGCAACATTTTTTTGTTTTAATAGTATTCAGTACTCAAAGAACGGTTGGATTGATTTTGACGATCTTCGAATTATTTTGTTGGATTTGTCTCCTCCCGGAATAGCAGAATAACTATTAAGAATATTATAAAAAAAACCGAAAAAAATAATATATAAAATACATTATTTTTCTTTAACATTTTGTATGACACGGCTTTTTTGGTGAAATCTAAAGAGCGAATTGACTAATTTCAATTAATTTAGATAATAATTAAGAAATAATTTATTAATTCTAAACCGGTACAAAGTTCACCGGGTCAGCTAGGTTTGCATAAATGAGAAGTTTGAAAGAATTTCGATTTTCCAGGTACCTATTTTATCTTAAAAATAATGTTTTGGGTTGGAGAATGATCCCTGGATGTGTAGTGGCGCCACACAGTATACATACCTAAAAATGAAGAACATATACTACCGGATTTAGCCTATTTGTGAGTATGAGTAGCTGTTCTGTCAGGGAAGCATGATCGAACCTTTAGGCTGGTCAATACACCCCACCGAAGGAATGTAACATAGTTCCAGTGGCCCGCCAATAAAGGCGGAGAGACGGCACACGGCGGGTTTCTTTAGTGGGTGGGGGCCCCACACTACCCTGTTCGTTGCCCCGAACGACGGGGTGTGCGGTTAGGTACATTTTTTCCCGCCTAAACAAAAAAAAAAAAAAAAAAGGCTGGTCAATACAGTCTATCAAAGCCTAAAAAGTTAGGAAGATAATAGGATTTGTAAAAAAACGATATTATATTTATTATAAGTGCATTAATATCCTATTAAAATCTACTTATTGATAAACAAGGTCAAAATTTATAGCTATTAATAACTAACTAATTCTAGGTATCGAAGAATTCCTCCGCGTCACCGTCGTTGGATAACGTGCCCAGAAGGCTGGCAGCATGGCCACGTTGTATGGCAATGTTTATTCTTTGTCCAAAGTAAAGGCCAGCCCTCATATTACATTATGCAATTTTTATAATTGCACAGAAGTTGTTGATGACAATATCAGCACAAAACATGCATCTTATGGTATGTTTAGGTTATATTTTTTACTGAAATTTAGCATACATATGGTTGAACATTTAGAAAAGGACATATGTGTATTTTTATCTCAGAAAAGAAGATAGTAATTTTTGTGGTAGGTAGGATATTTTGCATAGCGATTATTAATGTGCCTTAGAGTGACTGACGTATATCACATGCTGAATGCGTGTCCACGCGACGAACTCTCGGGTGGTCCCTTTTTTTTTTAAGGTAGGAAAAAATGCACCTTACCGCACATCCCGTCATTCAGGGCAAATAAAAGGGTAGTGTGTGGCCCTAAACCACCAAATAAACCCACCGTGTGCCGTCTCTCCACCTGTATTTGCGGGCCACTGGAACCATGTTACATTACTTCGGTGGTTCTGTGGAATAGGGTTCCACCGACCAGAGTAAAGCTATCTTTTTCCATTTTTACAATAATTTGTTCATACTCAAATACGTCAATCACGTACAGTGCAGTGCACACCCCGTCATTTAGGACAACGAACAGGGTAGTGTGGGGCCCTCACCCAGTAAATAAACCTGTCGTCTACCGTCTCTCAGGCGGATCTCTGGAACTGAAGGACTTTACTTCAGCAGTCACGCTCTGTTAACCCTAACGAAAGACACCGGAATCCCTACCTCCGGTGGATGTATATGTCATAGGTTGTGAAGTATCAATGAGTACCTATTGCCAAGGCTTACATGTCTCGACATCTTGTGAACTCTCTCAACCCGTATTGGGTCTAGTTCATTGTCTATGACCCTAATCCCTCTAATTCTCAGTGAAAACATGAGACACTAAAAAGCTTTAGCAAGCAATAAACACAATTAAGCATCTGAAACGAGGTAGGAGTAAATGGAGATCCCACGGGCAAAGCAGATGGCGTTATTGGCGAGACGGCCACTGTCAAATTGTAGTCGCTTTTGTGCCTAAGAATAGTTTGCTATTTTTTATGTTTAATCCCGTTGATTAGTGATATTGTTAAAATGTATACCTAGTACCTGGAAGATTAAAGAATTGAAAGACGCTTACTGTGTCGCCACAAATTTTTAATGACGTTTACCATTTTTTTAATCTTAGACCTTTGAAAAATAAATATACGTTGAGGTTATTACATTAGTACAGCACACAGAGGCATATTACGAGAAAAATAAAATTTACCAAGATACAGGTTATAAATTGTATGGAAATTACAGTTTTCAATGGCCATATCGATAATAGGCCATCTGTCGTGAAATGATGGCAGTCGACATCCCCATTGAGAAGAAAAAAAATAATTAAGATGAAAATATAATTTTTTTTTTGATTATGTTGTTAGTCATGGGTTTCCTATCACAGTGAAAAGGATTTATGCCGTAGACCACCAGCTCAGTTCGGGTTGGCAGTTTTCACAGGCCGTCTATAATATCTAATGCAGGTTTTCCTCGCGATTCAACCGCTATATTATATAAAATATGTGTCTCGATATAATGAGTTGTTATTTTTTTTTTATTGCATGTAGTGGCAGACGAGCCACGGTCCATCTGATGGTAAATGGTAACCGTCACCCATGGACTCGACTATACTGAGAGTATTGTCAAGCCGCTGCTCACCAATTCATTTCACAGATATGAAATGAAATATAAACGGCTATCTCTTGCTACAGCCAAAACGCAATGATGTGCTTCATGGCCGGTCACGCGGGAGATGGTGGTACCAACCCGCTCGGGCCCGATACCAAGTGAGTACTCCCACTTGGTATCCAGTGTATTTAACAAACTAATCCTATCCTCTCATTAGCATACTTCCACTCCATCTCCTAGCCCTTGCCTTAAAGATGGCGAACGCGACTGATGCCTCTGGTGTTGCTAGCGTCAACAGGCTACAGTACCTACCGCTTACTATCAGATGGGTCGTATGCCTGTTTGACACCTGCGTAGTATAAAAAGAACTGGTCCACACATTCTCTAATATCTATTATAATATAATTATCAGCCTCACGCGAGCTGCTGTATCACAAATAAATCAAGACCATTACTTAACATTGACATTCAGAGCGTCGCAGTCGGATGTAGCGGTGTTGTGTCCGGTTGCACACACACATACACACACATACGTGCACACACAGCCAGAAAACATGTTTCCTATAAACGGAAAGTTTGAGTAGTTGTTAGTACTTAAGATTATAGTTTGCTGTGCGATTACGGTACTATCCCCTATTCTTGGGGAGGCCTATGTCCAGCAGTGGACTTTAAAAGGCTGATGGATGGATGGAAGATCATAATAAGGTATTATTATATGTATTTGTGTCATCGTAGTAAAATAATGCCAGGTTAATGGTTAAGGCGTGAATTTTTAGGGTAGTCCAATATCTTGCATAGTAGCACGGTGAACGATAGGGTAGCGCATCGGTCTAGTTTAGATTTTTTAAGCCACACGGTTCTTGTTTGGAATCCAAAAAGTGTTAGCAGTGCAGTGTACCTGGTACTCGTAGATGGCCTCACCACCTGTTACGAAGAATTTGAAAAACTAGCCGTGTTCCACTATTTTGCTAGCTTTTTATTTATAAGTGGCTTGCAGTGGCAACACTTTTAACAGCCTCGGTGGTGCAGCGGTAGTGTGTGCGACTGCTGATCATGAGTTATCGGGTTCGATCCCCAGGTCAAACAATGTTATTGAGCTTTTCGTAAAAAAAAAAATTCTCAGTAGTAGCTCGGAGTTTGGAAATGTGCCCTGTAGACGGCAATAGGCTAGCCCCCTATTACGTGGGACCTAAAGATACTGGCGAATCGTGGGTGTGTAATACACCTCTGCCTACCCCTTCGGGGAATACAGGCGTGATGCTATGTTATGTATTTGCAGTCAAAAGCGCCATCTATATTTTACATATTATCACGGGCCAGTTTTTTAACTAAACAAACACTTTAGTTTTATTATACCTACTAGTTTAGATGTAGAGTCCATTGGGGTTTACCCGCGTGAGATTAGTGCTATTAAAGTCAGTATGGGTTACAAATAGTTATAGTTAATAGCAACTAAAAGTTTTATCATGTACCTAATATAGTATTTTTGAACTTAATCCTTACTATAATATTATAAGCTGGCCTTTCCCCGCGGCTCTGCTGAGGCTAAAAGCTAGTTTTTAGGTTATATCCCAAGTTCCCGATATAGTAGCTGAATAAATTATACCAGTTGTTAAGTCTAATCAAGGGCTATCAAATAAAAGAAGTTGCATCAAAATCCGTTTAGTAGTTTTTGCATGATGTGCAAACGAACAAACAAACAAAATATCTTAAAAAAAATTGTTTTGTATTTACACACGCCTATATAGCCTAATATAGTATTTTTTTTCAAATATCTTAAATGTACAGACACAGCTCTATTACAGCTTCATAACAGTATAGATGTAAAAGTGAGTTTGTTTCTTTGTTATACTTTTACGCCGTTATTACTGAACCAATCATCATTAAATTTTGCATACATATAGTCAAGAGCCCAGTGATATAGACTACTTTACAGCCCGCAGAAATAAATGGTACCTGTATAGCTACTATTAAATAGACCTAATAATTAACGTGTATATAGTAACTAATCAAATATTCATATTCTCAAGAATCTAGTATTTTAATAAATCAAAATTCCAAAATATTTATGAAAATAACAGCTACCGCATTCTCTAAATACTCATAAATACTCTACAATATATTACCTGCGATATATTAAACAGGTATTTTTATACTAGAGTTAGTATTACACATAACTGAGAGGTTCATCGCAATTATTACTTGTCTTGTCATTGTGTCGTGAAAAAAGTAACAATTATGATTATAGTTTGTTTATGAATGAATACTCCCGCGCAGTTCGTTCACTTCTTTTGACAGTCTTGTGCAAAAAGTTAACATTTTTATACACGATACGGTTTTACATTTTTAAACCTACATATTATGTAGCATAATTAACAAAGTTCTCCTTCCCTACGTAATATTTTTCGGTATATAGTTAGGTACTTATCTATATCTATACATATAATAAAATCTTTGACTAATAATGCAATAGATGTCGCGTCAGCCCCAGCAATAATCTCGGCAAATAAGAGCGCACTTGAGAAGTGAGTTCTTATTTTGTTTAGTTCAAAAAGTACTTTATTTGTCGCTGTTTATGATTGATTTCACAGTAAATGTTATTTTTCTTTTCACTTTTAAGTGACAGTAGTAAATTATTGCTTTGCTCATTTTTTATGACAAATGATCATATATGTAAGATAATATTTTAAAGATTTGTGACTTTTTTACTAAGTGACATAATTGTAATTAGGTTGAACTTAAAACTGTTTTAAAACCTGTCTCAGTTCGTTAGTAAACAAATGTAGCTGTATAAGTGTATATTCCCAGGGACAGTTTTTAGTTTTATTTTGTTCGTGACGCTGTATCTTGGTATTGATGTTAGAAGAATAAAATTGAAGCGTCTGTTTGTAATAGCTTTTTACTTAATGTATACGAGATTGTATACGCTACTTACAACAAAATACCAATTTTAACGTTTTTCTGTCTGTTTGTTAATTCTTTCGTTTCATATCTGAAATGAAATGGTGAGCAGCGCTTGACAATACTCTCAGTATTGTTGAGTCTATGAGTGACTGTTACCATTTACCATCAGGTGGGCTATGGCTCGTCTGTCATCAAACGTAATTAAAAAAAATGAATGAAAAATTTCTTGAAAAATAGCGTCTTGAATAGAAGCAACGAAAACCAACAAACTTTTAAACAGATGCAATGGAAACGCTCACAGTCAGCATTTAATAAATGGACCGATATTTGTCGCCCACTCTGATTTACCGCTGACTTGCTCTAGTTGTAAACACCTCTTGTGCCAACCGGTTCAACTTCACAATCTCTACAGAGATATCATATATCTTCGTGGAATGCCCGTATCATTTACATCTTAGAAAACAAGAAATTTTGTGTTTTATCCACCACTGAATCAGCCACCGTTTTCGTTGGAAATTGTTGCTCACAGAGAGTATGATACTAGTTATATTTATTTATAGACATGGATTTGGATTACAAAACTGAAGTGGATATGGCCAAGGCATTTTGCGATACTTGCATCTGAAGTAGAACTTTTTATTTAAATTCATTGACTCTTAGAGAGCCAAAGCTCAAATCTGAAAACGACCTGCTAGATGGGACGGGGTATCACAAGACCTTTATTTATTTTTTTGTTAAGTGGGAAAAAAATGTCACACCCCGCCGTTCGGGGTAACGAACAGGGTAGTGTGGGGCCTTCTCCAACTAAATAAACCCGCAGTGTGTCGTCTCTTCACCTTTTCCGCGCGGGCCACTGGAATTATGTTACATTACTTCAGTGATGGGACGAGATGAATGGCATATATTGGAGACGACCTACGAGTATGTTCCTGATTTTTGGAGTACACAGTATGGAATGATCTCCGTATCTCAATGTACATAAACATAGCATCACGCCTGTATTCCTCGAAGAGGTAGGCAGAGGTGCACACCCACGGTTCGCCAGCTATGTTTGAGAACCACGTAATAGGGAGCGAGACTATTGCCGTCTACCGGGCACAATTGTAAGCTCCGGGCTGCTAATGAATTTTATTTTCATAACACTGCCCGACCTAGGGTTCGAACCCGAGACCTCATGATCAATAGTCGCTCGCACTACCGCTGCACCACAGATGTAGTTTGCATAAGTAACATAAATATCTTTCAGTAGACAAAATAACTATATGTGGATTGTAAATATTGTCCGCCAGGATAGAAACCACGACCATACGCGCGGGAGGTTAGTATCAAAATAATTACGCCACCTGTGTAATCATGCAAAATTAAAATGGTCTAGAGACCTCATTTCTTTTAATAACAGCCTAAATAATAATCCGATGCCAGATTACACTTGATCCAAGCTAGCGTGTCAAAACAGTTATTCGCGAATTGCTAATTGCCAAGTAATCTAACCGGCGATGTGGGCGATTATTAGTATATACAAATAGTAGTAAGTGTAGGGTCATTGACTTACAATACGGGTGAAGACAAAGGTTTTTTTTATCCAAAATAAGGCTGCATGCCTACTCGCACCTTTTAACTATCTTGAACACACTGGTTTATTAAAGGTTATAATATATTTTTTGAGATACTGATAAGGTAGCAGTAGTCTTTTTATATGTGATGAGCAAAGTTTCGTGAAACTAATGCAATTAATTTTAATGCAAAACTAAGTCTGCGTAAATTTCAAAAGCATTTGTATTTACGTTAATATTTTTATTTATAATTTAAGCAATTGACTAGCACTAAGTAATAATTTATGTAAGAAATATTTTTGTGAGAGGAAATGAATTTGAATCTTATTATAATACTACAGACACACAAATTTCATTGATATCGTTGACATGCCTCGGGACATCACGGCATGCCGCAGGACGCCACGGCATGGCCACGGTACGTTACGGAATACCGCGGGATGCCGCGGCATCCTTTGTTTTTTTGGCATATCAAATGTACAGTATCCCGCGGCATCCTTTGGCCTGCCACGGCGTCCTTCGGCATGCGACGGGATGCCTCAGCATGCCGAAGCGTCCCTCGGCGTTCCGCTGATACTTTGCCGTGCCATCCCGCGCCATCCCGTTAAGTGAGCGCCGGCCTTTATGGTCCTATTTTGTATTTGTGTTCTGGTACAATTGGTGTTTATTTATACTGGAATGTTGAAGAATAAGTATATGGAGTGTCTGATAATAAGCAGTTGCCATAGCCTATAGACGCTAATAAACTCACTCACAGATTAAAAATCCCAGGGATATAGGTAAAGGGTAGTATCTCTATAATATATAAGCTTATAATCCCGGTATAAAACCTTTTTTTATACTGCATGGGTGGCGAACAAGCATACGGCCCACCTGATGGTAAGCGGTTACCGTAGACTATAGACGCATGCAACACGAGAGGCATCACTCGCGTGTCGCCATCTCCAAGGAAAATGATAGCAGGTGGATAGGAAGGATAATAATGAGAGGATAGGTAGGATATTAAGGATAATAGGGAGGGGGTTTGGGCCGCCAGCGCTCTCACTCACCATATAAAACACAACGGTAGGCGTAACTACCGTTGTTATACGCTCATATATATATATACTTATATATCTCTCAACAAATAGTTGCTTAACGCGCGTGATTGAACACACATATTAACAACTGCCTATCATAACACGTGTCTGCTCCATCTTGGATCATCACACTTTTTTTCAACTTAGAACATTGCGAGTCTTCGGCATACATCCAAGTGTTTTATATGGAGATGAAAGTGTAGACACATTTTATAGTATAATCGTAATAAGTTTATAACAGATTCACAGTGAAAGTTATCTTAACGAAAGCTCGAAGAGTTATTGCTCTATGTCTATATTTGAGCTCGGATCGATATGGTTTGGTCGGATCAAGGTTCGAGTAATAATAATGATCTTCAGATCATAATTGCGGTCACGGCAGCTAGTATCAACAGACACTGTCAAATAAGTATGAGATATTATAGTGCACAAGCATGCGCGCAAAGATAATTGCACACTCAGTCTCATAGTCATTCCTAGACGACCAAAAAATTTCCAAGTGTATGACGAAAGGCTTTACGTGCCTTCCGAGGCGTGGCCGAAATTTCGCGAGCCTTACTCAAAGCTATTGAGGAATTCTTGACGGAAAAACTTGATAACTTTTTGTTAGCATGACCCGGGATTTAAACCTGAGATCGCATGATCCGCAGTCACATGCACTGCCGCTACTGTATTTTTTTTTATTGCATATAGTGGCAGACGAGCCACGGTCCATCTGATGTAAATCGTAACCGTCGCTCATGGACTCGACTATACCGAGAGTATTGTCAAGCCGGTGCTCACCATTTCATTTCACCGATTTGAAATGAAAGAATAAACGCCTATCTCCTGCTACAGCCAAAACGCAACGATGTGCTTCATAGCCGAGAGATGGTGGTACCAACCCGGCGGGGCGGAGAGTACTCTCACTTAGTACCCAGCCCTACCACCAGTCATGCAATGGATGATAATTGCTTACTACCCTTAGTCGCCTCATACGACACCCGTGGGAGAGAATGGGTTGGTGACACTTGTATTCTCAGTCCGTCACCACACATACATTTCGTTTGATTCTCAGTATTAGCTATTTCGTTTGGTTGATAGTGTTAATTTAAAGATTTGAAAATTGATTTTTGTTTATATATAGCCTATTTAATTTGATAATTTATCGGGTATTTAACGTCAAGCTACCACCCAAACAAACGGAGTATTTTGCTTATATTTGTGGACCAAGAAGGGAAATGCCGTGAATGGTTGTATTTTCTAGAATTTTAAAACTTAAACGCCATTGAAACTATAGTGTATATATTTAGGTATTCAAGGAAAGTCGTGACAAGAACGTGTCAGTAACAATCTGTAATCTATGTAATAACATGAGAACAGCCAGTAAACGGATGCTTGTCTCACGACCAGATCAAATTGCTTTCGTGGAGTTTAAAATCTGCATCTTCTTGTTTGCTAATTCTTAGTATATACTCGTGTTTATGTGTCTGTACAAGCAAACCATAAAGATATGCTAAATAGCTTCGCTACAATATTGATGCGCACATGTGTGAATGCAGTGAAGCTATCAAGGATGTGTTCGTAAAGATTTGCATGCTGAAGCGTCAAAGAGCATATTGCGCAATGAATCGATAACAGTTGTAGAAGAAAAACTCTCTAGTTGTTACAATGTATTCGACAGGGCAGCGTAGGACGGCTTTCCACCAGGTCTTACGACCTGGTTGAAGCCCAGGGAGCTGTTGAATGTAGGTGATAGAGGACCATGGTGTTACACTCTCTAAGATAGGCCAGTAGATAATAAAAGGTATCAAAATATCATCATCATACAAAAAAAAACTACATCACACAGCTCACGATAATAAAACGTTCCAAGTTTAAAATTGCGCACTCAAACGCATCTTCTTTTACTTTACTTCCAGTTTCCGAAGAAGCTTCTGTGACGTAAAACACATGGAACAGTTACATAGTTCGTTACACAAGAGCAAAATTGGCACTAATGCCGTTATAATATTCGTCAATGTGGCGCGACCTTAATACTACGAATAGAATGGTACACGCGATATGAAGGAAGTGACTATTTTATTTTTGTTATGTATCGAATAATCGACTTGGGTGTATCGATTTCGACTTTATCGTAAGTGTAATTTATAAGAGAGGTAGTCCATGTACCGATATAACGTAGCATCCTTGGACCCTAGATAGAGGTTCCAGAGTTAAAAAAGTACTCGAAAACTTTTATTTTGTTAACCCTCCACTTGTCGCGCCTTTTTTTTAACGCGAGCCGTCGCGTGGGGTTAACTGAGACCCCACGATTAAAAACTTGAAAAATGGTGCAAATTTTTACATTTATGTTTTTTTTTTACCTTTTATTCTTTTATAGCGTAAGGGTGTTATAATTAAAATGAAAATAAACGTATTTTAGTTGAACAAGTATTTATTTTATGCAAAATGAAAAACAATCAATATTTTTTACTCTTAAGAACATACATAACTAATTATATAGTTTTGTAGAAAAACTTTACACTTATTCTAATTTTTAGAACTCTATGAGATCAGCACAGACTTAAAATTATTAAAAAACATAGGAACTAATACAAAATTATAAAAAAATATATGTACTTTCACTTATGAAAGTAGTCTTAGTTTTCTTTTTGCACACAATCAGTGCATATAGCTTTGGTATGATTTGGGCATACATTTCCTTTGCAAATATGACAAATAGATTTAAATTTTCTATCTGTTTGTCTAGGACAGTGAATACAGCGCTTCCTCATAGGCACAATGTTATCATCCGGTGGTATATCTTGAAGAGGAGGAACAAACCGTTTTATAGATTGTTTCAATTCACGAGGCAAGGAAGAAATTGTTGCTCGTGATTGCAATGCAGGGCGACATAATTCAAACGCCAAAGTTTTCAAAAATGTTTTACGTACCATGTGGCTCTGTGGATTGACTGCATCAAATATGACCTGAGCATTCAGGGCACCAACATCCAGAAAAGTAAACAACAGGCGTAACGGCCATCGATGGCAAACTCGCGCGACTGAATAGGTGCCAATAAGTTTGTCTACAACATCAACACCACCTTTGGTTTTATTATAGAAATTTATAATTTCGGGTAGTTTTTTTGGGGTACTATCTACTATGCCATCATAATGCATTGTTGAGAGAAGTATCACTATCTTGTTCTTCTTCGGGCAATAAGACAACAAAGTGCTAGTAGGTTTATATCCAAACATAGTTGACAGTTCTTCCATGCCGTTACGCTTGAATTTGGTTGGGATTTCTGGATTATTTTTTCGAACCGTACCCACTACAGTCAACTTGTGGTCCTTTAGAAGATCTTCAGATAAAGGAATACTGGTAAACCAATTATCCATGGTCACGTTCCGTCCAGTACCAGATATAGGAGCTATAAGTCGCTTCACTAGAGCATTCGTAGAAGTATCAACATAGAAAGGGCCTTCTGGCTGCTTACCAACATAAATTTCAAGTTTTTTTGTATAAAATGTAGTAGCATCCACTAAAGAGAATAACTTAATTCCATATTTGGCAGGCTTACTGGGCATGTATTGACGGAATCGACAGGAACCTCGGAAACTTTCTAACATTTCGTCTATCGTAACGTACTCGTTATTTTTGTAGTATCTTTCACAATTTTTTACAAAAATGTCATAGATCCATCTGATAGGTGCCAGTTTGTCTATCAGATTTCGTTCAGCACGTGTATGAATGTCATCGAATCGAAGGGCTCTTAGCAAAAATTGAAATCTCTGTTTAGACATGACTGCACGACAATATTCCAGGCCAGTTCCATCAGTAATCCAAATATCATCAATAGAACAACGTGATGATTTATGTAATCCTATAATATACATTATGCCAAATAAGGCTTTCAGTTCAATCAAGTTTGTAAGCCCACAGTCTCGTTCTCGTTCGTAATTTGTTTGCATCGAAGTTATTTTTATGTTTGTGCAATCTACTATGTGCTGCAACATCTCTAAATCCATAAACAATAACCATGATTATAACGGGTTACTGACCTCAAGCGCTGCACCTTGTGGTCCTGGCTGCTCTGTAACTATATTGTGTTGTCGTGTTCTAACTGCTTGTTGATATGGAGTCTTCTTTCATTTGCAAATAGTTATGTAAGTGCCATCTCTTTGTCTTTTTTTCACTATGTAAAAATTACGCGACGATAAATTTTCCAACGGAATGTCATCTTCATCACTGGTCGCTGATTCTGTGACTTGGAGTTGTTCCTGAGACGCTGTTGCTTGGAGGAGTTCTTGAGAGTTATCTTCATCGCAATCTTGTTCCGATCCCGTGTCATGTTCACTAACTTCATCAGGATACGTGACATTCTCTTCATAATCTTCTTCACCACCTACCACTTCATCATTTTCCTCTTCTAGCCATCTCAGAATTCGTTGATGTTGATTTTCATCCATATTTGGAATATTACAAGTAGCCTAAAACAATACAAAACACTGTTGAAACAAACGCTGACTGACAGACAGACTACTGACACGACAGGCTGACTCTAGAAACTTCCTGACGAATCTAAACACTCAGTTTTGATTATAAAAATTATTTTATTTTATTTATTTCACATAAAAAAATCAAAATACAAAACTACATGTATTAACATTTTACTTACGTCAGTCGTCGCGTGGGGTCCTTCAAAGCCCAGCGCGGGAACGCACGTCCGTCACACACAGCGCGCGAGCGCGAACTGACCGGCGGTTGCGCTAGCGTCAACTTCAATATGATTTAGGAAGCTACCTAAAGTGCGGGATCCAAGGGAATAAAATCAAAGACAGTAGAATCGTTTTTCTAAAACCTAGGCTTTTAAAGACCCCGCGCGACGGGTCGAGGGTTAATGTGCTATCAATATCTTCGTGGGTTCGATTCCCACTCAGGGTAATTATTTGTGTGATTAACACAGATATTTGTACTGCGTCTGGGTGTTTTCTATCTATTATATGTATGTATTTACAAAAAAATTAAATATGTATTATCCGTAATCTGGTACCCATAGCACAAGTGTTAAGTTTAGTTTAGGACCAGAGGACGTTGTGTGAAATGTCCGTGAATATTTATTATTTATTTATTTACAAATATTTAGTATAATCCCACCTTTGAAATGCATCTTAAAAAGGTATAATCCGTGATTTAGTTCGCACTGTTTTATTTCCATAAATCTCTTGTGAAATTCATTCGCTACAAAGTTGCTACAAATATTATGCAGCTAACCCACCCAGCATCTAGAAGCAATTCTTCGTTACACCGAACAAGGTAAATTAATCAAGTCCTCTAAACAAGTTTCTAAGATAGTATCCCATTTTAATATTTAATAGTGCAAGTTTTCCCAACAAGTCACTCCATTATTCGCTCTTTCAACAACTAACAAGAAACACTTTTAATCTCTTCCCGACGTGCTAAATCATTTACATAAGGTGATGTAAACAATATTGTACTGGACTCTGAATTTATCATACACTTAATTTTGTACCACAGAGTAAAATTAACGAAATATTCTAGTTCTTATTGTTTAGTATTAAGGTTCAGGTATCTGCAGATATGTTTGCTGGAAACCAGCTCGACGATTATGGTAATGCTTTCGCTAAAAGCTGTGTATCCAAGTATTAGGAATTACCTTATGTAATTGTGGTTACTGAATGACAATATCAGGTGCGACAATAAAGTTAGAATTAAACATATTTCGGATTGTTAACTATTACAAAACTTAACCTGTGTTACGTTATGTCAGTGTAAGTCACTGTATTTATAAGTAAGAGTGAGTAAAATAAAAAAAAATATCACCGAGAGAAAGAAAATAATATACACCTTTCTATCAGGATAGAGTGACCGTCCATCCATCCATCAGCCTTTCGAAATCCACTGCTGGACATAGGCCTCCCCAAGAAAACGCCACAATATGTGTTTCGCTCATATGAGAGGATAGTGCCGTAATCGCTTGACAGGTGGGTTGGCGATCGCAGTGGATGTTGTTAATACTCGAGGGAGTGCTGCTGCCCACTCCCCCGGTAACCCTCAGTCGGCTCTTACGACTCCCATGGGTGGAGATAGGTGGTACAATTCTAAAGCCGGCCCCACACGACAGAGTGACATAGTAGCGTAATTTCTTAGCTTTTATTAAAAAGGAGGCTTATAATCTGTTGGGGTAAAAAATAATGCGCTTTATAGATATAGTTTTATCTCCAAAGACAATAACCATCTTCAGTAGTTGTTTGTTTATTAAAAAAACGGGAAATAGAAACGAAGTGCTCACCGCAGTAGCTTTGTGTGTAAAATCTTACCATCATCATTGTAACATCGAATAACTAATTCATAATACCTATCCATCCATCCATCCATCCATCAGCCTTTCAGCGTCCACTGCTGAACATAGGCCTCCCCAAGAGAACGCCACAACGAGCGGTCCCATCATGGGGGATAATGCCGTAATCGCCACGCTTGGCAGGCGGGTTGGCGATCGCAGTGGATGTTGGTAATACTCGAGGAAGTGCTGCTGCTCACTCCCCCGGTATTGCCTCAGTTGGCTCTTACGACTCCCGTGGGTAGAGAGGGGTGGGACAATTCTAAAACCGGCTCCACACGGCCCTATAATACCTATAAGTATAAATTCTAGTGATAGACCCTTGCTTATGCCAGCACGAATGGGCCGGCTCGATCGGGGAAGTACCACCCTCTCACATAAGATGAGTGTGTAACAACGATGGTTACTCTTTTTTTTCGTGAAAGCGGGAAAATATGTTCCTGACCGCAAACCCCGGAGCAACGAACAGGGTAGTGTCACCCACTAAAGAAACCCGCCGTGTGCCATCTCTCCGCCTTTATTGGCGGGCCACTGGAACTATGTTACATTGCTTCAGTGGTAACGGTAGTTACTCCTACCGTTGTGCTTCGTATGGTGAGTGAGAGCACCGGAGGGCCGAACCCCCTCCCTATTCTCTCATTATCCTTCCTATCCACCTCCTATTCTTTTCCTTGGAGATGGCGACGCGCGAGTGATGCCTCTGATGTTGCTAGCGTCTATAGGCTTCGGTAACCGCTTACCATCAGGTGGGCCGTATGCTTGTTCGCCACCCATGTAGATAAAAAGAAAAATTTATATTTAGGTATATTATATTTTATGTATACTCTAAGCACTTGATATGCTATGCCATTTACAGGTACCAGAACACTTTCTTGCACTTTGTGTTCAACTAATTCATAAGTTTCACACGTACCAAACGACTCATAGTGAGTTAATAAATCTTTATCTTAGTTATATTTTACAATATTAAATCTTCATCGTTATTGAAGCGAAATCATCATGTTATACTACCACGATAAGTGAAAGTTTAAATAGTTTGCAGTAGTTTTATGCCAACAATAGTCACATTAGCATACGGCGTTCAGTGGAAAGGTCATGACGTGGCATCGTTGATCTATGACCTCGCTAACAAGAACCGGCTAATTCAGAAGTTAAACAGGATTATGACCTGATGTTATTATATTAGATAATAACATTGCGAGATATTGGTAACATTGTGTCATTGGATGACATTAAATAAAAAGTTTGATATATGATAAGATATCAATCTTTAGAAGTACCTGGGAACAGAAATACTGAAAGTGGAAGGATGTTGGTATAGGGGGAGACCAAGACTCACCTACCTAGACCAAATCGGTCATGTATTGAAGGAAGGTAGAGTCAGAAGACTCTGAAACCGGCGAGCGTGTATGAAGAGAATTATGAATGTTGAGGAAGCGAGAGATGTATGCAAGATAAAGTGAGACAGGAATCACTTGAGAAGATATTTGCAACTTCTGTCATGTGATATGGAAAAATCCTATTGTGGAACCAACCCACCAGAGTCCAAAAACCTATTTAATGGAGAAGTTTCTTTCTTTCATTAATGAATTCATAATGTAATTGTTATTAATAGTGCCACACTATTCAAAGGACATGTAAACAATATCTAATGTCACCTTGTTCTATAACTGTCATGTCAAGGGTTCGTTTTGTTATTGCTGGTATTCTTATACTGCTGCGTTTAGTTACGGCTGTACGGTTTAAACAATCTGTGGATCGTTTAAATCATTGTGTTACTGTTTATAATAATTGAAAACGAAACGCTAATATGTTAAGGTTGCAATTATTATTATTACTTAATTTATATACTTAATATGTCGTATATTTATCTATACTATAATAGACTTTTTTTTTTAAACTATTACTATTCTCTTAGAGAGAGAGAGAGAGAGAGAGAAACAGTGAGAGGGAGAGTCAGATCTGTAGACTTTAGAAGCTGTCTCTCAGACATGCAAGTTTCCTGCTGCCGGCGGACTACTGAATTAATGTCACACAGATCCATTAGTTCAGCAATACAGGCGAAAAGATGGCATACGGCGAGTATATTTAGTGAGCGAGGGTCCCACATTACCCTGTTTGTTGTTTTAGAAGTTTTAGGTGCGAACGGGAATGTGAGCGCCGATAGCTTGCGTTTTGTTTACAATCCCATTGATTGCTATCCACTTCCTATAGGCCCCCTTTTAAAGGTTGTTAATGCGCGAAAAATGTCCATAATATCACATCTACAGGCTGCAGTAACGCCTTACGTGTGGTTATGTACCATCCTTGTTAGTCAGTAAGCATAAAAGTTAAAGTTAGCAATGTTTGTTACTTAATCACGCAAAAACGTCTGCACAGGTTTGGAAGATATTTGCCACACACATAGTTTATTTTTTTTATTTATTAGGGCGGGAAAAAATGTTCCTAACCGCACACCCCGTCGTTCAGGGCAACGAACAGGGTAGTGTGGGGCCTTCACCTAATAAAGAAACCCGCCGTGTGCCATCTCTCCGCTTTTATTGGCGGGCCACTGGAACTATGTAACTTTCCTTCGGTGGTACATAGTTTATTACCTAGATTTAAACATATGATTTGATTTTATTCCTGGAATTTTAGGTTACTTTGAAATAGGTTTTTTGCATAGAGTAGCTACTAAACAATAAAAAATGGACATGGAAACAGTGGCCACAAACCTTTGTTCTCATTTGCTAATAGATACGTTACGTTTCCTATTTATACTAGAAACAGAATTGTAAAAACAACTTACATAACCACCGCTGCTCCCTTTTAAAGAAAGTTTTTGTTTAGTAAACTACAAGACATTTCTTCAGATGTTTTAATAACGGTCTAAAAAGGACGAAACTTAAAAGCAAACAGTACATAATAGGACGTAAAGTTGCGATTATACGTATAGTTAAGACTTTCATAGAAATTTCTAGTATATTGTTGACCTGTAGATATGCAGATTATGTCGTGGCTACATCTTAGAATTGGTTACTTCATGCTGTGGCCGATCATTTCATAAAATCGTAAAGCGACTTGTTAGACCAACAAATTATTTGTCAAATTTTACGTGTTGGTCAAATTTATTTCATAGTCTCTGGGATTGTTGACGTGCTTGTCAAATAAACTAGGTGTTTGACGTGTTGGTTGGAAATATTGATTGAAAGCGTTATTTGGCGTTATTGAAGCGCGTTTGACAAACCTTTTTGAACGTGTGAGCTATTGTTTTATGAAAACGTGAAATTTGACAAACGCCTTGGTCAAACAAATTTGATCGTTTACAAGGTACTTTAGCTTTTGTTAGTATAAGTTTCATGAAATGGTCGTTAAGTGGCTAATTCTATGATCTGGCTATGACATTAGGTGACCAAATTGCTGATATAAATAGTGACCTTGCACCTATTGATTCATTGCGTCATTAATGTGACAATATCATTTAACATTAACCTAAAAAAAATATTAATCGATTGCTCTCGATCGATCTGATATAAGACAGTCTTCCATCAATAGTTTACAACAGATTTTTATTACCATTAAAAAAGATATACCATTTGCCAGACAGTTACGGGCTTTCGCTCGCTTTATTATTCCTGTGACAAAGATTAGGTATTTCTGTGTCAAAGGCAGAATCTCTAAGGCTCTAAGCTATACTAAATGGAATATGTATCACAGCGTGACACTTATATTCAACGGAGAAAGAACTTCGTGGAGAACCATGCTGAGATTATTCCCTCCATGGAAATGTAGATAAAATTAAGATTTATTAAGCCAGTGAAAATTAAGTTTTACTCTTTTGTTTGCAGAGCATGCCTCCGCCCGCCTAAGGCATGAGCGGCCGCGGAGCGGGGGGGCAGCGCTGCCAACTAATATTGCAGCGTTGCCTCGCGATACAACTCACTAAGCCCGGCAACGCGCCAGATGACTTCTGGATGTACGAGTCTGGATATCTGCTATTTCAGGTATGTCTGTGGTATTATTTAAATAATATGAATAAGAGTGCTATGTTTGAAAAGTCCTGGCGATGCAGGGATTGTCCTTAGAAATTATATTTGGAACCTTTTATTATTGTAATTATATCTTCATAATTAGACTATAGAGATATTACGTTAACAATGATGGCGCATTATTCGCTATCTTATCTATTCTATTTTAAGGGAGTTTAATGTTACTACAATCAAATGTCTAGTCGAGTTGATAACTGGTCTCTGGAATAATTATTTAGAACAAGTTAGAAACTAAACATGGCTGAATTCTTAAGTATCGATCTCAAGATCAGAGTTACGCATAAGACATCTTATGGGTTCAATTCACAAATAGCTTAAGAGTTATATTTTTTTTAATATAAGCAATCTATACTCTCAATTTGAGTGATGAAATATGGTGTCATTTGTTTTTTTTTCATAATAAACTAAAGTTTTAAGGTTTCTAATAAAGCAGCGAGTAAAATATATATTAATTAATTTTTAAATCTAACTAGCTATCTAACTTTGGAGCCAACAAATAAAGAGTTTCACTGAAATCGGTTCAGTAATTTTGCGAGATGCGCGAAATATATTCAAAATTTGATAGATACGTACACATAATTTAATATAGTGATTGAATATAGAAGAATTAGTAATAAATATATAAGAATACCACGCCGTGTGCCACAATATTATTAATAAGATAATCCGTAGTGTTCTTATTACCACCGGTATACCAGCAATACGCAAACCTAACGGCTTAGTACGCGACGTTGGTAAGAGACCTGACGGTATATCTCTGATGCCTTAGAAGACGGGGAGGACTTTAGTGTGGGTGCTACCTGCATCAACAGCCTAGCACCATCATATCTGCCAATCACATCAGGCTATCCTGGTACTACTGCTGTATCTGCGGAGACCCTTAAACGCCGGAAATATGGTAACCTTGACGGTAACTATATTTTGGAAATTTTGGAGGCGAAATGCTTGGTTCTTGGGTACTAACCGCTCGCGTTTTTTTAAAAAGGAATAGCGAAACGACTAATTGACGCTTCACGTGATCAGAATTAGACAGATCTCGTGGCGTAGTCGGTAGTGTAACCGACTTCCGTGCACGAGGTCGTGGGTTCGATTCCCACTCAGGACAATTATTTGAACACAGATATTTGTACACGAGGTCGTGGGTTCGATTCCCACTCAGGACAATTATTTGAACACAGATATACATATGTATGTATTTACAAAAAAAAGTAATATATGTATTATATCCGTAATATGGTACCCATAGCACAAGCGTTTAGCTTAGTTTGGGACCAGAGGACGCTGTGTTGTGTGAAATGTCCGTAAATATTTATTACTTGCTTAGGCGGGAAAAAATTTATCTAGGCGCACCCCGTCGTTCGGGGCAACGAACAGGGTAGTGTGGGGCCCTCACCCACTAAATAAACCCACCGTGTGCCGTCTCTCCGCCTTTATTGGCGGGCCACTGGAACCATATTACATTCCTTCAGTGGTGGCATATGCCTACCTAGCTCAAAAGATTAGCATTACCATTTAACGTGGCAATGCTGCCAGCCCTCTGGGCACGTTGCCAGTAGTTAGTGAAGGGGAACAATTTTATAAAATATAATAATTTTAATAATTAGTATATATATGAGGATGATGATGATGATGATGGCGTTTGGGTCTCCTGCACCCACATACTAGGGCACTTTATATCTTCTGCGTAATTCGCTAGTGTTCACATTATTGTATCCATATTATTATTATCATCATTCCTAAAACGTTACTGTATCTATATAACATAGTCTGTAGTTAAATGGCCGTGTGGGGCCGGCTTTAAAATTGTCCCACCCCTCTCTACTCACGGGAGTCGTAGGCTATATAGGTGTGTCTAAACACAAAACATTTTATTTTGAATTTTTGTCTGTTTTTTGTTCGCTCATCACGCATATACTACTAGACGGATTTTGATGCAACTTTTTTTATTAGATAGCTCTTGATTAGACTTAAAAACTGGTATACATTTTATATGTCGCTACTATATCGGAAACCTGAGATATAACGTAAAAACTAGCGTAGGAAATAAGCCTAAAATTAATATTCATAAATTTTTACGTCATACATAAAACACCACAAAAACCCTATAATACCTTCACATGATTATACAAAAAAGCCACAAAATATACAGCAGTAAACATATTAAAAAGTAAATAAATCCGTTACTGGATTCAACTTCCAGGAGGCGAGTTAAAGGACCAATAAACTACCACTAAATCCACAGTGGTCACTTCCGTATTTGGATCAAAGACGAACTAAAATATCAAAGCCATATTTAAATACGGGCTTACAGATATCAATTCATTCTGAGTGTACTATATAACTAGTTCAGCTGATGTACTTATTTTGATGTGTTTGCTTGAAAAATTTATGTGAATGAGACTTTATTATGATGCTGTATTTTAGTAATTTTAAAGTATTGTTTTAATAAGAGGGAAGTTCTTTGATCAGATTGGGACCTCCTTTTTTATAGTAATAATTGTGTGTTAAAGTTTATGTGTAGTTTTGTCAACATATAGTTCAATATTGAACCATATACTGCAGGAATTTCATAAGCTGCTGGGAATAATATTCAAAATATTATAATGTACGTTTCATTATTTTTTTAAATACAATGCGAAAGTGGAAGGTTGTAGGTACAGGGGGAGAGATATTCACCTACCTAAACCAAATTGCTCATGTATTGAAGGAAGTTTTAGTCAGGAGTCTCCAAAACCGGCGAGCGTGTATGAAGAGAATTTCGAATGTTGAGGAAGCGAGAGATATGTGCAAGAACAGAGCCTCTTGGCACTCGGTTCTCGGTTCCTACCCTTGCGGGCGTGATGATATGATAAGAAGTAGTAGTAGTAAAATACACGCTACAGTTTTTATTTAGTAGTGGTAGGGACTTGCGTGTTGCAGCATGAATGAGCCGTTTCAACCGGGCAAATACGATTCTCTCACAGAAGACTTACAAGAGACAACGGTATGTACTCCTTCTGGGAGTGATGCATCTGTTGTTGTCTTCTTCGCGTTACGGTAACCACTTTTTTTCAGGTGGGCCGTATGCTTGTTTCCCACACTCGTAGTATATAAAAAAAGTGTGTGTGTACTCATGTACACGCGTTCGAAATTACCTATACTACGTTTGTAGAAAAAACGACACTAACAATAGAAAAAAGTTATTTATTACATTGAAAGTTTTATTATAAGCCATTATCTAGTTAAATAAAGTTTATTTAAATATTACAAAAAAAAAACTAAATTGTTGACTATAGCTAACTTCAGGGTGTCTAACTTTCGGGGTGTCGGTTTTTCGTGACGGTGTGCGCGTGCATCGTAATAATTTATTCTCATCATTTTTCCCTAACGTGCCAAAAGAAGTATAACTTCAAAAGTAACAGCATGCAATCGATATATCGCGCATACAAACATCCTCTGGGTCACCCCAAGTAAGGTTAAGGTTTGAAGTGTTCGGACGCGATATCGAACTTCCGAATAGCGATTAAGCCGCTGTTCACCTGATACTAATTGTAGCGCACGTATTAACCTTTATTGATCACGAAATACCTACACCGTGTAGAGCTTACAACTCCTAGGAACTCTATATGAAATCTGATAAAATACTTACGTAGTAAAATTAACGTGTACCTACTTATTATGTTTATTGATATTCAGAAAAACTGCAAGTACATTTTCTGTGTACTCGCTTATCGCTGTCGCTGACGCCTATGTCTTATGTTGCATGTAATGCAAACCCGCGAAACACGATACTGACCGGTCGAGCGAGACAAAGTTCACACAGTCACAGTTATTATGCTCCATTCAAATAAATTTACACCGTATTTCTTTAGAAATTAATTCTAATTTCCACAGATAACAAGTGTAAGGTCTTTGATATCAAGTGATAGGATTACTAGCCTACATTGTGAGATAGTTTACTGACCCTGTTTTGGTTTTTAATTCTTGGGAACTTTTTAAACAGCCGACGATATGATCGACAGCCGAATCATAATACTCTAGTTATGTAGATATTCAGCTATTGTCTCAGACACTGAACGTGTGAGAGGTTTTTATAAAAACATGTGAAATTAGTTGAATTGTCAATTAAGTTTGAAGTTTAGGTTGCATTTGTTTTCACGGCATCTATTCTTCATCCATATTCCATTTCGTTTCAAGGATATAGGTAGTCACCACCGAAGGAATGTAACATAGTTCCAGTGGCCCGCCAATAAAGGCGGAGAGACGGCACACGGCGGGTTTCTTTAGTGGGTGCAGGCCCCACGCTACCCTGGTCGTTGCCCCGAACGATAGGGTGTGTGGTTAGGAACATTTTTTATTTAACAAAAAAAAATATATATATTGGTAGGTAGTAAGAGATGACGAAAGAAGTAAAATTTAAAAAAAATCCTTTAGTCGTTACCTACCACGGAGGCGGCTGGTAGCCAAAATTGGGACGTTTAAGGGAATAAAGTAAAAACTGAAATGGGTAGCAGTCAATTTGGTGGTGTCGGTTGGTGGTGCTGGCAGGAACTAGACGTTAGTGCGAACCAATGCGGAGTATTTCACGGTTCTCCAAGGCAGCACAGGGTAAATCCGGCCATGGTATTTATTTTTATGCTTCATTTTCAACTTACTGAGTATTTAATTCTTATATTTTTATTATTATAGAATGGTGAACCAATTTGTATTGTCTTTATTAGTAAGCTGGGTTGATTTGATAGACCATACGTATTTGCCATAATAAGGTTTACAAGTGAAAAGAATCCACAATAAACAAATCTAATTCAAATATCTGCCTTTCTTGTTTTTTTTATTACATAAAGTCAGGATGTGTGGGCTGCGCAAGTATGTAAGAAACTCCTTTTAAAAAAGTTTAAAATCTTAGAATGCTGCTTGTAATATCACACCAGAACATTTCTAGTGTAGGTTGATTTCCAAATATAATAAGTATATATTACATATTATGCACCCACATGATAATATATAAAATTTGTGAAAGTAAAAATAACCTAGTGCTATGACCAGCCACTGCCCAAGCAAATATATTCAGATCGAACACATGTATTGGTCTTACTAAGTAGTTTTCAATAAATCACATAGATAGCGCTTATTTAAAAAAGTACCTACTAATGTGGTTCTCATGTCTTATACGACATATAGCGCTAATTTTAAGAAGTATTACTATATTGGTCTATTGAAGTAGTTTTCACGAAATAAGGTATAGCGCTGGTTTTAGTGTCGAGTCGAGCGTAAATAAGTATTCACTATTTTTTTGTTTATTTAATAACAATTAAACCACATCGAATCAGACCATGAAAAGTGATAGGGCTCTATTCGTAATTATACTGAATCGTAAAAGAGAAAAAAGTACTTGATTAGGAAAGTATTTCGGTCGCTATCGTGTTAACATAAAATGATGCATTATCTACAACACACGGACGTCCAAGACAGAACTTTTTTAACTAGTTTAAATAACAAAAATGGCATCATAAATATATATATTATTTTACAAGTGCAATATATGATAAATAGAGACATTTTAAGTTTGAAAAATCAGTTGAAACGAGAGTAGTACCCACCTCAACGCTTCGCTTATGAGGCGTGCAATAATTACAAATATTACTAATATCCGGTATCACCACTAAAATAAGCAATATTTATAGCCCCTGCTCTTAGATATTACTGAATGGATATACAGTGCGATGAACCTTGTTCTTTATTCGCAATTATTTTTGCAGCCTATTTTTAATCTAACATAATTTTTCTTCTTAGCATGGCATCATAAATATATATATTATTTTACAAGTGCAATATATGATAAATAGAGACATTTTAAGTTTGAAAAATCAGTTGAAACGAGAGTAGTACCCACCTCAACGCTTCGCTTATGAGGCGTGCAATAAATGCACCTCGTGACAGAGGGATGTGACTTTTAGGAGTACTTTCTCTAGCATTTCTCCAGGCCACATAATTTGTAGTGCTAGAGCCTTGCTTATCCCAGACACACCCTTGACTCTAACAGGAGATCAGCGTAAAACAGCGGTAGGCACTCCTACTATTATGTTTCGCATGGTGAGTGAGAGTGCCAGGGGGCTAAACCTGCTCCTCAACCTCTCCTAATTATTCTCCCTCTCCACCTTGTATCCCTGGAGTTAGTGACGCATGAGTGGTGCCTCTGGTGTTGCTAGCGTCTATAGGCTACTGTATCCATTTTTCATCAGGTGTGTCATATAGTTGTTTGCCACCCTTGAAACATAAAAAAATCAATGCTAAATTGAAGTTAACAATTGCAACCTTGTAATATGTTGTTCTATCATGAAAATAACATGATTCATTAGATGATTACTTTCAAACAACGTGTCCATCTTTAATATACTACATTGTCTAATGCCTATTGAGATTGCTTGTGTGATGCTAAAGGCCTTAAGGTAGCGGGAACGACGTGTCCCTTCTCTTGATTATACCCTGAACCGCTCTCATTATGAGAGGAGACACGTGCCCAATAGTGACATATTCTCGTCATCACAATATATACAATAAAGAAAATGAAATTTGGCTCGCAAACTATAGTGAATATAAGTGACCTCACGTTCCGCTACTCGGCTTCATAGAAAGTTGTGTGCGGGGTCATGCATGCGGCGTCTTTGAAGCATAATGCACGTAAGAGGCGAAGACGGAGTTGTTCCAACATTACATACTTACTGGTGATTGATTATATTATACTACTTATAAAGAAACAGGCTGCTTCGTTGGTCTAGCGGTTTAGATGAGCCTACTATTCACCTTAACAATAAAAAAGGTTCGTCATGTGAATAACATTGAAGTTGTCTTGTTTACTAAATAGGTTCCGCATGGGTGGTGGGCCCATGTATTCTGAAAGAAAACCCGTACTGATGGGTTAATAATTAATAGAAATGAATGTGATAGAAATCTTTGCTTGTTCGTTGTGCATAGACATCGCCGCTGGCTCGTAATTTCCGCTGCAGACACCCAGACCACACAATGCAAATAAAACGGGTTACTTGTAAGAACGATTAATATAGTTGCAAGATTTTTATGGAAGTAATATTATTATTAGGCATACATAATATATGATGGTGGCCATGATGAATTGATTTGTTATGTACTTTTTAGTGGATCAATTGTATGTTATGATGCCTAGATTAAAATCATAACGCCCGATATAGTAGCGGGATAAAATGTTTACCAGTTGTTAAGTCTAATCAAGAGCTACTACTACTATCTAATAAAGTTGCATTAAAGTCCGTCCAGTAGATTTTTTTTTTTAGCGCGAACGAACAAACAGACAAAAATCTAAAAAAAATTGTTTTGTGTTCAGACACGCCTTAGCCTAATACATTAATTTTTCTCAAACATCTTAAATGTACAGACACAGCTCTGTTACAGCTTTATAATAGTATAGATGTGAAAGTGTGATTGTTTATTTGTTACCTCTTGACGCCGTAACTACTTAACCGACTATCACGAAATTTGGTATAGGTACTTACTTATAGTCCGGAGTAGGTACGAAAAAGGACCTAGGCTACTGTAGATCCCAGAAGAATATGGAGGTTTCCTGTGTTATACTATACTCGTATATGTGAGCGTTTAATTGTATGTCTGCACAGTTCTCCGCATACAGGGATTATTGTCTAGTGAAGGGTGCCAAAAAATTAAATAAAAATTGTTTGCTAAACGTAATTAGTATGGGCATCACGAAGCACAATATTGCTTATTTTTGTTGAAAAAACGTCAACAGAAACCCTTACATACACTCATGGTCCCGTTACATAGTTTTTTTACATTCTCTTGATCTTTGTTCGCGTACGGCTTGGTGAATACCTTTTGACAAAATGTTTCTTATCTTAAATTACACAAGTGTTTATAGTTACAACTTAATTTTAATTTATCAATTTAGATCTAGATTATATATTCAATAAACATATCACAGCGCCAAATTGTATACAAAAGTATAAAATAATCAGTTATCCTGTCCTAACACGCCTATTTCGGCATATAGTAGTGCCATATGCACACATTAAATAGTATTTTGACAATGTGTTCGTGGCCTTGCTAAATAATGGGGATAAATGTATTACAGTTGGTATAACAGCTTTTCTTACCCAAACAAGGCTGTTTGGAAAGTTTCTCGACCGGTAACTAATATTATTATTCACAAGGACGTAAAGTGTAAACTACTTATTATTTACAAACAATTAAATAATTTTACGTTAACGGGAACGTTCTTTACGGTTTAATATCAAAAAGTTGCGAAAAAAATGATGAAATAAGCCGTTTGACATTGACATTGGCGAAACTTAGTGAAAATTATATTCTTAATTACGAGATAATCGATTAAATAAATTAACTCGATGAAGGTTGTCTCGATTTTGTTTTGTTATTATCTGTAATTCATGTCACGTAATGTTAGGTAAAGTTGCCAATCCATTATTTTAATTTTAGAAAATAATAAATATGTTTTTGCCGAGTTACAAACAAATTTTACGGATAAGATAGATTTAAATAACAATCTTTAGTGCCTTTTAAATTGTCCTTTTGTGTTGAAATGCTCTTGCGATTGCAGATGCAATTTGCAGGTTACGTTTTTCGTGGGAAATAGGTGCATTGAGTCGCCGTACTACCGATCACCAAGTACAATGGTTTTTCTACTTTGCCAGGTATTGCGTCAACTGACCCTTTAATAAGATTTATTCTTTACTTCTATTTATACATGCATACACAGGCCACACTGGACTCGGTAGAAGTAGGATATTGGCTTCTCCTGTGTGTATAACACTAGTCAGATACACAACATACATATTTCTGATTTGTTTTCTACCAAAGTCTTACTGTTTCCTTAACTTTTAACTTTAATTACGTTTTCGAATAGAAATTACTTATAATAATCGTTTAAAAATTATCATGACCAACGTACCACAGCTTGACATTGAGCTGTTTTTCAATAAGATTGCGATAAGGCGTATTACAGCGAAATTAACCTTATTACTTTATGATATTTTATTAAAACATTTTTCATCTTTGATTTGTACTTCAACAAACAAACACAAAATCCAAACTATGATTATTAATAATAACAAGAATAATGTTAGTGCGTATGACTGCGTATTAGGAGCTCAAGTTGGAATGCCAGGTCAGGCCAGCAAAATGTATGTGTAATTGGTTTTTATGTCAAGAAATTGTTAATAGCAATTTGTAGTTAGCAAGTTGACGATAGCCGTGTGGGGCCGGCTTAGCCGTGTGGGGCACCCATGGGAGTCGTAAGAGCCGACTAAGGGAATATCGGGGGAGTGGGTTGCAGCACTCCTTCGAGTATTAACAACATCCACTGCGATCGCCGACCCGCCGGCCAAGCGTGGCGATTACAGCACTAACACCCATTCTTGGGGAGGCCTATGTCCAGCAGTGGACGTTAAAAGGCTGATGGATGGATGGAAGGAAGTTGACGATATTTTCCGTACCTCGAAAAGCACTTAAAGCTGTTGGTCCTCCGTCTTACCTCTCTATGGTCGTCAAAATGACGTCCCATCGCTCTATGAGAGTGAGTGAACAGAGAGTGCACACAGTCGTGCTCTATAGTCCTGCTAAATTTGCTAGTTTTCTAGTGGCAGAACCTTGCTTATACCAGCACGAAAGAGCCGACTCGATCGGGAAAGTACCACCTTTCTCACAAAAGATCAGCGTGTTACAACGGTAGCTACGCCTACCGTTGTATTTCGTATGGTGAGTGAGAGCGCTGGAAGTCCAGAGGGAGGGGCCCTATAACGAGACGAACGTTATTATTCTTCCTATCCTCCTCCTATCACAATTTCTTGGAGATGGCGACACGCGAATGATACCTTGGCGTTGCTAGAGCCTATAGGCTGCGGTGACCTCTTGCCATCAGGTGGGCCGTATGCCAACCAGGAAGTATAAAAAAAAGTTTCCCGTGGAAATATGTCAATAAAATTTTCAATAATCTGAGGTGTGTGTGAGGTCTGGCACCTTAGACTGAGGATCAAACTCTACTGAATCTGCAATCATTATCTATCAATAAATATTTTATCAATATGTTATCACTGCATCATGTAAGTATATAGTTTTAAAATAATTTAAGTACCCTGCTAGTACCCAGTAGTAGTATCTTATTATCACACTAAATTTTTTAATCAAAATGTAGTATTATATGCAATAATTGTAACTCGTATTAATAGCTAATAAATACGATAACAATCTCGAGCAAAGGTTAAACTTTTCTAACAATTGTTTATATGAGGCATGATTTGTCATAGTTTCAGTTAAATTAACCGTGGTTAATGCTGTATTGTGAACGCGTACGATAAACTGCAAGTTAAGACTTTCCAATGTTCTTTGCGTGAGAAATACCTCGTGTTTCTTAACAAAAAGGTGTAGGTTAACAATTTGAAGAGGTGCTATTGTAATAATTCTTTTTTTTCTTTTAAATAATCGGATAAAGCAGTTATAGCTTAGTGGTATTAAGCTTTAGGATAGAGGTATCGAGTTCGATGTCGTGAATACACAGTTCACTCACCTCTAATTTTTTGAAAATATGATTTTAGTCATACATAAATTATCATGGCTTAAGGAAATCGTCGTGAAGCAACCTACATATCCGAAGTATTTTCGATAGGGATTATAAAGTCAAGTAGTATTAGGCCAGCGTGGTAAACTATGGTCTATGATTCTCGACTTAATGACCAGTATGCCTGCTAAAACATCCCCTTTTTACCACCGGACCACGAGACGTCGTAGTAGGGTTCGTCCATACCACCTGGAATCGATTTCATCCAAGACTGTTCGTTTTCAGCGTTCTTTTCTACCATGCACGTGTAGCCTCCGGAATGGACGTGTTTCCCCAACGCTACGATATGTCTTTCTTTAAACGAGGCTTGAGAAGAGCACTTTACTCACGGTAGGTGGCAGTTTGGCTGTGCCCCTGGTGTTGCCAAAGTCCATGAGCGGTGGTTACCACTTACCATCAGGTGGTCTGTCTGCCCACGTTGACAATAAAATAATAAAAAAAAACGACGCGGTGGTGCTTCAGTCAATCTTTAGCGCGAGGTATACTCTCTGCGCATGATTTCCTCCACTCTTAACAAATTTTGACCACCATATGTCCGCCACATAGTCTAGTTTGAGGGAGCCTGGCACACATTATTTGAGGAATCATCAGACGTGTGGCAGCTGGGGCGGTGCACCTTGGCCTAAGTCTCTCTCTCTCTCTCTCTCTCTACACTGAGAGAGACCTATGACAAACAGTTAGACGAAACGAGGTTAAATAAAGTGCCCTTAATAACTTGTATAGGTAATATTATACTATAATATAAATTATATACAGATGAGCACAATAGAATGTAACATAACATAGCATACGCCTGTATTCCCCGAAGGGGTAGAAAGAGGTGTATTACACACCCACGATTCGCCAGCTATGTTCAAGTCCCAAGTAATAGGGTGCGAGCCTATTGCTGTCTACCGGGCACATTTCCAAACTCCGGGCTGCTACTGAGAATTTTTCTTTTTCCGAAAAAGTTCATTAACACTGCCTGACCAGGGGATCGAACCCGAGACCTCATGATCAGCAGTCACACACACTACTGCTGCACCACAGAGGCAGTTTGAGTTATGTAGGCTAAATATTATGGTTATTTAAATTATAAAAGCAAATATATCGAATTTTTAATTGTAATTTTATTTTAGAATATACGTTAACCGATGATACATCTCATACTTCCAGTAAAATTCTCGCATTTATTATACATTTTACTTTCAATGAGGTTTGTAATAGTACATTGTTACCCTAGGGATGAAAGCAACTTCCTCGAACAATTGGAGCCCTCTATACGCTCGCCAAACCCCGTCTCGGGACTAAATAAGCCCGAGGTAAACACTGTGCTTTTCATTACGAATACGAGGAAACTAAAAATAAAAATCATGAATTAGCTAAAGAAAAAATGGGAGGCTTTAAAAAATTGAATTTGGAAATTTTTTAAAAAAAAATTTTTTTTTCCCGCCGATTTTGTTTTTTTTTCTGTGGCCTGTCAGCTATTCAGCCATTATTTTTCATTTTAATCATTGAAAAAATATAAATCTTCGTTATTTTAAAGATATACATAGTTGCAACTATATTAAAATAAAGTCATATAAAAACAACTTCTTTAATAAATACTTAACTTTATGGTATTTCAATTTTACATCGCGCTGTAATTGACTGGCTGTACAGAAAATAGAACTGTTTTTTTTTATAATTACTCAGCTGTCAGTTGAAAGTAATTCTCCCCAGGGCTGAAAAGTATTACTTTCAACCCGCTCCTCAGGCAGCTTCAGGCCTACTTTCAGAGTATGAGTAATGAAATAGTACATTGTTATCCTAGGGGTGAAAGTAACTTATTTCGTACCCTCGCACTATAGGCGCTCTCTCTGCGCTCGGGTCTCGGGACTAAATAAGTCTTTAACCCGAGGTAAACACTGTGATTTTTACCAATATAAGGAAAGTAAAAATAAAAATGAGTGAATTTTAATTTACATCAACTGCTGAAATAATTATTTATTTATAGTTTTTTTTGTGGCCGGCCAGCATAACACCCAAAAAATGGTAAAATATTTTACCTAAATCTATATTATTTTAAAGAAATATTTAAAAGTAAGTAAATAATAATAGGTGGTAGATTAAAAAAAACATTATTTAATACTTAACTTTGTTATTTCAATTGTGATTGAGTGGCTGTAGTATGTTAGAATAAGGTTCAATAGAAATGTGAAAATAAAACTAGATTTTTTTTTAATAATTTGACAGCTGTCAGTTGAAAACGATTCTCCCTAGGGCTGAAAAGTATGACTTTCAACCCGCTCCTCAGGCAACTTCAAACCTACTTTCCGAGTATGAGTAATGAAAAATATTATAAAAATTTCTCTTTACGCTACGGATAATATCGATAATCAAATCGATTAAAATCGATTAAAATTCACCTCGAGCCCTCAGTTCTGCGAAGGGCATTCGATTACTAGTCATAAAATATTATAGATCATTTTGTTATTCCGGCTGGAGGCTATTTTCGCTACTAAGTACTAAAACTTTCTTTGGCAATTTTAACGTAAGCGTCTAAAATTGAACCCTTTTAACTGAGCAATAAGCATTAAATTGTGTGACATTATTAAATAAATTAATATACCTTACTAAAAGAGGTGGTCACAATCGATTTGTTTTCAATTACGCATCGCCTATACTCAAGAGTTGAGAAATGAAATGTTTATTTAAACGGTTCTTTCTATAGAAAACAGGCTTATTCTCCATTTGTGTCTGAAAATACAATGACCTCGTTCAATTTAAAAGATTTTTATTTAGTAGGCACTTTTAGTTTGAAAGCATTTTATGAGCATGAATTTAAGAAAATTTGATAAATACGAGCCAAATGGAACAAGAAATAGAGACAGGCTTCAAATAATATATTTGACCAAAAAATGTTTTTTTTTATAATATTAATTAACTAACTTAACTTATCATCACACCATTTCCCTTGCGGGGTAGGCAGAGAGAACAGAGTGCCAAGAGGCTCTATTCTTGTATACATCTCTCGCTTCCTCAACATTCATAATAGTAATTAACATTTTTGCTACAGTACAAATTACCAGCCACTATAATAACAATTGGCAAACAAACTGAAAAGCGATTATGATATTAAAAAGTAACAGATAATATCTATTAATTTTACTGTGAAGTTTAAATGGGCGCCGACAACCGGAAGCCTAATTGTTAGCTAATTAGTAGTTAGGGTTGGTATGTTTTATAAATAAAGTCATATGTAATATATTTTTTATTAAGATGGGCCGAATGTGGCTTGTACCGAATACGAACTGCGGCTGAACATTCGATAAAAATACAAAATTCGGCTTCGGTGTATATTTGTCAGGCTGTTTTTTTTAGGAGTGATATAATATGATATTATATGTTAAAAAGTTTTGCGTTTTTATGAAAGACATCATAAGCCTTTTTTTTTGTTAAAGCGGGAAAAAATGTACCTAACCGCACATCCCGTCGTTCGGGGCAACGAACAGGGTAGTGTGGGGCCTTCACCCACTAAAGAAACTCGCCGTATGCCGTCTCTCCGCCTGTGTTGACGGAGCACTGGTACTAAAAAAAGAGTTGTGTAAGGGTGTCATTGGTATTTAAAATTATTGTGCTTACTGATTCGGAGACTCCTTAATTAAGAAAAAAACTAACTCATTTGTTTACTCTATTATACATTTTAAATCGTAATTGATAATTAATGATAATAAAATTATAGTGTAACAAATAAATTACCATGATGGTATATGTGACTTCTTTACAACTATGACAGATTTGTATTCTTTATATTTAATAAAAATAGCGCAGGTACTTTAGTTTGTCTTATACCGAATGTTCGGCAGTTAAACCGAATATCGAAGTTCTGAAAGAGCCACCGAAATTCGGTTAACCGAATGTAAAACGAATTTCGGCCCATCCCTAATTTTTATACAGTAGTTTCTCACAAGATCCCTTGGTACCTATATGTGGACATATCAATACTATTATATGTATAGTTGTAACAGACATGTGTTTGTATATTTGTATTGAAGAAAAAAATAGAATGATTTAGGATATTTTGACGTCCCCAAAACATATTTTTAATATTTTGTCTGTTTATTTATATGCACATCACGCAAATACTACTGTATGGATTTTAATGAAACTTATTTTTTTAATGGCTTTCATTAGACAAAAAAATTGGTATAAGTTTTATTTCGCTAATATATCTAGTGGCTAGTATATTGTAATTTTTAAACAATATCTGCTGAAAAATATTAGCATTACCATTTAGGTCCTCTGCCCGTCCAAGCCTACTCAGTGTCTAAATACTGTAGTGTGATTATAGTTTACATATCTATATATGTCTAGGCTAATAAGCCAATATGCAAAAAGGATTTGTTCACCCCGTCTAGTACTCCTAGAAAATAGCAAAAGGAAATAACAACCTTCCCATTTAATTTAGAATACAAAAAAAAATTACATGGCTATATTATTTTATTGCATTTTATTGATAGCATATTAATTTTAATATTTAATTTACATTTGTGTTTTTTTTAATCAACTAGATTTGCTTCAGACGCAGCACTTTTTTTTTTTTTGTTTAGGCGGAAAAAAATGTTCCTAACCGCACACCCCGTCGCTCGGGGCAACGAACAGGGTAGTGTGGGGCCTTCACCCACTAAAGAAACCCGCCGTGTACCGTCTCTCCGCCTTTATTGACGGGCCACTGGAACTATGTTACATTCCTTCGGTGGTCCGCCGGCGGCTTACCCCTTCGGGTACCCTCATCTGAGCAACGCATCCGTACACGGAGCGTCGCACCTTCGCGGGAGGCCTTGCGGGTGGCGGACGTTCCCCGGTTCAGCCACAGCCCTAACTTTTAAGGCACAATTACGACCATTTGCTGTCAAACATTAAATAACAAACGCATAACTGATCTATAGTAACAAAAATTATAACATCTAGTAGTAAAATAAGCAAATACATTAACATGGATGGAGAGCCTCTGCTGGTCACGATTTGGCTATATTAACTGATTTACTGGTTAAGTATTGTATTATATGCACCGACCTACACGGTAAATGAGATACTATTTCTTACTTATTCGTACTAAAATTCTTAGGGACATTGGAATTTGACCAAAATAACAAATAAATATTCACGGACATTTCACACACGGTCCTCTGGTCCCAAACTAAGCTTAACGCTTGTGCTATGGGTACCAGATTACGGATAAAATACATATATTACTGTTTTTTTTTGTAAATTCATACATATAATAGATAGAAAACATCCAGACACAGTACAAATATCTGTGTTCATCACACAAATAATTGTCCTGAGTGGAAATCGAACCCACGACCTCTTGCACGGAAGTCGGTTACACTACCGACTGCGCCACGAGGCCCGTCAAGCAATCATTGGAGTAATGTTACACAGTTCCACTGGTCGGCCAATACCTACTGGTGTAGATACAGCATCCAGAGGTCTTATTTAGTGGGTGAGTGCCCCAGTTTCAAACGCATCAATAAGATTTTGTATTTTTTTTCGCTATTGTAAGTGTACTGATTGATTTGCCCCTTTTTAGGCACACTTTTCTCATATTTACCCAACTGAATACGTAATTTAGGTACATGTAGTTTAAAATGTCAGAATGACGTGCTCCGTGTATATCTCTGGAGAGCGGCTATAGTGGCTATAAAGGATAAGAATGTGAATCAATTTGAAAATAGGTACAAAGTAGATTAATAATACTATTTAAAAATATCAGTTGAGGTTTTAGAACGCACGCGTTGCGCATGCCTTTAATAATAGATATGTGAACGCATTTCCTCACTTAAAAATAATTGTGAATTTACAACGATAGGGCACGCATGTCTAGACAAAACTACTTGATCCGTGACTTTGACTAGAGCCAGCATTAAAATGAATTATTTTGCATGATAATATATGAAAATAATTTAATATATGAATTATTGTGAAACTCAGTGTCGTCTGTAAGAACTTCATTACCGCGTTCCGCTTTTCAAGTGTCAAATTTGTTTACTACTCAATTATGTAATTGCAATTTGCAACGTAATATTTTTCTTCTTGATATTTTGGTACATTGCCAATTATGCTTGCTGAATTGAAGCGTTCGTTATTTAGTCTATGTATTCAAAGAAGTATAGCTGTATAATATCGCGCTACAGACTTTACAAGCTGAGCGGTTACGAGTAAGTATAGGCTCAACTGAATACTTTGATGTCTATCAAAAGATAATTATGGTTGTTGAAGTGTGGTATCCCGCGGGTATATATAACAGGTATGTTAATAATATAAAATTAAAAACTCATATTAGTGATAGATTACCATTTTATTAAAACCAGTAACAAAGTTCAAAATATTTAACGTATTTTTAACGTTGATGAAAAACATTGTTAGAAAGGTGAATCGAGTTTGTCTTTAGCATGCTGAATATCATATATAAAAACTGTAAAAAGACTGAACTTACTTTTACTTAAACATGTGAATCTAAACAATCCAGGGACCTACTTAGGTGGATGGTTTAGATTCACAATTAGACTAGATGACGCGGCGATCGTGTACCGGGATTTTTATTATTAACTATCTGCTACCCGTCGCTAAATAATTCGTGACTTCGTCCGCGTGGAATTTAGTAATTATTGTTTTTCGTGCGAAACCCTAATTATTATTTCCAAAATAAACCGTTCAGAGTTTAATCGGAACAAGATAGACAAACACCCTTTAAAAATGGTATTTTGTCATAGGTATCCTTTCATAAAACTGTTATTTACACACAACAAACAGACAACTCTATTATAAATTATCTGAATAGATTTTTGATTGTTATTTTTTGTAAGTTGTTTTTTTTTCATATTAGATCATATAACCACAAAATTCCACTTTAAACCACCTTTCCCACCACCATACCCACGGCACGTAAGTACATCTGCTATATTCAGCTAGTTTAATCATAAAGCTCTTACATACTATACAGATAAATATTGTACATTTAGAAAAGCATATGTTTTTTTTTAATAATCATAATTGTATAGTAGATACTTACCGTCAATCAATCATCCAATTAAAAATATATTTGACTAATTCTCTGTCAGATAAATATCGGAATAGCTTATCCGCCTCACACAAAACTATCACTACCGTACAACGAGTCATGTCACAGTTGCGCCAGTCCATAATTATATTCCCAGCATTGAAATTATGTAACTTCAAGTTAATTGGAATCAACCACATTTGACATTTGAATCACTTGAAAATTACAATTCTATACACTTGTAAGGGTATATTACAATACTGAGTGTATTTGTCTAAAGGATTGTGAAATGACGTAGTAACTAGAGATAGTAAATATGGGATTCCAATATAAAGTACGTATCTGTATTATTTAACAATGTAAATCGTATAAAGGGCGCGAGTGCATCACTATTAGCTACGTAGTGGTGGAGACTTGCTTATCTCAGCATAAATGGGACGACTTGATCGGGGTAGTACTGCCATTTAACAGAAGATCAGCATGAAGCAATGGTAGATACTCCTACTGCTGTGTCTCGTACGGTGAGTGAAAGTGCCGGAGGCCCAAACATCCTCCTTATTCTACACCCTCTCCTTATTATCCTCTCCACCCATCCCTTTTCTTAGCGGTAGCTTACTACGGTTTGGAATATAAAAATCTTGGGTAGGAATCTCATCCATGAGATCCATGAGATTCAAACCCTCTTCCAATTGGTTTTATTTTAAAAATAATAAAGAATAATAAAAAATTAAACCACCACAAGTTAATTGTATTTTTAACTAAGTATCAAAAAATAGTACAATCCCCTTTTTAGTCAATCCACTTTTTATTTATTTTTATTCGTGCCAGAATAGGTACCTACATTGTACCATTTAAGAGTAAATTGTACGCGAAAAATCTCTCATATCAATGTTTAGACCTATCATCATACTCATCCCCACCAGGGGGATTAACTCTCCCGCGAAGATGTGACGCTCTGTGTGTGGATACGGATGCGTCGCTCAGGGTACCCGAGAGGGTAAGCTACCGGCGGAACACTGAAGTAATGTAGCACAGTTCCATTGGTCCGCCAATACAGGCGGAGATGGCCCCATACTACCCTGTTCATTGCCCCAAACAATGGGGTGTGCGGTAAGGTACATTTTTTCCCGCCTTAACAAAAAAGAAAGGGGGATTAATAACCCGACTAAGCAGCACTGACCGAGGAGTTCAAGAAAGGTTACATTTGGCAGCTCTCGGCTAGACAATGACTATGTATGCTCAATAATAATTAATTACACTCTGTCTTCTTTACTTGCTCTAATGGCACGAGCCGATGATGTAAAGGCTAAGTTATTAATCACTTTATTCAATGTTCATCATTCTTAGAGAAAGGACTTATGCAATCTCAGTGTTTATATGTATTTTTATTGTTCGGATATAGTTTTTATCATATTGATATGTTAAATAATATATACGCTAAAAAATATAATATGTTATGTGTTATACTTATAATGCTGACGTAATTTGTAGTCTCACTTTTTAATGCTACAAAGACGGAAAACAAATATACCGTTCACATAATGGTAAGTAATGTTAGACGGGGCTCGTGGCGTAGTCAATAGTGTAACCGACTTCCGTGCACGAGGTCGTGGGTTCGATTCCCACTCAGGACATATATTTGTGTGATGAACACAGATATTTATACTGCGTCTGGGTGTTTTCTATCTACGAGTATTATATGTATGTATTTACAAAAAAAAAGTAATATATATGTATTATATCCGTAATCTGGTACCCATAGCACAAGCGTTAAGCTTAGTTTGAGACCAGAGGACGTTGTGTGAAATGTCTGTTAATATTTATTTATTTAAGTGGCTACCGTAGTTATAACCCGAGCGAAAATAACTCGCGCGTTGCTCTTCCAGGAAAAGGTATAATTATAAGGTAGAGAAACGTGAAAGAAGTGGTATACGGGCTTCCATCGGTTACCAACTATATCCAGGCCAACTCCCCACAAATAACAGATAAGAGGGTAGAGGGATGTAAGCTTGCTGATGTAGCACAATTATCCCAATTTTGATCTGTATTTTAGCACTTGACATGCTCAGCTACTTTAAAGAATAAATTTGTTGTGAACCTAGAAAAAGAGAGGTTTACTGTGAGCAGGATTCGAACCTGCGTCCCATCCAATCCAGGGAAATACTCTGGACCGCTAAGCTATCGCAATCACCCACGGTGACTCCAAATCTCCACTTCACATTTGTTTAAGATATCTTTACGACTATTGTCCTAACTTTTCCCCGATAACAATAAGTTTGTAGCTTCTATAAGAATAAATATGCAGCATTAGGTACCTATGATGTTTAATACTTAAGGTGATTTGCATTACCTTCTGAGAAGCCATAATCAAATTCAAATTAAACTGAGTTACTTACTTACTTATCATCACGACATTTTCCTTGCGGGATAGGCAGAGAGAACAGGGTACCAAGAGGCTCTAATTAAAAAATATCTTTATTTCATAGATGTACTAATAACTACTTAATTCGAGCGCTTGAGGCAAGTGCATCCGCAACACTAACGTTGCGTTTGAAATTGCCACAAGCGATATTCCGTAGTAAGGATTTTCATCAGAAGAACCTGGCAAGGTACTCGTGAGCCACTTTTTATATTCCCATATTGTTACAGTTTTATACGATAGATTACAACTAGGTACAGTAGCACGAAAGGTAACACAATAAAAGGCGGCTTATGCTCATTTTAAATTAATAACATAAATTGGGTACTTAGTCTTACATTTGCTGTATGTGTAAAAAGAGCATATGAACCCTCATTTCAGCATCTCATGAGTAGAATACCGTACCTTTATGCGAGCATGACATCCGTCTATGAACACAGAAGATATCAGCGAAATAAACAATATATATAACTATAAATTGTGTAGGTATAAAAGGGCGAGCGAAGATGAAAAGACACTTTTGGTATCTCTTATCTATTGTTAATTGTTTAATCTAAGTCCTCCTCAAATATTTAAATAATTTGTTGTGATAATACATATTCAAACTTTTATTTAATTGCAAAATTATTTGAAATAATTCTCACGAGATTCCATTGATAGTAATCGTTTGTGTGAAATAGAAAGTCTTATATTTTTATTATATCCAACATCCGAGCCTGGAGGTGTCAGAACGACTTCTGTAATTTAAAGAACATGTAAATACTATTTAATGCTCTAAAAATAATTTCTTTATTGACTCTTGACACACTGAAGTAGTAATATGCTGACCATCTCTGTCGGAAAACCAGTGGTACTGAAGGATAAATGTCCTTGAATACTACTACGAAAAGTAAGGATTGATGACCTGCAAATGGTAGTTTAAATGCAGTAGATTCTTAAGGCACAGGAGCTGGTAACGTGGTTAAAATTTAGAAAGGACTATTTCCAGAAATAGTCATAGTCTGATTGATTAATACACTCTTTTGAGTATTGTCACTATAGGGGAAATGTTTCGGTGGTCTAGCGATAGTGTATGCAACATGAGGTAGACTTCCGGGTGAGCATAAAGTTTTTGAGTATTTTCATCAAAAGTTCTCAATATTAACTTCGGTAATTAGCGGAGCTCAAACACTGAGCTTTACGGAGGCTTTACAAATTGATTCTGTACTTTTTCAGCCTTCTGTAGCGTCATAGCTTTTTTCTGTTTTTTTTTTTTGTAAAAGGGTGGTACTTCCCTAATCAAACCAGCCTATTCATGCTGGGATAGCACTAGAAAGCACCTACAACCTACTTTAGTATTTACACATACAGCCTGACTGTTATATAAGGAATGGTATAAATAAATTGTAATATGCTCGTAGTCATGAAATAAACCACGATTGAAATTTCTTAAATTGCATGTGGAATTTTGCGCAAGATTTTGTAGTAAATAAATAAATAGTATTTATATTATCTTAAGATTTTTAAAATCTAAGTAAGTGATTCTATAATTATTGCTTCGCCCTTTATTTATCAGGTTTTCTTCGCCTGAGCTGGAATCAAATTCCCATTTACATATTATTACGACATTAACGTTGTTATATTGTAAGTTTCATATATGCGTCTATTTTTCGTATGCTCTAGTTATACCACTTATTAATTCTGAAATACCACATAAAGTAAACGCATTATCAAAGATTAATATCGTAAACGACAACCCCTGGTTAAGTTGACTTGTGACCTAATTACTGTTAAATGGCATTTCTAAAATAACGAATAATATTTTAATGACCCACGGAATCTTATTTTTTTGTATAAATTTAGTTTATTCGTATTACTTCACTTGTATTAATTTAATTTATTAATCGATTACTTGTTTGGTGTTTATTTTATGCCCAAAAGATTAAAGTCATAATTTTTCTCGAGTGAAAAAATAGAGTCCCGTATAGATAGAGTAGGCCTGATAATATAACTATATTTCGATCAAAATAATCCTTTAATTTGACTCAAGGATTCAAGTATATAATATATCTATATAGAATCTGAATACATATTTATATAGTATGTTTGTCATCTGAGGTTTGAGGAACGCCTTTGAGTAGGACATATTCTCTATTTATAAATAATTATTATATTCAATAAATTCAATTATCAGTCAAATTATAACGAGTGATACCTAAGTCATAAATAAATATTCGCGGACATTTTTACACAACGTCCTCTGGTCCCAAACTAAGCTTAACGCTTGTGCTATGGGTACCAGATTACGGATATAATATACATATATTACTTTTTTTTTGTAAATACATACATATAATAGATAGAAAACACCCAGACGCAGTAAAAATATCTATTTTCATCACACAATTAATTGTCTTGAGTGGGAATTGAACCGTCGACCTCGTGCACGGAAGTCGGTTACACTACCGACTACGCCACAAGGCCCGTCGAAGAAGTCATGAAGCTAGTTTTGATTCAAAACTATTATATGAAACTAGTCCGCGGTCAGGGCATTTCCAAAGTCTTTTAATCACTAAAAACCTACATTGCTAGACTCATTCTGATGAAACTTTTGTTTGTATTTGAGTGGATTCCTGATGGTTAAACGTGTTGCAAATTAGACTTGGTAGATGGTGGTGATCGTGTCTCAGGATTATTATTTTCGTTTCTTGACTGGAATCTATTTATTATTTCTGTATTATTTTTGGCATATCAGAATATATGACCATAAAATTTGCCCCCAAACCCTTACACTAAGAGGTGAAGATTTTGGAGTCGCTAGTAACGTTATATTTTTAACGTTATTATTGTACCGTAATATAAGTTTATCTATATTACCATTGCAAACATTTGTAAGAAATGCCAAACCGTTACTTGACATAATGCAAGAAGAAAGAGATTTGTTTGAATACCTACCACATAGTTACGCATAAAAGGCCACCTATAACTATGAATTGAAGATGAAGCAATTTATTATTCTCACACATATTACATCAATTATGACATAAGATCCATATAACAATGTTCGCGGGCTTCCTTCGGTTCACCTTCGGTGTGCGGGCGAAAGAAGGTCATATAGGAATGGATAATATATATTAACGTAGGTATTAATCAATATAGTACGGAGGTCAGTTGTAATACTAATTGCCGTTTTCAATCACTTAGCACATTTCGATTTGAGACATCCTAGTATTTAGTACGGATCTTATTTCAGACTGAGAGGATTGTTTATATAAAGTTTCTATGCTCTGAGCATAATGTGTATTCGTGACGTGACTCTGTATTGCTCGGGCCACACTAATGGGAAACGCCGTTACTTATCGCGATGATGGATGTTTAACGTCGGTGTAGCCACGACTTATCGCGAGAATTCGACAACGGCATTCACATTGCCGTTTGACGTTAGGCGATAACTTCATTGGTGGTACGTCAAAGAAATTGAACGTTCAAATGTGGCCACCCAATTTATTGCGTTAACGCAATAATTATCGTAATGCCCATCGCATTGACGTTGTGCATTAGTGTGGCCCGAGCCTTCATAAGTATGTAACATGCGTAAAAAAAAGTGTGTGCCTGTGTTCTTACATGAATATCAATTTAAATAAGGTTTATTATTAAAAACTTTAAATGAGAATAAATTACCAAGTTACAAAGGAGTTCTTAAACTTTAAAAAACCTTTCGAGTTTACATCAAAAATATCGGCTTCTAAACTTTTTTTGTTAACTTTTTTTTATCAATGTTCAAGAATAAAATATTTATTACCGATTACTCATTATACATTTATGGAACCGCTACGTGATTCAAATAAAATACTGATAGTTATAATTTATACGAAACGTGACATCGCGTAAACTGGTACGACAAACCAAACACATAAATCGCGGCCTTCATTTTTATTTAAGATCTGTATTACGATATTAACAATATTATCAGCTAAATTTTTAACACGAATATCGGGTCCACTTTATTAGAACTGTCGTTATAATTACCAAGAAAAAACAGTTCGATGGCACGATTACTAAAATATTGATTTTATGTTGTTGATTTCCGTTGTTCTCTGATTTTCTGCGTTTATTTTCGATTACTGTATAATCAACACACAGGTTAAATTGGATTGTCTACCAAAAACTGTTATTATTTGTATACAGGTGAATTGAAATTGTGGCAAAAAGCAAGTCAGATCGCTCGTTGGGGAAAAAAGGTTCTCGAGTGACTCTCCCGTATCGGACGATAGAGATAGGGCCTTCCCTCAGATGACCTGGTCAAAGTCGCAGAGAGCCATCGGAAGCCTCATATGTTGTGGCGTTTTTTTAGGGACGCTTATGTCCCCATTGAAGTAATGTCAAATAGTTCCATGGTCTGCCAATATAGGCGGAGAGGTTTATTTAGTGGGTGAGGGCACTACTGGCTGTTCTATCTGCTGCAGCAGTTATTTGCCGCGAACGACATTTTTTTCATAAAAAAGGGAGGCTTATGTCCAATAGTGGAAATGGAAGTCTACTCGAAGGATGAGATTTAAATTTCGTGCATCGTCACTGTGATGTGACTGAATGTGGCTGACATTCCAAAGGGTATTAAGAAGAGAAAATAGACAGTGTTATAACTACACCATGTTGAATGAGGACCTTGTTAATTGTGTTAACAAAGTCACTACATACAATTGGTTTCCATTAACAAAGTAATAATCTACCTAATTAATTAAGAAATATAAAATGTGTGCATAAAACAAACTTAATATCTTTTCTATGTATGTATTTCACAAACAAAACGTGTTTACAAACATACACTTTAAAATATGAGTATTACAATCTCACATAATAATTCCGTACGTTACATAAGACTCGTATGTCTGCGGCTGTAAAAGTAACACATCTTTAACAAATTGCTTTCATACATCTAGACACAATACATTGATGTTAATACAGTGATTGCCTGTTTGTTATACCGGTGACTGCCAAGTCAAAGGTTTATACTTTGTATTTTTAACAAGTTCATCCGTGTGGTGACGTACTAAGAATACACGTGTCACCACCCCATCCTTTCCCACGGGTGTCGTACAAGGTGACTAAGGGAAGTAAGGAATTATCACCCATTGCATTACTGGTGGTAGGGCTGAGTACCAAGTGAGAGTACTCAGTTGTTATCAGGCCCGAACGGGTTGGCACCACCGTCTACTGTGTGACCAGTCATGAAGCACGTCGGTGTATTTTGGCTGTAGCATAAGATAGCCGTTTATTCTTTCATTTCATATCTCAGAAATGAAATGGTGCGCAGCGGCTTGGCAATGAGAATGGGGTGGTGACAATTGTATTCGTAGTCCATCACCACACGGACACCTCACTTGAGACGACCCGTGACTAAAAAAGGTAATAGTTATATATATAATCAGTAATGGGTTAGTAAAATAATGTAGGGTGTCTCATGATGATTCAAAAAGTGTTTTCTTAACGCCACCATGAGATATCTTAAGGAAACAGCAATACTAATCGCCAAGCAAAATACGTAGCTTTAGAGACGGAAGTAGAAGAATATGACCAAAAATAGGCACATAATTACTTGCCTGAGTTAATTAAATTATTTTTTATATGTGCATAAATGCCTGCCCTACATGGTATAACGGAACAACAAAATTCCGTTTCCATAGTTTCTGAAAGAATCTTGTAATTATTCGTAAAATATACGAGTAAGTATATTGTGATTATTATAGCGGGATTAATTTTGTCAAGATTGTTTTACAGCTTTTTGTTATAAAGATTTAGTTTTTAAAAGTGGGAAATTACCTCCCAGTAAATATACTAAAATTCAAAATTCAAAATATTCTATTTACAAGTCGAGTGATTCACACACATTTAGCCTGCCAGATTAGCTGGCTGGAATATAACTTTATTAATTTTGTTTTGTAATTTATTACTATAATAAGAAAATAAAAACATAAGCTGTATAACGTATTAGATAATTTTATTTGCATATGACTATGATGACGTCCTGCTGTACGGGAATAAACTACGGAGGTGTTCATCGGGTCAATCAATCCAATGAAACAACCAATTTAATTCTGACTTGACTGATTCTGACTGCAAACAAATAACGATGCATAAATCAAATATAAATGTATTATGAACATAGCATCACGCCTGTATCCCCCGAAGGGGTAGGCAGAGGTGTATTACACATCCACGGTTCGCCAGGTATGTTTAAGTTCCACGTAATAGGGGGCGAGCCTATTGCCGTCTACCGGGCACATTTCCAAACTCCGGGCTATTACTGAGATTTTTTCTTTTTACGAAAAAGCGCAATAGCACTGCCCTACCCGGGGATCGAACCCGAGGCCGTATGATCAGCAGTCGCTTACGCTACCGCTGCACCACAAAGGCAGTTTATTAGTTATTGTGAAACTCGAAATTTATTCTTAAAACCGGGAGTATGAAGCGGCCACTACTGTACAATACTCTATCCTTTAATTCCTTCCGTTTATTCATAAAAATATTACTTATACAATTGTTATAATAATTATACACGCTCATATATAAAAGTAAAAATAACGGCGTGTATACGTAATTTTGTTAGCAGAAAAAATTGCAATAACCGGCTCCAATGTTCAGACACCGTTAAGTTTAAGTCAACAATTCATATATGCTCAAGTTAAGGTGTTTCACACTTACGCATGATTTTTTTTTTGTATTGAATGACCTGGTGAACCTCGTATCTCTTACAAATTATTCTATCAACGATTATCAATCCTAATCAATGTATCGCCTAAAGTTTGAATTTAGAAAAGTTATAAACGCTTGTTGAAACGAATTAGAAAAAATTATAGTAGTTGTCATTCCATCGTCTGTTAGCCAACAGTAGGTACATAACCAAAAAGGGCGACCTCAAACAAAATTTAAATTTAGAATTTTTAAATTTTTCAACTGTATTTATGGGGTTTCCCTATGTTTTTACTTTTTAGACCATCACCGTACTAGAGTTCACCAAACAACAAAAAAATTCAACTCGGTCAAATCGTTATCGTCAAGCGAAACTAACGAACAGTACCTAACTTATTTATATATACTATAGAGATAAAGTCTATTACTTATATAAAATAAACAGTACTGTAATTGTACAAGCAAAACAGTAAAAGGTTTCTTTTTGTAAGGGAGTCACGAAGGATTTGCCCAGGAACCAACCAACCTCGTTGGTCCGTGGATTTGCCTGACTATCACAAAACTATGCTCTATTCTTGCTAAACTCAGTTAGTATTTAATTTAGGAACTTCGTTAGTCCTTTACGATCTAGGCTATGAATATTAATGAATTTGATGGGCGACAGCTATGCAACTTTGAAGCGAAGTTTTCTTTATGACATAAATGTACTAAATTTAAACGGAAATTTATGTTAAGACTAACACTTGCCCACGACTTAGTCAGCGATATATTTTTTTATTATGAGCAAAATAGGCGATTAAATTAATTATTCGCCTATTTTACGCCTTTGTACACAACTTAGCTTACACATAATTGCATCACTTGGCTTACTACCTCCAATTATTTTAAAGCTTGATTATTTTGTACTCGTCTCCTTAGAAACTACGTACGATGATGTCATCGTCAAAATCACTGTAAAGTATGTACTTTACAGTGATAATGAAAAAGAATTTATTAATTGTAAAATTTATTACCAATGCTGAAAATGTCTTTTGAAAAATGTCCACTGGAACTATGTTACATTCCTTCGGTGGTGTCTGTAGGCACTCTAATATCTTGACTTTGAGATAATTACGATAATTCACATATTACTATCGTTACGTGTATATTACAGCATAATTGTACCTTTCCTATGATGGCCTACACAGCCATTGTTTCTTTCAAAGGTCAATACATACTTGTAATTATGAAGAGAGGGCTAATGACTTCATTTAGAATAATTGACGGGGTTTATCGCCTTTATTTAGTGGTCAGGTACTTTAAGAACACTATTATACTTTCTGTTGCGAATATCATATTTGGTACTAATTATTATAAATGCGAAAGTTTTTGAACATGTTTGGATATTTTTGAATGTTTGTTTTCATGAATTACGCCTAAACGACTGCATAGATTTCAATTTTAATTTTAAGTCCAGTTATTAAATACATTTTTATAAACTACTTTATAGGTATTTTTATTATTGTGGGTGGCAAACAAGCATACGACCTGATGGTAAGTGGTTACCGTAGAATGTACGTATTCAGTCACATCTCAAATGCAAATAACACGAATATAACATTTCCTAAGATTTCTAAATGACATAACTAGATCTGCTTCCATTAAAACGTTTATTAGGTACTGATGCGTCATCACGATTATGCACATAGAGATTATATTATATGTTCCAGTGTTGCCCGCAGCTGATGGTCGATAGAGTTAATAAATGTAGTGTGAGAGAGGCCTTGATATTAACTTCAATAAAACGAAGTATAATTCAAATTTAAAAGTAAGTCCTTATGCGTGTTTGTCACAACACCTTTGGACACCCACGGAACCATTCTGGTGGTCATTTGACCCCATGGAGGTGGAGCGACTTGTTGTCTGAGTCCGTCACCACATGGGTAAACTCCATTTTTAAAGTACAAATTATTTGTGAATAAGGAAAAAGAGATTTCCCGCCTTAACAAAAAAAAAAAAGTCACATTAAGAGAAGAGTTGAACTGAGAATATTGTCATCCAGAGGTAGACAGGATTTGCAAGCGCACCTGAACTTTTTCGGCATGCAAGAGACAAGTTCCTTAAACTGTTTGGCCGACCTTCGCTAATTGCTTTTTAATACTGTCCGATGTGACAGTCTGGACATCGTATTAAGAAAAAAACTACGTATGTATTATTATGAGCGAATATTATAAACAATAACTTTCTTAAGTTTAATGTTTTAGCTATGTGGGTCATGAGTTTATAGCTTAGTTTAAAATTAAAATGGTTGCTCTATAAGTTACATAAAAGGCAATATAATTATCATAATACAAACATTCAGACGAGAACAAAGAGTAAATGTATTGAGATTTATTTTTATGAATTAAAAAAATACTTGACATAATTTTTCACAAATTATGTGTAATTGTTACCCATCTTCTGTTTTGATCTCTAATTATTTTTAATCTCTAGATAGATATATAGCAACGCAACAAAGTATTTTAACCTAATTTTCACCGATTTACGTAATATATCTGATTAATTAGAAAATTTTCAAATGTAGGTATAAAAATCGATAATTTTATAACTAAAATTTATTATATTGACTAGGACAAGGCAGGACGAGAAATTATTTATAAGTTTTGTTTTAAATTATAATATATAAGTGATAGGAATCGATAAGCATCAAAATAATATTTACTTCTTTTACGCATACAGTGTCACACTTACTTATTTCATTTTTTATTTTGTAGAAACCTTTTTTTAGTCAAATTTACAGTTAAGAACTGACTTTTAGTTAAATTACAATTAATAGGGATTATTAGATTATAATAATTAATTGATTTCACAGATGGCGAAATGGTTTAGATACCGGCATCCCGCTCAAGTGTTGTGGGATTGTTCCCCACACAGGACAACTCTTTGTGTGATCCACAAATAGTTGATGGTCTGGGTGTACTTTGTGTGCGTAACATTATATGTTGGTAAAGTCTCCCAAAATATAAGGATTATGTGTTGTCTTTAAAAAATGGGATTATTTAATTATATGGATAGATACGTTTTTAAAAGAAAGATTAAAATTTAATCAAATCAAATTTTGTACTAGATCAAATTTTGTGAAAATAGAACAAAAAATAACCGGGAGCGGTGTTAAAAGCGCGAATATGTGTTTTTTTTTTTAAGTTGGCAATGCGTGACTGATGTCTCTGGTGTCGTATTAATCTCTAAGCGATGCCTTTTACCATCAAGGGTATACTTGTTTGCCACCTGCAGCGTATAAAAAAAAAGTTGCTTGGAACTACCAATGGCTTATCGTCTTCGGTTACGTCCATGTCATCTGTCGGACGTATTTGCATACATTTAACAGGTGGTGGTTAGAAATTGGTAAATCCCCCTCGTAGTTACCAGTTTCTACTCCACATTGTCACTAGTAGGTTTACATTTTAACGTACCTTCATTTTAATGTTTTGTTTCGTTCCAATTTACCAGGTAAAATTTTACAACAAGTAGGTAGATTATATCACGTTTTGAGTTCACAATAAAAGTGGTTTGGGTTTTATTGTTTCTTTGTACCCATGATCCGTGAGAATAGTTTGGTCAAAACCCCGTTGTCTCTTATAAATAGTTGCCAGCTTGCATGTTGTATTGCAGACAGTTTTCGTCTACTGAACACTACAGCGCTTTAAAATATGTCTAAAATAAAGCACATACCTAGCGGGATTTCGTACGAAAACCGCAATGGTATTATCTCCTTAACAGAAACGTTTCTAGACGCTTTATTTTACCAACTTGTTTTATATATCGACTGTATTCACTTAAGCTTGAGATTTTGTGGGTGTAAAGTTCTGTGAGACTTGCTGGTAAGCCTTCTCATCTATCTGTACCATACTTGGCCTTATGTGGCTTTGAGTAGTACATATTTGAGAAAAAAATTATGTATTTTGCTATTACGAGACGGGCCTCGTGGCGTAGTCAGTAGTGTAACCGACTTCCGTGCGATTCCCACTCAGGACAATTATTTGTGTGATGAAGACAGATATTTGTACTGCGTCTGGGTGTTTTACTAACTATTATATGTAGGTATGTATAACACAAAAAAAACTGTTTGTTAGCTTGCGTGTGACGCAAAAAGTACTGAATTTTTTTTGATGAAACTTATTTGGTCTTGATGAGACTTAAAAACTGGTATACATTTTATATTAGCCGTGTGGGGCCGGCTTTAGAATTGTCCCACCCCTCTCCACCCATGGGAGTCGTAAGAGCCGACTGAGGGAATACCGGGGGAGTGGGCAGCAGCACTCCTTCGAGTATTACCAACATCCACTGCGATCGCTAACCCTCCTGCCAAGCGTGGCGATTACGGCACTATCCCCCATTCTTGGGGAGGCCTATGTCCAGCAGTGGACGTTAAAAGGCTGATGGATGGATGGATGGATACATTTTATCCCACTACTACACCGGAAACCTGAGATCTCTAGCGGAGCCGCGGGCAAAGTTTATTTAAAATATGAACGGGTGAATATTATCCCTTTTTTCTTTCGTAAGAAGAAAATGCCTCAAAAAGTTTTCATGACTTATTCTTTTTATTAACTGTGACAGAGAAGATCCGTGCTACTTGAAAACAAGTAGTAGGTAATCATGAACTCAGAAAAACGAAGAAGGGAAGAAGACGGTTGATGCTTACAAAATGTGAAATTTCTCATTTATGAAACATGCAAACCTGAGGGGTTAGACGGAATCTCATATTTCACAATCGACATTGTATCGACTCGCTTGTGACTGGTAGATGAACCGACGCGTGATGTCGCAATAATCCGTTGGCCAATCACGGTGATCTCTCAACAAATCACAGTGATTACGATATGATGTCGATTGTGAGATATGAGATTCCGTCTAACCCCCCTGAACGGTTTGATAAATGACAAATGTCACACACTCTACCATCAATGTCTTATCTAAGATCAATGTAGTTGATTATTTGCATGCAAAGTTAAATATATTTAGATAACTAATATTTTTTTGTTTTGTTACAGGTATTACATCAAAATATCAGCATTCATTTATAAGTATGTAAATATACTTCTTTATATTCTATTTCGAAAACTTGATTAAGTCATATAAGTATATTTATTTTAATTAAAATACGTTTGTAACATAGTCGTAGCTCGCCTATACTATTTACAATAATAAAATATCCTATTGTAATTCATCAAAATAACTTCTACTCCGAAATATTTGATATTACTTGATAAAAGAACCTCCTTTTTTTGTTTAGGAGGGCCCTCACCCCGATAGAAGAACCTCCTACCGTCTCATGTATGACCCAGGCTTCTAAGCTAAGATCCAAAGAACTAGCACTCTTATACCATAGGACAACGTTTAAAAATAAAATTTAGATACAAAGAAATCTATAAGCAATAAAAAAGTCACATATTTACTATAATCCATCCATCCATCAGCCTTTCGACGTCCACTGCTGGACATAGGCCTCCCCAAGGGAACGCCACAACGAGCGGTCCTGTGCGTTCATATGGGGGGTAATCGCCACGATTGGCAGGCGGGTTGACGATCGCAGTGGATGTTGTTAATACTCGAGGGAGTGCTGCTGCCCACTCCCCCGGAATTCCCTCAGTCGGCTCTTACGACTCCCATTACTCTTTACTATATCAGTTATAAATTAAATACTTAATGCGCTTTAAAACTAAGTTCAAAATTAATTTTCGTACAAAACGCTATCAAGTTTTTTCTAATTGAATGACAGTTACCATTCGAGAAGAGCCCACATACCCAATCTGTTATCATTGAAATTTAAACCGTAACCGATTGATGGTGAGTTTGAAATAGTAGTTGGATTGTGGCTTGTAGAATCTTTGGAACGACAAGATATCTACCGACCCGATTGTACCTAGTAGCGTTTGCACGCAAATACAGAAAGTCTGATTGATGATACTCCAAGACGGTAGATTGCATTATTACGTGAAGTAAATAGCCAAGTGGGCGTGTAGGGTCTTTTTTAAAACAACAATTAAACTTTTACTTTGAAGTAAAAACTTTGATAGATAAGAGAAACTCTTTAGTCTATGACTTAGAAGGAACTGAGGTACATTTAGCTGGACAAGTCTGAGCAATTTCTATTGAGAAATCCGTGACTAATATAATGGACGTATGATGCATTTGCCAGAGACTGAGTAATAGATAAGTTTCCTTTATGAGTTATACGTCTGCTTCTACCAGCAGTTAGATGCAGCTGTGAAGCAATATCAAATTTAGCCAAATATTATCTCATTGCGATCATTCAGTAGCAGGTAAAACCATTATTGATAGTAATATAAAACAACTGTATATCTACCCACTAGCCTCTGCCGCAGCCAAAAGCTAGTTTTTAGGTTATATCTCAGATTCCTGATATAGTAACGGGATAAAATGTATAACCAGTTTTTAATTCTAATCAAGAGCTATCAAATAAAAAAAAGTTGCATCAGAATCCGTCCAGTACTTTTTGCGTCATGCACGAACGAACAAACAGACGACTAGAGAAACAGATAAACAGACAAACAATCTAAAAAAAAGTTGTCTACTGAAAAAAAAACAGAACATTTAGAAACAACATCTGTAGTCACTGGTAAAACACACGCTGGAATTAGACCTTCGTCGCCACTTTGAAATATTGGACGAGAATATCTTCAGAATATCAAACGCTGCTAAGTGGAGGCATGCTTATCCCAGCACGAATGGGCTGGCTCAATCGGGGAACTACCACCCTCTTACAAAAGATCAGCGTGTAACAACGGTAGTTACTCGTATCGTTGTGTTTCATATGGTGAGTGAGAGCGCCGGAGGCCCAAACCTCCCTCCGTATCCTCTCCTTATTATCCTTCCTTCAGGTGGGCCGTATGCTTGTCTCCATGGCAACTGCCACCCATGTTGTATTTAAAAAAGAGCCGGTTTTATAAGTTCTCACCCATAGAAAATAGACATCGCCATAATATATATGCCATACTTAAAATTTATAATCTTTGCAATAAATTATACGTTAATAAAGGTATCTTACTTAAGTTACTTTAAAAGGAGACCATTCAGTGTTCTACCGTTATACACATTATATTATAAAGCCTTCCATATGTGACGCAATCGGAACTGCACCAAGTCCTGTTATGTACACAATGGTTCCCACGAGGTTATGCCGACCGCATATAAATGTATAGGGCTACTGATTTCTATAAACATGATAAATGTTATTAGATTTTTTTGTGATAACATTCAGTTTGTAAAACTTGTTGTATATATAATGTGTGGTTGGCAGTGTCTCTCTGTGTATTAGAAACGATCTATTTATTATATTGTATATCTTGAGTACAACGTATTGAACTGCTTGGTTACGCTCTTAGGGCAATAGATAATATAGGTTGTATACATTATAATATAACAAACCAACAAATAAACATAGCATCACACAGACCAGGTGTATTATAAAACCCGCGGTTCGCCAACCTATTGCTGTCTACCGTCTAGAGCGAGCCTATTGCTGTCCAATCTCCGGGCTGCTGACCGACCTGACCCGGAGATCGAACCCGAGACCTCATAATCAGCAGTCGCTCACAATAAAAGCCTACATCTATCTCGAATAATGTACCTTTCTAAGAGACGGAATTTTTAGAATCGGTTGAGTAGTTACTGAGATTACCCTTTACAAACTTTTTTATTTATAATATTATATTTAAATACCTATATAAAACAAACATTATATTTTAACATTCTCATAAAAATACTTTTAAATTTTTTTTGTAATTTATGGGTGTTTAGGGTGTTTTTTTTTGTCAAAATACCTATATTGGTAAATGCCTATTAATTTCGCGTATAATCAGTACTTTATTATATGCGAAGTTATGATGTAAAAATTATGTCGTCTAATAACCGAGGTAGACATCTTTATTAAAACATTAGTAATTATTACATTTATCAAATACAACTAAAAAAACAATATCTACCTATTAAAAATATCAATATTTCGTAGTAATAATTTTTTTAAAACCATAATGAAATTCTTGCATATTTTATTTTTTATTTAATAACTAACTTTTGGCAACCCTGGTAAGAATAATACAAAATTCTCATAGTAACTCTAAATAAGAACAATAAAAATTGTTTTTGCAATCCTACAGAGATCCGTATCGGTTGCTTGTTTCCGTGTTCTTATTAATTTATTCGCTAATTGCTATTTTACGAAACAAATCTCGGCTCCAATGTGAAATGGACAGTGTGTAATTAAACATAATATTATAAATTATAACATAACAATAAGAGTCTCGGCTTTCAAGACTGTTTTGAATTACAAAGTTATGCCGGCAGTTGCAATATTTTTTCACCTGCTGCCACCACCTTATAGTAAGTGGTTACCGTAGCCAATAGACGCTAACAACACTCGCGCTTTGCTATATTCAAGGAAAAAAAGAAAGAAAAAAAATTTTTTTTTTCATAGCACATAAAAATTAGTAAAAACTAGAAAATAAACACTAAAAATAAAACAAATGCCTTATAAAAACAAAAAAACCAACTAAAAATAAAAAGAATAAAATAAAAAAAATGATGTGGCAGAAAAAAGGGCATTGCTCAGCGTGCAGCAATGTAGTTTTACATTGCAACGCTGATTTTCAGCAATATCCCGCTGCCGACACCTGAAGTCTGCACGTCCATTGGTTTATAAGAAAAATTATAAACAAAAACAAAACATATTTAGAAAAAAAAATTGCATCACACCTGTATTCCCCGAAGGGGTAGGCAGAGGTGTATTACAAAACCCACTTAAATAACAGCACAGGGATAGGATTAGGAGAGAAAGGATAATAAGAAGAGGATAGGAAGGATAATAAAGACAGGATAAGAAGGATAATAAGAAGAAGATATGGAGAGGATCCTACAAGTTACTATAGGAACTATGGCATTTAGGACAGGACTTGGATAAACAAAAGCTGGTTTATGATGTAGTTGGTATACTTTTATGCTGGGATAAGCAAGGAATATATTGTCTTTGCTTGCGATAGTATTTCATAGAAAAGCATTTTTAATCAAAAGTTATTTAAGTAAATATTCTATTAACTTATACATAAGAAAATGCTTTCTTGTAGTAATAACATAAGAAACTGCAAAACATCATATTTGCCATTTTAATTACGACTGTATCTTGTTACATAACAAAATATCTATTAATTTATTACATTACAAATAGATAGCGTAAATACAAGTTATTTGAAACATATTGACGGGCCTCTTGGCGTAGTTGGTAGTGTAACCGACTTCCGTGCACGAGATCAAGGCTTCGATTCCCACTCATATTAATTATTTGTGTGATGAACACAGATATTTGTACTGCGTCTGGGTGTTACAAAAAAAATAAGTAATTTAAGTATTATATCCATAAACTGGTACCCATAGAACAAGCGTTAAGCTTAGTTTTTTTTATTGCATGTAGTGGCAGACGAGCCACGGTCCATCTGATAGTAAATGGTAACCATCGCCCATGGACTCGACTATACCGAGAGTATTGTCAAGCTGCTGCTCACCAATTCATTTCACAGATATAAAATGAAATATAAACGGCTGAAAATCTCATGCTACAGCCAAAACGCAACGATGTGCTTCATGACCGGTCACACGGGAGATGGTGGTACCAACCCGCTCGGGCCCGATACCAAGTGAGTACTCCCACTTGGTACCCAGCCCTACCAACAGTCATGCAAAGGATGATAATTGCTTACTTCCCTTAGTCGCCTCATACGATACCCGTGGGAAGGAATGAGGTGGTGACACTTGTATTCTTAGTCCGTCACCACACGGACAAAAAACGGTTTGGGGCCAGAGGACGTTGTGTGAAATGTCCGTGAATATTATTCCATCCATCCATCAGCCTTTCATCGTCCACTGCTGGACATAGGCCTCCCCAAAATGGAGGTTATACCATAATCGCCACGCTTGACAGGCGGGTTGGCGATCGCAATGGATGTTTTTAGTACACAGGGGAACGCTGCTGCCCGGTCCCCCGGTAATCCCTTAGTCGGCTTTTACGACTCCCATAGGAAGAGACGGGGTGGAGCTATTCTTGGTGCCGGCCCCACACAGCTAAATATTATTATATTATTATTATTATATTACATTCACGTCTCATATTATGTTAATTTTTTGTTGTTAATTTTGATAATATTTTGAAATGACGCAAAACCAAACTAATTGTTATAATCGTAGCATAGTGGGCATCGAATCATATGCATATATTACACAATTATATTCAATACAGGACCTTGATATAATGGGGATGTTTACTGCCACCATTTCACGATCTGACGCTATCTGCGTATGAAAACTGTCAATTCCATACAATTTTTAACCTGTAATTAGTAAATTTCTCGTAATACGCCTCGGTGTGCTCTACCAAAATGTACATGTATTTCTCAAAGGTCCAACATTAAAAAAAGTGGGAAATGTCGCAAAAATTTTGTGGCTACACAGCCTAGCCTCATAGAATCTTCCAAGTACATTTTATCAATATCGCTGATTAACCGGATTAAACGCAAACAATTCTTAGGCAAAAAAGCAACTACATTTTGACAGTAGTCATGTCGTCGATTGCGCCATTTGCGCTCCGCTTTGCCCGTTGGTCCCCATTCGAGAATCGTGACTAAGTATTTAATTTTCGCCACTTAAGATAGTTCTCAGACAGGATAACACGATGTCGTCCTAAGTATTCATTTAACAAAAATTAAACTACCGAAGCAAGAGATGTTAAACATAAATGCGTTTTTTATGTAAGTCCCGAGTGCATATTTGTGTGGTAGTCATGTGTCGTTATCTATTGTTACAGCTGCGAATGTTTAGTTCAACAAAGTCATTGAAACTTTTTTTTTCTTTAAAGGGAGCATAGCATATGTCACCCAGGAGTTGACGTAAATGATCAAGGGTATGACAACAAAAAAAATTAAGATCAATGGTAATGTAAAGGAGATTGACAAAGTTATATGTATATGATGACACAATACTATCAATATCTATACTATTATAAAGCTGTAACAGAGCTGTATCTGTACATTTTAGATATTTGAGAAAAGAAGACTGTATAGGCGTGTCTAAACACAAAACAATTTTTTTAGAACTTTGTCTGTTTGTTCGTTCGCGCATCACGCAAAAACTACTGAACGGATATTGATGCAACTTTTTATTTGAGAGTTCTTGATAAACATAGCATCACGCCTGTATTTCCCGAAGGGGTAGGCAGAGGTGTATAATACACCCACGACTCGCCAGTTATCTTAAAGTCCCACGTAATAGGGGGCGAGCCTATTGATGTCTACCGGGCACATTTCCTAACTTCGGGCTGCTGAGAATTTTGAGAGTTCTTGATCAGACTTAAAAACTAGTATACATTTTATCCTGCTACTATATCAGGAACCTGAGATATAACCTAAAGCTCCGCCGCAAACAAAAACTACTGTTCAATAAAATTAAAAATACAATAGGTACGTTAGCCTTTTTTCTTTGTTAAGACAGGAAAAATGTACCTTCCCGCACACCCCGTCGTTCGCGCCAACGAACTCCTGTATTGGCAGACCACTGGAACTGTGTGACATTACTTCTGTGGTAGGTACGTTAGTCTATCTCCCAATAAACGGCTTTCTTTTGCCTTAGTTATTTTTTTTCACTACAGTTACCTAAAATTTTATATTTAAGACCACAAACATTTGAAGATGATGAATTGTTCAAAGTTGATAGCAGATAGATAAATAGGTCTACCCGGAATCAAAAAAACATAAATCCATGGGGTATACTATAATTTGAAGACGCCCACAATCTGAAACACTTGCTTTGAAATTGCACGCTCAGTGCACGAGCCGTTGCAAGGACCATAATCATTATATCACAGCACCATCCATGCTTAGTGCCTTAAACTCAAGGAATAATTATTCAAACAGCGATTAGTCCAAACCACTTTCTACATCCTGTTACACCAATTAATATAGAATAGTTATATTAATTTACTTTGGAAACAGTCCAAATCGACATTAATCATCTGCGATTTCGAAATTTCCTTGTGCCGCTGTCGATAGAAGCGACGTACAAAAGGGAATTGTTTATGCATATTAATCTAATAGTATAATTATTAACAATGATAACTTAATTAAAAAATGAGAACTGTTGAGATAAAAGTGTTGAGTTCGATCCTCAGTCGAAACTTCGAAAGTCTTTGCAACGCATTGAGCTAAAAAAGCTTACAGCTATACTGATTGTGTAAGTGCAATTAAGGATTTCTTTTTTGAAAAATATTACGTGCTCCGATTGGGGACTTAATTTTCATGTAGGAGGATACCGGTTGATTGTTTTTTTTATTATATTTACTTAAATGCACTTATAAGGAAAATATCCATTGTATAAATGCAACAAAGTTGTAGTTAAGGTCACCAGGAAAGACGTATTGCAACGAATACAAATCTGCTGTGATCGCTGCAATAAATTTTCGTTCTTTATTTCTTTCTAAAAGACTTTTACCACTAGAATAGTAATTAGATACGTTACGTATTAATACTGACTGTACCTACAAATGTAAGTCATTTTGCTCTTTAACTTTAACGTTTATCAGAACATTTTCCATATTTCTACACTAATAAAAATAAAGCGCCAATCTGATTCTAACCATCACCACATCCTCTTCACCATCCATCCCTTTTCCTATGGTTGAGAATACGCGAGGAGTTCTACATATATCATCTACAGCATTTGGTAGCTGTATACCATTCCGCGGGTCATGTGCTTGATTATTAGCCTTGTAACTAATTATAATAGCTGCTAAGATATAACATATAATATACAAAACTAGCTGAGGTAGATTTAACTAGTTATTCTTATGCTTTATTTACTAATATTTTAAATGTGAAAGTGAGTTTGTTTGTTACACTTAAACGCTGTAACTACTGACCCAATCATCATTAAATTTTGCTTATCTACATGTGGCATTTGCCGTGTGGGGCTGGCACCAAGAATAGCTCCACCCCGTTACTTCCTATGGGAGTCGTAAAAGCCGACTAAGGGATTACCGGGGGACCGGGCAGCAGCGTTCCCTGTGTACCCCGCCTGCCAAGCGTGGCGATTATGGTAAAACCCCCATTTAGGGGAGGCCTATGTCCAGCAGTGGAAGATGAAGGGCTGATGGACGGATGGAGATGTAGCATGGAGCCCAGATAAAAACATAGGCTATACTTTTTATCCCAGAAAAATGGCTGGTTCTCGTGGAATATATATTTTTACATAAAGATTAGTGTGTCGTAGAGTGATGTATTTATGATCTGAAGTTTACGCGGACAGAGTCACGGGCAGATCTAGTAAAACATAATAGTGACTTCGCCCGTTATGTCAAAAAGCAATTAATCTTATGTCATTTGTTAAGGCAAATAATGTTCAAACGGAAATGTTATAAATAAATCATGGATTGGTTGCAGCCGCCTATTTCGTTTATGAACGATAAAATACGAAGTGGTTACTTGTCTGGTAGTGAGCTAACTTCATCTAAACTACCCACTAATTTTTGTACGGATTTTACTGTTTTTGAACGACTTTTTTTTATTTTGTGACTAGCGTAAGAAGGTTTTTTGAGCTTATTAGAGATTTGCGAGAATATTTGTCCCACCCCTCTCTACCCACGGCAGTCGCAAGAGCCGACTGAGGGAAAAGGCAGCAGCACTCCTTTGAATGGAATGGAACATTATCAAACTCATCCATCCATCCATCCATCAGCCTTTTAGCGTCCACTGCTGGACATAGGCCTCCCCAAAAAATGGGGGATAGCGCTGTAATCGCCACGCTTGGCAAGCGGGTTGGCGATCGCAGTGGATGTTGTTAATACTCGAGGGAGTGCTGCTGCCCACTCCCCCGGAATTCCCTCAGTCGGCTCTTACGACTCCCGTGGGTAGAGAGGGGTAGGACAATTCTAAAGCCGGCCCCACACGGCGAAATAATAATGTTATTTGTTTATTTATTAAGGTTCATCCACAGCAAATGTATAACACATTGACTTATATTCTATTGATAAAATATACGACTGATACGTTTGCCAAATACGGATAGACCAGCAATGTTACCATTGAAGTAATCGTTTACACACACAGTTCCAGTGGTCCGCCGATACAAGCGAAGAAATGGCATACGGCAGGTTTATCTAGTAGGTGAGGGCTCTACACTACCCTTCTTGATGACTCGAACGATAGGGTGTACCGGTGTACAGTTAGGTAAATTTTTCCCGCCTTAAAAAAGGCGTTAGCCTTCACTTTGTGTTTAATGTATAGTGCTAAGCATGTCAAATGCTAAAAGTATATATAAATAGGCGTTAGCCTATTTATTTATATTAAGTATATGCCTACTGTTGCGTTACATGGTAAGTACATCTAAGGTGACACAAAAGAGATCCACTATTACAATTAAAAGAAGATGATGTGACAGTAGTCAAAACGAAAGCTCATAATTACAGAGGTGGTTTCACGTTTATTGAGATTTTCCATAAAAAAAAAGTTTTTTTTGTTTGGTTTTTTGTTTTTTTTAAATACTACGTGGGTGGCACAAGCATACCCACCTGATGGTATGCGGTTATCGTATCGCTAGCAATACCAGAGGTATCACTCGCGCGTCACCATCTTCATGGTTAGGGATAGGAGGTGGATAGGTAAGACATTAAGGAGATGATAGTTACAATACTAAGGCGAGGATAGGAAAGATAATAAGGAGAGAATATGAAGGGAGTTTGGGCCTCCGGCGCTCTCACTCACCATACTAAACACAAAGTTAGGAATAGCTACCGTCCTTTAACACTTATTTTTGCTGAGAGGCTGGTATTACCATGATTGAGGTGGACTATACACGCTGGGATAAGCAAGGCTCTATACCACGATGACTTATAACACCATCGCTGTTATTGTATTCATACAAAGCAATAGCAGGTCATCGACACTTATATGTTTATTATTTAGTGTTGCTAGTATTTCTAGTTATTACAAATATTAAAGTTAATTATTCGAATATATATAAAGCACATTTTCGCATTTCTTGTAGGTACTCGTAGAAGACTTCAAACAGGGCTCTAAAATATATCATTTTTTTTTTCGTGAAACAACATGTTATTCATTAATGATAGCAATCTTTATATGATGTCACTGTGCTCTGAGTAGTTATTTATCTATGGCTCTGAGACTGGGTGTACTTTGTGCTGGTCAATTGTACTAGTGGAGATATATCGACGCAATCATACAAGTCACAAGGAGTTCGGCCCACAATATTTTTTTTACCTGCCATTATCACATTTGATAAAATTACAATAAAATGTACTCTAGCAGCGTGTTGCTGTGTAAGATCTTCTGTTCTAAAGACTGATTTAATCAATTAACCATAAACCTTATTTAAAATCACACATAACCCTGTTTCACGCAAATCGTAAGAATGACAGCTACAATCACAAAACGATTTATCAAGCACTTAACCAAACAATCGAACGTTTATTGAGTTTATCGGAGTAACGAGCTAGCACCTCACAAAATGGTTGATTATAATTGCGTTTTAACTGTCAATCATGATAGGGCCGTATGAAATATCGATTACTGTGTTTGTACTCTCGATATTGTGTAAATAAATACATAAGTTATGTATAATCACAGATGTCAGATTCTGACACCTGTGATTATACATAACTTATGTAGATGTCAGATTCTGACATCTGTGTGTATAATAGTCGACAATAATATTTTTATCAAAAATAACTAAAGTTAAAGTTAAATGTTGTGATGGTTTTGTTCGCAAAGCGTTTGGAATGATTATAGGCGACGCGTAGTTTCAAATTCTGCTTGTGACTATCACTTTTGATTTCAAATTTAGTGTAGCGTGTCAAATGATTAAAAATATATAATAACATACTTATAGGCTGCTCCACTACATAGTTCTGCTTTTTACTTTACAGCATTCATGGTCACTTCAATAAGCTCATAATAATAAATCGATCATCATGAACTTTGCAATCGATTTCTTTGGGATAGCTGTAGTGCATAAAATATATAATGTGCATTAGACGTATTTATATGTGTACTAATCTAAATTTCAAAATTCACGCGGACAAATTCGCGTTCAGAAAAAATATTCCTTAACATCGATAATATTACGAACATCACTATTATTTAAAACCTATTACGATATACTACGTTTTATTATTTTATTAGCAATTAAGTAGTTATTATGTATTACGTATGTTTATATGTTGAAGTATAATATAGACACAAAATACCGTTTGCCATTGTGCTGTACACAATCGTTTTATTTGTTAAGTACTGTTACCTATGTGTGTTATATAATATTAGTGTACTATGTTCCGGATGAATCTGATCAATATACGATTACAGCACTGTATAATTTTTATAACTAGAGTCTACCCGTAGCTCCGTCTGCCGGGACTTGAGAATATAAATACTTTACTAATGATCTCTATGTAAAAATTACTATTCCACAGTACTTATCCATTTCCTGAGATAAAAAATAGTATATTTCATTTTCTGTCGTAATCCCGGAAAAATAGAAAAATTCTTCATTTTTCATAGACATTTATAATAATTTTGTAGATGCGTAATTATATTTGAAATACCACGCAAACAAAGTTGCAGGCAAACTCTAGTATTTTTAAATAGCATTGAAAAAATTAATGATATAAAATAATAAATTGAAAAATATCGTGTCACATGCAGATTTCAAATTTATTAACGTTCTGGTAAAATTTATCTAAAGAGTGTCAGTTATATTTTGTTATAATTATATTGTAAAAACAAATAAAAGAAACAATTTGGCCGTAAAATTAGATACATTATTATATAACATGTAAGTGTAAAAGAATTGTAATAAACTTAATATAACATTATGTAAATGTTTAATTTACGATATATTTTGTTCAGTAATAATTAAAGTTATATATAATGAATCTGTTTATTATATCTAGATTAATTAGACTGTAGTTTGACTATTTAAGGCGTTGACTAAGGTGAACGTGTCCGTGTGGTGACGGACTAAGAATATAAGTGTTACCACCCCATTATTTCCCACGGGTGTCGTAAGAGGCGACTAAGGGAAGTAAGCAATTATCATTCATTGCATGGCTGGTGGTAGGGATGGGTACCAAGTAGGATTACTCACTTGGTATCGGGCCCGAGCGGGTTGGTACCACGATCTCCCGTGTGACCGGCCATGTAAAATGAATTGGTTAGCAGCGGCTTGACAATACTCTTGATATAGTCAGTATAGTTGAGTCCATGAGCGATGGTTACTATTTACCATCAGATGGGCCGTGGCTAGTATGCGACTACATGCATTAAAAAAAAAAAAAGATGAACAGTTGGATGTAGGCGGCTTAGACGCGCTTGTTATGATATTCTTTATCGACAAATGGAGATGGATGGATGGAAGAAGATAAAATGTAAGAGCGTTGTGATTAAACGATACTTGTATTAGATTAAATGTAATGGAAGTATGTCTGTATCCATGGCTACATTATTTTGAATAACAGTTAACTTTATGGATACTAGCGAGAGCGACATCTGCATGGTTAGTGATTTTAGAGTAATGATTATCATGTATAGTGTTTTACCGTGTAACGGTTTCGTATAGTTTCTTGTGTCTACAATTCATTTGTAAAAAACTGGTTACTGTACTTACTTATCATCACGCCATCGCCATTTCCCTTGCAGGGTAGGCAGAGAGAACAGAGTGCCAAGAGGCTCTATTCTTGCATACATCTCTCGCTTCCTCAATATTCATAACTCTCTTTATATATGCTCGCCGGTTTCGGAGACTCCTGACTCCACCTTCCTTCAATACATGACCGATTTGGTCTAGGTAGGTGAGTCTCGGTCTCCCCCTGTACCTACATTCTTCCACTTTCGCATTGTATATCTTCTTAACCAGTCACTCGTCCGGCATTCTTTCCACATGTCCGAACCATCGGAGCATTCCCTTTCGCATCTTTACACCAATACTCTTTTTCATACTACTCGCTCTCTTACGTCGTCATTACGAATGCGGTCAGTCAGCTTCACTCCACAAATTCTCCGCAGAGATCGCATTTCGACCGCATTGATTTTACTCTCATGCTCCTTTTCGCATACCCAACTCTCGCTACTATAAAGGTACTGACTGGCTCGGTTACTGTAAAGGCGAAGAATTGCTACGGTGAAAGGACTAGCGCATATATTATCCCGCGGCTAATTACCCCTTTGCTTACCGTCATCCGGAAAATACAACAGAAAAAAATATTAGAAAATAGTGAGTATTGTTCTTATTAACCTTTATTTAAAATGTAACTTTATGCTAATAAGTAACCGATGACGAATAACTGTAATAGTACCACTCGCAAGCCTGAACGGCTAGCGCCAAAACTGTTATTAGAGCTAATTACAGAGTGATTAATACAATTTTTAGTATATTAATTGTATAAATTTTATATTTTTCTTTGTTAAAGAAAATTAGAAAAAATATTTACATAAAGCCATTTATATGTTAGAATTTTGCATAAGAGTCCTTTTAATTATAACTATTAATTTTGTTTTTAACCGTTTCTTGTATTATACGAGTAATATACACATGTAGATATCTAGGTATATTCCTAAACCCACTACCTTGTTCGTTGCCCCGAACGACGGCGTGTGTGTTTAGGAATTTTTTTCCAGCCTTAACAAAAAATAAAAGGTATATTCCTAAAAACAGTTAAAAAATATCAAATTTGTACCTGAACTAGCGAATTATGTGTCAAGCTAACTAATTATATATATTTATTACTGGATTGCGTATTGAGATTTAATGACAGAGCTATGCGCAAGACACAATGTACAGACATTGAAGATATTTGAGAAAAATACTGAACTTTTACAAATAACTTGTTCTTTAAAGTAGCTGAGCATGTCACGTGCTAAAATACAGATCAAAATACATTGTATTTTTATTTTTCAGATTGTTTATCTGTTTATTTGTTCGAGCATTAGGTAAAACTACTGAACGGATTTTTATGTTTGGTAGCTCTTAATTGGGCATAAAAATTGCCATTCATTTGATCTCGCTACTACACCGGGCTCCATAGGTTACCTACCTATGGAGCAGGAGTAAGGTTTTAAATACATTTTCCCTATTTTTGAGATAACTTTGCGATTAACCCTTTTTACTGACAACACTTTGAGTACTTGTCAAACATTGACTCGGTTGTCTTTATTATCTGTGCTCGATAGTCAGTAGCTCAGTAGACTTGTGTCGATCGAAGCGTGCGGACGTAATTTAAAGTGACAGTTGATTGTAAGAAATATACGAATTTTAGTGCAAATTCTGTGTGTTTTATTATAACGACCGTTGGTGCCTGTAGTAAAAGCGGGACAGTTACAGGTATAAGCAAAAATTAGCTTTTGCCTACGGTGCCGCTAGCAGCAAAGGCTAGTATTATGAATTTGTGAACAAAAGCTACCAGGATTTCAAACTTTCATGGTCACTTATAATTCTAAACGTTTTTACGGGATTTATACCATGTAAATTTTTACTTACGAGTTTCCGATATTTCGGCACTGTTGCAAGCGCCATGATCACGGAACAACTGAAGTCCTTGCGGGTGGGAATAGTTTTTATTATTCTGCGGTTAGAAATATCGGTCTACCCGCTTTCTCACTCGTTTATGACACGCAACACTATCTATGGAACCACTACCACTGGTCTCACTCACGTATCGAGCTCGATCACGACACACAACACTTACGGTGTCGACCCTGGTTTTTGAGGTGTTTTTCTTCTTCTTTGTACATAGACGAATCACGGGACGCCAGGTGCTGGATAATTGAAAACCATCTTCACGGTTGAAATTTTTGTATTTCGTGATTTCAATGGCTTCTCTCACCAATCTGGGTATATAGTGGCGTTCTGTCGAAAGTATCTGAGGATTATGTAAATTCTCGATGTAGTGACTCGTTCCTGCCTCCAAAAGGTGTTGTGCTATCGCCGATTTTCCTGGGTCATTGTTTTTATAAGCCCTAATGTGTTCTTTCATTCGACATGCTACAGTACGCTTAGTTTGGCCAATGTATGAACTTCCACAGCTACAGTCCACTTTGTACACGCCTGGTCTTTCCAATGGGAAATAATCTTTCGGTGTGCGCAATAGCTGGGAAATCTTTTTTTTTTTTTTTTTTAAAGGAGTGAAAATCGTTTTTACTGAATACTTATAGCCACCTTAGCGTCCAGTAGCCCCAATCGTCGCCAACATATGGATGGGACATTTTGAAAAGATAGCCATCACCACCGCCCCACGCCAAATTAAACTTTGGAAAAGATACGTCGACGACGTATTCTCTATAATAAAAGGCGATGAAGGAGTCGTTAAAGAATATGTCACACACTTGAACAACATACACGACAAAATGCGGTTCACGTATGAAATAGAGAAAAACCGCAGCATAGCATTTCTCGATATCAAAGTAGGAGTCCGAGAGGACGGTTCATTCAGTCACTCAGTATTTAGGAAACCAACTCACACAGACCGCTATTTGCACGCTGACTCGCATCACCACCCTCGACACCTAAACTCTGTAGTGACGTCTCTCACCAACCGCGCATATAATTTGTGTGACAAGGAACATGTCACGGATGAACTACAACATGTAAGCGCAGTTCTACGGAGGAATGGTTATAAAGGACAGCTCCCTCCACCACGACAAAAAACGAAGGCAAGACCCATTCAGGTAGAACGACAGCCGGCTTATTTACCATATGTTAAAGGAGTGACAGATAAGGTCGCAAATATTTTAAATAAGTATTCAGTAAAAACGATTTTCACTCCTTTAAAAAAGATTTCCCAGCTATTGCGCACACCGAAAGATTATTTCCCATTGGAAAGACCAGGCGTGTACAAAGTGGACTGTAGCTGTGGAAGTTCATACATTGGCCAAACTAAGCGTACTGTAGCATGTCGAATGAAAGAACACATTAGGGCTTATAAAAACAATGACCCAGGAAAATCGGCGATAGCACAACACCTTTTGGAGGCAGGAACGAGTCACTACATCGAGAATTTACATAATCCTCAGATACTTTCGACAGAACGCCACTATATACCCAGATTGGTGAGAGAAGCCATTGAAATCACGAAATACAAAAATTTCAACCGTGAAGATGGTTTTCAATTATCCAGCACCTGGCGTCCCGTGATTCGTCTATGTACAAAGAAGAAGAAAAACACCTCAAAAACCAGGGTCGACACCGTAAGTGTTGTGTGTCGTGATCGAGCTCGATACGTGAGTGAGACCAGTGGTAGTGGTTCCATAGATAGTGTTGCGTGTCATAAACGAGTGAGAAAGCGGGTAGACCGATATTTCTAACCGCAGAATAATAAAAACTATTCCCACCCGCAAGGACTTCAGTTGTTCCGTGATCATGGCGCTTGCAACAGTGCCGAAATATCGGAAACTCGTAAGTAAAAATTTACATGGTATAAATCCCGTAAAAACGTTTAGAATTAAAAGCTACCAGGTTCCTCTATATTAAAATACTCTTAGTTTATTGAAATTACGATTCATCTCTTGCCCACCTTTGCTTAAGAAAATACCACCACATCAATTACATAGTCATGTAATCTAAAACTATATTAGGAAAATACGCTGACACAAATTTTGACATAATACAATTGTAAACAGAATTACTTCCACAGTGAACCTAATAAGTTTTAACCATAATAACTTCTATGATAGAAAGCCGAGGGCAAGTCACGAAGAAGGAAAATCGCATAAAATAAATTGTACATTGTAGATACCTTTGTGCATAATTGCACGCAACCAGCAACTATGACATCATTAGGAGAGGTAGACATTAAGTTACGTTAGTACCGTTGACTAATTACGCGTCGAACTGAACCTTTTAATATAATAATATTTACGGAATTTTAATATCATGATTTATAAAGACTACTTAAAAAATAACGCTTCGTAGATAACGAATAAGGTTGGTCATTCTGAAAATAATTGCAAACCTAAAATATTGTATGTATCTGTAGGAAAAATATCAATATTGTTTTTTGAGTAAAAGTTTATTTTACCTTTTTATTATCTATAAATTTGTATAAATGGACCTATTTGATCGATTAGAAGTCATATAGTATCAATAGATTTATAGTATGGATAGAAAACTCTTGACTCAAATACGTAATTTAGAAATTTTTTCGTTTATGTAATCGATGTAGTATATATCGATGGCAATTGCTATTCAATTTTCATGATTAATTAAATAGAACATGACACAAATGTTTTAAAAAAACATAACACAGATAAGCTCCTCCATTCATTTATTTTAACGGTTATTATAGAATTCCGCTTGACACCATTAAATTAATTTAAAAACTTATTTTGAATTTCGAAGCGGTCATAATTTAAACGTTTCAATGGAGGATCATTTCATATGGGTAAATATTTATATTTTAAACTTTATTGATTGCCGCGAGCAGAGACAGGCTAGCAACTTTTTGCTGCCACTTGAAAATAATGAATGCCATTGTAAAAATACAGAAGGAATTCATTCGTGTGACCTTTAAAAAGGAAGAGAAATATTTAAGTAGTCAGGAAGAGAGGTAAATGACCGGGAAATAATGTATATAAGAACTATAAACTTCATTAATTAGGCTATTACACAAATAGCGTATTAATTTGTAATATATATCTTTATTTTTAAATATCAATCGAACCTCCTACACAAAACTGAACTATTGTTATGAAAACAAGGGCTATTAGATAGCGTATGGTGTTAAAGCAGGGCCTCTAGTACTCTCATTCCCTGTACGAAATGCAATAGTAGGTATAGGTAGGTACACTTAACATACTATACGGTCATTTTCTGTGGGAAAGTGGTAATTCTTAGGTCAATCTAGCCCGCCACTGAAGTAATCCAACACAGTACCAGTGGTCCGTGAACACAGGTAGAGAGACCGCACACGGCGGGTTTCTTTAGTGGATGCGGGCTCCACACTACGCTGTTTGTTGCCCCGAACGGTGGAGTGTGTGGTTAGGGACATTTATTCCCGCCTGAACAAAAAGAAAATGTCAATCTAGTCCATTTATGATATAGGAACCTTTTTTTCACGTCTACGTCTACTCGGCACGGCAGGTAGTTAGGTAGTTACGTGTAGTCCATAAATGTATCAGAAAATATTAAGGCGACTGTGGAAAACCGCATGTCATCAATCAATTTTTAATTTATTGCCAGTTGGTTGACGTAGCTTATTGAGGGGAGATTTTGAGTGGAATTTTAATATTGGGCATTATATTAATTTATGTTTTTATATACAGAAGTAATTTTATCTTCAGTTTTGCCCTGCCCTTAAATCTATATTGTATATGCAAAATACCATATAATAATAATAATTCATGGTAATTTATTAAGTACATAAATTTTAATCTGGTCAGGTGAAACTGACGCAGGTTTGTCTGTCCAGTTAAGCAATACGAGGTAGAATTTCTACTTTTATCATTAAGTACGCAATTGACTGACATTATGCACAACTGCTATTTAAACATTTTGATCTGTATTTTAGCACTTGACATGCTCAGCTACTTTTAAAGAACAAATTATTTGTGAATGTGGAAAAAGAGAACTTTAGTGCGAGCAGGATGCATGCATGTAAATGAATCCGATAGGTGGCGTGGGTCGTAAAGACAAAATGTGATGTGGAGATTGGGTATGGCCATCGGTCAGTGCGATGGCTTAGCGGTTAGAGCACTCCCTGGATTGGAAGTGATATTTAAACCTAAAAAAATCGAAATACCATTATTTATTCTTATTACCTAAATATTATGTTTTGCCTGATCAATTCAAATTGATAATTAAAATAATTATGTAACTATGTTACACATTAGCATATTTCCTTTACTTACATCAGTAAATCCTACATTCGTAAAAGAAACACGTACGTTTTTGTAAAACGAGAACAAAACATACTCCGATTTCATATTAATTAAACATCTTAACGTGACATGGCGGCCTTATTGATTAAACATCTGTTTACATCAGGGTTGATGACATTCGAGATTTCCTTTTTTAAATAATTTTGCTTTGGCAGAGTGTATCACTAACTAAAAGATTGAGATAGGAGTTTTGGCGGGAACATGAAAGAGTCATGTCGTCGCTCTCCATTATTTTCCAAAAATTGTGCTATTTCTAGTATGCTAATTAACTATTTGTATATGTGCATAAGTGTTGGCAAGTGATGTAATGCGACGTAACATGTTTTTTGTGTTGCCTCCAAAACTTCATAGAAGCTTCTCATTAAAGTCACCACCACTTTACTAAGCCAAACTTTGATTTTACTATGACTAATTTTATAAGACATTGACCTCGACTGTGACTTATTGTTTGATGAATTAAACTTACATGTGAAGAATAAAATATACTCTAAGTAAGTAATTGGCAAATACTCAAAACTCCAGTAGTATCCACTATTAAAGAAAAAGTAATACATTACCTAATACATTTTCTTGTACCACTGGAGTAAGGTCACATAGTTCCAGTAGTCCACTAGTACATGCGAAGAGACGGCACAGAGCGGGTTTTTTTTTTGTGGGCGAGGGCCCTATGTTACCCATTTCGTTGCCCCGATGGGGTGTGAGGCTAGGTACTGTTTTTCCCACTTAACAAAAATAAGGGTTGTCATTAAAACAGTAATAAGTAAGTTACAATGCAATTAACTGAACTAACCATTTAAGTAGAAAATATGATCTCATGTAAACCTGTCAGCCCTGGTGTCCTTTTGTAATTCGTGAAAGCACAACTTGATACAAATAAGACAGAAATGATTTAAATGTCATTACATGGAATTGTAATAAGTATCTTATGTCATTTTATGTAAGTGATAACTGTGGCATATATTTTAATTACATTATAAATATAGGTTGCGTTATATTAAATTACCTACTTAATGTGTATCCGACAAAATATATTGATTCAAACCAAAAATATATCGATATTAACCAAAAATATATTGATATAATATCAGCTATATATATACCCAATTAAACTAAAAACTTCTACTCAGATCGATTTTACTACATAAACAATTATATGAATACTAAAAAAACTACATAAAAATAAAACATTTCATATAAAACTTTCTTAAAAACTTAAAACAAAAATAGTACCTAATTTGCATAGGAAAATGTTATGTACCTATCTCGAGTCATAAATTCAAACAGCTTTCTTAGCTTCCTTTTATACATGTCTCTAATAATTTGCACAAATGTGAGAAATTACAGCGAGATCATAGATAATAAGCTGGTCGGTAATGATGGAGTGCAAGTTTGCACGCGATACAAGCTCAAATAAGCTGCCACGCTGAGAAAATTATATGTTTTTAATTCAGTTTACTTAACTAATACTCGATAAGTGATTTTCCATGTTTTTATATAATTGATTATTACGTATTAAAGGTTTTAATGCGATAATTGTACTGTTTCTACCTGATGGAATAAAAACCTATTTGTATGACTTATGCTTTCGCACCAACGCGCGATGGAGAGTTTTTTTTTTATGGTACTCTAAGGCAAACGAGTATACTACCTGATGGTAAGTAGTTATTGTAGCCTATATAGGTGTTAGCAATATCAGAGGCATCATTTGCGTCTCGCCAACTCTAAGGAAAGGGGTAGGAGGTAAAAAAGAAGGATGATAAAGAGAGGATGAAGAGCGGTTTGTGTATGTGGTGGTGGTCTCGTGGCGTAGTCGGTAGTGTAACCGACTTCCGTGCACGGGGTCGTGGGTTCGATTCCCACTCGCGACAATTATTTGTGTGATGAACACAGATATTTGTACTGCGTCTGGGTGTTTTCTATCTATTATATGTATGTATTTACAAAAAAAAAGTAGTATATGTATTATATCCGTAATCTGGTACCCATAGCACAAGCGTTAAGCTTATTTTGGGACCAGAGGACTTGTGTAAAAAATGTCCGTGAATATTTATTTATTTAGGGGTTTTGGTAGCTTTGAAGTATGTCAGTGTGTTCCTGTCGGTAAAGAAAAATATTTATTTATTGATCCTACTGTCTCATGAAACAGAAAATTTGTATGTTTGCTATTAAATCGCGCAAAAACAGCTAAGTTGGTTACTAAAAAAAGCATTTTACACTTTAACAGTTTTTTTTAATGACACTAAATATGATTTCACCCTTGACCATCAAATTGAAAGATTAGGAAAGTGGAAGACCAATATAACCAAGAATAAACGTATCAATTACTTCTGCTACGACGCATCCTACAGTAGTTTTATCAAAAACGTTTATAAATGGTCTTAATGACTGGACTTAACTATGTATTGCCAACATTAAATAGTCTGATGGGTCCGATCTCTATAATGAGCTATAAAAAATACGATGTATATTGCAGCCACTCCATTTTGCCAGCGTTAATGATGGGAATTACTTTGCAAAATGGGAAATTACCATAATGAGCTATTAGCACGGGAGTTCAATTTATTACAATGGCAACATTTTGTTGTACACTGAAAATAGGTTTAGCAAGAAAGGATGTATAGTTGGTAATACGCTGGCCTTAGGTTCAATGCGTTAGTTTACTTTTAAACCGGGATGACGAGTAACGGCAGTACTGGTGAGAGGATAGGGACGTCTCGAATTTAATGCTGCGTTTTCCGCTAGTTCACGTTGAAGCAACATCAAACTGTAAATATAACTAAGATAATGTTCGTTAAATTAAAAAAAAATCCTTGAGATTTTCGTCTATAAATGAGATTTGTTGTTGTACATATGTACAGCAAGGCTGGCAGTAGCTAGTCCTTTGCACGCCTTAATTACTAAATTAAAAATTGTTTTACCGACCTAATTAAGACAATAATAAAAATAGACCGCTCTTAGTTAATAATATTGTATTAGCTCGGTGAATGATAATTTTCAATATTTTTTTTTTATTGCCTACGGTGGCAGACGAGCAGATGGCCCACCTGATGGTAAGTAGTAACCGCCGCCCATGGACTATGGCAACACCAGGGGCACAGCCCAGTCGCCGCCTACCGTGAGTAAAGTGCTTTTCTCAAACCTCGTTTAAAGAGGGACAAGTCGTAACGCTGTGGAAACACCGTAGCAGGAAGTTCATTCCAGATCTTAAACGTACGTGGTAGAAAAGAACGCTGAAAACGAACGGTATTGGATGAGATCGTTTCCAGGTGGTATGGATGAACCCTAGTACGGGGTCTCGTAGTCCGGTGGTAAAACGGCGATGTTGGTACCACCTCAAACAGTTCCTCAGAGCACTCCCCGTTGAAGAGTTGATAGAGCACACAGAGAGCCCCAAAGTCTCTCCGCCACCCCAACGACTCCAGCTGATCCGTGAGATTGGGATCATCGACAATCCGAACAGCTCGTCTTTGCAGGGAGTCAAGTGGGTCGAGCTGGTATTTTAGTGCGCCTGCCAAGAGATGCAGTACTCCACGTGAGGGCGGACTTGTGCTTTATACAGCACAAGTCGCTGCTTCGGTGTGAAGTACCGCTTAACTCTGTTCAGAACGCCCAGTTTCTTGCTCGCCAATTTGGCTTTGTCCTCCAAATGACTCCCGAACTGGACTTTACAAGATATGTCGATGCCGAGGATTCGTTGGACCTGGAAGCAGCATTAAATTTCCGCTTCTCCTATTTGGCGCTCGGATCCTGACTTTTCGTTTATCAAACGATAATCAGGAAATACTACAGATGAAAATTTATTTTTAAAAGTGGAAGTAATATTTTGGTTAAAGTACGGTTCATGAACGGTTATTAGCACTTATGACGAGATTTGAGGCTCCATTGTCACTGGCATCTTATATAAAGGTAAAATATAATGCAAAGTTAAAAAAGAAAGTAAACTGGCAAACTACACAAGTCGAGAGTCGAGAATATCTCTCAGGCGAGCACATTTTCTGAAATATTTTTGTTCACATATGAATGATAATTTGTTCACAATTATACATACGAATCAAACCTGATATAACTATGTTTACAGCCCTTGGTTTTACCATTAGATTATCAATGTAAACGTATAATCTGTGGCAAAAAAATAATCTACTACTTCAGTACTTCAATGCATTCTTCTCGCTTACCTTCGGGTATATTTAGACGACAGACGTATTTTTCGTGAAGTACCTCAATTTCTTCTATTGTTCGCAACCCCTTTTGGAGGGAATTATATCTATGCCTATCAGTATATTCGACATATTTAAGCCTACTTGAGACTTCAAATATCTTCATAGATATTCCCTGTTCTTTTACTTGGTGAAACTAGAAAGAACTAACTAGAGCACATCAGAGCTTTAGAAGCTGTAAATAAAAGCTATACGAGTATAAAATGGAATAAGTATAATTACCATCTATCTATACTATTATAAAGCTGTAACAGAACTGTGTATGCACATTTAAGATATTTGAGAAAAAATTACTGTAGGTATTAGGCGTGTCTAAAGACAAAACAATTTTTTTTAGTTTTTTTATCCGTTTATCTGTTTGTTCGTTCACGCATCACGCAAAAACTACTGATCGCATTTTGATGCAACTTTTTTTATTTGATAGCTCTTTATTGAACTAAAAAACTGGTATACATTTTATCAAGCTACTATATCGAGAACCTCAGATAATAATCTAATATAAACCTGAGATAAACCTAACCACTCTGCTTCTCTTAGGGTCAATTTGGGTTAGGAACACCTCTCTGCCGCAGTTCGGCATTGTCAGATATTTAATGGTTTTTATTTAAGAATACCCTTTTTTTTTGTTAAGGCGGGAAAAATTGTTCCTAACCGCACACCCCATCGTTCGGAGCAACGACCAGGGTAGTGTGGGGCCACCCACTAAAGAAACCCGCCGTGTGCCGTCACTCCGCCTTTATTGGCGGGCCACTGGAACTAATACCCTGCTCGAAGGAATAATCCTTATATCGCTTGGGAGACTTTACAAACACAATTCCACGGACACAAAGTACACCCAGACTCAGAACAACCATTTGAGGATCACATAAAGAGCTGTAATATGTGGGAATCGAACCCACAACACTCGAACGTGAGACCGGTATCTAAACCACTCCGCCATCTGTGCAGACAGGTTTTTGAGAGGTTTTAGACTTGGAACGAAAGGATTTTTTTATTTTTTTTAAACACCGCTCTATTGTAATAATGTACCTTAGATGCTTCAATGTGATTTGGTATTACATAAAACTCAACGTCACGATTTATGTCATGAACGTAAACGTAGTTTTTCTCTGCTGGAAATTAAATAGCTAGCTTCTTCATCGTATGTCATTTAATTTATTCTTTCATTTCATATCGGTGAAATTAAATGGTGAGCAGCGGCTTGACAATACTCTCGTTATAGTTGAGTCCATGAGCGACGGTTACCATTTACCATCAGATGGGCCGTGGCTCGACTGCCACAATATGCAAAAAAAAATAAAAGGTAGGTAAAACAGATTCATTGTGTGCATATTCGTATCACTGATATTTTAGGAAACCACACATTTATTAAAAAAGATTGCAATTTATTACGAACATCTCTTTATGTCTGAACACATATGAGACTGCGGAACTGCTTTCATCGTTAACCTTTTTGTTAGCCCTGGGGCGCAGTAACGTTTCTCACGCAGTATGAAGAGATTAGACGTAGTTTATCTCAAAAGTAACAGTAATGCTCCGATATGGATTATGTAAGGATTATTCTTAGTATAGGTAATGGGCAGTAAAAATAGTCAATAAACCATTACGTAGATATATATTACATAGATTTGCAGGTGCTGAAGAAGCATCTGAGTTCGATCGGCGATTCAAGGTTAAATATTCAAGAAATCATGATACATGTTTCCACATCTTGTGCAGTCTTCTAACCCCGTTGAGTGAGAGTGGTGGACTATGATCTGAATAAATTTCATTCTACAAAAGAGACACGTTCGAAACAATTTTTAAAAATAGAGAGAGCTAAGATCTCATGTATTTATTCCAGTATACTGCTTGAATATAGAAATAAATTACTATCGATACTTTTTAGGTGTTAAAAAAAGTAAAAAAAAAAGTAGCAGAATGAAAAACAAGTGGTGTAAAAACATGACTGCAAAGACAGTGCTTTGGTGTCGAGTTCGTCCAAGGTCTTTACACGCACACGTTATTTTGTGTAATATTCTGTATGTCTTTCTACACAAGTTATCACTGCTTGATAAAGGAAAATATCGTGAATAAACCTGCATGCCTGAGAGATTCTCTTGAGGGCTTGTTAAAACTGGAACCCGCACTGGGTCAGCGTGCTGGATTGTGGCCTAAATTCCTCTCACACTTTAAAACGAGACCTATGCCCAATTGTGGGATTGAAAGGTGATTTACGAGCCATGGACCACGTAATGGTTAGAATAAGCTGCTAAGCCGCTGCTCACAATTTCATTTCGCGGAAGGAAAAAACACTCAGTAAGTTAATCTTTTTAAAAGAAACTCTAATCTCAATTAACAAAAAAGGAGGGCTTGTCTATTGGTAATTATACTTTTCTACTTGTGAAGACGTTTAAATTCATCCAGCGGATGTGTTTTTAAATTTTATATGCGAAAATAAAATTATTTCTACACTTCACAATTTAGTTTAAGAGGACATTTTTATTAAAAGACATGGTACCATGTCGTCCTCGATCTAAACTGAAGTGGAACGATCGTGACAAAGAACGACATTCACGGAGCGATAAGTAATTATCGATGTCGTTCAACCGTCTGTCAAATTAACGCCCTTTTGTCGTATGGTGCAAGATACAGAATTATAGCGATAGCTCAGAAATATTAGACAAAGAAACTAAGGTCATATTTCTTAAAAAAAAATATCTTCCCTAATAATATTATAAATGCAAAAGTGAGTTTATTTGTAATGCTTTCACGCTGTAATTATGAAACCAATCGTCATGAAACTTTGCATAGTTAGTAGTGAGACCAGAAAAGGACAGGTTATTTTGTATGCTCTTAGGATAGCAATTTTAAATAGAGACAAATAATGTACATCAAGTTGACGTTTAGTTAATTGCTTGTTATTTTTTTTAAATACTGCAAGGATGGCAAGTTAGCCAAGGGAAGGCACAAGAGGTAAAGAGTTTATCCGTGTGGTGATGAACTAAGAATACAAGTGTTACCACCCCATTCTTTCCCACGGGTGTCGTATGAGGTGACTAAGGGAAGTAAGCAATTATCATCCATTGCATGACTGGTGGTAGGGCTGGGTAGCAAGTGGGAGTACTCACTTGGTATCGGGCCCGAGCAGGTTGGTACCACCATCTCCCGTGTGACCGGCCATGAAGCACATCGTTGCGTTTTGGCTGTAGCAGGAGATAGCCGTTTATATTTCATTTCATATCTGTGAAATGAATTGGTGAGCAGCGGCTTGACAATACTCTCGGTCCAGTCGAGTCCATGGGCGACGGTTGCCATTTACCATTGGATGGACCGTGGCTCGTCTGCCACTACATGAAATAAAATAAAAAAGTTAGAATACCTACCTACTGTTGATTTACATGATATTCTATGAAAGACTAACTTTAGCTTAGCGGTAATCAGCAAAGCACTACCTCCAATAAAACAAAAATTACAAGAACATTTCTACTTCTATGCATTCAACCTAAATATTAACAGTTTAATGCAGCAAAAATAACCGTTTTACGTTTTTAATTTAGACCACAAATAAATCTCTGGACCCTTTCCGTTAAACGCATAATGTCTAGCTGACTTGTCAAATTTTATAATAATTGCTCTAGCTAGGGTAATACCCTACGTCATTACCGAACACGGTGGAATGGTCCCGGTCCCTGAGAGCTGGTTAAGACAGATTTATTGACGACCACTCTTTTGGAAAATGCAAGAAAAAGGGCTTATTTATGGCTCCTTTTTGGGTAAAGGACTCCAGAACTACATCAGTTGAATAATTGAATAATTTTCTGAAATGGCTATCGAAATGGGCTGAATTTTTCAATTTCGATCTAATGGAATACCCACTTTAAAAAAATAAAAAAAAATTTAATCTGTACATACAAAAACAAAGGCGGATTAATTATCCACAGATTTTTATGATCTTTTATTTTGGATTTGTCTCTGCCTGGAAAAATAACTCTCCCATGGGAACCAATATTTTTTATGAGATTCTAAGTAGTCTATGTCCTTTTCTGGGTTTCAGGCTATATGATGAAAAGAAATCATGATGATCAGTTTTGTAGTTATGGCGTGAAAGTGTAACAAACAAACTCACTTTCGCATTTATAAGATTGGTATGGATGTACAGACACATCTCTGTTACAGCTTTATAATAGTACTAGCCTTTGCCCGCGGCTTCGCCGCAGCCAAAAGCTAAATTTTAGGATATATCTCAGGTTCTCGATTGAAGCGGATAAAAAGTATACCAGTTTTTAAGTCTAAGTAAGAGCTACCAAATAAAAAAAGTTGCATCAAAATCCGATCAGTAGTTTTTGCGTGATGCGCAAACAAACAAACAGACAAACAGATAAACAGAAAAACAGACAAAAATATAAAAAAATCGTTTCGTGATTAGACACGGCTATATTATAGCCTAATAAAGTATTTTTTTCTCAAATATCTTAAATGTACAGACACAACTCTGTTACAGATTTATAATAGTATAGATACAGATTGAATTTGGTTACTTGAATACGTTTTTAAGATTGTATTATGCACTAGCCTTTACCTGCGGCGCGACTCGTTTCTACCACGTGCATGTAGGCTCTGAAATGATATCCTTACAGCGGTTTCCGCTTTCTTCATCTTTAAACAAGGTTAAGCGTACTTTGGTCGCGGTAGGCTGCGGTTTGGCGTGTTCCTGGTGTAACTAAAGTCCATGGGCAGAGGTCATTGAGTGGTAACCTGGTGGTCCACTTGTGCAATCTTTAATCGTTGGCTATAAAAAAAAATCCTTATCCTGTCTAAGGTCGTCAGACTACCTAGCAGGTGAGCGCTCTATTCTACTTTTGCTGATTCGCAATATCCACTCAAGGAATTTTGAGTTCAGTGATCCCGGTGATCGTGCATCATTTGGCAGATATGGCCAATTTCTTGTCAATTTAGCTTGTAACGCCAGTAATGCCAGTTCTCTGTTGGATAACTTCTTACGAAGTTTATACTTCTGAGAAATCCTAAATTTAGCTTGTTCCATAGCTTGCTGAGCGACTTTAAACTTGTAAACTAACCCTGCTTTAAATAATAAACAAGTTAAATTATAATGACAAATAGCATTTATTTTAACAATTCTAGACTGTTTTCCTTTATCTGTCGCATCGTAATTGGTTGTAAACATTACAGATGCCTCAATTTTCTTAAAAATGCGTTTGAAACGTTGCCAAATGGTTCATTCGGAATGAAAATGAAGAAGGAATGGAAGAATTGATAGATGGGATTTGCTAGTATCATGCAATTTAAGAGATATACTGCCCGACAGCAACTAATAAAATATTCTTCAGACATATAATTATGATAATTTAGATAACTTTTCATTTTTCTACAGATCCGCAATTTATATTCAAACGTTTTTCTCTTTAATGAACCGCTTGATATCTGTCATATAAGATGATAGTTTTAATTTAAAAAAGCTTTCGAATATATAGCACCAAATATTGCTTATGTTCAAACTGCGCATCTTAAAGCCTAAAAATGTATTATAAAGATATTCCACTTAGTATGCTAGCTAGTGTGCACATAGTCTTAAACTTGCAAAATAGTCTTAAATGACCGATATTGCTAATTACTAACTGTGACTTTAAATAACAAAGATGCAGTTTTAGTAGATATAATGACCATATATATCTATCATATAAAAAAATTATGTATTCGTGAAGCTCAGAAGGTTTTATAGACCAATCACAAAAAAGTATGAACCGCAATATACACTTTTAAGTATATTTTATAAATAACTAGTATCCGCCTGCGTCGTTGTCCACGTATCGTAAATTATCTTCTATCTTAATTCCATCCATCAGCCTTTCGACGTCCACTGCTGGACATAGGCCTCCCCAAGAGAACGCCACAACGAGCGGCCCTGTGCGCTCATATGGGGGGATAGTGCCATAATCGCCACGCTTGGCAGGCGGGTTGGCGATCGCAGTGGATGTTGTTAATACCCGAGGGAGTGCTGCTGCCCACTTTCCCCTATCTTAATTAATTCTATAAAAATATGACATACAATTACCAAAAAGAACCGGTGATTCGATCGGTAGGTACCAAACTTCACACAGTCAACTGCTGGGCTAAAGAATGTCTTACAATTTCATCAAAAGTGGTAAAGTAGTTTTAGGGTCCATGGGGAACATACATACCAACATATTTTTTTAATATATGTATAGACATAGACATCAAGAATTATAAATCATCTCAGTGGCTTAGAGCACTTCCCCGGATTGGAAAAGACGCGAGTTCGATTCCCGCTAGTACAAAAAATCTCTTTTTCCTTATTCGCAAATAATTTTTACTAACTTTAACAATTTTATTTTTACCGTTTACAAAATACTAAAAGGAGAATGCCGATTTTTCTATGAGAGCCCAACTCTCATAGAAAAATCGGCATTCTCCTTTTAGTATTGTTGCGTCTTAACCAAATTAGCTGTAGAACTGTAGTCTTTAAATAAAAATATCATTGAGATATCTGATGGGAGTTTAGAGAAATCTGACTTTCAATTTTTAGTATATAGGTTATATATTATGCGTTGAAATCCATATCTTTTGTTCTATTATAGTATACAATGTAGTATCAATAGTATTTTAGAGTACCTATGTAAGAAATATAGATAGGATATAATGCTACGACTAACTACTCTGGATCTAGATTACATTCTAAGAGTCCTGGTCTTAGTACCACTAAAAAGTCTATCTCACACGACATCACGCTCTTTTTTTTAATTACTCAATGGAGAATATATGCTGAACTCAACGTTAAAGTAAACACTGAACAATAATACACATAAACGTACATAACACGTTATCGGCAATACAAATGTCAAATCATGAAAAATTGTTAATCAAATTCAAATCAATAAGGGTTGCTAGTAAAATAACAATATATATCCTAAAATATTTTTAGAAATAGATAATAAATGTTATTATATTTTTAATTTAAAAACAAAACTTCATAATTATGATTTCATAAAATAATCTGCGACTAATACTAAGTATTATAATAGGAGCTCATGTGGGTTTTCTTTTATTTATTTTATATCAATATTCTTATTATTTGGCTTTAAAAATGGGTATAGCAATAAACTGGCGACATTGACTATCCAAGCCTTCCAATAAATATGGCAGTTCCGCTTATATCGAATTTAGTAATATGTATATCTTTTTTTTATAACTTTGAAACCCCACTTCACTTATGACTAAAATAAATATAAATAACATCATTATTCAAAAGACAATTTTTAATGTTTTAGATAGTTAAGACGCACGACGGGCACAAAATAGCCTCGTTTTCGGCATTTCCTTTTCTAATGTAACTGTTCTTTCTTTACCAATAAGGCTTATTATAACCGGTGTTCTGAGTTGTATGGAACTATATATAATAGTTTAGTGAAAAGTTTTCAACACATTTACATTTGGTGCCCAAAATTAATTACAATGCTTCTTTTTTTGTGAAAAGCTGTGTAAGTACAGCAACATCTTAATTCTACAATAATTTTGTTTTGGCATTTAATTTTCTGTCCGTGAGTGTCCGTGCGTTGTAGAATTTTATTGACAACGAGAATAAAGATTACTGAGTGACAACTCCTCTATGGTCTAATATTTTTAAACATTCGTTATTGTATTTCTAGAAAGCAAATACTAAATCTACTGTCTACGATACAAAGGTAACTTGTCACTTACAGGAGGACTTAATGGATCTTACGAACCTTTTAGGAACACTTTATGTCAAATAAAGCTATGACCAATATTTTTTTAAGTCATCTTCAAATAAAGTATTGTAAAGGGTGCCAAAGTGATTATGATTTTTCTTCAAAATAGATATTATGTAGGTTTTATGAATCAAGTTCATGTGCGAACGGTAGGTACGAGTAGGCTTCATTTGGAAAGGAGAGAAGTCAACGCTATTTAGTGGTCAGTTTTCAACGTTTTTTCTGTCTCACTATTGGGCACGGGTCTCCTCTTATGGTGAGAGGGATTAAGCCATAGCCACGCTGGCACTAGGCCAAAGGGTTGACAGACTTTACTAGCTATCGAGAAAATCTCTCAAGAATGCAGGTTTCCTCATAATGTTGTCCTTTACCGAGCATTGATAAATCTATATAAATAAAAATGAATCGCCGAAATATACGCGTACGGGCATAACTTCCGAGCGACTGCACCAAATTAGATTTTTTTTTGTGTTCGTTATTGTCAGGACAAGTTTTGTATAAAAGATTTTTTTTTTAATCTAACATAAATATAAAACATGTCATAATATGACAAGTGAGCGAGTGAATGAGACAGAAGACTGTGAGTTACTTTCGATACATCAAACGTGTCTGGAATTATTGATAATCCAACTGATTAGAATTTACCGGAAGTGTTACATTTCCTTAGTCCGCAACTGTACACCACCCGTGTTAGCCAAGGCAGGCAAGATAGTAAAAAAAACGTAGAATGGTGGTACAAAGTTCGCCGGCTCAGCTATTTGTAAATAGATACACACATAATTTCGAAAAATCTTGAAAATTCATAGTTATGTGTCGTACGAGTTCTGGACCTTGGACTGGGGATCGAACTCTATACCGCTGTCCTGTTACCGTTAGGCTATCACTCCGACGTCATCACTTTTACAATGTATCAAAGCGACGCTATAAAAATACAACAAAAGACATTTTGATCTATATCTTTAGCACTTGACATGCTCAGCTACTTCTAGAGAAATTATTATTTGTGAATGAGGAAAAAGAGAACATTTTTTTTTTATTTCGCTCGTACTGAGCGGGAATCGAACCTGCGTCCCTTCCTATCCGAGGAAGTGCTCTAATCCACTGAGCTACCGTACTACCTGGTGGTCATACCCAATTTCCTGATCACATTTGTCTTAACGACCAAAGCCATCTATCGGAACGCATTTACATGCATTAATCCAATATAGTAAGTTTAATTTTGCAATTAAAATTCATACTATTTGATGGCGTGATTTTTTAAACATTTTGATCTATATCTTTAGTACTTGACATGCTCAGCTACTCCTAGACTACAAATTATTATTTGAGAATGAGGAAAAAGAGAACATTAGTACGGGCGGGAATTGAACCTGCGTCCCTTCCTATCTGGGGAAGTGCTCTAATCTACTGAGCTACCGTAATACCTGGTGGTCATTCCCAATTTCCTCATCACATTTGTCTTAACAGACATTTTGTTTCCTCTTCTTAATCCAGGAGGATATATATTATTAAGAGGATATATATTATATTAGAGCTTAGCACAGCTCAGCGTGGAAAGCCGATCTACGTTGACAAAGATGTAACAAGGTGGGATTAGAATGTACCTATCTCAATAAATCGTATCGACATCGCATCGTATCATTGTGATTGGTTGAGAGATCAACGTGATTGGCCGAGGGATTATTGCGACATCACGCGAGGGTTTCTCTACTAATCACAAACGAGACGATACTATGTCTATACGATTTGGTAACATTCTACGGGTCCAGGATTATTATGTGCGTCAATACGAGCAGGCTACATTCGGGGAGGGGAGGAATCAGCACTATTTAGTGGGCGCTACAATATGCAAGTACCTATAAAATATGCAATAAAGCCCATTGTGTTTCCTATATTTAATCCAAGAGATCATGATAAATGTTAGTTAAAGTGTGATACTTAATTAGAAGTTGCTAGAAATTGGGCCGGCGTTGAAAATTGTTTATTTACTTTAAAGACCGCAAGTGAATTTGTAATGTAGGTAATGGATGCAATATAATATGCACGTGAGGTGTTAAATAACTGTTTATTTTTTATTATATACGTTTCTATTATGTAATCATAATATATTAACATAATTCTGCGTTCATATTTTGACTGTATGAATAACTTAGTAATATAAAGAGCAGAGTCATCTAGTGAGCAGTATCAAAACTATTAAAATACAAAAGGATTTGATACGTTCGAGTGATAGTCTTAAGTTGTATCAAATATACAACAGGTGTTAAATCTCTCGTGATCAAAATATTTGCGGCTATAAGAATACATTTCAGAGGTCAGACTAGACTAGTACCTACTCCAGTGGCTGCAATATGCCATACTATTATCATATTTTATTTTTATTTTTTGAAAGACCTAGGGCTAATAATCCTTGTATCGTGAGGTACTTTACAAACATGCAATTTCACGGACACATAGTACATCCAGACTCACAACAATTTTATTACACAAAGCGTTGTCCTATGTGGGAATCGAACCCATAACACTCTTGCCGGACACACCGGCCTTCCGGTTTCAAAACCACTGCGCGAGATATAATAAAACTTTATGTGTATGTACATTTATAACAATCACAATCTTCTTATATTCTACTTTCAATGCTTTTTAGTGCCATGCCGTTTCCAATATAACAAAACGAGACAAAATAATAAGAATTTATGTATAAAATTTTACCTAAATTAGCTACAATGTTAAAATATATAGTAAGATTTTTTTTAGAGATTCTACTTCTTGTTTTCATCCCCTTTCCGATCAATACGTATTTCCACCAATACTCTAGACAAAAACCGGAGAAAATCGAGGGTTCAGTATTAGTCACTTAAAGCTTCTGTGTTTGACAGATAGGGTGCACCCCTACACCACGGCCCAGCTATATATAACCCTCACTTTACTCATAGAAACACTTCTGTTGAAGTATTTTGCTTTTACTTAGAGGGTCGAGGAAGGTCTTTTTATATTGGTCGTTGATTGAATGTAGTTGAGCTGGAGGTGACGTTAGAAATGTTTGATGAGACATTTATTTTAAAGCTTTAAACGGTAATTATACAGTTACAAAATTTATATCGGCAAAGTCAGGGTGGATTCCACTACCACCGAAGGAATGTAACATAGTTCCAGTGGCGGAGAGACGGCACACGGCGGGTTTCTTTAGTGGGTGCAGGCCCCACACCACCCTCTTCGTTGTCCCGAACGACGGGGTGTGGGGTAAGGAACATTTTTTCCCGCCTTAACAAAAAAAAAGGGTGGATTCGACTACACAAAATATTATTATAGGAGTTTATTGTAGTTTATCTATAAGAGATCTACGTAATATTAAAAAAAAAAAAAAAAAAAATATTTGTGAAATGTGGAAAAAGAGAACTTTAGTGCGAGTAGTCGAGCATGTCAAGTGCTAAATACAGATCAAAAATTACAAAATTTTGCTGTTCTGTTTCAGTCTTTATACAAAAATTAAGTAAAAATTATTGGGTGTGCGGTTAGGCACATTATTTCCCGCCTTAACAAAAAAAAGGATAGTTGAACCATTGAAATGTCTCACATCAAACTGGTTGCAAAGTAAAAAGTTTTGACTGACGAAATGTCGAACTTTGTCAAAATTTTATTTTGATGACTACAATGCGCGAATGATTATTTGGATATAATCAAAAGCAGAAAATAGTAATTTAGAGCTGAGTTATAGAGCGATCGCAACAGAAGAAAAACTCGAAATACGGTGGGTATATATGGTAAGTTTAATCGCGAGAGAGTTTCTATTTACTATCGGCCCACACACGTAGGTACCAATAAACGTCTTGTCTATCAACCAGCTATAAAGCATCTCAAAGTAGGTATTTTGATTGTAAGGCAAGATGATCTTACCTGACAATCAAAACTTTTTATTTCTTATCCTCCAAGTGTAGGGTTTGATAGGCAGCAGCTTGATCATGAATTGGATATTGCTGAGTCCATAAATGCCTATCACCACTTAGAATAAATGTAAATATCGACTCTGCAGCCCTTAGAGAGGTCCTTGACCGACAAATAACACCTAAAATCTAAATAGATTCTGACTGCACTTTTTAAAATTCGCATATCCATGTTAATCTGCTGCTGCTACTCTCAGCGCGAGAGGGCACGGTAATGTCATTAGATGCTCCCTGGACAGCACTGACTTATGTCATTAGGTGGCTTGATACAATCAATATCTCTATGGAGATATAGTGATGTATCTGATGTGGCACTTTATACATTGTAACATATACGAGTGATGCCTCAGGTAATAATAATAATAAATATAATTTATTTAAAAACAAAAATGTTGGTACATTGGTGTATCAACGAAATTAACTGCAGTAGTGAAAACTGGCGTAGCTAATACCGCCCCTCTTCGGAAACTTATAAAAAATTATGAACAATAATTACAGCGTGTGATTATGTGTAAAGGGTTTGGTGTGAGTGTGTGTGCCTACGAATAGGTGTGTGTCTGTGTTTGTGTATGTGCGTTTTTGTGTACGTGTGAGTGGACAGGTATTACCATGAATGCTTCCTATCAGCTATATACCTGATTGACCGTCACTGGAGCCATTTAGATTTTAAAAGAAACATTTTATAAATGTTTAGCTTATGCCCACAGTGAAGCTAAGGTACTTATTCTATTAGCTTACAAGGTGCACATCTATAAAGCAACTAGTCGGTATAGTTTTATCTGACATCAACGAAAATCATGGTACTTCAGCCAATTTACACAAATCTCCAATGAGTTAAAAAACCTTATTGGTAAAAGCTTCATAAAAATCCGTTCAGTAGTTTTTAAGTACATTGCGTTTAGACGCGGCAGTTATATTATATGTATACAAAATCAGAAGTTGATATAATTTTAAAATAGTTTTTAATCACTAAAATCAAAACATATATAATCGCTTTATATTTTTACAGCTCCTTGACTATACAACGAGATACTCCATCACTTTTTTGCTTGTCATTGGAAATAGGAGACTAATGACACCAAAAAGACAGATAGTGCCATCTGTCTTTATTTTAATGTACCTATATCAGTGATATCTCGAACTCCCCTTTCAAAGGTGCTCTCACCTTGTTGATCTCTATTATAATTTATAGTATCTTAGGGTTTGCACCCTGAGACACAGGGTTATCTAATTCAGGAGGCAAAGATTGTATAAAACTGCTTTTTCTTGTTATTTCCTGAATTAAGATTATTATTATCCTTATTACATAAATATTCATATAGTCCAAATTACATTTTTATAGCTACCATAGTTAGAATAATAGTTTGAAGGTATAAAAATATTATAAGGTCATTTGTATTAAATATATTTGCAGTTTCAAATCGATATTACAGTTGAAAATATGTTAAATTCAATTAAATGTTAGTGATTACCTTATTATGTTTCGTGTGGTGACCGACTAAGATTACGAGTGTCACCACCCCATTCTTTACCGCGGGTGTCGTACGAGGCGACGAAGGGAATTTAGCAATTACCACCCATTGCTAATACCAACTGGTAGGGTTGGGTACCAGGTGGGAGTACTTACTTGTTATCAGGCCCGAGCGGGTCGACACTGCCATCTCCCGTGTGACCAATTGTGAAGCATCTTGGTTTGTTTTGGTTGTAACGGGAAAAAGTTGTTCATACATTCATTTCACGTCCGCAAAATGACGTTTAAAAAATGAAATGATGAGCAACGGCTTCAGAGTACATAATGGTTACCACTTACCATCAGATTGATCATGGCTCGTCTATTAGGTACCATTAGCAATAAAAACGTGTAAACTACTATATAGTTTGACGGACGAAAGAAAATAAGCTGATGTATTAAAACTGAATAAAAACTTTTTAAATGGGGAAATATTGCTCGAGCATTTAAAACTGAAGCTTATACCAAAGTTTTGCAGCTCGCAAATATATGAAGTACACCAATCGCAAAATTAGCCTAATTTAGACGTTGAATTAGCAACTGAAAAACTTTAATCCTACGTTTGAAATACGATCACAACCAATCCCAAACTAACGAATATGGGCAATTATCGTGACCACTGCTGCTGCAACGCAGTTGAAACGTCGGCCTAAAGGTAGTTAAAAATTTCACCTAATTAATACGCTAAAAAAGACCCGTTTATGTTACTTTAAACTAACAAATATCATCGAAAACATTATAGAAATTCACAGACATGCGCTGAAACTTCTAGTATTAGTCAAGCGACTGCATCGATTTGTATTCACCACAGTCTGAGCAGTAAATACTATACCAGGTATAGTGTAGGTAGCTATGATACCGTCGTTAATGTTAATGGTGTCTGGCAAATATCGTTTCTATAGCTAACTGTAAAGACAGTGGAGTGGTTTAGCCGATATCCTGTTCCAAGTTTGGCACAAGACAATTTAGGTTTGATACCGAATATATCCTTTTTTATAATAACATTAACGAACGAATTATATGTGTCAGAGCAACGTGTGGCTGGGTCTGCTAGTCATGTAATAAAATATTTTCTTTTCCCACCATAAAAGCATGCTATAATAACTTTATGTCGACAATGGCGAGTTATCTCGGCAGTTATATCAATAATCAAGTTCTATTACGTAGGTATTTTTCCAAACTTTTACCGTCTCCTTTTCGTCGTTTTTGTCCGTGTGGTGACGAACTAAGAATACAAGTGTCACCACCCCATCCTTTTCCGCGGATGTCGTACAAGCCGACTAAGGGAAGTAAGCAATTATCACCCATTGCATTACTGGTGGTAGGGCTGGGTACCAAGTGAGAGTACGGGTCGGTACCACCGTCTTCTGTGTGACCGGTCATGAAGCACGTTAGTGTGTTTTGGCTGCAGCAGAAGATAGCCGTTTATTTTTTCATTTCATATCTGAGAAATGAAATGGTGCGCAGCGGCTTGACAATACTGTCAGTATCGTTGAGTCCATGAGCGACGGTTACCACTTATCATCAGGTGGGCCGTGGCTTGTCTGCTATCAATAGCAATAAATAAACAAAAATCCTTTTGCGCTCCCACTGTTGAGCACAGGTAAAATACCCTCAGAGTTAGAGGGTTCCCAAGTTGATCTAGTGCTTAGCAAGGCGTCAAGTAAATTTCTCAGATACGCAGGAGTTTTCACAATGTTTTTTTTACCGGATAGTAATAATATTTGGGAACAAACACTTAAATTTAGTTAAGTCAGAGGTATGTGTTTTATAAGTCTCGAGCTCAGACCAAAATTTGAACTCGATAGCTCGACACCACAGTCCTTGCAGTTCTAAACTGACACTACTATAACGTATACGACCTCAAAAAAACTAGCTGGAACAGTTCATGTCATCAAAACGTTTTCAGCACTCTCACGTACGATAACACGTTTTAAATCAATCGCCCTCCGTTGCAATTCAGCGACTCATCTCGTACTAAGATTTTATTTTGCAAATGAAAATATAGCAATATTTTTTACGTAAATCATAAGCAGATTTTGGTAAAAATTATGTGATCCCACTATAATTATATCAGTATATGCACGTATCAGATACAAAAGTTATAAAAGTATGTTTAGGAATTTCAATATAACTCAAATTGTAATCTCGTCTGATCTAGCTGGACTATGCTTTATATTAATATTACTGTATCCAACTCCAGAAATTACATTAATTATAAGTTTTCCGTTCGAAAATGAACATAGATTTTTCTTGGCAAAGTCCTGTGTATTCCACAAGCAGTTTGCCATGCACGGTATCTACTCCAAAAAACCTTTCTGCTTCAGTAACAGATTCGGATCGGATTAGGTTTTTTAGTAGACATTGCTGCTCCATTGCAAACTCTATGCGGGTTCTGCGTGCTAATTTGTTGATTTCAGTTATGTACAAGATTTTGTATACTTATCGTTTTTCCTTTAAAAAAAAACCAAATTTTTTATCAATTACCATCCTGCACTGATACAATATCGAATAATAAAACAAATAATTATATTTGTTTCCAATTAATTATCTTAACATCTTTTAACCATCGTAATTACTAACTACAGCCAAGATCCAAACAAGATGATTTTCGAGACATATCCTTATAGAATTCGTCTGAATCAGCGCGTTCGATTTACCGTGGTAATTTATCGACCATAGACGAACCAATTGGCTTTTTCATCTGCCAATAGCGCTGTTCAATTGGAGGATTTATTGGCAATACTGTCTGCAGTTTAGATGTTGTCTTGTTTATTTGTTTGCTACTATACTGATACCAAGAATGTTCTACTCGACGGTAACATCCAATTGCTGATCGAAGATATCTTATTGTAAATAACTCTTTTGACAATAATTCTCTTTTCATGATTCTGAAGTGAATGTTACTAGAGAATACGTCCGCAAATAAATAACCTTTGTTATGGCATAAATACGAATCCACTATATAAAAAAGTAATATAACTACAAGGAAAACTCTAAACTCACCATCTGCTTTTATAATATTATCGTGATTGTGAACACAGTTTTTGTCCCTTAACTCTAATATTTATGCCGTTCGTAAAAAAACTACTGATATATTTTAATTATAAGAGATCTAAAATATACTTACTTATCATCAACTCCCCCGCAAGGAAGATGGCATCTTCCTTGCGGGGTAGGCAGAGAGAACAATCTAAAATATTTTATGTTTATTTTGATTTTCTCAACCAATTATTGTCCTATAGTTTTTTTTTAATACAACACCCTGCGCAATGGAATAATCCTTGTATCGAAGGGGACTTTACAAACATACAATTTTACGGACACAAAGTACAACCAGACTCAGAACAACCATTTGTGGATCACACAAAGAGTTGTTCTGTGTGGTGAACAAACCTACAACGAGTGTGGGAGTGAGTGAGTATTTTTTTTGTTTTTTCGTTGTGGCGGGAAAAAATGTACCTAACCCCACACCCCGTCGTTCGGGGCAACGAACAGGGTAGTGTAGGGCCTTCACCCACTAAAGAAACCCGCCGTGTGCCGTCTCTCCGCCTGTGTTGACGGACCACTGGTACTGTGTTGGATTACTTCAGTGGTAAGGGGCGTGTGGGGCCGGCTTTAGAATTGTCCCACCCCTATCCACCCATGGGAGTCGTAAGAGCCGACTGAGGGAATACCGGAGGAGCGGGCAGCAGCACTCCCTCGAGTATTAACAACATCCACTGCGATGGCCAACCCGCCTGCCAAGCGTGGCGATTACGGCACTATCCCCCATATCAGCAAAACACATGTTGTGGCGTTGTCTTGGGGAGGCCTATGTCCAGCAGTGGACGTCAAAAGGCTGATGGATGGATGGATGGAAGGGAGTGAAACCCTACCAACTTTATAGCTCCAGGCTGCTATTAAGAATTTCTTGACAGAAAATCGTAATAAATTTTGCTGGTCTGAATCGAACGCGAGACCTCTTCGTGATCCACAGTCGCATACACTATCACTAGACCACTGGGGTAGTTGCAAAAAAAATATAGATCTACATTCAAATGGCACAATAACCTTTGTTCAAGTTATAAGTACGAGAACTTCATGTTGTAGCTCCCTCTGGCGGTCATTAAAGATGATACAATAGATTGTAACTCCATGTAACCACTTATTGCGTCCGATGTCCCAGTTTGTTGAATTAGGTCCTATTGAACACCTAAGTGCTTTTTGTTCTCATTATTGTTCATGTGGATCGTTCTCTCAAGAAACACTATTTGTATAGTTAAACTAGCTGTCCCGCAATTTCGCTCGTGTTTTTTATTTGAAAGAAGCTTCATTAATTCATTAAGAATAATTTTGGAGTATCTACTTTGGCATTGCCAATAATTTATATATATACCTACTTGATACATAGCAAAGGATTAAATAAAGATGTAAAATACATAGGCGTAGATTACGCTCAAAATCCTACCTATGGTAAAATATTTAAGAATGGCTAAAAATTTAAAATCATTTGGATGCATCTCGTTAGATGGTTTAATATTTTATTTATTTTTAATAATAATGTGACTATTATAGCCGCTTTGTTCGTAAACTTTTCTGTTAGATTAAAAGAAAATATTTGATTATGTTTTTTTATTTTTTTCATAATCTTTTGTTCAAGAATCTATTAGCGTCTCTTAATTGAGTTATGGACTTAATATAAATTTGATCAAATTATCACTGCAATAAGAGAATGCAATAATCTTTACAGCATCTGTAAACAGAACACCTATCAAATAATCGTAAATAAAGTAGAGTAAGGACAAATAAAACGTATCGCAACGCGGTAAACGTAGCCGATTGCTCTTTCACTATAAATTGAATCATCAAAAACCTACATAATTGTTAAAAATATATCTACACTGGTAAAATGTTTCAATCAGATTTAATATGTTCATGATAACACAGAATTTACTTAGAGAAAAACTAAACAAAATTTTTTTTGGGCATTATTTTCATTTGACTCTGTATTTTAGCACTTGAAGTGCTCTGGATACTTAGACAAACAAATGTGAAGTGAAGATTGGGTGTCACCATTAAGTGACTGCGACAGCTTAGCGATCCAGAACTTCCCCGGATTGTATGGAACGAAGGATCGAATCCTTCTCGAAGTAATACTCTCATTTTCCACTTTCACAAATATATTATTTTTTATTTATACTTTGGGTTCATTGATTAATTTTTCATTAATTCAAAGTTTAAGTGTTTGAAACACTTAATTTCTATCTTAACATATCCTGGATCTTACTATTCGTTGAATATTGTCTCAATACACATCACATTCTGAAGTGAAATAGTAATATTTACACAATAGAACACCTGCAATATGTTCTTATTTTAATATTAGAAGCACTTGACATATTCGACCTGTTACTAGAACACAAAACGTAATTGTTTCAAATAAAAAAGATAACTACAAGCTGGTAGATTGAACCAGCATCTTCTGAAATACTGGTGTAGACGCGTCCGGCATTATAAAACAAGCAATGTTCACAAATAATCATACTAAGAAGACTGCCCGTCTTTCGGGACTGCCGATAGAAGTGAAAACTAAGTAACTTGTGAATTGTATCATCGAACTATTAGATTATTATTTTTGGTTTATATAGCAGTGTTAATAAATACACAAGTTACATTGTTATCACTTCTATTGGAGCGTTCGGTGACGATGACGCGAGTTCCATGATTTTTGTTCACCCAAAAAGTGCTCAACGCGCCTTAAGAAGTTTTGACTCCAAAAAAAGTAATGATCTCCGGACCGATATGTTAGTCACAGCGATCAGTGTCTACACACACTAGCCACGTACGCAGGAAATATTATAGTGCACGAGTATGTGCGCAAAAATAAAGTGCACTTTCTGTTCCCTCACTCTCATAGTCCGATGGGACATTCTATCACGACCGAAGAGAAATCGGGTGCAGTTTCAATAGCTTTACCTGCTAAGCTAAATAACTAAATAACTCAACAGAACAGAGTGCCAAGAGGCTCTATTCTTGCATACACCTCTCGCTTCCTCAACATTCATAATTCTCTTCATACACGCTCGCCGGTTTCTGAGACCCCTGACTCCACCTTCCTTCAATACATGACCGATTTGGTCTAGGTAGGTGAGTCTCGGTCCCCCCTGTACCTACATCTTTCCACTTTCGCATTGTATATCTTCTTAACCAGTCGCTCGTCTGGCATTCTTTCCACATGTCCGAAACATCGGAGCATTCCCTTTCGCATCTTTACACCAATACTCTCTTTCATACCTACTTGCTCTCTTACGTCGTCGTTACGAATGCGGTCAGTCAGCCTCACTCCACAGATTCTCCACAGAGATCGCATTTCGAACTGCTAAGCTGTTATTGAAAATTTCTTGACGGAACAATCCAAGGTCCCAACCCGGGATCCGCAGTCCCGTATACTACCGGTAGATCACTGAGGCAAACAAAAACATAACGTAGCATTACCCTGAAGAGGTGTGCAGAGGTGTATTACACACCCACGGTTCGCCAGCTGTGTTTAAGTCCCACGTAATAGGGGGCGAGCCTATTCCTGTCTACCGGGCACATTTCCAAATTCTACTGCTGCTGAGAATTTTTCTTTTTACGAAAAAGCTCAATAACACTGCTCGACCCTGGGATCGAACCCGAGACCTCATGATCAGCAGTCGCTTATAATACCGCTGCACCACAAAGGCAGTTAAAATATCAAGTTATTAATAATGTATCAATAATGTCTGTACGTTATGACCCAATAAATATTACTATGTCATCGAGTTTATGAGTTAATCATTTCATTGTTCTTTGTTAATGTTAAAGTTTATCAAGAATGTTTTGCCCCTCGGCCTACGGTTATGTAATTTGGCTTTTTAGCCTCTGACAGTTTACGCCCCAAGGTGGTATCAATCTTATAGCGGCCGCTTTCAGACTGATCTCAATATGCCGAAGTGTGATACCGATATTAATCTGTTGAGTATTATACGTTGGCCTTTGACATTATTATTATGTCATGATGTATTGGTATGATGTTATTGTTATTTAGAATGAGTTCATACATAGTGTAACATCTATAGATGATAGTATTTGTTTTTATTTAGGTATAAGGAAAGTTAATTTCTAATTTCCATCCATCAGCCTTTCATCGTCCACTGCTGGACATAGGCCTCCCCAAGTGAACGCCACAAGGAGCGGTCCCGTCATGGGGGATAATGCCGTAATCGCCACGCTTGGCAGGCGAGTTGGCGATCGCAGTGGATGTTGTTAATATTCGAGGGAGTGCTGCTGCCCACTCCCCCGTATACCCTCAGTCGGCTCTTACGACTCCCGTGGGTAGAGAGGGCGGGACCATTCTAAAGCCGGCCCCACACAGCCCTCCGTTTCCCCATTCACCTTTTGCTTTGGTAATGTTATCACGATGTACGAGTATATAGGTGCTTTTGCATTTCAATAAAATTTCTAGATACTTATTATAAATTCTTGTTGTTAATATTTTTAATAAGGCGGCAGACGAGCCACGGCTTAGCTGATGGTGTTAGTAGTAATTAGCTATACAGCTGAGCTGCAACGCCCTTTTTTTTTTATTTTAGGTGGGCAAAAATGTCCTACCGCACACCACGCTGCCCGGGGAGACAACGGGGTAGTGTGGGGCTCTCACCCACTAAAAACGCACCGTGCGCCTCCACCCGCCCTTGCTACGGCGGATCACGGGTACCGCGTCGTTTCGACCGCGATCCGCAGGCGGCAGCCCCTTCGGGCACCCTCTCTTGAGCGACGCCTCGCGCATTTGGGCGTCGCATCTTCACGGCAGGCTTCCGCCGACGGCAGGGTACTCCCCGACCCCACCGTCCCCTCCGACCCCACCGTCCGCAGCCTCGGCTAGGACGGCATCAGGCGCAGGTAAGCCCGCGCACGCTGCCCCGCGCGCCAGCGGCGAATCGGGTCCGCGAAGGAGGATTCCTCCCGGGCCCTCTCCGCCACCTCCTTCCGCGAGATGACAGCCTCACAGAAGGCGGCGACCGCGGTCCAGGCCCTGTCACTGCCAACCATCGCTCGCGCAACGGCCGGCAGCGACAGGTCCACGCCTATGACTGCAACGAGTTCCCGGCGCTGCACATCCCAGGCCAGGCACGACTCGAGCGTGTGCCAACCATGCTCCGACAAAACCTGCACCAATCGGAAGGTGAGGACCACGTGCTGCCGCCCTGCCCATTCTTCCAAGATCGGCTGGAGCGCCCCCTCGGTCCAGAGACTAGCCCGGGGCGTCTCCAGCCGAGACTTCCACTTTAGGACGGTGGTGCAGATCGGGAAGCCCACATCGTTGACCGTTATCGAGGCGCTGGCGGGCAGGCCCCGTCGGCGCCCATGAAAGAGTAAAGCCTCCGACTTTTCAAGGGCCACCCTAAGCCCCAGTGCCTCCATCCGCCTGACCACCTCCGCGGTACCTGAGGTGGCCAGCGTTGCTGCCTCCTCGAGGGTCCCGCCCCGGGCTGTGACGAGCGTATCGTCTGCGTAGCAAATTACGCCCAGCCCGGGGGGTAGTCGGCCACGGAGGACCCAGTCGTAGCCGATGTCCCACAGAAGCGGCCCAAGAACCGAACCCTGTGGGATGCCGCACGACGTAGCCCTCCTTACAACGTCCCCTTCCTGGTCCAAGAAGAGGACGCTGCGGCCGTCGAGGTAGTCCGCCACCAGCTGCCTTAGGTAGAGGGGCACTCCATGGTACCGGAGTGCCTCCTTGATGTAGCCGAATGGTCCTGGGCGCGGAGCTTTTTAAGCGCCACGTGGTACGGGCGTCCCCAGGGGTCACGCTCGACCTCCAGCATCTCCTGCCTTTTCGCGTCTTTGGCGTGACAGATGGCCAGCTTAAACGCAGCGTGCGCACTGCTGTATGCCGCATACAGCCGGCCCTCCCGCTCTTCGTCGCGGATTCGGCAACGTCGGCTGCGGGTGTAGGACCTCCGGACACGAATGCAGGCCGCACGGGGGTCCGCCAGCTCCGGGGACCACCAGTAGTCCGCCTTCCGTCGAGGCGGCGCCGCTCGCGGGGCATGGCCGCATCGCAGATCTGCGTAAGCATGCTGCGAATGCGGCCAGCCTCGGCGCCCACGTCTTCCGTCAGGGAGGTAGGCAGCCAAGATTGAAAAATGGCCGCCTCCACTAGCAGGTCCCGGCCAAGCCTACCCACAGCCCATCGCGGATAAGCGGGAGTTCTGTCCGCCGCGTGACCGCTGCTGGCGTCCTGAAGGGTCCGGCAGACCTCTATCTGAATGTATCTGTGGTCAGATAAGGTTTCGACCTCCTCCTCAGCCGGGGCCGATTGGCTGCCTACCCCCTCTTAGGGCCTGACTTGGCCGGAGGCCTGCACCCTACCCGCCCCAAACAGTGGTTGGCGGGGCGATTGCCCGCTGCGCACGCGGGGCAGTGTGGGGTGGCAGAACAGGCAGTCGCCTGGTGCCCTGCCTGACCGCAGCGGAAACAAAGCCCGCTGCAGTCGAAGCAGTTTGTGCACAGCGGCCGGGTGTGACCGACCGCCATGCACTTGTAGCACCTGGCAGGCCGAGGCTCCAACGCGATTACCCGCGCGGCGCTCTAGCCCACCAGAAGTCTACCGGCGTCGACCAAATCCTTGGCCACCGCGACAGGGCACGAGACCCAGACGGCACCCACACCACCTGGACCTGGGCGAATGGTGCCCACCCGGACGGCGCTGCTGGGAGACCAGGTTTACGAGACGATTGCCTCCCGGATCTCTTCCGCCGTCACGGAATCGTCCAGCCCGGAAATGCGCAGTTCGGCGCACTTCACGGGTCTGGCGACCCGGACACCACTCTCCTCTGAGCTGCAACGCCCTAGTACAAGCGTTAAGCTTAGTTTGGGACCAGAGGACGTTGTGTGAAAATGTCCGTGAATATATTTATTTAATCCACGGGAAACATTTATTGTTCCATGATGTAAGGTAGCCTATGTCGTGTTCTGGGCTGTAGACTGTAGTAGTATAATGTATACATAATTTCACGAGGACAGCGTGAAAGCCTAACAAACAAATAAACAAACTCACTTTCGCGTTTATAATAATATCATAAGTTACGAGTGCAAACATCATATTTAAACGAACAATAAACCTACTTTTCTAAGACCCTTACACAACAAAGAAGGGCTTACAGCAATATACAGATAAACATGTTAACTTAAAGATTTATGAATCAAGAAAGGATTTATAACTTCTAATAAAATTAGCTGACGTTTATTCTCCCTTTATTTATTAGGTAAATCTACTTCAGCCGCGTGCGAAGTAAATTAAAGCAATTCAATTCTAACAAAATGCTCTCACAACTGCGAAAGTCCTCGTACCGGAACATAACTAACAAATAGATACCTAATCCAGTTCGTTTTGAAGTAGACCACTTGACCTGCCCATTTAAGCGGGGAAAACAATATTTCCTTTGAACTGAGCCTGGCGTTTCTTGCGGCCCTTGAAACTTTACTTATGGTGATCTAGTTTCTATTCATTCATATCCCACGTGGGTAGTTAAATGTTTTGTTTCATTGAAATCGTTAATCGCTTTGTTTCATTACTATGTGTAAAAGCAATTGTTTTTACGTAAAATATGAGTTGAATAGAAATTTCTGTCTTATGTCTTTAAATTGTTACTAATAGCAAGGTATTTTTTCGTCATCTTCGATTATAATTATCAATATTGAGTATTTATTTCTAATGATATCAACTTGTTTTTAGTTTCTGCTTGACTCTTCTTGAGTAAAAATATAATTACAATAGAATCTTGATACCTGTTGCCAGAGCTTCTTTCATTTCACATTTGAGAAATGAAATGGTTTGCAGCGGCTTGACTTTTCTTACTCTTGGTATAGTTGAGTCCATGAGCGATGGTTGCCACCATCGGTGGGCCGTGGCTCGTCTGCCATCATTGGCAATAATAAAAAAATAATAGTCTTGCTTCTCCCACCATGAATGTACCGTTTCGATCGTGGAAGTACCACTCTCTCATTGAATATCGTCGTTAAGCTACGGACTATTCCTACCTACAATAGTATGATGGGTGAGATTGCCGAAGGCCCAACCCCTCACCTCATCCCCTCGCTATTCTTCTCACTGTTCACCTAATCATCATCTTTCTTTTAACCTCACTCTCCACCTCCAGCCCCTGCCGCTTGGGGTTGGTAAAGCGTGAGTGATATCTGTAGTATTTCTAGCGTCTGTAGAATAGGTAATAAAATTATAACAGGCCAGTGTGCATTTCATCAATTGAAAAAAACCTAATATGTGACCAGGGGGGTCTAGAGCAATACAAACCAAACAATTTTTTTTAAGGTTTTGTCTGTATGTTTCTACAAGCGTCACGCAAAAACTGCTGAACGCATTTTGATGATGCTAGTAATGCCTCTCCGTTTAACCAAATAAATCTATTGATATTTAGATATTTTTTATATATATTTTTAGCATTTGACATGCTTAGCACTATACATTAAACACAAAGTGAAAAATGTGAAATCGAAAATAACAGTCAGGAGCAGGATTTGAACCTGCATCTTCTGGATACCGTCCAGATGCTTTACCAATTCAGCCATCCTGACAATTGCTCCTGACTGCTAATTTCGATAACACATTATACTTAACGTCTTTGGGTGACGCCTGCGCCATCTGTCGGACGTATTTTCATACATTATACCGACCAGGTAAACTTAATTTTACAATTAAGATTTTACCTAATAATGACGCAAACCCTTTAAATATTTAGATATTTTTATATATATTTTTAGCATTTGACATGCTTAGCACTATACATTAAACACAAAGTGAAAAATGTGAAATCGAAAATAACAGTCAGGAGCAGGATTTGAACCTGCATCAGGATGGCTGAATTGGTAAAGCATCTGGACGGTATCCAGAAGATGCAGGTTCAAATCCTGCTCCTGACTGTTATTTTCGATTTCACATTTTTCACTTTGTGTTTAATGTAAATCTATTGAGCTTAAATTAATCTCCAAATGTTACATGATACATTTTGTCTGATATTTCATAATAGACACAACTAATGCAACGTTAGTTAGACATTTTTTACAATTGCAGTCCAATTAATCTCTACACAATCACAATATAAAATTACTTTTACTCGTGACCTCATCAAATGTGATTAGGCGGTTAGTTAACTCGTTAAACCAACAATGTACCAAATTATCCGGTTGCATAAGTAAATCTAATAATAAAACAATAAATCATACAATCAAGGGTCATGTTTGACACAACTACAGTAAAGCCGCAGAGGTATTGAGGGTGTGTACACATGCATAAATAACTAATGCGAGTTATTTTAAAACTTAGTACAATATTTGTGATAATGTGTAGGAAAAGAGAAATTTAGTGCGAGCGGGAATCGAACCTGCGTTCCTTCTAATCCGGGGGAGTGCTCTAACCGCTAAGCACTTCGATTCCCACTCGCACTAAAATTCTCTTTTTCCACATTCACAAATAATTAGTTCTTTAAAGTAGCTGAGCATGTCAAGTGCTAAAATACAGATCAAAATGAAAGTAAAACATAAATTTCATCCCAAGTTCAATGGAAATTATTCTGGCAGAATAGCAATTTAAGAGTGATATCGAGATCTAGTTAAACTTTCAAATGCGAAACATTAGCTGCTTTACTAATAAACGCTGTATAGCCTCTGAATAGTTTTCAATGTTTTGTCTTTGTCACTAATATGACAGTTTGATGTTGAAAGAACGGAACAAGACACTGAATAACTATTCGGAGCTCAAACAATGTTTATTAGTAAAGGAGTCTGTGTTTGTGTTCTAGTAAATATTTTAATTTTTGCGAAGAATCAAGTGAGATTGGTGGACCAGGGGGGAATCTCACATGTCGATCGTATCGTGATCACTGTGATTGGTTGAGAGATTACCGTGATTGGCCAACGGATTATTGCGACATCACGCGTCGGTTTCTCTACCAACTACAAGCGAGTCGATACGATGTTGATTGTGAGATATGAGATTCCGTCTAACCCCCCTAGAGATATTCCTATACCAGTGGTTGGTGATCTACCGGTAATCTATGCGACTGTAGATTTTGAGATCGAGCTATTACAAAGTTATTTTGATTTTCCGTCAAGACATACTCAATAATATCCCGGAGTTATGAATATGGAGGCGTTTTTGCCCCGTACTTCGGCAAGCAGGTAAAGTTGTTGTTCCTGAACCTGACGCCCCATCGAACTGTGAGAGTGAGGAAACAGGGTATGCACTTGTAAAAAGGTGCTTAATCTGATGAACGAACCTGTTATTGAGTGTTGGATTAGTGTAGAATGGCCTTAACTTTTATTTGGAATTACACTCAATGGTCGACAGTGTCGTAACGCGATACGCAATGACCGTAAATCTTAATCATAAGTATTGTGAGTTTGTCCGCTGCACTTTATTATGAATTTAACAAAGACTATCCAAACAAACACAATATTATTGTAAATAACATAAATATTGACGATAAATATTGTCTATTTGCAGATATTATTTGATAAATTTTGTTCCAACGACTTCTCAGGAAGACAGACCTAATGATGTTCTACACGTATGAGTGATAATATTTGAGTGGGAAATAAGCTATCAGGCCAGCTACACCAAGAGATGTTACTCGAATGAATAGTGGACAGGATTTTATATGTATAAATTAAACATGAAAAAAGTAATTTAATAGTCTAGCAAAGCATATAGCGTTTTTAATGTTGGTTTAAATTTTTTCCCTCAGCGTTTCGTTTTGTATCGTTGCCTTATATAAATAACAGCCCTTGGCTAATAGATTACCTATTACTTATGAGTTGATCAAATGAGTTTGACAAAACTAACATTGAAATATACGAAATACAAGAAATATCTATCCTTATATTTTACAATACCTACATAGATTTCATAGATAGTATTTATTAATACGCTAACAACTTCCTCCACAAATCCCGAGTAATAGCGACATTATAATAAATCACAACAACTTTGCATACACATTTGAACGCTGATTTGTAATCTGCATTTATTACATCTCTCTGCCTAATCACTAATATTAATTTGGTTCATTAGTTCATTACTATGATATTCTTGAAGTGAACGAAGTCAGACTTTCTATTATCACTAGCATAGTTCTGGTAAGGTACCTACCACCATCATCCATTAGTTGCAACATCAACTTCATTATCTTGTTCAAGGTATTTTATATAGAACAGTGCCATTTTTCGCCCTGTCGTACAGGGCAGTAGCATCGGGACTATGATAATTATTAGTATTTTTTATAATACATAGCATCACGCCTGTATTACCCGAAGGGGTAGGTAGAGGTGTATTACACACCCACGATTCGCCAGCTATGTTTAAGTCCCACGTAATAGGGGGCGAGCCTATTGACGTCTACCGGGCACATTCCCAAACTCCTGAGGGCTGCAACTGAGTTTTTTTTTACGAATAATCTCAATAACTAGTCCCGACCCGGGGATCGAACCCGGGACCTCATGATCAGCAGTCGCTTACACTACCGCTTTTTTGTTACTTTTATAACATTGTTAGGTTATTTTTAAATATGAATTTCACTTTTGGAATTGATTTAGTAATTGTGTGTAAAATGTCACAACAAAAAATCTAAATCAGTTCTACTCGTAATATTATAAGTTACATTATAATAAATCTAGACAAAAATCAGAAGTTTTGTTTTATTAAAAGCTTTTTGATCTCACAATATTGGTTTTGTCAATAAATTTTGTTAATAGATGTCCCTGCTTTTATAAGACTTATTTTTATAATCAATATTAGAGTTTGTTAATAGATGTCACTGCTTTTAATTGACTTATTTTTATTATTAATATAAGACAAACTTAAAATGTCATTCTGAATTATAATAATAAAGAAATCTAATCTTTATTGTATATAGAAAATGAATAGTTAAAATATTTTTTGAAACACGTAAAAAATTAATAGAGCCTCATCTAGCGTCGGAAATACGCAACTCTAGGATTTTAATCCTACTGAATTGAAAACTATTACAAGAGGTAGTGAAACACCAATCTACTGTCATACGTAAACTGATCCATTTACATTCAAGCTTCAATGTTATAAGTTAAAACGCCCAGCTCATGACCTCAAAATCAGACAGTATGAATTGTAATAGTATGATTTTCCAGCTAGTCCGCTATTAAATGATAATTCTATGGGAATTCAGTAATAAGTATGTTTTATTACAACACATGATTTAGTTTTGAGCTTTTTTCAGGGCAAACTATGTATGGACGCAGAACATTGTCCTTTGAATGTTATTTATAAATGCAATCTGTATCCTAAATAATATTGTACACAAACATAATATGGAAATTTAGAAAATAATTTATGCTTTTTGGCGGGACAGGTGGTATAAAATCCTGTCACAAAGTCCGTGTGATGACGAACTAATAATACAAGTGTCATCACTCCATTCTTTCCCATGGGTATTGTACGAGGCCACTAAGGGAAGTAAGCAGTTATCACCTATTGCATTACTGGTGGTAGGGCTGGGTAGCAAGTGGGAGTGCTCACTTGCTATCGCGCCCGAGTGGGTTGGTACCACCATCTCCCGTGTGACCGGCCATGAACCATCGGTGTATTTTGGTTGTGCAATGAAATTGTTAGCAGCTGCATGACAATACTCCCGGTATAGTTAAGTCCATGAGTGACGATTACCATTTACCATCAGGTGGGCCGTGGGTCGTCTGCCACCAAACGCAATACCTAAAAAAAATAGTAAATTTAGGAATCTGCAAATATAATAACGTCTTCAACTGGCAAATGTAGTTTTCATGATCAAGAATAAATCCGCTTAAGGTAATCATCTATACAGGCAAAAAAATAAACTTTGAAAGTCTCGTTATGATGTTGAAACTTGTAAGGTCTAATTAGAAGTATAATTCTAATTCAAATCGTTTTAGCGTCTACCAAACAGTAAATGTATTAGGGCATGTAGATACAAGAAATAGCTTTTTAGAGGCGCGTGCCGTATAAGAATAGCACACGGCCGTGGCAGTTTGGATGAATTCCTTTGCCAAATGCCATTAAAAAGGTTAGCGTTCTTTTTTACTATAGTAACTTTATGTTAAACAAGGAATGTTACTTAAAATTTAGGAATGATTAGATATATAGTGCGTTCCACTTGACGCTCGTAATGCTCACACGATCGTAATTTTTCCCGTTTCACTTGCGTGAGCGTTTCATTCGTAAACCCTATTCAAATGGATTTTAGAGTTTTTTAAACATTCACTTCGACTCAACTCTTTAGATGGGTTATTGTGAGATTGGCGTGAGTGAAAAAACTGGTCATCGATGACGTTTGACGCTGCGACCATAACGGCCTTGGTCATTAATTGGGGAGGGATCGTTTTTAGCGTGATGTAAAACACGCCCTTAATTACATATTGTTTTTATAAAATCGAATGATACTGTACATAGTCAGTAGCAAGATAAAAGTATATTTTCTCTATATAGAACAAGCGTTGTTGCCTACAGCCAGCACTCTTTTCATTTTCATAAAAAATCTTTTGAAACAATGTCATTCAAAGTCTCACAGCATAAAAACATGATTAATTTCTGCAATACCTAGAACAAAATTACATCCTATGATTAAAGTGTATTTTGAAATTGCACATAAATATGTAATAGAGAAGCCCTCACACGGGAATAACCAGCAGAGCGTAACGAAATGTATAACATCAAACGATACGCATAGGCGATAGCGCTTTCGAGTTTTCTCACAGGCACATAATATTATAACTGCAGTTTTTGCACTAGGTAACCTAATATGTATAAAAAAGTAATAAGTGTCTAAACTAGCCGTTGCTCGCAAAAACATCCAAATTGTTTTATTTTTAAACCTACACTAAGGATAAATTCGAGAACGCAAAATACACCTACAGAACAACCATTTGTGGATCACACAATGAGTTATTCTAAGTGGGAATCGAATCTACAACACTTGGACGGGAGGTCACTATCTAAACCACTCTGCCATCTGTGTCATCAATAACTCCTATTGATTCTGTTATAAGCTAAACTCTCTCTACCCGTGAAAACCGTATTAAAATCCGTTCAGTGATTTTAAGTTTGGAGATGTATGTATGCTAACCAAATTAAAATTCGTTGTTTTGTACTCAAAGCTTTTCTTTTATCGTTCCTTCTCAATTTTTAATACCTGCTTTACCTTTTATAACACATCAGATTCTAATGTGTAATAAATAACAACTATATTTATAAATATTACTATATGTTATTGTAATGTGTAATTTAAGACCAGGACAGTTTTTGGTTTTAGAGATTTTACTAAATTGTTTCACCAAATTCAATGTAAACAATGGTGTCCAAAGATGGCAGATAAAGCGGCCTATTGGATGATTAGTCGTCAATTAAGCCGAAGAAGTCGTACATACTCGTATAGGTATCTAACGTTTTAATTTTAAATTACTTTTATGGCGCAGGCTTTAACTACTATGACGTAGAATGGACAATTTTCGTTTTATAAGGCAGACAAGTTTTCTTTCTTCATGAAAATCTGAAAATATAATATGGACAATTTATTTATTGTTAATATTATTCATCAAAATAAAAAAAATCCAATGGTACGTGACCGACACATGAACCATCCGTTGTAATGTTGTAAAAATTAATATTTAAAGTATTATTTTTTTTCTATTACACCATTTCATTACCAGAGTAATTGGTTCTATTTCATTAATTGATACATTAAAACTACACGAAACATGGGCGTAATCCAATAGCCTCCTTATTGCGTAAGCCTATATGGTGCAGGACCTAAAGTGTTAAAGAACATTGTTGTGAAACATCAAAATGCCAGAAGGCAGTTGAGTGCCGGTCAAGGACTACGGATCTTGGAATGTGATATCAAGATTATTTTAGTTCATACGTGCTACTTTTTGTAGCGGATAAAATTGCATTATAGTATCATAGTTTAAGTTAAAATAATGCTGGAATAAATGACTGGTTAGGCATTGGCTTAGACATATCAACGTTCAAGTTCAAGCTTAAGTAGATACAGATCCTGAGAATAATAATAAATTTGTTAAACTATCGCATATAAACCATTTTTGCTATGTTACTGCCAAATGATTTTATCAGAATCCATGCAAGATCGGCACAGCATGGCGTCCTTCTCTATGAACTGCCAGAAGAAGACAACAAACATATGCAAGAATTTAGACTAACTTCTACAAAAAAATCCATAACTCTTTGGGAATGATAATAGTTAACGCAAGCCCTAGAAGTTCTTGGCCAAAATCATTGCCATATGTTTATGTCCCACGTAATAGGGGGCGATCCTATTGCCGTCTACTGGGCATATTTCCAAACTCAATATGATATAACGCAGTAATTTTTTACAATACTGAAAAGCTGTATAATCAGTATATTATGTGTGTTGGTACATTATTAAAAAAGTGGTATGTTATCTGTGTTGGTTAATTAAAAAGAATATTACAATATTTCCAATTACGCTATACTATCCCGCTACAAAAAGTCGCTCGTCTGTACTGTACGATAATATACAAGCTTTAGAATAAGAGTTGATGTTTGGCGAATATCGATCGCATTTCTAACTTTCAAAATTCGGCAACAAGTTGTTTAGATTATTTATCTATATTTATAACGAAGCAGTATGCAATTAATTTCGTTAATATTCAACTTTGATAATTATATTTAATTGAAAATGGATGCTTAAGTAATTTTAATGTTCGATTTTAGAAATATAATGGTAGTCCAGATGTTTAAGTATGATTACTTTTGGCTGGAATTATTTATAACATTAATTACATAACATAATCATGGCGTATATTGATTTTAATTACGAGATTACTGCAGTAATAAATAAAGTTGGTAGGTATTAGTTATTTGTGAAATATATGATAGTGAGAAATTATGCACTAATTTGAATACAAACTTTTCAGAAATAAATATGTTATATGTCTAAATAAAATATGTCGTGGATTATACCCATAATAATTACTGCCTCGGTGGTGCGGTAATGTGAGTGAATGCTGATCATGAGGTCTCGGGTTCGATCCCCGGGTGTTACAGTGTTGTTGAGCTTTTTCTTATAAAAAAAAATTCTCAGCCCGGAGTCTGGAAATGTGCCCAATAGATAGTAATAGGCTCGCGCTTTATTACGTGGGGCTGAAACACAGTCAGCGAACCGTGGGTGTGTAATACACCTCTGCCTACCCTTTCAGGGATACATGCGTGAGACTATGTTTTTTCCCATAAATAGAGCAACATCTAACCCGACTGCAATCAGTATGCTAATATACCTTTAACATATTATTGCCTATACATTCTGTGTAACCTTTTTTGTTTCGTCTCTTTCAGAGCTTTCTATCAGCGAATGCAAAATGTTGGTGGGCTGGGGCCCTTGCGGCCGCGACGGCAGAGCTACGGTATGCCGGCTACGTGTCACCTGGGGTACTCCTGGTTGGAGGCGCGCCCAGGGCGTTAGAGACAGTCCGAGGGGCTTTCGCCAGGTCTGTCCTCAAACCACCACCTACCTACCTTATATGTGGCCTTGGTGAGTACTAATATGATTATAATATCGAGTATTATTTATCTTACAAGCTTCTTAAATTGTGATTTAATGTTTATCCAGCAATATATGTAGGTAGTTACTTCAAAATTTATTACTAAATTATGCCCGCATGTTCCTTAGTATCACAGTAATTTGCTTATATTTTTGCGTGGACTTCAGAAATCGGTCAATGGAGTGACTACGGTACATTATCTATCACAACCGCCCATTTCTAGAAATAAAAATAAGCTTTCATCAAATATATTATTGATCTCACCTTTAAAATAAGAATGAATATATTTTTCGAAATCCTTGAATCCTATTTCATTAGATCACTTCAATATTTTGGCGATACTTTATTACTGGCATCAAGCCTATTGATGCAGTAGTTTTGCTATTTTATAGTAGTAATTTAATTACTATGAATCCTATGTGAACACTTAGATCATTGGTCTAATCCGAATAACATCTTCAGCTTAATATTAAAATAAATATCAAATATATTTTTGCACGCCTCATAAGCGAAGCGTTGAGGTGGGTTCTACTCCCGGTTGACACGGCACAGTTTTTTTTGTTATTTAAACTAGTTAAAAAACTGTTTGAAAAAAATCTGGCTTGGACGTCCGTGAGTTGTAGGTAATATATGTTAACACGATAACGACCAAAATACTTAATTAATCGAGTCTTTTTTTTTTTCGTTTACCAATTATTATGACTAGGAATAGAGCCCTATTACTTTTCACGTTCTGATTCGATGTGTTTAAATAAGTCGTATAATATTGTCCAAAGTTGCAATTTTCTATTGATAGATGTCGCTGTTTTAAAGTAAAAGAGATATTGACAAATGCAGCCCTAGATGTCGCAAGTGGCAATTTTAGATGTATTCAGTGGCTTTTGTATATATAGAACCACAATATTGCTTTTTTTGTAAGGAAACTAGCGATGTCTTTTTGTTTTCTTAAATTGTTTTTGTTTACAGTATAATAAATTATTAAATTTTACATGTTTATATATATTATATGCACTTATGCAGGTATATATGTAAACTCATGGATTGTTGTTCTTACTAATTGCTAGATGGCGCCTTGCAAAATGACAGAGCTAGACCAATATAGAAGTACTTCTTAAAATTAGCGCTAGATGGCGTATAAGACATGAAACCCACAATAGTACTTTTTGAAATTAGCGCTATCTATGTGATTTATTGAAAACTACTTAGTAAAACCAATACATTATTAGTTACTTATCAAATAATAAATTTTGTTGTGAAAAATTAAGATTATGAGGCGTGCAGTTTTGGATTTTCCAAAGTATTTGTGTCTACGATTATACGTAGGTATAGATTTTTTCCCACCATAACAAAAAATAAATCAAGATAGTTAATTTCACAATGGCCTCCATACGAATTAGTAAGATATGACTATAGTCAATCGTATTGTAAGTATATAAATATCATAAAAAAATGTTTAAATCCTAGTATAAATAATTTAAAAACAAATCAGTCAGGTAATAAGAATCTTAAAACATACAATATCTGTTTAATCTGCTGTCGAGGGCCTGATCATATTATTCTGTACCTACGTAAGATATTTATTTAAATTAATTTGACATTTTACGTGATTAAGAAACATGTTAATTTGCGTTGTTAGTATTTACGACTTGCTCATACTAGTATTATTTTTAATTTGTAGATTTAGTTAGAAATATATTTAATTATTCATTATTTTATTACTAATTTAAGTATTACTGCCTATATGGCTTAATTTATAATTCACCATATACTTAATTAAATCTTGGAAGTCTATTTTAAGCTACTCGCTACTAATAGTCGTATCGAAACGAAATTTTGACTGTATATAGTGGAAGTAGTTTAGATGACAATAATATAATACTTTCTGATATTTACGCGGATGTACATACACTGTGTGTGCTCACCACACCCGCCATTAAATTAGGTTTGACAAACCTCAAATCCTCGCAAAAGAACATCGATATCGCCCTAGAATGATACGTGAGGCTATTGAAATTAAGAAACATCCCAATTTCAATAGAGAAAACGGCTGGATCGTACCATCAAGCCGGAATCCTGTGATAGGCCTCACCAAACAGAATACAAGAAGGCACATCACAAGATTGCATAACACAGTTAGCTCTTATTGTGTAGATAAGTGTTAGAGGCAGATAGTGATTAGCTTTTGCTTTTTAAAAATTTTAAATTAATTAGTTTTCAGTATATCCGTACAAAATTTAATAATCCATAACGGTTGTTGCCTACTGAGTTTTCTGGCCGGATCTTTCTCAGTCAGGCCGCGTTCCGCTCCGGTGGTAGCTTTTTAGTCTTAGCTTTTGGTAAAATCAATATATTTCATAATATAAACTAATAATCAAGATTGTCTTCTTACTGGTAGTTATTTTGTTACTAAAAAATTTAATTGGTAATTTGTGGTAGAATTTTTAACACTAATTAAAAACAAAAAATTTACAATTTAAAGATGAGTATTATACTCATTTTAATATACTAGCTTAAAATCTCATAATAAAGCATACAATTTAAAGCAGATAATTTAATTGTGTTTCTAAACGAATATTAGGTGGGTTAAATAAATAAACCAAAAATTTTGTAAAAACATATGACTGTGGGTAGATGAAACCGTTGAAACAACATATCAGCCTTCGACGTCTACCATCTAAGTCCACCCGTGATCATGCTGTGTGTGACAATGCTGTAAAGTATTCGAAACATCGGGATAGTAGAAGATCAAGTAAACGCGACAGATTCTGTAAACGTAGTTTTATTTCAACACAATAATATAACTTAACATCTTCTCTCTGATCTGATGATGGCGCAAGAAGGTGGATAGTGGAACTCTTTAATGACTATTAGTAATTTGGGCTCATGTGACTCGCTTTGACGAGCTCAAACAGCTCAATGTATTGCCCTGATGCAAACATTTCTTACAATCTATACCAGTATAGTCTTGGGTCTTTTACGTAAAGTTGCAGTTCAAATGATTAGTAAGGTTAAGTAACTTTCACCCGACTGGGAATGAGATGGGGACCAAATAATGAAACCTGTTTTTGGAAATCCGACCTCTTCTGTGCTTTGGTAGGCACGTTAAACAGTGGGTCCCGGCTGTCAGAACATCCTGGCAGTAGTTACAGGTTCTCAGTACTGAATACAAAATCTGACTTCGGTCTTGTTCTAAGGTCGCTAGTTGTTCCCATAATTGGGTTGTGGAGGTCAGATAGGCAGTCGCTTCGTGTAAATATTGATGGATCAGTTAAACCCAACAGCCCCCTTAGAATGAATAACGAAACGTTAGACGAACTTTCGTTTAACTTCATTGTGATTATTTGTTATTGGTCGCCTGAATAACGCGTCGAAATTTCGACTAATCAGGAATCACGCGTCGGACTGTTGATCAATTATAATGACTCGAAACGAAGGTTCGTCTAACGTTTCGTTTTTCATTCTATAAGGGCAGGTCGAAGTCGACTCCAACAAAAAAGTTTGGAATAAGACTAGATAAGTGAGCTTAGTTCCACCTGTGATGAATTATTATCTATTTTACAATTTATATTCCTGCATATCTATCATCATAATTGAATCCCTCGTGACCAGACAATGAATCGTGATGTTTATATTTATCTAAGAAAATAATCGGTGCAATGATGTCATACAAATTGCGACTATTCTTTGGACTCCGCCTGAATTCAAATGTGCATTCTAAGTACCTCAAGGTTGTTTGGCATTTATATCCCTAATCTATTTATTGTTACTTAAAAAAAAGTTATTTGTAGTATCTCTTTGTAGTCTATGGTCTTTTTTACACCTAAAAAATGGAGGAGGATCGCCTTTTTGATGAAAGAATTTCTATTCGGGATTATGATTATTTACCATCAGGTGGGCCGTGGCTTGTCTGCCACTATAAGCAATAAAAAAACGATTAAACCTTACGATATGAATCAATCAATCAATCAGCATGTTGCATGGACATAAGCCTCTCCTAGTTTTTGTCGCAACACCTGGTCCATCAGAGTTTTTAAGGTCATTGCTCCGTCGGACCAAGGGCAGTCCTTCGTTACCAATTCGTAATGATTATGCATTCAAAGATGTTTTTGCTCCATCTATCGCTGACCCTCTAAATTTCACGACGAGCCCATTGCCACTTCTGTGTATGTTAAATTATGAACTCGTTTCAAAGTTTGGATTTCATAGAAACCTTTTTAGTTTTTTTTTATTCATCCCTTGCGTGTATAAAATAGATAATCGGTTTGTGTGCAAGTTTTTATATTGATTTGCCTTATACACCACCAAAGGCTTTTTTTTAAAGTACCTACTTAAAAAATACTGTCAAAACAGAACTTATCGGGACATTTATCTCAATAACCATGCTAAATGCAAATCTGACTCAGACTTAGGTATATATTTGACTCATATTACAAAACTTCAAAATTGGACTTCCTACTTAAGAGCTATTACTACAAATATATTTTAAAATGTTTTAAATGATATCACAGCTATGCTGCATTACTTTTAACTCTTATAAAGTAAGTACGATAATGGCTCTGTAAATCCGGATATGGCTACACTAACAATTTAACACATCTCAATAGCATAGCTCCGAAGCCGATGCAGTACAATTACAGTGCTTTGTCACTCCCACGTAATATACGGCCTTGCAAGGACGTTTCTGTTATATAAACATCATTACTACGTGTGCTGGTAGAAATAAAACTAAATAATGTAATTGAACAAAGAATTCACTGCCGAATACTGGTACGCTACTCATTTTTATTGATGCTATTACTTCCAATAACTTTATAAAATATTTTTTGAATTTAGAACGCACAAAAATTAGCCCTCCCTTTTACTTAGGTATATTTGATTTTTTAAAGAAACTGAAGCGCGTCGTTATTTATTTTTTGTCTGTATTTATAATTTTCATATTCTGTTCATTAATAACAAACATATTTTTTAATACAAAATTCCTACCCGAATTTCCCCCCTTAAAGTTGGAATTTCTAAAAACCTTACCGGATGTTTACGTGATAAATTAAATTGAAAACAGATTTTACATTTCAGCTCCGTAATCCTTTTTTTTTTTGTTAAGGAAAATAAATGTTCCTAACCCCACACCCCGTCGTTTGGGGCACCGAACAGGGTAGTGTGGGCCTCACCCACTAAAGAAACCCGCCGTGTGCCGTCTCTCCGCCTTTATTGGCGGGCCACCGGAACCATATTACATTCAGCTCTGTAATCCTAGCAATCTTGGTTGTGCGTCGATCGTCAGTCAGAACATGCATTTTTATGTATATAATATATATAACTAAGTCAGGTTGCTTTAACTTTTAATTTACAAAGTATCTCGTATGCAAATAAGCATGAAGATAACTTTTCGAGCACATTAAATTTTTAACGACAATAATAAATTACGTTTAAAAGTAATATACATACTTAGCTACTCGAGCCTCGTGTAATTATTAGGACTTTACTAAATAAAGTGTTTAAATTTGAAATCGACTAAATTAGTTAAATCACCAGTTTCAGTCGCCAGTTTCTTCCGACTACGCCCACGTGATCAACAATCGCAACATACTTACATTACAATCCTTTTCTCACGACAGAACTGCAATATAAATACGGATCTTTGTTGCCCCCGCATAGCCTTGCAAGGACGTTGGCGAATTATGTAACTACTAGCCCGGCAGTTTGTTATTTAAAGCCCTCTACCCACTATACCGGTATATAATATAAAGTGCTAAGAATATGAAATACTAACAATATTGCCAAGCCGATACTCACCATTTTATATTATACGAGTATGCCACAAAATATTCTCTCTGGACATTTGCTGTCGCTCCATCAAGGCTACGTCAGCTCACAAAATGGTATTGCTCATAGCTTTTTGATGTGAAACATCTAATGCGGAGGGAGGGTAAAATCGGTTGTTAGCGTGGCGACGCTTTTATTTTACTTGTCCCGTTCAAATCTTGTAAGTTAAATTTGACACATTTCCCGGTTTCCGATTGAACTGAAATTTTAAACGCATATGTATATCGCGTGACAATGTAATATTATGATGAGAAGGAGCTGATCTGATGATGGAGCTGGAAGGTGGACATAGGAACTCTATAATGAAACGGCGCAACCCCATCGAGTTTGGGCTCGTATGATTCATCTTGACGAGTACTTTGTCTCTAGATGGTATCCAGGGTCTGATGATGAAGCTTGAAGGTGGCCACAGTAACTCTATAATGAAACGAAGCATCCCCATCGAGTTTGGACTCGTTTGATTCATCTTGATGAGTACTTTGTCTTTAGATGGTATCCAGGGTCTGATGATGGAGCTGGAAGATGGCCATGCGAAACTCTGTATTTAAATGGCGCAACTCCATCGAGTTAGGGCTCGTGTGAAATGTCTTCACTAGTACTTCAGTCCTAGATGATATCCAGGGTCTGATGATGGAGCTGGAAGGTGGCCACAGTAACTTTGTAATGAAACAACGCAACCCATCGAGTTTGGAATCGTTTGATTCGTATTGACGAGTACTTTGTCTTTAGATTGTATCCAGGGTCTAGTGATGGAGCTAGAAGGTGACCATAGGAACTCCGTTATAAAACGACATAACTCCATTGAGTTCGAGCTCGTATGTTTCGTCTTAACGACTACTTTGTCTCTAGATGGTATCCAAGGTCTGATGATGGAGCTGGAAGGTGGCCACAGTAACTCTGTAATGAAACAACGTAACCCTATCGTGTTTATACTTGTTTCATTTGTAGTGAGGAGTACTTTGTCAAGTTACGATCATTTTATTTCTACAAAATAATTTCGATGTTTCACATCTGGTAGACGTCCCACGACGTCTAGTTTTTTTTTTATTATACTGCGTGGTACGTGGTTGGCAAACAAGCATAGATATTTTAATTTGTATTTTTAGCACTTGAGATGCTTAGTTCCTATAAAGAAAAATTGGTTTGTGAAAGTGGTAAAATATAATTTTACTTTTATTTATACTACTTGGGTGGCAAACAAGTATACGGCCCACCTGATGGTAAGCAGTTACCTTAGCCGCAACACCAGGGGCTACACACGCGCGTCGCCATCTCCAAGAAAAAGGATAGGAGGTGGATAGGAAGTATATTAAGGATAAGATAGGTAGGATACTAAGGAGAGGACAGGAAGGCTAACAAGGAGAGGATAGGAAGGGGTTTGGGTCTCCGGCACTCTCACTCACCATACAAAACACAATGGTAGGTACTATTACTGCTGGTTCACGCTGGTCTTTTGTGAGAGGGTGGTACTTTCCCGATCGAGCCGGCCCATTCATGCTGGGGTAAGTAAGGCTCTTTACTGCAATCAGGATTCCACTTTTGCAAACAATTTGTTTTAAAGCGTAGGATAATAAGGAGAGGACAGGGAGGGGGTATTTTATTTCTATGCTTGTATCGACATAATCATGTTACAGTACGCACTAGTGAGATGAGGCCTTTAGCAATCTTGTCACAATTAATATTGATATTACTCGTTGTTATCCGCTTACCGTATGGATTAAAGTTATATATAAAGCACCACACTATTCCCATGGTAGGGTTGCTACTGGTTTGTTGGAATATGTTGTAAGGCTAAAAAAATTGGTAAAATGAACTAGTACAGTATTGACCTCTAGCCCGGATTGCAACCACGGTGACCAAAGAATGAAGGCAACCTTTTTCTGGACAATTATTTCTTTGCCTCAGCGATGAACTTTTATACATACCTTCATTATCATAGTGCAATGCCTCGTCAATTGTTACAACTGGCAAGGTCGAAGACATTCGTTAGCTATACGCTGTTACATAATTCTAAAAGAAACTCTATGTCCTTTCGTCCTGAAAAATCATACTATGGCATGTAAAACTATTTTCAAATCCGATGGATCGTTACAGAGAAGACTCTTCAGATATGTTATTTATTAATCAAAATGATAATTTCGCGAGCCAACAAAAGGATTATTACCACAAGAAGGTAGGTACCCAGTGTTTTAACCAATTTGAATTTGTATGAAAGCCTTCATGGGATCTTGATATAAAGCCTATAAAACATTATGTTATGACTGCTGTGACCTTGACATATATGTCTTTACTGCCTTCGCGGTCACCTCTAATTGGTTCGTAAAAACGAGTTTTATCACAACGGATTATCTCGTTCTTGCAAACTTTGTTAGCAAAGATAGTTAAATTTATTTTTGCTTGATTAGTAAAATGGTTGAGTAAGGTTATAGGCAGTGGGGTCGCAAGTGTCTCTCTTTTTGGTTTATGTTGAACAAAATTTTATTACAGTAACTGGCATATGTTGGCTGTATGCCAAATACATTTGCTTTGCTTATCTCACACGAAAAAAACGATGCTTATATAATCTGCAAAAGGGCGCTATAAAATTCTTAATTCAAATTAAAAACAAAGCATCGGTAGTATCATTAAATGGCGCTAATACTGTCTAAGTAATTATTTCTAGTGCAACTTTGGGCCGCCATTTTGATTAAATCTGGACGCCATCGTATTAAATGAATTCGTTTTCAATACTTAAAATATTATTCTGAAGGTGAAGCAATAAATATTATGCAAAACATGTGCCTACTATAATTTAAATCATGTGTATGTTAATAGGCTTCGATAAGTTGTATTGTTGAAGCTACGTGACCAAGATTAAACTGATGTGGTTTGACATTGACTCAGTAATTTGAATTAGATACGTGTAGAATAAATGACAGACATCAAATTTAAAATGATAATATCAATGTCTATTTGCAATGTTTTTATTATTTTACTAAACATATTCTTTGTGCATAGTTGGTCTTACTTACCCTGAAAGAAACCATTACTTGAAGCAGCTAGCCGAATATTTCGACCAAAATAAAATGAATGGACGAGCGCAGAGGAAGCGCTTTTTTTGAGACTATAATGAGCGCCGGCTCACAATTGGCTTTAGTCAAATTCTAGTGGTACAATTAGGGACACTCGTTTATTGATGTACACAAAGAATGAGTGCTAATTATTCTTAATTAGATATTTTTTAACCGTTTGATATGCTTAACCATATAAACAAATACAAAGTGCGAAAATAATAGTCCTACTTGTGACTATTATTTTCGATTTCACATAATTGAATAATTATCGCAAATATAATGTGCTGTCCTCAATGATCGTAACTGCGTACTTAAATGTCCCGAGCGAATAATGCATTAATATTATTATAAATGTGAAAAATTGTATATTTGTTACTCAATTACGCAAAAATACACGAACAGATTTGTATGATAATTGGCGTACATATCATTTACTATCTGGAATAGCACATAGGATACTTTATATCCTGGAAAAATGTTAGGTTGCTGTGGGATATTTTTTACATAGAGGTATAGATAATTTACTATCTGGAATAGCACATAGGATACTTTATATACCGGAAAAATGTTAGGTTGTTGTGGGATATTTTTTACACAGAGGAACAGATAATTTACTATCTGGCTATCACATAGGATATTTTATGTACCTGAAAAATGTTAGGTTGCTGTGGGATATTTTTTCATAGAGGTAATTTATGTGCCACAGAGTTCTGAAGTCCACGCAGACGAAGTCGCGGGCAGCAGCTAGTTTTTCTATAAGCTTATTTAGTGGTAATTTCCTATAATTTTGTAAGAATTATATTCTAAAGTTGTAAAAGAAGAATAATTCTAAAATATTAATCGTCACGTAAACAGGTATAAAGAGATGCGCAACTTCGTTTTATACTGAATTGTTTTTATCTGGCTTAGTGATTATTCGTATATTTTCTGTATTATTATTATAACAAAATTAGCCTATTCGACGCAAAGTGAAAAATGTGAAATCGTAAATAACAGTCACGTGCAGGATTCGAACCTGCATCTCCTGGATACCGTCCAGATGCTTTACCAATTCAGCCATCGTGACCCTTGCTCCTGACTGCTAATCTCGATAACACATTCATACTTAACGTCTTTGGGTGACGCAGACGCCATCTGTCGGAAGTATTTTCACTTTGTGTGTAATGTATATTGCTAAGCATGTCAAATGCTAAAAATATATATAAAAATATCTAAATAGCCTATTCGATTTAATGGCTGATGTAAAAATAAGTACTACACCGTGTCGAAACAAACCCTTTTTTCTAGCACACTCCAATGCCCGGAGCGAAAATGGTGAAGTGTGGGAACCTTATGTCATCCAGCTGGATACTCGCTAGTAGAAGCTCTATTGATAGGCTAATTTTCTTCGCATTATTGAGAATATCATACCACTTGGACGAGTAAAGACCGTATTGATAATGTTTTAAATGAACACGCCCTTGTTTCGCTCGATTAAATAATTAGGAGGGCTTGACAAATAATTTGTATTATTGTTTTAAAACAGTAAATTTCTCTACTTAAATGAGCCTTAAGTAGGCTGTACGGAGCCCTAAGGTTTCACCGAGCACACTTTCAGAATGGCTTCGTAATAGGTTCCTCTGCATGAAACGTTTTCTATAGGTGTTATTAAAAAAAACTGACTCTGTCTTTAACTGCCTCTGTGGTGCAGCGGTAGTGTAAGCGACTGCTGATCATGAGGTCTCGGGTTCGATCCCCAGGTCGGGCAGTGTTATTGAGATTTTTCGTATAAAAAAGATAAAAATATATTCTCAGTAGCAGCCCGGAGTTTGGAAATGTGCCCGGTAGACGTCAATAGGCTCGCCCCCTATTACGTGGGACTTCAACATAGGTGGCGATCGTGGGTGTGTAATACACCTCTGCCTACCCCTTCGGGGAATACAGGCGTGATGCTATGATTTTGTTGTTGTTGTTGTTATTAAAAAATACTAAAATATTGTGTTTTTTTATTGCATATCGTGTTAGACGAGCTACGGTGGATAGTAAATGGTAACCGTCGCTCATGGACTAAACTATAGCGAGGGTATTGTCAAGCCGCTGCTCGCTATTTAATTTCACAGACATGAAATGAAAGAATTAACAGCTATCTCCTGGTACAACCAAATCACACGGATGTGCTTTATGGCCGGTCACACGGGAGATGGTGGTACCAACCCGCTCGGGCCTGATAGCAAGTGAGTCCCCCTACTTGGTACTCAGCCCTACCACCAGTAATGCAATGGGTAATAATTGCTTACTTCCCTTAGTCGCCTGGTACGACACCCGCGGGAAAGAATGGTGTGGTGACACACAAAGAGAAAACGTTTTCTTATTATTGGGTACAAATTATCGATATTAATACATAGATACATTTAGCTGCACTTGTTTTAACTGCTTGAATAAGATCCAACATTTCTACTTTTACTTGCCTTGAGTACCTATAATTATGTGTGACGAAACACTACAATTAGCAATTTGGAAACGTAACAAGTACCCGTATAATGTTAATCGAATAATCATTATAAACTATAAATATTTTAACGTATTTAAAGAAACACTAACATAACAGAGAAATTGTATTACTTCGTAGAGAGTCTTCGAGCATAGCTATGTCCATGGCATGCTGTGCGACTAAATGTAATAATGTGCATAATATCAATAATGAGATTTCAATATTTGGAGAACTCTTGCTTCTAATTTTATACCAAGACTAGCCTAGTGATGAAACTTTTATCCTCAGTAAAGTATTTTTTATATATTATTTTTATATACCTATTATTTGATTTTTTCAGTAAAATATTTTTATATAAAATTAATAAGTTTCCACGTGAATTAAAACAATAACTTGATTCTAATCACGATTCAAAACTTAATTTTAATTAGTTCATTTAAATCAATCAACCCTGCTTTCTAGTTTTCAGGCTGTTACGACAACTAACAATTGATTACACGAGCGTAATGATGATCTTAATCATGATCTGATGATTTATATTTGACGTATCTGAGATTGATCATAATATCTGGTGCTTCGTTATTGTTTAAATGGATGGAGCCAAAGGTTGCCTTGCAATATTTGGGTGGGTAGTTCTATACAGAATGTACGCGCCACTTTTATATTTTCATTCAAAATAGAGTTGAATGATTTTCTCATCGAACTTTTAATCAGAGATCGTGACTAAATCTGTTTGAAATGACCTTAGAGATATTTATATCTTTTCCGTCTTTCTTATTTCATTTATATTCAATTCAAGAGTTTGAATATGTTCAGTTTATAGGACTTTATCTCTAATTTTTTTTCCAACGCATTACTGTACTATTGATGGACTGGTGTCAGAGTCAAATAGGGAAGGGCCAAACTCCACCACGCTGGCCCTGAAAGCTGCAAGCCGTCCAGATAATTTCTGGGGCTTGCAGGTTTCCTACGATATTGTCCTTCAACAATCAGTGATAATTTATTGACAAATCCTACGCACAAAAACTTTGTGAAAATGTTTAAAAATGTAGCTACCTATATTTTTACAATATCGAAAATGTAGAGTTTGGTGCCTTAAGTAATCTCAACTTCGGACTGGGGTTTGAACTCGATACCATTGTCTTTGCAGTCCATGGTTTTACTACTAGCTACTTTTAATATGTATTAATTAACACGCAAAGATTGCTAAAGATATACAGAACAAAAATCTGGTAAATGGTTTGCAAAAAAATAAAAATAAACAATTTTGTAATAAAAAATCTAACAATAACGTGTTAAAAGCGGCTGAACATAGGCTTACATTAGTCTTACTTGTAATACGAAACCAAAATGACAAACAAAATTGATTCTATCAAAAGATCATATACCTGACAATTTACATCATACCAGTCGACCTTCAACAGCGACACACACAATGAGTGGACATCTTAACAAACATGAGACACACGTTTGTGTAATGTATAATGGATCTCTCTTATAATAGATAAATATTTATTACAAATGCTGATAGTTTTTACTACAAAAAAAATACGTAGCATTTACTTTTATTCTCTTAAAAATAGGATGGAAAACTATCATCACAAATTTTGTCATGCCTATTACTATAATCCGAAATACCGAGAAGGATATAGTCTATGTTTTATCCTAGAAAAATGGCGGGTAGCTGTGGGATGGCTATTTTTGTGTATTTAAATTTGAAGTGGCTAGTTTTATTGCCTATGTTAGTTTGCCAACAAATTTATTTTAATTTTTCATTCCCACGCAAGCATATTGTTGTTTAGAAATAAAAAATTAATAGTTCTTAGAACTAATAAAAGAAAACACATCAGCCCTAACGGTCGTTAGTAGTTAGAAAGTTAGATAATACATCTTCATTACAGTTTTTATTCGCATTTATCGTTATGTCAAAATGTTATTGTTCACATAAGCTTTAGATATAATGCTCACGTTGCAATTCATATTAGCTAAACTTTCATTGTGTAACACATACGTATAATATTTTATTTCAAGATGATTTGGATGGACTTGTCTGCTGACGATTGGGCCATGGTGTTAATCAACAAAATTTTCACTTAATAGCATCACGCCTGTATTCCCCGGAGGCAGAGATGTATTACACACCTATTGTCGTCTACCGGACACATATCCAAACTCCGGGCTGCTACTGAGAATTTTTCTTTTTACGAAAAATACAATAACATTGCCCGACCCAAGACTTCATGATCAGCAGTTGCTTACACTAGCGCTGCACCACAGAGGCAGGTAGTAATTGAATGTATTTTTTAATATTTTATAATCACCTTCAAAAACGAACAGGTTGTTAATATATATGTATTAATTATGATTTTGCCAATTTGTTTGTCTATGAATCGATTTTGTTTCTTTTTCTTTGGTTGAGTTTAAGTTGCTCTTAAACAACAACATAACACATGTTTTTATTAATTTTGGAGCTTTCCCGACTGAACTCGTTAACGGCAAACAACATTACTATTTACAATTTGAGTATTTTTATTCTTTTTCTTAACATTTACCTATTTTTTATTATTATTTTTTATTTTAAGCTAAGAAACGATAGCATAATTTGTGACAATTCTATCCACGAACAACGATTTTATTTTAGGCCATGTTCGAGTAATTTGGCTGACGAATTAGGATAACCCAAAATAACACAAATGTATACATGATATCACTTTGGACTATGCTCAATGGTGCTATTTTTCAAATTCTGTAACATATGATCCGCCCAAATTCCTTGTGATTAAGGAGTGCCAGACTAAGATTATTATTGTCGGTGACATTATTGTCACCGACCTGTTCATGTGGGTGTTCAACGAGGCGACTGAGAAAGATTACCACAACAACAGAAAAATTAAACAATACCAGACATATAAATTCTGTTTGTTTGTTTGTCTTTGAAAAGTCTAAAACCCAACGAGAACTTTATACCTAGTAATTTATCCACAAATGAGATTTATTTCAGATAATTCATTACTTATTTCCTCACTTATCATCTCCCTTGCGAATTAGGCAGAGAGAACAGAGTGCCAAAAGGCTCTATTCTTGTATACATCTCTCGCTTCTTCAACATTCATAATTCTCTTCATACACGCTCGCCGGTTTTGGAGACTCCCGACTCCACCTTCCCTCAATACATGACCGATTTGGATAATATACCTGCGTCCCTTCTTTTCCGGGGAAGTACTCTAATCCACTGAGCTACCGTACTATTTCTATAAATACCGAATTTCCTCATCATTTGTCTTAACGACCAACGCTATCTTTCGGCAATGCATTTACATGCATTCATCGCAGGTTCGATTCCCGCTCGTACTAAAATACTCTTTTTCCTTATTCACAAATTATAATTTGTACTTTAAGAGTAGTTGAGCATGTCAAGTGCTAAAATATAGATCAAAAATATAATTTATTATAATTTAAAAATAATTGTTAAGATCTTAAACTATAAAAACTTTACAATATCTAAAACATGTCGATAAACTCACAAGATTACTATTAGAGAAAACAATAACTTAAAGGCATAAACAAATAGATATTTTATACACAAATGGGCACTAAAACAAAATGTGTGTATATATATACACCTTTCACTGTAATCCGTATAAGGGCCCGAGCAGAGCGTGAACAAACAAGGGGTAATGATTTAAAAAGTGAAAGCCTTTCATAGTGAATGTCATTCCGATAGTCTTTGGTATTAAATATCAGTTGTAGACTTTACAAGGTGATTTTACATATTCTCATTAAATGAAATTAATAGTTTAGTATTTTAAATGTTCCCTCATATACGAAGTTTTGATTCCTATCCTTCAACAAATAGTTATTGTCTTATATGTTACTTAAATACATAGGATTTTATTTGCTTAAAAAAGATAACACCCTTCACTAGTAAAAAATCCTTGTATCGCTGGGGATTTCATAGACACAAAGTACACTCAGACTCGGTACAAATATTTGTGGATCACTCAAAGAATTGTCTTATGTGGAAATCAAACCAACACTTCGCACTACAGGGCCCCGAATGAACTCACTAAATTAGTAACACAGAAAACTGACGTATAATGTCGCAATAATCCCTCAACCAATCACGATGATCTCTCAACCAATAGCACTGACACGATGTCAAGTCGATATGATCGAGTGAGATACATTCTAACTCCCCAGGTTGATTGAAGATCCAGAGGAAGATCCAATATATAGTAGAAGAGTGTAAGATTATTTATCATTAGAGAATGCGAAAGTTCGCAAAGAGATATAAGTGGAGAGACAAACGTAGAAGGCGGACCGCACTACCATGTGGGGTTCGTTACTAGGAAAAGAGAGATTCTCTAACACAATTTAAATAATATCTTTTTATATCCTGACTGTTGTGTAAACGGATGCTCACTCTAAACTTAAACCAATGAACAATAACTGTCTTGTAGTAATGAGGCATTTACAATAAATCCTGAATTCTCTATTTATATGTATGAAATAGAGATTTTAGGTCTTATTGTAACCAAATATGAAGATTTTGTGGGCATTAGGAATACAAAATTAATCAGTAGATAAATCAAATATCGATTTAACCGTCAAAGAATGACTGCAATGTGTCTACATAGAATTTATGTCTTTACTGTATTTATAACGAGATTCGAAAATAAATCTTGTAATATTACAGTAGTAAGTTATACTGCAGCATATTCATAAGATTATGTATGAACACTTCAATAACAAACATAATATATATTAGGTGGTTTGGTATTCATTAAAGATAATTATGTATAAGTGCACATACAATTGGCAAAGCATCTGGATGGTATCCAGAAGATGCAGGTTCAAATCCTGCTCGTGACTGTTATTTTCGATTTCACATTTTCAGACTTTGTGTTAATTTATATAGTTAAGCATGTCAAATGCTTAAAATATATACAAAAATATCATAATATAATGAACTATCAATCATGAAGCTACAGTACAAAATTGCTTGAAATTATTATATCAGAATGTTTCGCTGTAGTTCACTTATCGCCGTTTGTATTGCAAACTCATCTATCAACATCAACACTTACATACATTCATGTGTACAAATTTAATATTGCAGCCACTGAAAGTAAAATTGATTCATAAAATAGTGCGAATAGAGTTGATAACTTAATTTTCAGCTTTGTTGATAAGTTTAGTGAAGCATTCAATGCAGTAGATGATCGAATGTCAAACCTTACTTAAGAGATAGCATCGTGTCGTGACTTTTCAACGATCAGCTTTGATCTGAACCGTTCATTCAGTTTGTATGCCCAAGACGATTATTATGAAAAAAAATGGTAATTTAGGTCTTTCGAGCCAAGTTTATTGAACTTTTAAGTTTATTGAACTTCGATTAATAGAGATACAGATCTTTTGTTTTTTTTTATAATCTGTGGCCATGCCTTATGTAATTTGATTAAAAAAATATGTAATTGGTATAATTGAAGATGGTTTTATTTTAACACTATTAGATTTGCAGTCATCTAAAAATAATATACACATTCTACGTGTGTCTACATCGGAACAATTTTATTTTCCTTTTGCAATACTATAATAAATTGATCATATTGTAGTAGAAAATGCTTTTGAAAACAGGATACGATAGATGATGCTACCACCATACCAATTCCAGGCGTATCGGAAGAGTAACAATCAAAAACAACCACTCAAGAGGAAAACCCGAAAAGAAATAATAATAATCTGCGTTCTATAGATTCAACCAACCGACTTGGCAAGGTTATCTCCCCGGGGTTATTTTATATTTAATTCAAACGAGCCAGGGCTACCTGAAGGTAAATGGTAACCGTTGCTCATGGACTTAACTATACCGAGAGTATTATCAAGCCGCTACTCACCATTTCATTTCACAGATATCAAATGAAAGAAATATTTTATTACGAAAGAATGGGGTGACACTTGTTCTTACACTTTGTCTTAGACCGTCACCACACAATGGGTCTAGTACTTTATTGACCATGACTGCCAAAATGCAATTGCCATTGCGACCCGGTTAGTGTATTATTTTAGGATAATTTTAATCCAATTACCTTAGGAGGAGTGTCCCAGGAGGAGTATATTTGAAGTAATCTATTTATATTCATATTTATCATTCGGTTTTTTATGGGCAGAAAACTACGTAACATTTTTCTTATAGGCTTTTACGGATCCATTTACTAATAGAATATCCACATGCAATATCCCTTCTAAATTAAATATTTCGTTTCTTTTTACACAAGGTGGTCACAAAATTAAAAGAACAAGTATATCACGTCACGAGAACAGGGAAAGTATACTTAATGAGTTCCACCTCAGGCTATCTCCAGTAAATAGCCTCTGACTTTAAATTGGTTCTCATTTGACACACTCTTTCTAGTCATACAACCTTGATTCTAATGATATAGAATAATAAAACTTATCATAACTAATCACGGTACAAATATGGCTACTACAGATTTATCAGTAAGTAATAACGAAGATCATCTTCAGATTAATTAAAATTCTAATGAAACAAGTATGTAATTCCATAAGACAAGGTCGATATTCCTTTGGACGGTAGAAGCACGCGCGAGCGCGTTAGATCGATGTTGATTATACTTTTGTACTGACAATTGACAAACAAATTAGCTGATGCCTTTGTCTCGTTCAGACATATTAGCTATGATAGTTGATTGAAAGAGTTTAGATAAGACGACCCAACTTGTCGTGCAATTAAACAGTTCATTTAATGTATGAATATAGTTATATAGCTGATATGACCATGCTATTATCCAATGTGAGCTAACTGGTGAAACTTTCTTTTAATCGAGCGTGCATTGTTGTATTGTGTACATAGATTTAGTTTACTTTCACATCACTTTAAGATAGAAAATAAATAAAGGTCGTATGCAGCTAATTATTATCAAAAGTAATTTAATGATTTCTTCTATTATGCAGTCTAGACTTTTGCAATTAATGATAACATGTTAGGATTGTCTGTAAATTGAACAATATGTTATAGAAAGTTTGCTATCGTATTTGTTTCTACTTCATTTTTTATTATAAAACAATTGTTATTTTGCATTTTATTTTTATTTTCGGGGACTTCAGTATCTAAGTACGTGCAAAACTAAACAGAGAAATTAACTATTTTTACAGGATAAAAATGTCTTTTTCCATGTCATTTTTTGTGTTATATACTGCATTTGTGCAAAATTTCATGAAGATTGGTTTAGTAGTTATGGCGTAATAAACAATCTCACTATCGTTTTTATAATATTTGTAATGTTTTCATAATATTTGTATGGAAGTAAGGTTTTTTTTTGGTCTTACTTTAATTCTGTTAACTTGTTTATTAATTAGTGTTAAGACAGTATATAGTTTGATAGTTTTCTAAAAACATTTCTATCATAAAAAAGTAATGATAGTCTAGCAACAAAACCAAGGACTGTAAAGACAGTGGTATCGAATTCAACCCCCAGTCTCAGGTTGAGACCGCGCAAGCCACACCTCTGATTTTTCGAAATTTTCGAAATCATGTGTGCATTTGTTGACGATTTACTACTGCTCGGTGAAGGAAAACATCGTGAGGAAACCTGCAAGCCTGATAGATTTTCTCGACTGCAACGCAACTGCTGCTCGAGGTCTGCCAACCCTCACTGCGTCAGCGTGGTGGGCTATGGCATAAACCCTCTCACTCTGAGTCACAAACTGTATATTAATCTCGAATCAATCATCGTATAAATGTAAGTTGTCGGTTTCAAAATTTGTAAGCTATTTTTCAACTACTTCCTGTAGATTTACGTCTCTGTATTTTTTTTAAACCCAGTGACAATACCTACATAAAAATAAAAAAAAACAAGACAGTGGATTTTTTAATGGCACAAATTATAAATTGGAGTGACGTTCAATCCCTAAAATACATAAAAATTAAAGATTAAACACAAAGTGAAAAAGCTCCTGCCTGCAATCCTGCTCGTGACTGTTATTTTCGATTTCACATTTTTCACTTCGTGTTTAATGTATAGTGCTAAGCATGTCGAATGCTAAAAATATATATAAATTTAAAAATTAAAGTTTTTGTTATAAAGGTTGACCTTAAAAATATTTTTTCAAATTGATTTTCTTATAATTAAACTCGAATCATCAACTCACTCAACGTTATGTGTATATTTAACCTGAATTACTGCTATACACAATAACTAACACTTAAACCTATAAACGTAAGAGGCCGTCACGACACGGTCACACATGACCCGGGCTTTTACTCAAGCTTTATTGAAAGCGATCCCTGTACACTAGAAAGTCACAGTAATTGTATGTTATTCACTTACACCTATATTAAGATGAAAAGAATCTGATAGTTGTGTGAAAATGTCAACAGAGCAAAGTATAAAATAGTTTCTATTGTTTTATATGTGCCAAGTGTTTATAAATAAAATAAACCGGTGCTTTAATTTTGTCTTGCTCATATAAAAAGTTACCGAACAGGTGCAATAGTAGCTTAAATTAGAGGTTGGTATGTTTCGTTATAGAACGCTTTCCCTCACTCTCATAGACTTTGCCTGTCCCACAACTGGTGTGTATTTAAATGATGTCGATGCAAATCATGAAAACATGCTCTTCAAGTCACTAGTCAACGATTGTCAGGACAGCTTGCCAGTGTTGTGATGAAACGGACATAAGCAGACATGTATGTCACTTAAATTACCCAGCATTATCCAACTTTGATAAATAGAGACCTTACTACGAGGGCATACAATCTATTTACTTTTATACTCTTGAATCTAACAACGGAATCATAGTGTGGTTGCATAGTTGACAAGCATTTAAATGATTTCGATGGTTATCAAGATGTAAGTTGTGATCAATATTAACGAAAGTGAATGTGAAATTTGAGAAGCAGTCCAAAGAAAGCAAAAGTGAACAATCGGGGTGATTAACATGCACGTCTTATATTAGCAGAGATACTTGACAATAGCAATTTGTTTCCTCTATCTTGCACATTATGTCTGTCTGTCGATGAAAAAGTGCAAATCTTTCTTTCAATTTCTCGTGTATATCATTTGACAATATCTAAATGTATTGTCACCAGTGTCAAAATGCCAGTAGTTACCTTATGATCTAGGAATTTGTGAGCAATAAACAGTACCTCACTATCCAGGTGTGTCATCTCAGCGTATTTTATGTCCATAGGAGCTAGCTAGGCTGGAACGTGTTTTCCGCAGTTGACATCCGTGCACCGTTAGCTAGTTGAATCGTTGACCTGTACTTCTTTGTGTTACATACACGGACTTCAATCAGCTATGACATTTAATAGAATATATATTTTCGTCATTTCTTGTTTAATTTCTTAGCAGCACTTAATCATTTAATTCCAGTGCCTGTTTATATGGTAATTAAAAACATAATTAGTGGATGTGAAACGAAACTAGTAGTCTGGAGTTGATGATGAATTAACAGTTATTGCGTGTTACGTCGACAAATCGTTGCTTGTAGTTTAGCTATTAAGATTAGAAGTTATTGGATGGGAATTAGACTAAAGTGTTTCGCAACTAATGGATTTTGTTTCATTAGCCATTGGTCTCTTCAAAAATTTGTCTTTCGTTTTCCTATTTATTATTGATTTGGCTATATCGTTCATTTTTTTAATTATACCAGAAGCAAATCCTAATTGACGTTCACCTGATCGACATTCACTTTATTTTATCCAATAAGCGGCTAACAATTCTTTCTAGTATTCAGTGAAAATATGGTCTTAATATGCAAGATGACATAAAATGCTTAAAAATTAGATTGCTAACATATGGGTTCCATAGAGGCGTTGGATAGGTACAAAAAAAACATATTATGCATATTGCATTTTAGCTGTCCATACTCTTCCAGATGTACCCTATTGCTTTAAAATAAAACTATCTTCATTTTTATTCAAAGCTTTGAAGATATTAATCTGGCGATATCTACTCCGAATAAGTTTCAAATATACCGTTATTTGCGCACGCAATCGTTTCCATTTCTTCACAATACTTCGCTATCATTCTTTTGTTATATATTACAATAGTTTTTCTAGTTCTTTTACTATAACTAGATGGATTGTGCTATCAAAACCTTGGCAATGAATGCTCTTGCCACACATACCTAGTTCTCAGATAATTTTGTCAGTGAGTTTAATTATGCAAACCGTTGTTGCCTCTTTTTATAAGGTAGTTTTTTTTAACTGTGATAGTTATATATATTAATTAGTGTTTTAAAGATGTATAACGCCCATCAGACTTGATGTCAAATTAGTTAATTATGAAGCCTGTGGGAGTTTACTATAGAATTAAATTAAATTGTTATAAACTCTGATAAGATAATCTATTTTAACTTTTGGTATTGTGCGATCTTGTTGAAGACTTTATTTGTTTTGGGGTACTATAATCAAATAAGCAGTAATAAACAATAAATAAAACTACATTTACGTATCTTCTATCATAGTCACTTGATTTTCTACTATCCCAACGTTAAAGCCTTTATGATCGTATGGACTAAGATATTACACGTCCAATGGATGGTCTTATCGAATTCTGTTATATTGGTGTTATTTCATACTATGCAATATTCGCATCAATATCAGGAAGTATTAATTTGTAATTATATAAAGATTTGAAGTCGTCCTTAATGGCTTTACATGCTTAATAGTTGTTATTATTGCACTGAATGTACATCTTGTTTTCGTTTTCGAACATGTGTTTATACAAATCTCACGAAACTATGCCAGAAATCAAATTGTAAATAATAAAATTTTCGTTCCACATAATAATCATTTGTAGTCTACAACAATTGAGAGAGAATGGGTTACTCAAAATAAATCAAATTACAGTTTGAATAGTACAATATTCTTATTTCTACTTATTGATTTTTGGTCTAGTATTCTCCCATTGATTTGCTCTCATCAATACTGATATTGCTCCACTCCGTGTATTGCTCCACATAGAAAGTAAAAGGAGTTCGGTAAAAAATAGGAAGTTTCTATTAAGCTGAAAGAAGTGATAACGAACCTCTCAATCTCAACAATAGCGACAAGAATCTTGCTCCAGTTCCCATTGACAGCGATAGTTTCTAATCCTAAACTGTAACGAGCACTCCATATTCACATGTATCATATTCACTCTACAAAAAAAAAACCACGTTTCCTATTCTGCGGCATCTTGATTCTCATTTTATACGCGATTAATTCTAATTTCGGCAGTTTCTTTTGTTCTGCATACAACGGTTAGATTGACCTTGTTGAAAGTAAAGCTTTTGTCCTGTCGCAGGTCAAAAATCTGTTCATTCTCCAACTTCCCAAAACCGGAGAAGGCTCGTCACGAAATGCAATCACGATACAAATTCACGACCCTAACATCACGTCGCGATTATTGTTATAGATATTGTCGCCAGAAGTCGGATTCAAATTCGTTTGAATTATTAAATACGTCTTGACACCATTCTAGTGAACAATGTAAAGGTTATCAAGATCCAAGGACCTATTCTATAGAGGATGTGCAATCGTTTTGCGGAAGCATTTATATAATATGAATTTCACTTTCGGATGCGGTTGGCACTATAATTAAATGCATCAAAGTTCAACAGGTTAACATAATGGGTTAAACGCGTAGCCAACCGACTAATGTGAAACAATTTCTATCCTTAGGCGAATTGTCGCGTCACTTCGATATTGTTTAATCATTATCGACGCTTTCTAACACTTGCGCGTAAATATCAATTGCTGGAGGCGAGATGTTCATATTATTATTAAAGTACTTAAAAGTTTCCTTTCCCTTTTAAACCATTTGAAAAATAGGCATGCGTGTAATTGAGATTGCTAATCGACAGCCTATCTATAAGGCAGTAATCGTAGATTAACGATGTGTAACAACTTAATCTCATTAAATCTACGCAATGTTATTACTCTAATCATTGCCGAAGGTGATGTAATTGACCAATACCAAGGGATTAAATAAATAAATATTGCAATAGAATGGAAACAAAAAAATATTTCGGAACTATCACAACTAATTTAACTCATACATTACTTCATAATAAAATTACGTCACTCCATGTCACTTTAATTTATTATCTCTATTGTAGCTATCTCAGAGGAACCACCCATTTTTCTAGGATAAAAAGTAGCATAAGACCTTTTTGGACTCCAGACTATAATACCATATTTCATAATGTATGATTCGGTTGTTAAGGCATGAAAGCGTGATATCACATAAGGATTTACGGGTCATTTAATCTATTTTCTGTAGTACCTACTATGTTTAAATTAATTGTCGTCATCAAGATATTCTTAGAAACATTGTTACCTATGGCCTGCTCGTCAGCTTTTGCTAATGGCACAATGAGTTCCATTGTGATGGAGCCACTTGCATCGTTCTATGGATATTATTAACTATTGCAGGATGAGGACAATTTACAATGATTGTATTGTTTAAGTACTATGATTCTTTTCTGATAATTCTCTTGTTCTTTACGGATGTAAAGGTCACGTGCTTACTGCGTTTTTATTTGATTATGCTTAACATAATTGGTGTTCGTAAAATGCGCAGTCATTATGATTTATTATGTTTTTTTATTAGAGTTGAAACTTAGCTACTCTTAGATAGTTATTTTTTCAAATAATTAATAGCATTAAAGTTTAAATTAATATACATGTAGTACTTTAGTGGTAAAACCTTACTTGTACCAGCATTATTGGGCCGCGGCCGACTCTATCGGGGATTTACCACTCTCTCACAAAAGATAAGCGTGAAACAATTGTAGATAATACGGTTGTGTTTCATTATTCTGAATCCCCTCCTTATTATGGTTCATCTTCACCTCCTATCCCTTTTCTTGGAGTTAACGTTGCACCTGTGATGCCTCTTGTGTTGATCTTGTGAGCGTCCAAAAGCTACGGTAACCGCTTTCCATCAGGTGAGCTGTTTGCTTGTCTACCACCTTCGTAGTATAAAAAATGTATCTATATAGGTACATTTCTCTCTCATAGTCGAGGAAATTTATGCCCAGACGGGACTCTTTTGGCTACTTAGATATAGTGTTATATCGTATAGTATATAAAACTATTCAATTATTTTACTAAAACAATACCTACATATAAACTGTTTATTCTAAACAATAAATGCAATAAGTATACGAGTAAATAATATATTTACTATTATACTAAATGATCAGCTTTGAAAATTGACATTAGGCTTGAACACAAAGTGCCCGAGGGAAAATTAACGTGATTTCCTTATAACTGGTAATTTGCTGACAGTAAATAGCATGTTGGTGCGTTGACTGCATCGCTGCATTGATCATCAAACCGTTCGTACATTTATGTATATAGAATGCACATTTATGTAAGAATTTATTCAAATCATAGTAATTTCACGTTTTAAATGTGTATTCTTTAGTTGCTCATAGATTCAGCAATATTAAAAATATTTTAGATCTATATTTTTAGCAATTGACATGCTCTGCTACTTTTTAAAGTATAAATTATTTGTGATTAAGGAAAAAGAGATTTTTAGTAGGAGCGGGAATCGAACCCGCGTCTTTTCTAATCCAGGGAAGTGCTCTAAGCCACTGAAGTATCCTACCGATCTTTTATCAATTTGTTTCCGATGTCTAAAAAAATCGCGCTATCAAATAGTATAAATTTTAATTGCAAAATTAAACTTACTATATTGCTTGCTGACAGATGGCGTTGGTCGTAAGACAAATGTGATAAGGGGATTGGGATGATCGAAAGATCGGTAGGATAGCTCAGTGGCTTAGAGCACTTCCCCGGATTGGAAAAGACACGAGTTCGATTCCCGCTCCTACTAAAAATCTCTTTTTCAAATAATTTATACTTTAAATATTAAGAATAATTTTTCATTTCGCGGATGTGATGTTAATGAATGGACGGCTATTTGCTACCACAACTAAAACACAGAGATGTTTTACGGTCACGAGGGAGACAGTGGTACCTACTTGGTATTCAACCCTGCCACTAGTAATGCTTTGGTGGATAACTCCTTAGGTAGTTCCCTTAGTCGCCTGGTACCATGGGAAAAAAATGGGTTGGCAATCGACCGACTCAACTAATAGATGAAGTAGAAAAAATACTTGGAGGATTTGGAATTTAGGTTTGATACGAGTAGTGAAAAGTACTCTCGCAAACGCTCGTTGGCGATCGTCTAATTTATGAACTCTCTTTAAATTTTATCATGCGTTGATGTGCGCTAACACGCGTTACATGTGAACTTAGCCTTACAGATAACTTAATACCTACATTAAGAATCTAATCAAAATCCAATATTCTAAATGTGAATGATTTTGAAGATGTTTTTTTTTATTTAATGTTTGGATATCTGTCCGTCAATCACGCCCATCTACGACTGAACGACGTATCCCCGGGGCGTGAGAATATTTTTATTTTATGTATTTATCGATAAGAAGTTATGATATGCATATATTAAACAACTCTATGATCTACGCAGACGTAGTCGCGGACTAAAATTTTTCGAAATGTCAGAAACACTGTGTTTGAAATTTCGTCTTAATATTGTAGAGAAGATGTTATAAAAGTTATGAAACAACGATAAACAAATATCCTCACAACGGTATAGTGATACCGCTACTTACACAAATTATTCAAAGCAAACACTTATTTCAACCGTTACGAAGTAGGTAATTGCTATTACAATATTTGCTAAAACGCTTTTATAGTGAAATGGCGGAGAAGCCGTCCTAATATATCTCAATACTATGAATGTGAAAAATGTGAAATGAATAATTTAATAGTAGTGATATCCTAGCGGTAGAACCAAGGCCTGCAAAGACAGTGGTATCAAGTTCGATCCCGAGTCCAAGGTACAGTGCGTACGGCACACAACTCTGACTTTTCGAGATATTTCAAAATGGTGTGTGTATTATACAATTTATCACTGCTCGGTGAAGGAAAACATCGTGAGGAAACTTGCATGCCTGAGATGCTACAATTAATTACTTCGGTCCAAGTCCGGGTGTAAAGTACATCGTGGTCATTTACTTTATGATTGTAAAATTCATTGAAACATAACGAGCGAGATGTTTAATTTAAAAAAAATAACCTGTGGCACTTATATTTCATACTGTATACCTAGGTACTGTATTGTTGATCCTTTTAAGTCTAAACAAAACTATTTTAATAACCGTTTTCATAATTAATTATTGAATACGAGTCAATAAATTACTGTTACTAAAAGTAGATCGAATGCCCCGTGAATATTAATACGAGTACTAGTCTACGTTAGGGTCGTTGCTACACTTTTTCATATAGAAAAGAAAATAGATAGAAAATTTTTGAAACTAAATATTAAAGAGTGACTCTGTAGTGCAGCGGTAGTGTGAGCGACTGCTGATCATGAGGTCTCAGGTTCGATCCCCGGGTCGGGCAGTGTTATTGAGCATTTTCGTATAAAGAAAAATTCTCAGTAGCAGCCCGGAGTTTGGAATTGTGCCCGGTAGGTAATAGGCTCGCCTTCTATTACGTGAGACTTAAACATAGCTGGCGAACCATGGGAGTGTAATACGCCTCTGCCTACCCCTTCGCGGAATACAGGTGTGATGCTATGTTTTTTTTTTGTTTTTTTTTTAAATTAATTCATCACTTTTTATGGTTCTGCTTTGAGGTTTCTTTTACCTTTTTTAAGAGAAGCAGAGCTAACGTGTACCTTTGGAGAGGTCTCAAGTTGAAATACATGCGGAAATCTGAGTTTTCAAATTTATAGTACTCGTAGAACAAGAAAAACTTAATAAGGAAAGCCCTGGAAAGTTTCTCAGAAAAGATGTTAAGACCTTCTAAAGATGTCACTAACATCTATAAAGCAGATACTTTGAAATATTTTCTTGACTAACGGAATGGGGTCTAACCGTAAACTAAAGCCTTAATTTCTATTTTAAAACCAGGTAAGAAAGCCGGCAATACTAAAATTGAAGAGGGCCAAACCCTCCACCATCCTCTCTTTATTATCCTTTTTTTAGGCTTAGGAGATTCCTAAGCCTATTCTTGGAGTTAGCGAAGCGCGAGTGGTGCCTCTGGTGTTGCGAGCATCTGTAGACTACGGTAACCGCTTACCATCATATAGACTGTATGTGTATTAGTCGGCGCCTAGCATAAAAAACATATTGAAAAGAGAAATAATTATTTACTTAGCCGTTTTTAATCATAAATAGAATAGCGATGTATTCTATATTTGAAACTTCTACGAACAAGTCACTCATAACAAGCATGCGTTTCATTGATGATCATCACCTTGCACCAGCCTACACTGTGGTCAACGCAAAATTTGTGGTAGGTAGATTTTTATGCCGTGTGGGGCCGGCTTTAGAATTGTCCCACTCCTCTCCACCCACGGGAGTCGTAGGAGCCGACTGAGGGAATACCGAGGGAGTGGGCAGCAGCACTCCCCCGAGTATTAACAACATCCACTGCGATCGCCAACCCGCCTGCCAAGCGTGGCGATTACGGCATTATCCCCCATGACGGGACCGCTCGTTGTGGCGTTCTCTTGGGGAGGCCTATGTCCAGCAGTGGACGTTGAAAGGCTGATGGATGGATGGAGATTTTTATACAAGCACATGCGATTTTTTCTACTATAATGATTGAAAGTGCATGTTCAGCGGTTTGCGGTAACAGAAGGCGAGAAAATCTGTGGTCACGAAAATAATATAATGTGAAATAAAAAAACAAAAGCTTAACATTCTTTTGTGAATTAAACACAAAGTGAAAAATGTGAAATCGAAAATAACAGTCAGGAGCAGGATTTGAACCTGCATCTTCTGGATACCGTCCAGATGCTTTACCAATTCAGCCATCCTGACAATTGCTCCTGACTGCTAATTTCGATAACACATCATACTTAACGTCTTTGGGTGACGCCTGCGCCATCTGTCAGAAGTATTTTCATACATTATACCGACCAGGTAAACTTAATTTTACAATTAAGATTTTACCTAATAATGACGCAAACCCTTTAAATATTTAGATATTTATATATATATTTGTAGCATTTGACATGCTTAGCACTATACATTAAACACAAAGTGAAAAATGTGAAATCGAAAATAACAGTCAGGAGCAGGATTTGAACCTGCATCTTCTGGATACCGTCCAGATGCTTTACCAATTCAGCCATCCTGACAATTGCTCCTGACTGCTAATTTCGATAACACATCATACTTAACGTCTTTGGGTGACGCCTGCGCCATCTGTCAGAAGTATTTTCATACATTATACCGACCAGGTAAACTTAATTTTACAATTAAGATTTTACCTAATAATGACGCAAACCCTTTAAATATTTAGATATTTATATATATATTTGTAGCATTTGATTTTTTTAGCAGTCAGGAGCAATTTTGTTTCGACGAAACTTGCTATTATGCCGCTTGGGAGCAGCATAATAGCAAGTTTCGTCGAGCGCAATTTTTCAAATACATTTTAAAAGTAAAGATTAAAAAGTTATAATAATATTTTCATACTCTAGAAATAATTCATATGGCAAAACAATGTTTCCCGGGTTAGCTAGTTTTAGTATAAAAGTGTAAAAAATTATCTAACGATGTATCCATTATGGCCTAAAGTGATTGTTATAAATATCTTAGGCTGTGTGCACTCTCATCAATACTATGTCAATCAAGTACTAAATTAGTACGTACTTATCAAATTATTTTTTTAAAACTCACCTTTTTTTAAGTCACTGAATCAATAAACAATTTAGTAAATGCATATTTCCTCACGTTGCTTTCCTTCAGTAGTTCAGCAATAATAAATTATACAAATAAATATTTAGATATTCTTATATATTTTTAGCATTTTACATGCTTAGCAATACATTAAACACAAAATGAAAAATTTGAAATCGAAAATAACAGTCACGAGCAGGATTTGAACCTGCATCTCCTGGATATCGTCCAGATGCTTTGCCAATTCAGCAATCGTGACAATTGCTCCTGACTGCTAATTTCGATAACACATTTATACTTAACGTCTTTGGGTGTCGTCTGCACCATTTGTCGGAAGTATTTTCATACATTATACCGACCAGGTAAACTTAATTTTACAATTAAGATTTTACCTAATAATGACACAAACCCTATAAATATTTAGATATTATTATTAATATTTTTAGCATTTTACATGCTTAGCAATACATTAAACACAAAGTGAAAAATGTGAAATCGAAAATAACAGTCACGAGCAGGATTTGAACCTGCATCTCCTGGATACCGTGCTGAATTGGCAAAGCATCTGGACGGTATCCAGGAGATGCAGGTTCAAATCCTACTCGTGACTGTTATTTTCGATTTCACATTTTTCACTTTGTGTTTATACAAATAAACTCATAATTTCGAAAAATCTCGAAATGTCTGAGCCCTGAAACCAAACATCTCGGATCGATCTCTGAAATCGCAATACATTCGAGTACATTATATAAAGCCTAAAAAACATAGACGTAGTTATGTAGGTAAGCGTGTGTACTCTAGAACTAATTATGATTATAAATATAAATCGATTAAAAGTAATAACTATAGTGTGAAACTCGCTTTATACTAATGAAAAAATCTCATCGTATACAATTATCCACGGCGTAATGGGGTGAAAATTTTAGCAGGAAAAATACAGTTTACGTGACCATACTTACTTATAAACATCTTATTGAATGCCGTGGTATTTACGAGCTAGTTTATATCGGCATACAGAGTAGACGCTCGTTTTTTTCACCATGATAAATGATATAACAGTTATTCAGATAACTATTTGATGTAGGTAATAAATTGGTGTAGTGATTTAAGAGAAAATCTCTCACATACCAATGTGTGATGTTATTAATAATAGAAACTGCTCAGCTAATTTTGCATATGAAATATGCAAGTTTATGCAAATTCACACAACGTCCTCTAGTCCCAAACTAAGCTTAATGCTCGTGCTATGGATACCAGATTACGGATATACACATACATAGCATCACGCCTGTATACCCCGAAGGGGTAGGCAGAGGTGTATTACACACCCACGACTCGCCAGCTATGTTTGAGTCCCACGTAATAGGGGCGAGCCTATTGACGTCTACCGGGCACATTTCCAAACTCCGGGCTGCTACTGAGAAATTTTCTTTTTAGGAAAAAGCTCAATAACTTTGCCCGACCCGGGGATCGAACCCGAGACCTCATGATAAGCAGTCGCATACACTACCGCTACACCACCGAGGCAGTATACTGTACACGGATACATAAATTACTTTTTTTTACATACATACATATAATAAATAGAAAACATCCAGACGCAGTACAAATATCTGTGTTCATCACACAAACATTTGTCCTGAGTGGGAATCGAACCCACGACCTCGTGCACGGAAGTCGGTTACACTACCGACTACGCCACGAGGCCCGTCAACAAATAACAGCTTTTTAAAGTTTTTGTGTTTATCTGTCTGTCTGTTTATTCAAACTGATCTCTGGAATGGCTGAATTAATTTTAACGGGTCATTTTCACTAGCAGATACTCGGTTGTCGTGCCCATAATGATCACTATTATGGAAGCGTTTTTACCATCTTTGTAAAGATTATGGAGTGCAATAAATGATTGATTATAGCTGATAGAAAAATAAAGACTAACTTAGGTTACTTTTATTTTGGAATAATGGATAATTAGGGTTCCGCTTAAAAAACGAACATCTAAATTCCACGCGAACAAAGTCGCGGATAGCAAATAGTCTGATATATTATTCGTGGAAATGTCTTTATTTGTCGTATATAAATAAACGAATACATTTTGATCATAGTATTGGATCAAATTTAATAGATACCTATCAACGATATGAAGTAGAATAGTCTCGACCTGTGGGAAAAGCCAGAATTTCTGTTCGTGGTAATTAAACAATATTATATTTTGTTGTATATATGATAAATTGTGTATCTTTTCAAGTCTAGACGAATAAATTAAAAACTTTCAAGAACGTCACGCGATTTAATTTGTTGTTGTTGATAGGTTTCCTAAGTTTGTAAAGATAATCATTTCTAAATTTAGTTTTTTTATTCGTAATAGGATCAATCTATTAGGAAAATTATATGTATAATAAAATAACAAAAGAAAGAGATGACAAAGATTTTTATCTATTTTGTATGTGATGTTTGTCATCATTATGGAAAACATTATTAGTAGATCCACAAATAATACCTGTTTGAAATGAAAATTATTCTAATATCTTCTTGTAAATTATAAACCACTGCTACGCTTATTAGCTTCAAGAGAGCGCTACAATGAACGATCTTGTGCCGTATGTATCAACAACGCCTGCTTAATATTACATATATATATATATATTTTTTTTTTTGAACTTTTAAGAGTTGTTACATTTGCAATGTGAAGAACAAATTATTTGTGAAAGTGTAAAAAGAAAGAAGAAAAGCTTGACGGCAGAAGGGATAGAGCAAAAGAGGGGATGGAATGCAGGTTCTAATAATGCTTGCATCTCTTTTTCCACTTTTACAAATATATTTACAATGTGATTTATAAAATTGTAAAATCTTGATGGAATAAACACACACGTACCATCACGCCTGTATCCCCAAAGGGGTAGGCAGAGGTGTAATACACACCCACGGTTCGCCAACTATGTTTAAATCCCATGTAATAGGGGGCGAGCTTGTTGCCGTCTACCGGGTACATTTTCCATACTCCGGGCTGCTACTGAGAATTTTTCTTTTTACGAAAAAGCTCAGTAACACCAATGGATCCCGATACCTCATGATCAGCATTCACTTACACTACCGCTCCACCACAGAGGCAGTTAAAATAAAAACTATTATACATATTGTTATAGATATATTATCATAGCTACTGTTAGGTGCGTTAAGCCTCATTACGCTCTAAAATACTTTATGATGAAAGGAGATTATAATTAATTTATATGCCTTTGTACACACTTTTAATATGTTTGCTATTATCTAATTTACAAGTACTACTTATTGCTAATTGTAATAATAACTAATTCAAACGCCAAGTTTCGTAATTATATGTACTAACAGTTTAGACGTTAGAGCTTTTATTAACAAATGTTATTACTAAATAAAACATGAACTTACAAAATCAATTTGTATTGAAACAAATCAATACGCTTCAATAGTTTATTAGAATCATTTTCTTTAGTAATACGGATCTAAAATCAACTAATATAGGGTTGCGTAAAAGTTATTTCTATATTTATTATCAACAACTAAATGGCGTAACTTCATTGTAATTGCAAATCCGACTCACATTCATAGGTACATGTCCATTACGGAAGGCCATGACCTGCCTAGGGGCGCCCTATATAGCAATATAATGAGCACTATTAAGTCGTTGTCCACTGTTAAGATCCACCACACCACGGTCGTAAAAACAAATGTGATGTGGAGATTGGGAATGGCCGTTGGTCAGTGCGATGACTTAGTAGTTAGAGCATAGGATTGGAAGTGACGCAGGTTCGATTCCCGCTCGCTCTTAAGTTATCTTTTTCCACATTCACAAATAATTTATTATTTAAAGTAGCTGAGCATGTCAAGTGCTAAAATACAGATCAAAAATATCCACCACTCCTCTTGCAGCGTGGGAATATTATTAGCTATCTCCCTCGGCACATAAAGGCTTAAAGTAAGGAAGACGGTGGTCTTACCCATTTGGGTTTAACAGTAAATGACGGAACACATAGTGTAAAAATATGAAATCGATTATAATAGTCATGAGCAGGATTTGAATCTATAACTGCTGGAACACCGGTCCAGATACTTAACCAATTCAGACATCGTGACATCTGCTCGGTATTATAATTTTCAATAAGTTATTCCATCTGTCGGATGTATTTGCATTCATTATTCCGACCAGGGTAAACTTATGACAATTAAGTTTCATACCAAATAATGACGCAGCCCTATAAAATGGCCGAGCATGTAAATTGCTTAAAATATACATAATTATGTTATAAGAGAACTATTCAAATTTTTGAGATATAAATATTCTATAATCCATTGTTTTAGCTATATACTTATAAAATATCAACCAAATTCGTTCAGTCGTGTAGGCCATCATCATCAATTCATCGCAAACAAACATCTAAATATTGCCACAAATTTTCGCATTCAGTAAATTATAATTTGTAGGATTCATGAAAAACCAGTGCCTACATTAATTAAAGGCGGTGCCAACAATCGTTTTGATAACTAAGTGCAAACACGATTACGACAAATGCCTCTAAACTGTAAGGATAAAATTACCATGGAGTTATGGCGATGAACCAGTGGGTGTGGGAGCAAAAACTAATATGAATAAACATAATATGCCTACTGACAGGTGCATAAGTTGGTGCGTAAATCATATGAATATGACGTGTCCTTAAATGTGCAACTGAACAACACGGTGTAGGTATAGATGGCGCCTCCTTTGTCTGTGTAAAGTGACAAGTGAAATACTTTCTGATATGCTTAGCTTTTGGAAAAATCAATATATTTAATAATATAAACTAATAACCAAGATTGTCTTCTTACTGGTAGTAATTGGTAGTTTGTGGTAGAATTTTTGAGCACTAAATACAAACAAAAAAAAATACAGTTTAAAGAGGAGTATTATACTCATTTTAATATACTAACTTAAAGTTTCATACATAGTAAGCATAAAAAAAAATGAAGTAGTTATTTTAAGTGTTTCTAAACGAATATTAGGTGGGTTAAAATAAATAAACCAAAAATTTTGTAAAATCATATACTGTGGGTAGATGAAACCGTTGAAATAACATATCAGCCTTGGTCGTCAATCATCTAAGTCCACCGCTAAAATAACTTGTTAATATTTTAAAGTACAAATTTATGAACGTGGAATAAGACAACTTTAGTGCAAGCGGGAATCGAACCTGCGTCCCTTTCAATCCGGAGAAGTGCTCTAAGCCACTGAGCTATCGCACAGACCTTCGGCCATACCCAATCTCCACATCACATTTGTCTTTACGACCTACGCCACCTATCGGATGCATTTCCATGCATTAATCCAATATAATAAGTTTAATTTTGCAATTAAAATTCATACTATTTGATGGTGCGATATTTTAAACATTTTGATCTGTATTTTAAGCACTTGACATGCTCAGCTACTTAAAAGTACAAATTTATAAATGTGTAAAAAGATAACTTGAGTGCGAGCGGTAATCGAACCTGCGTCCCTTCCAATCCGGGGAAGTGCTCTAAGCCGCTGAGCTATCGCAATGAACTGCGGCCAAATCTGTAGGACTAGTATCTATTCTGTGGCCTTGCTATGTAGTATGTACCTACTTAAAACAAATTATAATCTCAAAATGGGTAACTACTTTGATTATTATGCAGTTTTCGGAAGTTTCCATGACTATAATTTAATTTCGATCGAATGTAGTCGTTATTAACCACATAAAAACTATTTTTTTTGGCTGTTGGTTCTTATGCCAACAATGTATGGCAGCTGAGCAATGGCCTTTAATGTTTAAAGTAGCTGAGCATGTGCTAAAATACAGATCAAAATATATACGTTAATTTTGTTGGCATTAAAAGTCAGTAAAGATATAAGTTTAATTGATTTGCAGCTCTCATATAGCCAACTTTCACGTTCTAAATTAAATGACTATTCTGATTTTAAAGGTTTATATACTATTTCATAAAAAACTATTATTTTGAATTATGTAAATAACGTTGTGGATTACATATATGTATAGTTTTGTTATCTATTGTCAATATTATTAGCTAATATAAGTGTGTGACTGTTTGTTTTTTCTCTACATAAATAAAAAATATATGGTCTTTCTCAAAAATAATACTATAGAATACAACAATATTTTATCAAATGCAACTGAAACAGATTAACGCGTTAAAATATGAAACTCTTTAGCTTTATTATGTTAAGTTCAGATTATTTAACAATATAAAATCACATAGCATCACGCCTGTATCCCTGAAAAGGTAGGCAGAGGTGTATTACATACCCACGGTTCGCCAACTATGTTTAAATCCCATGTAATATGGGGCGAGCCTATTGCCGTCTACCGGGCACATTTCCAAACTCCGGGCTGCTACTGAGAATTTTTCTTTTTATAAAATAACAATTCGTTTAATGAGTTCTAAAGAACAAATTTTCCCTTATTACTCCTTTAAAGTCAATGAAAAGTTTTACCATTTTTTACGCACCAACAAATACATATTACAAATGCAAATTAATAAATTAACCGCTTACGACATTTTATACCCCCTTATAAATCACGACAAAGTTTATGAATATGTTACGCGGAAATCCAGTCATTTACAAAACGCGAAACCGTGAAAGTATTTCACTCATTATTAGGGGACATGCACGCTAAGAAATAAACTTAGGAGTTATTAGCGACTGCTGGCAACTTTAATCAAGTTTTAATAGCTGTCATGCAAATTATTGCAACACTGTTTTCAGGGAATTTGCTGTTAAATTACAGAAAATCATGAATTATGCAAGGGTAATTATAATCATTACAAATTGTCAATTATATATTTGTTTTTATAATACGTGGGTGGTAAACAAGGTGGAGATTGGGTAAGGCCGTTGGTCAGTGCGATAACTTAGCGGTTTAGAGCACTTCCCTGGATTGGAAGGGAAGCAGGTTCGAATCTCGCTCGCATTAAAGTTCTCTTTTTCCACATTCACAAATAATATTTTATGTTACCTCAATTGGGGTTTTGAAAATCTTGATTTTCTTCTGTGGCTGAACCCAAACTACTAGGTAACACCATTCTATCTGTTTTCCAGTGGTGAAGCATCAGTGTATTTCATTCTGTAGGGGATATATCATCAGCTTCTTTCTAGCGTCGTAGGTATAGCAGTTTCTCGTGGGCTTTGTTTGACGGGTCTCGTGGCGTGGTCGGTAGTGTAACCGCCTTCCGTGCACGAGGTCGTGGGTTTGATTCCCACTCAGGACAATTATTTGTGTGATGAATACAGATATTTGTACTGGCGTCTGGGTGTTTTCTATCTATTATATGTATGTATTTACAAAAAGAAAAGTAATATATGTACTATATCCGTAATCTGGTACCAGCTACCAGCTCTAAGCTTAACGCTTGTGAGCTTTTGGGCTCAGAGGACGTTGTGTGAAATGTCCGTGAATATTTATATCATTATTATTATTATTTATTTGTTGCGCTCCTGGTAAGATTGATTCCGGGAATGGCAGGTAACTTCTGGCTCGGGTAAAACGCTAATATGATGGTAGGCAGAATTATACAGAGAGATCATAATATACAAAGGCGCCGCCGGTATCTCAAATGAATCATTAAGTTGATACACAGTTCGCCTTGGCCCCGCTCGGGCGTTTCTTTCTTATTTTTCGTAATGACATTCATTACTGAATGAACCTGTTAAATTTTATAATGACTGGCAAATTGTGACCTTTTTCATTGTAATGTATTTATGATGATTGAACGATTTATGAAAAAAATAATATATATATATGGCATATTTTCTAATGTATTTGCAAATTTTATTGTACGCAGTGTGCAGTAGCGAACCCCACGGTGAGTGACGTGTATTAACAATTTTTTATATTATATGAGAATAAGCAATGAGCTTCGATACAAAATAAAGGCCTCTTTTTATTTATACAGGCACCTAATACTCGCCACACGAAGTTAGTGTTTCAATCCTCAGGCAGGTGATACTATGTACAATAGTTTTATTGGAAAACGTGCACAATGAAAGTACTGCCACCTAGTTGCGCAAATCGTACTGAATTTTCTAAATCAATGTTGGAATGTTGGAAGAAAAAATTCAAAAGTCGTGGGTGCACCAATGTCCCTAATAAGTTTACACATGATTTCGTAGCTTAGCGTAGATCTCAGTTACTGATTACCGATCTCGCAATCATGGATGGGTGACCTCAGTCATTCGATTCTGTACATTCTTGAAGAAGTTAGTAATATAATAGATAACTTAAAAGATTTGTCATTTGTTAATTATAATTAATTTGAATAAACATTACATTAGGTAAAAATGTTTCTACAAAGTTCTTTTTCTTAAACGTGCCTACTATGTCTCTTTTGGTAGCTATTGTGCTGCCATCTATACTTTCAGTTATAAAAGTTTCCCTTTAGTATTTATAGAGTGTGTTTATCTAGATTATCTGCTCCATATTTGTGAATCACTAAGTACTGCTATAATTTAGCTGCAATTTCGCAACATGATACTTTTATTATTCAATAGCTTGTTATTTCTTTGCACCAGTAGGTCAGTAATAAAATATAATGTTTATGATACTTGTAACTTGCGGGACTGCCCACAAGCGATTAAGTATAAAACAAAGTATGAATTCGAAATTTGAAATGGAAACAGAATAGAAAAGATGAGAGGAAAGAAGAAAAATGTTATGTATGGGCAGTAATAAAACATTTTACAAAAATAATAATTTGTATAAAAGTAAAATGATATAACGTTAAAAGAAACAGGTTAATATGAATGAATGGCTTGAGAAAATAATAAAGAAAGAGTATAAGCGTTAAACTAAGCAGAGATACTATAGCAAAAGATAGCATTTATTACTGCATGGTGACCCAACATAATAGCATTCTGACATAAAAAAGATGATTGCAGTAGATTTATATTTCATCCATCCATCCATCAGCATTTCATCGTCTACTGCAGGGCATATGCCTCCCCAAGAGAACGCCACAGAGAACGGTCCTGTGCCGCCTGCATCCAACGACTGCCTGTAACTTTGACCAGGTCGTCGGTCCACGTGGTGGGAGGAGGAGATTTATATTAATAGTAAAATTTTACTGCAATCTACCTACTAGTCACCAAATCTTTGGCGAAATTTAAAATTAGCAAAAATCTAACTTCAAGATTTTGTTTACCTTGAAAACGATGAAGCCCTTATTCCTCAGCCTCACCTTGACCCCATCCCACGTACGATACGTACCTAATGGCATCCATGCCACCTACCACTTAACCGTCTTTATCGATGTGATTTTACGAATTAACTGTTCATTTATTTTCGGTCGCAAATGTTAATTCCGTGGGATGAGAACGGTATATATTAAAGTAACCGTTAATTTGGCTGCATATGAGAACTCAGTGGAATAAACTTTTGAATGGTTTTATCTTGTAAAATATTGCTTCTTTGTGGAACACTAACTGCATTTTTGCCACCATTTTATCTGGCTATGGGAACTTTTATATACATTTTGACATATAAATTATTTTAGGATCTCCTTTTACACGACATGGTAAATATAGCTCTATGGCCTTTTATTTCCATCCATCATTATTGTTTTATTTTATATCACGTGGTGAAGTGAGAGATGTATGCAAGAATAGAGCCTCTTGGCACTCTGTTCTCTCGGCCTACCCCACAAGGGAAATGGCGTTATGATAAGTTAATTAGTTTAGTTACGTGGTTGGCAAATAAGCATACCTTATGGTAAGCAGTTACTATAGCCAATAGATGCTATAAACACCAGAGGCATCACTCGTGCGTCGTTATCTCCAAAGAGAAGTAAAGGAGTTGGAGAGGAAGGAGAACAAAGACAGGATAAGACAGATACTGAGGAGAGAGTAGGAAGCATAATAAGGAGAGGATAGGGAAGGGGTTTAGGCCTCCAGCTTCACTCTTCCATGCGAAACACAACGGTAGGGGTATCTACCGTACCACTGAAGGAATATAATATAGTTCCGGTGGCCCGCCAATAAAGGTAGAGAGACGGCACACGGCGGGTTTCTTTAGTGGTTGAGGGCCCCACACTACCCTATTCGTTGCCCCGACCGACGGTACATTTTTTCCCACCTAAACAAAAAAAAAGGGGGTGCCTACCGTTGTTTCATGCAAATCTTCTGTGAGAGTATTTACCCGACCGAGCCGGCCCATTCGTGCGGGAATTAGCAAGGCTCTACGACTAGCAAAGCGTAGCCTATCTTGTCAATACTATTGCTTAAATGGAGTAGTGGTTTAGTTTCCTCGTGTACAAGGCTTTCAATCCCACATAGGGCAAATATTGCGTTCCACGTACTTTCAGTTCTGTTCGGAGTTTTATGGTACTTTGTATATTTGTAAAGTCCCATGTGGTACAGTAATTATCCCGTAATGCGAAATGTCGTCTTTAGAAAAATACCTTAAGGAAAGCAATCAAAACATTTAATAGACAAATGTATCGAATCTAAGGCTAATTATTATTTAAGGGACACATCGCTGACTTTTCGAAAAAGTGTACATATTTTATCACAAATGATGACTACTCGGTGAAGGAAAACATCGTACCTGTACCAATCTGAGAGATTTTCTGAACGGCTAGTGAACTTTCTCAACCAACGTTGAGCCAGCTTGGTAAAGGTAATTCCATGACATTGTTCCAACTGTGTCCAATAGTGGAAATGAAAAGCATAGATTACTATAGTAAATAATATAATAACCTGCTTACATTAAAACAAAGTGCAAAAATTTAAAACAGCAAGAATTGGCAAAGCATCTGCGACGGTATTCCAGGAGCTGCAGTTTTAAATCCTGTCCATGACTATTATTTGCGATTGCATCTTTTCGCAATTTCTGTTAATTTATATGGCTAAGCATTTAAATTGCTTAAAAAATATATAGAAAAAAATATCAATATTATTTACATTGTTTAATTTGTGTAACGAGATTTGTGTCAATGTCTCTTCTCTGGTCTCAATAGGCGGCATTATGGCATCGTTAATTGTGTTGTTTAACCATGAAATGTGCTAACAAGCAGTCTTAACGTGTATTTATCATTAATTTGTTACGCTAAATAATAGTTCGTAATTATTGACCTGTGTGAAGTCAAGACGATACATTATAAACTATCACACTAATGCGACAACCTGAGTGCGGTTGATATTGCAGTTATTCGGATTGTGTGCAGCCGCAATCGCAACCGCACCATCTGTTTGAAAATACGTTACCGCGAAAATGAAAAGATATACAACCGCAAGCAGCTGCATTTCAATCGCACAGTAGCGCCACATTATAATGCGAATATAAAGACTATTAATGGTTGTGACCATGGTTATTTTAACTAACCGCAATGCGGATAACCACCTTTGTGTTTCTAAGATGCTAGTTTAAGACGGCAATAGCGTTTTTTTAAATCTATATAAATAAAATAATAGATGTCTGCCGCCGTGCGCGCATCGCGGGAAAACTTTTGTATAGATTCCAATTACGTTTTCAAAGTTCAATTACTAAGACACTTGGCGACACGAAGACCTTATCTAAAAAAAATATTTATTTAACACCAGCTCTTACGCACGACTTCATCCGCGTGGTATTTAATTATTTTCTATAATATAAGTTACGCCTTATAACATTCGCTATCTGCCAGTAAGTCCCGTCCAAATCGGTTCAGCTGTTTCGGATATTAGCCGGAACAAATAGAGAGACAGATAGGCAAAAACTTTAATAATTAGTATATTATCGGCAGCTTATATACTTTCATACGCATTTAATAACCTTATAAGTGTTCCAATTAGCATCCAATTACTCTGATGTTAAAACGACCATAACAATATTATATAACAATAGTTTTTTAGCTTACTGAATCGAGAAAATCTATGGTATCCATCATTTAAAGTGGGTAAAGCCAAGGGCCTCACTATAGTGAATAAAAAATAGATATATCTAGAGACACAGATAAAGACAGGTAAATTAACTATAGGTATCATTGTTAAACTGAGATAGAAATACTTTTTACAGCACTTTAAAAATCTCAATGACAAGTTCTTACCCCAAAAAACCCATCCAATTTTGCCGCCATAAAAGTATGTAACATAACATCTACTAGCCCATGTCGTTTGCTGTACTCTGGACAATGTGTATTGCAATTTTCTCGATAATTAGTTTAGTAATTAAGGCGTAACAATCAAACAAATTCACTTATATATACATAACTTGACATAATTCTTGCTCGTTTTCTCCATACAGTTGAATTCAGGTTAGCTTAGTACTCTACAAGCTTTTGTTCTACCGTCTTATGTGCACACCGACTTGCGTATGCATAGGGGAGAAAACTGAGGATAATATTTTTATACGTAAAGCTCTGGCAACTTTGCTATAGATGTGTGTTTGTATATCTACTAACCCCCTTACTAATAAACATTGTATGAGTTTTGAATAGTTATTCAGTGTTTTGTTCCATTCTTTCAACGTCAAACTGTCATATTAGTGACAAAGACAAAACACTGAATAACTGAGAGATTATACAACGTTTATTAGTAAGGCAATAAAATCTGCAATAATATTACCAGCACAGAAAGATTATGACGTAGTACGTTTGTAATAGTATTTAGTATAATAGTAGCCTAGTTGTGCACTTGCAGTTCGATCGGAAAACAACATCGCTCAGCTGTTAGTTAGATGAGTGATCAAAAAGTATACTATACTATGTGAACATCTGACCTCCTCTGTGCTTCGAAAGGCAAATTAAACAAAAAAGTACATCCTGGCAGTCGTTACAGTTTGTTGAATAAAACCGACGGGCCTCGTGGCGTAGTCGGTAGTGTAACCGACTTCCGTGCACGAGGTCTTGGGTTCAATTCCCACTCAGGACAATTATTTGTGTGATAAACACAGATATTTGTACTGCGTCTGGGTGTTTTCTATCTAATATGTATGTATTTACAAAGAAAAAAAGTAATATATGTATTATCTATATCCGTAATCTGTTACCCATAGCACAAGCGTTAAGCTCAGTTTGGGACCAGAGGACGTTATGTGAAATGTCTTTGAAATATTTATTTATTAAACACTAAAAATATAATCGAAAGCTGGTCCCAACAAAAGAATATTGGGATAAGGCTAGGGAGAGATATGATGATTTTTTAATAGATTTATGAACGAAGTCTACTAAAAAACCTTTTTTTTATTGTTAAGGCGGGGAAATTAGGACTTAACTGCACATCCCCTCGTTCCGGGCAACGAACAGGGTATTGTGGGGTCCTCACCCACTTAATAAACCCGCCGTGGGCCGTCTCTCCACCTGTATTTACAGACCACTGGAATTGTGTAAAAAACCTATCATTTCCATAGGTGAATTGCAAACTCATTTATTCTTTGTGTGGATCAAAAATACTATGCATATTAACCAAGTTTAATGGTATCGCAGTAGTGTTTTCAAGAGTGGTAGGAATGGTGAGTTAATTGGATTATTAAATATTTAGATATTTTTATATATATTTTTAGCAGTTGACCTGCTTAGCACCATACATTAAACACAAAGTGAAAAATGTGAAATCGAAAATAACAGTCAGGAGCAGGATTTAAACCTGCATCTTCTGGTCGGTATAATGTATGAAAATACTCCCGACAGATGGCGCAGGCGTTACCCAAAGACGTTAAGTATGATGTGTTATCGAAATTAGCAGTCAAGAGCAATTGTCAGGATGGCTGAATTGGTAAAGCATCTGGACGGTATCCAGAAGATGCAGGTTCAAATCCTGCTCCTGACTGTTATTTTCGATTTCACATTTTTCACTTTGTGTTTAATGGATTATTAAACTTATTAAATAATAATCCCTTTATATAACAAATTATTTGTGAAAGTGGAAAAAGGGAAGTTTACTGCAAGCAGGATTCGAACCTGCGTCCCTTCGTCCATGTCAAGTGCTAAAAATACAGAATAAAATCCCTTTATAGCGATGCAATTTGACACAAAGTTCACTCAGAACAAAAATTTATGCTTGACACAAATATTATCCTGTAAGGGAATCGAACTCCATCACTCGGCATGGTAGGTCTACCACTACGCCATTGCGTAGTTTTGTGAGTTAATTAAGCCATTTACTAACTCGTTAAGTGCTACAACGTAGTAGCTACTCGTAACTTTACAAGCAACCTATTAAAATTTCGCAACTTGTAACAAACAAATACCTGTGTAGTTAAATTACGTAATTAATAGTTAAATTCTACTACTAATTTTATTATGTAATTAAGTTAACATGTAAAGTATGATACTATTGGACTTAAGACGGTATATTTAATTCTCATACACAAGGTACTAAAAATGTTGAGTTGTGATATATGTCCATCCATCCATCAGCCTTTTAAAGTCCGCTGCTGGACATAGGCCTCCCCAAGAATGGGGATAGTACCGTAATCGCCACGCTTGGCAGGCGGGTTGGCGATCGCAGTGGATGTTGTTAATACTCGAGGAATGCTGCTGCCTACTCCCCCGGTATTCCCTCAGTCGGCTCTTACGACTCCCATGGGGGGAGAGGGATAAGACAATTCTAAAGCCGGCCACACACGGCAAATATGTCATGTATTTAAAACAACGAATCTGAAATTAATGTACTTTATAATATTAATGTACATTAATTTCAGATTCGTTGTTCTAAATACATTGATTTAGATAAAGGGTCAAGTTTTACCACTTGTTTTTATATAACTTGAGTAAGAAATAAACCTGAAATTTTGAAAGGCTCATTTGTTGCCGATTGTTTGTCGCATGGTTGCATAGCATTGGTGATATTTTTTATCGTTATCGTGCATGCTACTCTGCTATTGTCGCATTCTCATCTATCTGTGAGAGTGTGGATTGGCAATCTTAGGTTATTTTGTGTATGTCCAAAGATAACCACGATTGACGATCCATGGGTGAGTGGTGATCTCTCCTTCTAAAATATCCATTCTATAATAATAACTGAACATTTTTAGTTAAGTCTATCATCCACACAACTGAAATGACTATGATTGTAAAGTTGTCAATGTAGGATGGTATATAAGGCTTTATAAATAAAACCTCAGGCTTAGTGAGATTGTATGAGAAGCCATTTCACATAAAGACAATATACTTTTAACATCAACTGTTCCCCTGAATGAACACAGTCCCTGCAGAATCGAGGTCTATTGTTTTAAAGCTCAGAGTGCGCCTGCAAAAGCTGATAAGCTATGCAGTTTCATTGAAAAACAATGTTTCGTGAATGGTCACAACCCATTATTTATCACGGGAAACAAAACTAGAGTCAGATAATAGTTATAATAATTATTAGCTAATAGTTTCTGCACATGGCTTCGTGGACTATACACGGTGTAAATGAGATCGTACGGATAATTGAAACCATGGGTTCAGTACTCGATTCTGACCACCCAGTTGGTGGAAATTTGTATCGGTATTTTCATGAAAATTGCAATTAGTTGCAATTTATCTATACTGTTATACAGTTGTAAGAGAGCTGTGTGTGTACATTTAAGATATTTGAAAAAAAATTACTGTATTAGGCTATATAGACGTGTCTGAACACAAAACATTTTTTTTTTAGATTTTTTGTCTATTTGTTTGTTCGCGCATCACGCAAAAACTACCGAACGGATTTTAATGCAACTTTTTCTATTTGATAGATCTCTATTAGACTTAACAACTGGTATACATTTTATCCCGCTACTACATCGGTAACCTGAGATACAACCTAAAAACTAGGTTTTGGTTGCGGCGGAGCCGTAGTCAGCACAGGCGCCCATTTTACTTTTTAAAATAAGCTCTCGTCATTTTATTATTTTACTGCTAATGCTAGCGACAAAGCCTTGTTAAATATTCTATTAAAGTTTTATAGACATATGAATATAGCAAACACGATAAAGATATTATGTCACACAGGGCTTTCCTAAGCCCTTTTATACTTTAAACTTTCCTAACAACAAATTCCTATAAAAATAGACACTATTCAATTCGTTTAAGGAATTTAACCTGAAATATCCTTCTAAGAATGCGGCCTGGCCGAACTATGTAGCGCCAACATAAACATGAATGAATTATTTCGGGCAACCGAACTAGTGACATAGCGTGCAGTAATTCTAGACATTTGCCGCAATAAGTTGACGGGGCGCTGTAGTAAATATTATGACGTGTTACAGCATGTGTTTATTTTACTTGACGTATAAAATATCTTTGCAATACTATGTTTGTTGTGGCAAATAATTTATGCGTTATAGTTGTATTTTTTTGTTGGCCGTGTGGGGCCGGGTTATAGAATTGTCCCACCCCTCTCTACCCACGGGAGTCGTAAGAGCCGACTGAGGGATAACCGGGGTAGTGGGCAGCAGCACTCCCTCGGGTATTAACAACATCCACTGCGATCGCCAACCCGCCTGCTAAGCGTGGCGATTACAGCATTATCCCCCATGACGGGACCGCTCGTTGCGGCGTTCTCTTGGGGAGGCCTATGTCCAGTAGTGGACGTTGAAAGGCTGATGGATGGAGTTGTATTTTGTATTGTATAAAATGAAGAAAACTAAATATATATAAGTACCTAAATCAAAGTACAAAAAAAAACCACATTATTAATATTCATTAGACCAGTTTGTAGGTATTTCAATATATTATTAATATGGAATTAGTGAACTAAGTTTGAATGCAAAGGTGATATAATGGTTTCAATTCCCACACAGTAGAATTATTTTTACAGTCACGTACTATGTATATGTACAGTAATTATGTATATATTCGTATTAGAAATATAATTCACACTGTTTGAGTTGACAGTAGATCTCGATAAATTATACAAAATTAATAGAATATACATACTTGATTTGAAACACAAAACAATTTCTTAAAAAACCTAAATTTAACACAAAGTGTGAAAATGTGAAATCGAGAATAATAGTCACGGGCAGGATTTGAACCTGCATCTCCTGGAAAACCGTCCCAGATCATTTGGCAATTCAGCCATCGTGACAATTGCGCATCACCACCTTAAGCATAAATGTGTTATCCAATTTCGCAGTCCCAAGCAATTGTTACAATGGCTGTATTGTCATATACGGCAAATGCTAAAAAAATATATATAAAAATATCAAAATTAAATTTTACAAAAAAACATGGAAGTTAATAAAAATGATTAGAATTTTTAAAATAGATGTATTTCTGCACTATCTGTATACTGTTCGCTTTTGACTCGTATTCAACGCCATGAATTTTGGCTTGGCTCCAACAAAACGACCCCGGGGATACTGCATTGTGTGGACGTGATTTATAATGTCATTGCCACCATGTCCATTTGATACCAGCTTTAATTGAATGGGAGATAAAACTGTGTTTACTGTCTAATTTACTTCAGGACACATTTGCTATACCAGACACGTAATGAGTTTTATTAACTGGCATGTAATAAAAATAAAAAAGAGATAACTGGCGGACCGAGCTTCTACTTACTTACTTATTATCACGCCATCTCCCTTGAAGGGTAGGCAGAGACAACCGAGCTTCTTTTGATCTTGAACAAAGCTATCAATCACATTAACTATAACTAGGGACCCGTCAATGTATACCGCTGAAGTAATATGACACAGTTCCTGTGGTCCGTCAGTACAGGCGGTGAGACGGCACACGGTGGGGACACTACTCTGTTCGTTGCCCTGAACGACGGGGTGCGCGGTTAGGTACATGGTTTCCCGCCTTAACAAAAAAGGGACCTGTCAATGTCAAGCATTGTCACGTGACATGCAACACAATTGGTTTACTTCAAATCTATCTTCGACGGGGTGTGTGCTGAGGTACATTTTTTACCACCTTAACAAAAAAAAGGGTGAGGTCTCGTCAATGCATTTTCCATCATCCATCCATCCACCAGCCTTTCGACTTCCACTACTGGACATAGGTCTCCCCAAGACAACGCCACAACATGTAGTGTTCTCATATGGGGGACAGTGATAGTTTATTTATTTAGCCTTGACCGAATGAGGTTACCTTGATACTAGAACAATATTCAATATTGCCTTGTCCATTGTTCCAGGTGATATCGAAGACTGTATAGTGACGCCGGCGTATCAAGGCCAGTTCACTCCACTGCCGGAAGCGTTGTGTGACTGCATCATGGACCTAACGTCACAGGTATGATATAATATATCTTTAGTATTACCATGGAGCATACTCAAACATTTGAAATAGCTGAATCAAAAACCTATTACAAAACTTGGTTAACGCTGGTTGTACGAGTACTGAGCGGTTTTTACTTTTGATGTGAAACATCTAATGCGTGGGAAAAATCGGCTGTTAGCGTGGCGACGCTAATTTTACTTGTCCCGTTCAAATCTTGCAAGTTAAATTTAACACACATCCCGGTTTCCGATTGAGCTGAAATTCTACACGCATGTGTATATCACGTGAGAACGCAATATTATGATGAAATGGAGCTGATCTGATGATGAAGCTGGAAGGTGGACATAGGAACTCTATAATGAAACGGCGCACCCCCATCGAGTTTGGGCTCGTATGATTCTTCCTGACGAGTACTTTGTCTTTAGATCATATCCAGGTTCTGATGATGGAGTTAGAGGATGGCCATAGGAGCTCCGTTATAAAATGACATAACTCCATCGAGTTTAGGCTCGTATGATTTGTCTTGACGAGTACTTTGTCTCTAGATGGTATCCGGGGTCTGAAGATGGAGCTGGAAGGTGACCACAGTAACTCTTTAATGAAGCGACGCAACCCTATCGAGTTTATACTCGTTTGATTCCTCTTGAGGAGTACTTTGTCAAGTTATGATCACTTTATTTCTACAAAATAATTTCGATGTTTTCACATCTGCTAGACATCCCCCGAATGTCTAGTTTTTTTATATACTACAAGAATTGCCAACAAGCATTCCAGAATCATCACGCCTGAGGAAGGGACAGGCCGTTTGAATGTGGTGTAGAATCTTTTTAATTTCCTCAGGCTTTTATGGCTCGCTCCTAGTGTAAATAGATACCACAAAGTAGGTGCCGCAGGTAAACTACCATCTTTAAAATAAAATTATCAAAAAGCCCAAATTCTCCAACAAATAAAAGACGGCTCTACATGTACCATCATCAGCCATAGTTCATCAGAATCTTTTGCAAGCGTTAGCAATAATGAGACATACGCGTTGGTATATAGACCATAGATTAGCATACCTTTGATAAAAGATGCTGTCTTTGTATCGTCCTTATTTTTGGACTGGTGCCTTGCGAACCTTTATACACATTTATCACACCTTTATAACAGCCTTCAACTATCTCGATGTTGAACCTAATCCTCTCAAGCGTCACTAGGTTGCTTGATCTCACCACTGGTTGAGCTTATCACTGTTTGATCTTATCACTGATTGATCTTTACAATGGCCCGTAATATAGCAATATTCCTACTATTTTCTTCAGTTCATAAGCAGTGGTTCCCATTAGCATTGATCAGATTACCACCAGTAGACGTAGCTATATCACCACAGAGTACTTTTTAATATAGGGTATATCACATTGAGCTCTATAAGGAGGAGGCGCCCTAATCTTCATATACATATTAGCATTCAAAGCATTTACTTTAAAAAAAAATGTGAGTAGAAATAAAATGATTATAACTTTTTTAATGCGTGCTTGTATAATTATGACATGTGTACAATAACGGAAATGGACATAAATCATCATCATCAGGCCCTAGACATCATATAGGACCGAAATACTTGTCAAAACGAATCAAACGATTCCAAAGTTGATGGGATTGTGGCTCCATTACCAGATCATGAATATCATCTAGGGATATCATGGTACTATATGACTATCGAGCCTGTATGACATCAAGCCCGACACTCCCCCTGGATCCTGTTGGTACCCCAGGGACGTGCGAAAACTTGCGTTTTGGACCGTGTTAACAAAAAAAAGGAGCGCTTATTGTGGCGTTCTCTTAGGGAGACCTATTATGTACAGCAGTGGACGTCGAATGACTGATGGATGGAATAAAATATTATTATATACTTGTTTTTAGTTATCGTAATACCTCACTTTCAAATCCTTTTCTCCTGATGTCATCACATCACAAACTTATAGAGGTATGTTTGGACTTAGAATGAACGACTATACCCAGGATTAAATTATTATTTATTTCTTTATGCTTTTTACAACCCAAATCTATTAAATAGAGTGTTATGCCCTTAATTTTCTGTTTGTATAAAAAGAAGGCATGCCTGATTGATCTATCAACCACTAGCTCATATGACTGAATAGATTGGGTTGCAATTTGACACACATAGATATAATTATAGGTACAGTTAGATAAAGATTTACGCAATTAAAAAAACCTTTGTCCACCCAAAAATTTACAGATCGCTTGAAGGACTGAAGTATCTATATCGATATTTTTTACGCGCTTCCCTAGCGGATATTCCGCCATTTTTGGGTTTCAAAGAATTGGCTCGGTAAATTTGTAGTCATTTCCTCTCTCCATTATTAGAGCTCGATGGTATATCACTAATACTGTCAAGACGGCCTATGACAATGGATATCCACGGGTAAAGCTGAGCGCAGATGGCGCTATCGGCGAGATGGCCACTGTCAAATTGTGCTTAGTTTCCTGAGAATTGTTTGCTATTTTTGTGTTTAATCCGGTTGATCAGCGATAGTGTTAAAATGTGTAGTAACTGGAAGATTAAAGAATTGTAAGACGCTATGCTGTTTAGCCCCAAAAAATTTGCGACGCTTTCCACTTTTTAAAATTTTGGATCTATAGGAAATAAATTCAAAACAAAAAAAACATAGCATCACACCTGTATTCCCCGAAGGGGTAGGCAGAGGTGTATTACACACCCACGACTCGCCAGCTATGTTTGAGTCCCACGTAATAGGGGGCGAGCCTATTGACGTCTACCGGGCACATTTCCAATTTTTCTTTTTAGGAAAAAGCTCAATAACATTGCCCGACCCGGGGATCGAACCCGAATCATGATTAGCAGTCGCATACACTACCGCTACACCACCGAGGCAGATAAATAAATGTACACTGAGGTTATTACATTTTAGTACAGCACACATAGGCATATTAGGAGAAAAATTAAATTTACCAATTTACAGGTTACAAATTTTATAGAAAGGACAGTTTCCAATGGCCATGTCGATAATACGCCATCTGAAGTGATGGCAGTACCTAAACATCCCCATTACATTAACACGCAAAGAGGTTTCACATCAGTTGAAACGAAATTACATATAGTCATACAATATCAATATTATTTAGTTCAATCGTCATGCTTGGTATGTCTATACGTTTGAATTTAAAACCGCGTTCAGAAACAAAGGCCGATGTGAATCGGGTCGAGAACGCATTGATCTGGTATACGTTTAATTACGGCTCAAATTCACAAACGGCTTTCACTATTATATTTCTAGATGGAGTTTACCGTAAATTGATATTCTTCGCTTTGGGGGCATCATCGTTTAGATTCTTTTCGGTTGTTGGTTTTTTGTTCCAACAAAATCGGTTCAGTACAGAGATTTCTATTTTAATACTACTATACCCTACTGCCTCGGCAATGCAGCGGTTGTATGAGCGACTGCTGATCATAAGGTCTCGGGTTTGATCGCCGGGTTGGGCAGTGTTATTGAGCTTTTTCGTACAAAGAAAAGTTCTCAGTAGCAGCCCGGAGTTTGGAAATGTGCCCGGTGGACGGCAATAGACTCGGGGCGATACTAAGTGGTAACCGTCACTCATGGACTCAACTATCCCGAGAGTATTGTCAAGCCGCTGCGCACCATTTCATTTCTCAGTTTTAAAATGAAAGAATAAACGGCTATATTCTGTTACAGCCAAAATACACTGACGTGCTTCATGACTCACACAGGAGATGGTGGTACCGACCTGTTTGGGCCCGATAGCAAGTGAGTACTGTCAGTTGGTACCCAGCCCTACTACCAGTAATGCAATGGGTGATGATTGCTTACTTCCCTTAGTCGCCTTGTACGAGACCAGCGAGAAAGGATGGGGTGGTGTATTCTTAGTCCGTCACCACACCAATCCAGCTTGTGAGCCAAATTTCATCTACATCTGTTTAACCATTTTTGCGATATTGTGTAATAAACATCCAGACACAATTTTTTACATTTTTAAGAAATGCTACTAATAGTAGGATTTCTTAAAACGTTTTTACTCAAAACTTATAACCACTACGCCATCATGCAGTTCAAAAATGCCAAGGTCCTGATATAAGAAGATTGATCATACGAGATCTATTGAAAAATTGTTATTAAAACTCAATCCAAGTTAATTTGTATGCGAAATAGTCGATATCCGTTGGGTCACTGGATGGCACATGGCCGTGAAATATTCTAACATATAAATACTATATTATAATATACTTGTTTAGAAATAAAACCTGTTCGGTAACGTCGTGTGCCTCAAGTTCTTCAACGTGGTAATGAATTTCTAATATACAATAAATGTCATCTTAATGTCGTTAGATTACCTAATAAAGTGTTACATGTACCTAGATACCTCGTACCTATCTTAAAAATCAACAAATGAAAATTCTAAAATTTGCCTAATTTCAAAGTTTTCTTATAATATTTTTTTTTAACCCTTTTTATTTCCTACTATTGGGCACGGATCTCCTCTCATGTTCAGAGGAATTAGGCCATAGTCCACCACGCTGGCCCAATGCAGGTTGGCAGACTTCACAAGCTGTCGAGAAAATTTCTCAGGCATGCAGGTTTCTTCACGATGTTTTCCTTCACTGAGCAGTAATAATAATATAATATGTGTGCCGTACGAGGTCTGAACCATGGACTGGGGATCGAACTCGATACTACTGTCTTTGGAGTCCTTGGTTTTCCCACTAAAAGAGGCTTTCACTGTTTACCACTGAAGCAATGTAATATGGTTCCGGTGGCCCGCCAATAAAGGCGGAGAGATGGCACACGGCGGGTTTCTTTAGTGGGTGAAGGCCCCACACTACCCTGTTCGTTGCCCCGAATGAAGGGTGCGTGTAGGAGCATTTTTTCCCGCCTTAACAAAAAAAAGGCTTTCACTGTTTATAATAATATTAGAGAATAACTAATAATTAAATAAATACTTTCAACTACACATAAGAATACTAATTATTAGTATTCAATAAATGGTTCCTTTTTCAGTCTTACTCTTAAAGAGATTGCAACACAATTTAAATCTGCATATTTTCTTATATTGTTAATTAAAACCAATTTATTTTGCAACATGCACTTTAAAGTAAGAACGTAAGATTGGTTATATAATAGACAAAGTGTAAAGTAGCGGCATTGACAAAGGCGGGTATAAAGTCGATCGGATCAATTAAAAAGAAACAATCAAAATTCGCTTGCACTTTAAACTTGTACCGAAACCAGTCTGGTCATCTGTGGAATTTTTATCATCATGGTCTTTTTGCCAGCACACTCCTAAAAATAGCAACACCATGAGCTCATTGCGTCGTAATCGCCATATTGGATCACCTTTAACTGGATTTTTTAAATAATTATACATTTTATTTTTAATTAAATAATACTGTGAATTACTTAGCGTTTACTTTAAATATGCCGTAGCTACGAATACTTAAACAATTAAAATAAAAAACACAAAAAAATACCAATTAGCCACAAGGCAAGTTTTAGTTTTAAACTAATTTCTTTAGTATTTTTTTATACGACTAAATAAAAAGCTTATTTGGTAAAATTAACATTTTTTTTGTTATTTGATTAAATGTGGTTAAAACAAATTGATTAAAGCAAAAATCTATATTTTTTAAGAACAAGCTATTCAAATGCTAAAAAAATACAAATCACAAAGTTGCCCATTGTTTTCATCTATATCTACTATTATAAATCTGTAGCAGAGCTATGTCTGTACATTCACAATATTTGAGAAAAAATGATTGTAATAGGCCTAAATACAAAACAATTTTTTTAGATTTTTTAGTGTCTAAATACAAAAAAAAATTTTAGTGTCTAAATACAAAAAAAAATTTTAGTGTCTAAATACAAAACAATTTTTTAGTGTCTAAATACAAAACAATTTTTAGTGTCTAAATACAAAACAATTTTTAGTGTCTAAATACAAAACAATTTTTTAGTGTGTAAATACAAAACAATTTTTTAGTGTCTAAATACAAAACAATTTTTTTAGATTTTTTGTCTGTTTGTTTGTTTGTTTGTTGGCGCATCACGCAAAAGCTTCTATATGGATTTAGATGAAACTTTTTTTATTCGAAAGGCCTTAATTAGACTTAACATCTGGTATACATTTTATCCCGCTACTATATCGGGAACCTGAGATATAACCGAAAAACTAGCTTATGGTTGCGGCAAAGCCGCGGAAAAAGGCTTGTAAAACATAAAAGCATGATTACTCTACATTTATTATCCCGTCCTATCTTTTGCCCGCACGTTAACATTGGGTTTTTATCAATTTTCCACACATAATTATAATAAATTATACATGACAATTCATAATTATTTAATTAATGATCTCCAGAACGTAACCTCAGTCACGGCGGCCGTTATCGACCAAGATACACAAGCCATGTATGCAGGAGATAATATAGTGTGCGAGCGTGTGCACAAACACAAGTGCGGGGTCTGTTACCTCACCACCGAAGGAATGTAACATAGTTCCAGTGGCCCGCCAACAAAGGCGGAGAGACGGCACACGGCGGGTTTCTTTAGTGGGTGAGGGCCCCACACTACCCTGTTCGTTGCCCCGAACGGCGGGGTGTGCGGTTAGGAACATTTTATCCTACCTTAACAAAAAAAAACAAAAAAAAGGGTCTTTTACCTCACTCTCATAATCCGATGGGACGGCATTCTAATACGGCAGGAGAGAGATCAGACTTAAGGCCATAGGCCTAAAGTGCTTTCCGAGGCACGATGGTAAAACAACGCCTCTCCCTATAGAGTATCCGAAACATTGCTAATGTTAAATTCTTATCAGTGGAATAAGTTTCTTTTTTGTAATACATAGTATTTGCTTAAACATCAATAAGTTCTATATTAAATCCATTCAATAACCTCACAATAACATAGTTAATAATATATAATAATAATAGTTAAAGAATCTCTAAAAACGTCTAATTACCTACTTAAATATATCCTATACCTAATATAATACGTAGATATTTAAACAGAATTCAATTTTATTAAGAAACAAATAGATATCATTATATTTACTGAAATAATTCAAAACAGATAAAATCTGCATAAATATTTAATGTTTAGATTAAACTTAACGTACTAGTTCATTAGTTATTGTACAGGTAGGCAACAGTCAATTAATTTGTCAAGTTACACAAAGTGTTCCAATTCCTTAGATAACTTATTAGACTAAGAATGTCGAACTAGAGAAGTCTGGCTTAGACTGTGCCAATAGAGTATCGATCTGAAATATACGAGTATCTATATAGTGAAGGAATTATGAAATAAAACAGCTTTTACGCGATTTTCTATTAACTATTCCGAAGTTTCGAATAATTAACATCGTTCATGGTCACAGATGGACTGAGATATCGGACTTCCAATGGTTCCATCCATCCATCCATCAGCCTTTTAAAGTCCACTGCTGGACATAGGCCTCCCCAAGAATGGGGGATAGTGCCGTAATCGCCACGCTTGGCAGGCGGGTTGGTGATCGCAGTGGATGTTGTTAATACTCGAAGGAGTGCTGCTGCCCACTCCCTCGGTATTCTCTCAGTCGGCTCTTACGACTCCCATGGGTGGAGAGGGGTGGGGCAATTCTTAAGCCGGTCCCACACGGCACACTTCCAATGGTTAATCAATTGTTATGGTTTTACAAAAGTTAGTTTTTTTATTTTAATATTCGTTCAGAAAAAAAATATAATATAATAACAAATTTCTAGACATATTCTCATATAATAATGCACCCGTTACCATGAACGCAGTATTCATATTACGCGTAGAAATTCTCAAAAGGTTTGTTTATCTTAATTTGTCGTTTAATAAATACCTCTGTAAGCAAATATTTCTATATGTTCATTTCATATAAAGTTATAAAAGTTTTAAGAATCAATAACTTTTATAAGAAGTACTTGTTCAGTGATGTGTGCTTTCTATTAAATAAGCAACCCAGACAAATTCGTAGGTATCGACTAGTTTTAAATTTAAATTACCAACTCACATTAATGATTTATTATATATAGGTATATAATTATATAATACAATCTATGTAGAAACTCAAATTACACATACACATCGATTGAGGCCTGTTTCCCAGAGTGATAGGTTGGGATAACGGATGGCCCCTTATTATAAAATGATCTTCCACTGCCTACATCTGGTAATATATAATAGAAAATAAATTAACCAAAAACAACAAAACATCAAAATATCGCATATCACTGTGTCTTACTACATAAAAGATTTAACAATACACATTCACATAAGCTTATAAAAGCACTCCAACCTTCACCCCGTCAACAGATTTAAAACATGAATTGCAAAACTGACTTTACAAAGTTAGAAGCAACGACCTTAACAAATATAGATCAAACATAATCTTATTGTAATCCAATTTATGAATTGCAATTCATATATAAATGATTACAACATAATGAGGTTGACGACATCACAACACTTATTCAAAGCCTTTTAGCGACGCCTATGCCAAATATAAATGTTACAAGCATTAACAGCCTAAACAGGTTCTATATAATAAGCGGGTCTTATCAACGATTATAAAGACTAATAGTCATATAAGGCTGCTATATGATAATTACTAAAGTTGAAATTAGTTAATAAAAGGATAGGTAACGTAAGGTTAATGTAAAAACCGGTTTTCTGGTTTTAAATTAATGATTTTCCCCTTGATTTTAGGGATGTGCAAAAGGTAAGTATTGCTTATAGCCACAAAATATTTATGTAGAGTTCTTCAAATTCTTATCCAAAGGTCATATATAAACTATTGCATCAAGGGTCTTCATAATATACCACTGCAACAGGAGGGGGTTATCATAATTATATACATCTGCATCAGACGTTTTTTAAAGAACACGGAAAAAATTGCGGTTTTTTTGAAACCGTTGACTGCCATCTATTAAGAAAATATTATCTATTCTAAGAATGAGATGGTTTTAAGTCGTAGTTCGCCACGTCGACTGTCAGACTCCACCTCGAAAAAATATCTTAAGCAAGCATATTTATTTTCTAAACTATCTCGTGAACAAACGTGCACATAAGTTAGAAAATTCATAGATTAAGAAATGTGAACCTCACTGGGGATGTAATTCCATAACTCTGGACAGACCCTTTTCTTACCACTAGACTCCAAGTAATTTTATATAAAGCATTACAATCCAAAGGTGCTTAAATTTCTCATATATTTTTCATCCTTTAAAATAGTAGGTATCTGTAAAAACCTTGCGTATTGTCTTACAATATTGTTAGTCTTATGCCAATGACCGATTTCAATCAGTATACACAACTGATTGTGACCAAACTTGGTTTAATATTTGTGTATAAATTTGCTCATATTTCACAATCATATTTCACAATCGATTCTCATTTATATCTGCCTCATTTCATTTCTTGAAGTTTGGTCTTGGACCTTGGTCCAAACAATAATATTTAGATTGGTCTTTGATAATCGGCCGGATCATATATTTTAGTGATTGAATTTGATTTATTATTTTAATATAAAAACACCGAGGACAAAGATAATGCTAAGATGCAATCTTTAATTGCCATACAAAGTATAAGCAATTTGTCAATATGTATGGAATAAGAAAAGACTTACGGAAAAGTTATCCAATAAAGGAACAAATCAATTGTTATTGATTGTCATAATTGCTGTAGAACTAGGAGTATCTATAATATAGTATATACGTAGTTTTAATTCCTTTTATGTAGTATTCGCGTAGATATCAAAAGTATTATATAAAACATTGTGCTCTCATGTAGAATCCTAAAAAAGAGCAATTATATGATATACAAATGATACAGATGACTATAATATTTTTTCATAATATATTTCAGCAGGTACATATTATGTGGTTAACATGTCGTTAATGTAAGGAAAGTCCGCAGTAGATTTCGAATCAAATTCGACATCTATATCTTGGCGCCAGATGCAAGTTCATCTTTGTAAGCATTAAGATTAAGTGTTTTAGGAGCAATCTTCGATTTCTTAAAGTTACCTTGTTTTGGATACACGCCAGGGAGATAACATCCAAACGAAATATCATTAAAGTTCGACTTTGCGACATGATTGTCCATGAAAAAATACGAGTAAATACGATCTATCTATATTTGTATAGCGTTCAAATAAAATGAAACGAAAACATTAATCAAAATAATAAATCTACATGCACCAACTCAACAAAAGTTGAATCCTTTCAAAAGATTCAGGTCAAGTCCATCATTGAGAGTAATACAAGAGTAATGACATTAAAATAGCTTGTCTGTATTAGGTATTACCGTGTCACAATTTTTATCATCTCCAAATATGAGTGCCTCAATGGCGCTAAATCTAATGAATATTCCATTAAAATTTGTCTTGGTCATTGAAATGTCTCAGAAAAAAGAAAAGTATAAAACCATACTATCATTCAAAACATTACGTAAACAAACAAAGCTCTATTTCGCTTTATTATCCTTCCTATCCTTTTTTTATTGCTTATGATGGCTACCGAGCCACACGGCCCACCTGATGGTAAGTGGTAAACCGTCGCTCATGGACTCAACTATACCGAGAGTATTGTCAAGCCGCTGCGCACCATTTCATTTCTGAGATATGAAATGAAAGAATAAACGGCTATCTTCTGCTACAGCTAAAACACACAACACAACGGTCACACAGAAGACGGTGGTATCGACCCGTTCGGGCCCGATAACAAGTGAGTACTCTCACTTGGTATCCAGCCCTACCACCAGTAATGCAATGGGTGATAATTGATTACTTCCCTTAGCCGCCTTGTACGACACCCGTGGGAAAGGATGGGGTGGCGACGTGCGAGTGATGCCTCTGGTATTGCTAGCGTGTATAGACTACGGTAACCGCTTGCCATCAGGTGGGTCACATAGTAAAAAAATCTTTAATTGTCCGTGGTTTCCAGCCTAAATATACAAGTGGTTGTATACTTAGGTCGGAAAACATGTATACACACCTAATAGTGTCACCGATAGTAAAACTCTTCGGTATGTTTTGCTTGTATCAAGAGATAGCCCTCTATTGATTAATTTCCTATGTATGAAATTAAATTCTGAGCAGTATCTTGGCTATAGTGTCTTATATATGGGCGTTTAATTGAATTTTCAACGATTCTGAGGTTTAGGACACTGCAGAATTAACTGTCCTCCTACTTCACGTAGCATTAGCATAAACATGTTACAGAAAGTATTTTAATTTATCTTTTTTTGGCTTGAAAGAAAACCAAATAAGCATAAATTTCCAATTGGATAATGTAAAATAAATATAAAATATAAATAAATATTCACGGACATTTTCACACAACATCCTCTGGTTAAAACTAAGCTAAACGCTTGTGCTATGGGTACCAGATTACGGATATAATTCATATAATACTTTTTTTTTATAAATACATACATATAATAGATAGAAAACTCCCAGACGTAGTACAATTAAAACTGTAATTAGACCTAAGCAGATATTGAAATAAATTATTATTATTCTTTATTTACATATCTTAAATCACTAAATACATTTAAAAAATATATATATTATAAAAAATAACAAAATATTTAAAAATATAAAAAGTGTGTAGACCCACCGGCAGCGAGCACAAGGGCCATACTGTCAGTGGTTAGGGTTCCAAAGACAGGAACTTCCTCACAATGCGAAGTACCGCTTTCTGTATCAAACCCTTGATCCAACCATCCAACGCGAGCCTCTTAAGGTGTTGGTTGAGACTCTTGGCTATCAGTCCGAGACCATATCACGATGCATATCCTTATCAATGTGCAGGAAATATTCCCTGAGGTTGTACACCTCACGATTGTGCAAGGTCTTCGCATTTAAAAAACCTCGTCCACCACACTTTCGTGGAATGTACAACCTCATTACTGATGAACGAGGATGATGCATACGATATGTGGTCAAGAGACTGCGGACTCTTCTATCCAAGGCGTCAAGTTCAGTCTGAGTCCACTTGAGTATATTCCTTTTCTTGGAGACTTAGCGACGTGCGGTTGCTACCTCTTGTGTTGTCAGCGTCTACAAGCTACGCTTAGCGTCAGGCGTGCTTACCACCAATGTAAAAATGTATTTTAATAGTCCTTTTATCTCCTACACATGTCGCAATAGATGCTACTATACAAAAACAAGTATACCTAATTGGTTCAGTTTGTGACGCTAGATTTGGAACCAATAGCAAATGTCCAAATGTATTGAAGGTCAAATTAGATGAAGACATCTTGTTTATTCAACCAGATCCAAATAGTAATTGATTGATGGACAAAGTTATACGCTTGAGTAAACTGGAAGACAAGTTTTGATTTATTTATTTCGTAGATGAATACTTTTGTAGTTGTATGAAGTAGCTCCGTAATTTTCTCGTTTTTAGTTATTTTTGCAACTCAGGATGGTCGCTTATTCACCACCGAAGGAATGTAACATAGTTCCAGTAGCCTGTCAATAAAGGTGGAGAGACGGCACACGGCGGGTTTCTTTAGTGGGTGCAGGCCCCACACTACCCTGGTCGTTGCCCCGAACGATAGGGTGTGCGGTTAGGAACATTTTTTCCCGCCTTAACAAAAAAAAATAAAGGATGGTCGCTTATTTGAACACCGGTTTCTTCTCAGTATGACAGGGATTTAAGCGTCAGTTCTCTAGGTCAGAGCTGGAGAACTGAAGAAACGTGGATCGGTGGTTTTAAAAATGATCTGGCATAGTTTTTGATCAACACACATCATTTCTCATTTTCAAAAACAATATGTGCTAGTCAAAGCATGTCTATTGATTAAAAATCGAAATTAAAATCTTGTTATTTTTTGTTTTTTTAACCTCAAATTTTCTACAGAAATTATGTCTTACGGTGTCATCCATAAATGCATGGGCTTAATATACGGCTCCCCAGCCATTTACAAAGGGATAATACACATTACAATATATATTTAGCCTAAACTTACCTAATTTCGTATTACATAATAGGGCGAACATAGTTCTATCTGAAGTATGCCAATTTTTTAGAACTTCAGACGGCAGGTGGTCTGACTAGCGCTGCTAATGAGAATTTCCCAACAGGAAATTTAATAATAGCCTGTAAGTGACCCAAGATTCAAACCCAACATCTCGGTGTAAAAAAATCTCATTTATACAAGAAGCAGTCAGTAGAAATTATTGCAACCTTACTAATATTATAAACAATGCATTTGTTTATTATTTCTTGAGACGCCGTGACTACTTAACCGTTGATCATGAAATCATGGCACACATATAGTTTAGAATACAGAAAAGGTTATAGGTCACTTTTATTTCCTGCAAAAATAAAATGTTCCTGTGATGACGTATTTAAATTATACGCGGATGCTTGCTTTTATCAAAGTAAATTTACACAAAGTGTGGTGAGTTAGTGAACAGAATTTATTTCTAATGTAGTTAATTGTGTCACAGGGGCAATCAGCAACGCTGGAAAGCATAAGAACATCTCTATCAGCCAAATTCCCGTCGATGCAGACACCTTCGCCTGAAGTCGTCTATGATACTTTAGCCCAACTAATGCAGGAGAGGAAAATATACCAAACTTCGAGGGGATTTTTCATTGTCACGCCTGAGTAAGTTTTGTACAATTTTTTTTACTTGATTTTTAAAAACAATAAAAAATATTCTCTTTTTTGTAAGTGATATAATTCTTCTAACTCTGCCTCTGTGGTGCAGCGATTGTATGAGCGACTGCTGCTCATGAGGACTCAGGTTCGATCCCTGAGTCGGGCAATGTTATTGAGCTTTTTCGTAAAAAGAAATTCTCAGTAGCAGCCCGGAGTTTGGAAATGTGCCCGATAGACGGCAATAGGCTCGCCTTAAACATAGCGTGGGTGTGTAATACACCTCTGCCTACCACTTCGGGGAATACAGGCGTGATCCTATGTTTATATGATACTTTATTAAAATAAGAATAATAATGGTTAATAAAAAAAATGTTATAAGTCTCAGCTTTGCATTTAATGAATAAAACATTTTTTTGGGTAAAACAAATATAATTATATCATTTAAGAAGAGGATCAGTGCATAGCAAAATGAAAAATATGTTTTAAGAAGTGTCTACGATGCCTACTATTATTTCTAAAAGCATTGATTTTTATTTTCATTTATAGCTGTTATAAGAGGAGCTTTGTTTTTTTTTTATAGTCATAATTCAAGACAGATTTTGACAGCTTAGTATTTCAGTTATTTATTAAGCATCTAGTAATGAAAAAAAAATTCTTACCTTAAGATATTCTATTTAAATAGGCCAAAGATTTACTTATTGGTCCTTTTCATAGATACACGCAGCGCATCCAAATAAATAAATAATAATAATTAAAAAAAAATACAATAAAATAAATCCAAAATAGCTCACAGATTTACACCACCCATCGGTTTGCATACAAACAATTCGTTAGTGTCTACCCAAAGGCACAGTAAATAACTGTGCCAAAGGTGTAATCCAACATGTCGTTACCTGAGCCCAAACGAGAGCAGGCTGTGTGTTCAATATTCATTAAATATCAAATAACATGAGTCATCGCCATTTTAGTCTATTCTCGTCGAGCCGTAGCGTCCATGTTGTGCAAAATTGGACGCGTTCTGCGTTCACAACACCAAATTAGATCGCAAACTTGACATTCAACGCATTTTAAATGGTTGGGCCGATCTCACTCACTTTTGAACTATCGTTAACGCATAGATCTGAAAGCATAACAGCCAATATTAGTGATTAAGAAAGTATGAAATTAAATAAAAACGCTTGTATCCCCGAAGGGGTAGGCAGAGGTGTATTACACACCCACGTTTTGCCAGCTATGTTTAACTCCAACGTAATAGGGGGCGGGCCTGTTGCCTTCTACCCGACACATTTCCAAACTCCGGGATACTACTGACAATTTTCCTTTTTACGAAAAACCTCAATAACACTGCCCGACCCGGGGGTCGAACCCGAAACCTCATGATCAGCAGTCGCACACATTACCGCTGCACCACCGAGGCAGTCGGTTCAGTTTTTATTTAAATATATTTAATGCATAATATTTTTAGCCACTTGTATTTTTAATAGGTAACAAAATATTTTAATGACTACCTATGTATGTAATCATGTTTCTGTTAAGTTAAATCTAATTTAGGAAATATTGCATTGTATATTATGGGAGTTGCTACGGTAAGAATCAAATCTTAATAAGGTGTATATCTACTGACAATATTTGGATTACTAAAATCACAATTATACATATGTATTTATATTTTTAACCACTTGACATGCTTAGCCATATAAAAGAACACGAAATGCGAAAATGTGAAATAGAATGTGATGGTTGCCGCATCGTTTGCTATGATTCTTAATTGTAATAATTAAGCTTAATCTGGTCGGAACAATATATGTAAATACAACCAATAGATAGCGCGATATTACCCAAGATATTCAGAAGGAATCTGTTATGAATGGCCCTGTATAATGTCCCCTATAGAATGTCATGGTAGCCCAGTTGGCAGAGCTCATGAATCGTATTCAGGAGGCGCGGGTTCATACCACGTTCGTTTGTGGCTATCCTTTTCTATTTAACATTTATGCACTTTGTATCATAATTATAAGTTCTATCTCTCTATTTCTCTCTCTCTCTAACTCCAAAATTGTTCGTAAAATTGACTGATTTCAATTCTGTTTCAAATATCCTAACCAATATCGTTATTGTGAGTCAATTTGTAGTTCTGAATAGTTTTGTTTTCTAGTATATGCGATTGCAAATTATTGAAGTTAAATATTTTAAACATCAAAGGAGTGTAAACTTAATCTGACATCATTAAGTAGTCACGCGTCCTTCTATTACTATAAAAACCAATAACTCACCCATTCTCACATTAATAGATGTAGGAGGTGTTATTTCGCAAACTATGAGGTCAATGCATCATTATTTCCCGAAGGTGATGCTTATTATCAATCTGATTCCCTGCTCTTCGTGAATTTTCGTTGGAAATAAAGCTCAGAATGCTTTAATTAGGTTTTATGTTCTTTGAAATAAGATTTGACCTTTACTTAACGCTAATTCCATGCCGTTATTAGTACATATTTAAGTAAGCATACACAACTTATTGACTCGTAATTTATTCCCACAAGACAAGTTTATGAAAGGCGTAAAATTACTATATAAATATGATTAATGTCTGTGTTTATAAAACACTATTTAGTTTATCATTTATATCATTGCCATCGGTCATAATCTTATATGGCTGTCATTTGAATAGCTCCCAATCAGATTCTGATATTATTGATTGTGCTAAAACTATGGCATTAATACATTACAGCAATATTTGCAATTTAATAATAACATTATATTTTATTTAATAATGCTCAAATGTTAAAAGGTCTAAAAATGCCCTTCGTTCTGTACCATAGATGGCCAAATTATTAGGAACTCTATGCAGTTTTTACACTTTTTTTATTTGGCTTAATGTTGTGTTCAAGTGTGTGTTCTAAGTCTAAGATAATAAAAATAACAAGTAAAATGGCATTTCAATTGTTTAAATAGATTTTTCATTGATTAGAAACTAAACTCAATACATTTTAAAATCACCTTTTATTGATATTACCACTAGTTTCAATTAGCTTTTATGTGACAGAGCGTGCTCTCTATAAGTGCTTTTGCGTGTTATTTCAACAGACCTGTGTTTTCAACAGGATTCTTAACTTAATAGTTGCTGAATCAGGAAGGACAGAAATATTTTTTGAAGCCAGATATACTAGATTTATGACATGGCTCCAAACCATGCACAAAGATACGTTTTTGACATCAGCGAACTAATCTTCGAGTTGTGGTAGTGGGATGAATATGAATAGGTTATTCGAATAATGTCTTCTAAAATAATTACTGTTAAATATCTCTGCTACAAAACATAAAATTAATACAAAAGAATATAATTTCCATGTTCCAGACGCCGTCGATCACGATCCCGGTCATCATCGAGACATCACTCCAATGGCACAGAAAACGATTGCCCATCACCCCGCACAATCCTCATGTCAGATCAAGAAGCATTGCATCAACTTTATGGAGAGATCACCACTTTGAGAGACGGCGCCGTGACACATCAGTGTGTGCAGACAAATTTGGCTGATGTTATATGTGGTGGTAAGTACCTATCAAATATATTTGACAGGAACTACAAGTTGGTAGAACTTGAGAAGAAACTAGGTATTAGAATCACGGGTGTAAATAAACATATATCTAAACTATAAAGTAAATTTGTTCGTTTCGTAGCAAATTTCAAAGGCATTGAGACATGGATGACCCCAAAAGATCTTAATTACAGCATATTAGATTTCCCAAATTTCTGGTTGCCAGACAATATTCCGAATTGAAGACGCAATTTTTATAAAGTAATTGTTTTATAGTAGTCTTAGAGTGCATTTCCACTTACGCGGAGCTGGGCGGAGTGGTGAGGAGTGGATCATGAATTGGCCAATCACAGTACTCGAAATCTCCACTCCACATCAGTGGAAATAGTGTAAGCGGAGCTGAGCGGACTTTCAAATATATATGAAAAGGCGAACAGAGTCGAGCGAATTAAGGGCACGATGCGGAGGGTAGCGGAACGGTGCATTTTAAGAATTTGACTCATGCGCTGCATTATATTTTAGTACAACCCTGGTCCGCCCAGCTCTACTTCACTCCGTTCCGCTTCAATGGAAACACTTGCCTCTTTTCACTGCTCTTCTCCGCTGCACTCTGCCCAGCTCCGCGTTAGTGGAATCGCACCTTTAGGTTCTTTAATTCCTTGCTAAATATTGGACACAGTCCATTTAATTTTAGTGTAACAATAAATCTATCAATTTTCATCGCCATAATAAAATAGCATTAAAATATTTTGCACCAGAACACGTTTTAATTACTAACCCACGAATAAGGTTATGACTTCGTTCCCAGAAAATCTTATTACATTTTATTTCCATGAAATTTTTATATTCTGTTATGGTTACTGTCTTAGTTCAATAAACTCATATAGCTTAGTATAGTTAAACGAATATTTTTCAAGTGACTTAGCTTCGAGAATATTTCTTTTAGTGCCTCAAGCTCTTGTGGGCTTAAAGGCTACATTCGCATAATGAAGACTGAAAATCGAAATAGAATGGAATGTGGGGCAGGCCTGCAGTGCCCTGATTCCGGACTGCATAGCTCGACCTGGTACTATGAGATTTCATGTTAAATTTACGTTCTATAAGATATTATAATTTGAGAGCCTGATTGTGAGTTGTCTAATGCAAATTTGGATTATTTCCATTCAAATTCCTATTAGCTGAACAAGTTTAGACAATAATGTATGTAAGATGATATTGATTGCCTAATTAATATTAACGTGCCATAAAGTGGTTAGACTTGTAGAAGAATCCTTGTTTCTATCTATTATATATATTTCTTGTGTCCGTGTGTTAGACAGTGTGTGTGTGTGTGTTAGTTCAAACTCCGCCTAAACGCCTGAACCAATTTTGACGAATTTTTTTGTGTATGTTTGTGTAAGTACCGGGATGGTTTAGATTCACATTTGGTCCCGATAGGTGGTGCCACTATAGGTTTTCAGGACCTACCTAATAATAAAATTTCTCACACCAACAACCCCATTTTTGCTGAAATAAATGTTCCATCCAACGTCTGTTGGGTCCACTAGTTAATATTATAAATGTGAAAGTGCGTTTGTTTTTTTGTATGTTTATTTGTTACGTTTTCACTCCGTAATTATTGAACTGATCATCATGAAAAATTGCATACACAGCACTGAAAAGGACACAGGCTACCTTTTATTCTGAAAAGTGGAAATTGAAGTCCACGCGAATGGAGTCGGGGGCAAAAACTAGTTATTAAGATTATAATAATTGTGTCGATTACAATGGCCATTAGTGAATTTTATTACAAAGTAAAAATAGTTCAACGTAATTTTTACACAAATAAAATCATTGTATAATTTTTGTTGAAACATCAAGGTTTATATCAAAAAAGGCATTATGCTTTTAGCTTGAAACTGGTTAGAGGCTTATAATGTCTAGTTTTAAATTAAAAGGTTATGTTTTAATTTATACTGCTTGTTTTCGGACTCCATATCATTGGCTCAACGGTTATCAAATTCCATGATATTTCATAGTACCGGCTAGTACCGAAAAACAGGCAGATGGTCACAGTAAAAATATACCGCTTCTTTTAAATTTGAGATTTAAAATCATCTAAGAAGAGGATCTAAGAGGACGATAAGAAGATCAGAAGAGAAGATCCTTATGGAAGCGGAATTCCGCACGGGTCTACTAGTTGTTATAATAATTATCTTATTAGTTATTTACCTGGTCAAAATATAGGTATGCAAATATATCCGACACATGTGTTACACATGTAGGAACGTGTCGTTGCTATTGATAGTCCTGAGCAAATATCATGATGGCATTTTTGGCAAAGAATCTCAAGTAGTTTTCTAGGAGACGCAGGTTCAAATCTTGCTGCTCTGCTTATGGCTATTATTTTCGAGTTCATATTTTCGCGCCTTGTGTTCATTTATAAGATCTTAGTGAAATTTATTTACTTTTGATAAATTTTTATAATAGCTACAGATTCTATTATTAATAAATTGAAGGAAAACATGAATATCCTAAAACAGACCTTAGAGCATACTTTGATCAAATGAAAAATAGAGACGGAAGTTGGTAGAGACGTAGTGTGGCTGAGTTACTCATCGTGTCTGTGGTCCTACTGATTATCTTGCCAAGCGATCCATTTATGGCCACAAAAAGTATGACCGGACACACGCAGTGGTCCGAGCATTCGTATCGTTAAAAGACAACCCTTTGCTGTAAAGGAATAAGGAAGATCTCGCGTCCAACAGAAAAACAGGCTAGAGAAATAATATATAACATTAGGAATCATACCAATGATGACGCAGCTCTATAAATATGTTAATATGTCTATATATTCTTAATAATTTGATATGACATTGAATGCTAACTGTAAAATATAAATACATCCGCCGTCTCGGTCCAAATTTTATTACTGTAACTTATTCCACTATTTGGATTACGGTTCTCAAAAAATACTCATCGATTAGTTATGATTGATTCATCAAAATCAATTACGGTAAGACTCGATCATAAATCGAATCAATGTTAATGTTAGATATTGGTGTTCACACGTTCTTTGACGATACCTTTGGGTCGTCGTCGTAAAAACTATACTATTTAGACATTAGGCTGTGGTTATCGCTTATCATCAGGTGCACTGTATCACTGTTAGCTATAAAAACGTTTTTAGTAAAGGCGGGAAAAATTTACCTAACAGCAGACCCCGTCGTTCGGGGCAATAAACAAGGTAGTGTGGGGCCCTCACCCATTAAATAAACTTGTCGTATGGCGTCTCTCCACTTGTAATGGCGGACCTTCCCAGTATAGTTATTTATCTATGTGCGGACCACTAGAACTGTGTGACATTATTTCAATGGTAGCCATAACACACTAAAATATGTGAATGTTTGTAAATATTTGGATGTTTATCAATCAGACTAAATAACAAAAAAACATAGCATCACGCCTGTATGAAGGGGTAGGCAGAGGTGTATTACACACCCACGACTCGCCAGCTATGTTTAAGTCCCACGAGGGCGAGTCTATTGACGTCTACAGGGCACATTTCCAAACTCCGGGCTGCTACTAAGAATTTTTCGAAAAAGCTTAATAACATTGCGCGACCCGGGGATCGAACCCGAGACCTCATGATTAGCAGTCGCATACACTACCGCTGCACCACCGAGGCAGTTAAATAACAAACAGATTTGGATGTGATTTTTTTATTACTTGCACATTCTTCATTAGGCTATAGTGATCCATAAGGATCCAATTTAGAAGTCCACGAAGCTCGTGGTTCGTAATCTGAAGACCTTTGCTACATTTTTATACTATTTCTAGGTAGGTATTGCTAGTTCTTTCGGTTCGTACCCAGTAAGTATTTCAATGCTAACTAGTGTTCCTCAGAAGGTATGTAAGTAATTAGACCGGTGGAAAGTAAAATCCGCATGGACAGGAAGCCTTTGGAATTAATCTAACATTTTATTCTAAAGACTGTTTCACACTTATACTTTCCGATATTTACGCGTATATTAGACATCTATACAAATAAATAAAATGCAAGTATCTCTTTGTAATGTCTACAATAATAGCCATTTACTAAATGCACATAAAAGTTCAGAAACGTTCCATCCATCCATCAGCTTTTCAACGTCCACTACTGAACATAAGCCTCCCAAAGACAACGCCACAACGAGCGTCCCGTCATGGGGGATAGTGCCGTAATCGCCACGCTTGGCAGGCGGGTTGGCGATCGCAGTGGATGTTGTTAATACTCGAGGGAGTGCTGCTGCCCACTCCCCCGGTATTCCCTCAGTCGGCTCTTACGACTCCCGTGGGTAGAGAGGGGCGGGACAATTCTAAAGCTGGCCCTACACGGCCAGTCAGAAACGTTACCTATAACAAAATACAGACTTTTGAAGTTTTGCTCTGTCTGTGTTTGCTCCGTTTATATTATCAAAATAGAAATAATTTAATTTTATTATATAAATAGTAAACATATATGTAATCATAATTATGCTAATTATATAATCTGTAGTATATAAAGAACAAATTATTGGTGAAAGTGGACAAATAAAGCTTTACTGGTAGTGAGATTCCAACCTGCGTCCCTTCCAATCTGGGGAAGGGCTCTACCTAGACCGCTAAGCTATAGTACATATATTATAAATTATATTTAAATAAATATAATACTTGAAATAGTTACTAAGATGATCTTTTGTGAATTCATTTATATTATTCTATTCCACAGATGTATTGTGTATCCAATAGGAAAGGAAAATTCTAAAGTAAAAATTTATGATATAATATGGTAACTCGACAATCTCTGTTTTAATTGAATATTAAACTCTGTTTTATTCGAATTAAAAGAAAGTATAGAGTATAGCAATATAACACGTAGATAAAGCAAGGTTTAAATCATCATTGGTCTAGTGTAAGCTGGCCTTTATATTACAACAATCGAAATTCAGTCGTTCAAATACAAACTTTATCATCTTACACTAAAGCGTACAATCCAATAACTAAACCATGCTTTTCTTAAGGCAAGAACAGCAAAAAGCTGGATATCTTTACGAGTCTTTTATGCTGACTTTTTCAGTAGACTCATTAGAATGAATCTAGTATAACGTGGTAATGAGGAAGTGCCAGAAAGGATGGAATGTGTGATGTTTACTTTTTATTTGAAATATCTGGTGATGGAACTAAGAAGTCATAAAATAGCGGATTTGTTGTATAAGGAAGACGGATTTTGAGATGAATTTATGTTTCGTCTACTTTGTAAGTTGACTAAGAATTTGTTGTAGAAATTCGGAAGGAAAGAGGTATTAGTTTTTGGCAGGAAAGCCTTGGTTATATTTACACTTCATTATTAATTTTGATTGCTTGCCGTGTGGGGCCGGCACCAAGAATAACTCCACCCCGTCTCTTCCTATGGGAGTCGTAAAAGCCGACTAAGGGATTACCGGGGGACCGGGCAGCAGCGTTCGCCTGTGTACTAAAAATATCCACTGCGATCGCCAACCCGCCTGCCAAGCGTGGCGATTATGGTAAAATCCCCATTTCGAGGAGGCCTATGTCCAGCAGTGGACGATGAAAGGCTGATGGATGGATGGATGGATGGATAAATTTTGAAGTTGTCGCCACTTTGTTTACAATTTGACTGTGATGATGGCTAGGTTGTTTAGATACTATCCGCCCGAATATTATGGGCTCGATTCTCACACAGGACAACTATTTGTGTGATCCACAAAAAGCAACGTGTAGCATACAAACAAAATATAGATTCACTATCGCATATATATACTAACGTAATGCAGTAACAGAGATGTGTCTGTGCATTTCAGAACCAAATAATGTATTAGGTTATTTAGTCGTCTCTGAACACAAAACATTTTTGATGTGAAACATCTAATGCGCAGGGAGGGTAGAATCGGCTGTTAGCGTGGCGACGCTTTTATTCTACTTTTCCCGTTCAAATCTTGTAAGTTAATTTTGACACACTTCCCGGTTTCCGATTGAGCTGAAATTTTACAAGCATATGTATATCACGTGACAATGCAATACTATGATGACATGGAGCTGATCTGATGATGGAGCTGGAAGGTGGACATAGGAACTCTATAATAAAACGGCGCAACCCCATCGAGTTTGGGCTCGTATGATCCATCTTGACGAGTACTTTGTCTCTAGGTGGTATCCAGGGTCTGATGATGAAGCTGGAAGGTGGCCACAGTAACTCTGTAATGAAACAACGCAACCCTCTCGAGTTTATACTCGTTTGATTCGTCTTGAGGAGTACTTTGTCAAGTTATGATCATTTTATTTCTACAAAACAATTTCGTTGTTTCACATCTAATAGACATCCCACGACGTCTAGGTTTTTTATTTCTTCTGTTTGTATGTTTGTTTGTTCGCAGATCTCGACAAAACTACGGGACGGATTTTGATGAAACTTTATTTGTTTGATAGCTCTTATTTACACATAAACACTGTTGTATGGTTTTATACTACTATCATATCGGGAACCTAAGATACAGGCTAAAAATTAAAATTGCAAATATTAACGCTTATCAATATTGGATTTTAAAGGTGAAAACACAGAAGTTTTTCAGTTGTAGTTTATATAGTAAACTAGTCGATCGATATGCTATGTGTTGTCTAATCATAATAATATTACTTTATTTACTTATGAAAACAAAAACGGTTACTACAATTACTTTTATTACCATAAAATAATACATAAACATAATTTAAATTAATAACCTGAATAAAAATAAATTTATTCCACTCGATTAGTCGATTAGATTATATAGACTTGTGGTTACTGAATCGATTTAGCATAATTGCGGACGCGAATATCTGGCTTCTTTATTGAATGTGGTGAACCGCACACTTCGGCCGTATGATTTTGTTTTGTACAGTTACGAATACTCAATAGAGTACAGACATAGTTTAAATATGTGCTTTGGAGAGGACAAAAAGTGTCAGTTCTGCTCCTGATATTTTTCTTTCGTAATGTACGCGAATGAAGCATTACAGAAATTTCTAATTGGATTACCAGTAGCAAAGCCAACCCTATCTCATTCAATATTAAAGATTAAATTCAAGATGGGACACAACTTTAGTAATTTTACCTTTTTCTGTCCCACTATTGGGCTCGGGGATCCTCTCATTTGTCATTCATCATCCATCCACCAGCCTTTCATCGTCCACTGCTGGACATAGACCACCTCAAGAGAACGCCACAGCGAACACACACTTTTTTCATTAATTAATCAATTTTTTTGTTTGTTTATTATGACCATTCATGCCTCGCAATTTGAAAATGGCAGAAATCACAAAATAGTTTTCACACAGAGAACTCAGAATAATACTAATTACTCTGAATTATGTTCCTGAAAACCGTTCTGAATTATATGTAATGCTAGAAAATTACTGCTGTATCCGATAGTCCCCATTTTTAAGTCTTCTTCCCTCTGCTCACGGTGACCGCATCTTATATCGAGATTTCAATGCGTTATGGGGGGTTAGGCAGAATCTCATATCTCACATGTCGATCGTATCGTGATGACTGTGATTGGTTGAGAGCTCACCGTGATTGGCCTACGGATTATTATGACATCACGCGTCGGTTTCTCAACCAATCACAGTGATCACGATACGATCGACATGTGAGATATGAAATTCTGCCTAACCCCCCTGGTGTAATCTTGCTCCACTTAATTCAATATTTATAATATTTATCGTACCTAATAAAACTGACTGTGACTGTATTCTATGCAGTTCTTCTTGGTATTCTATGCAGTTCCTGCAAGTTATGATTTGTCATTGTGAGTTGTTCACGATATTTGAAGAACTGGCCACCCTCTTTACTCATAGTTTTTGTCAAGATTTGAGATTTAAAATATTTACCTCAATTTTATTTTTGAAACTTTATTTACATAGCCACCCTTTTCTTATTATCTACCTTAAAAATGAGGTGAGTATTGGTAATGATCGATCCGATCACACATGTGACCCATGTAACGAGTTGACATACTGCTGAACTGTTTTACAATTTTTTAGTTTACTTATTTTATTTTATATCCTGCCAATATTTCGGCTACGCCCCATTACATACACATTTAGAACGCAACTTACATAGTGACGGCATCCAGGCTAATCAGATTCAGATTTTGGCGCAGTACTTACGTAACTCGACGCTCGCGTGATCGCCTCCATTCCGCACGAATTTACTACTAGCCCACTTTGCACACATTATGTGCGCTACAGAATTGAATTTTTGATTTCTTGATAATGCTATAAAATTATGCGGCTGTGATTTCTTGCCTCTAGCTGCTAATGTGGACAATATAATAAGAAAAGAAAGTTAAAAAATCTGGCCTTCCTGGCTCTACTCCTTTTTTGTGTCTATGTGGTGATGGACTTGCTTGCTATCGGGCCCGAGCGGTTTGGTACCACCATCTCCCGTATGATCGGCCATGAAGCACATCGGTGTGTTTTGGTTGTAGCAGGAAACAACCATTAATTCTTTCACTTCATATCTGTGAAATGAAATGGTGAGCAGCGGCTTGACAATACTCTCGGTATAGTTGAGTCCATGAGCGACGGTTACCATTTACCATCAGGTGGGCCGTGGCTCTTCTCCCACTAAACGCAATAAAACAGAAACTCTATAAAAATGGGGAAAAACAGCTTATTATTATCAGTATGGGTCGGTTCCAAGGTGACGTGACATTTTTTCTTTGAATCATAAAATTATGGATGAGTTTTCAAAAACTAGTTTGGTAAGATTCTTTGGCAGATGTAACTATGGTAAGCTCTTTGTATCTCATTAAGTTTGTTGATAACGATCCAGGATTTTACAAGAAAACCAGATAGAAATTATCTCAGACATATACTTTTAACTGAACCTGACTCTGCATCTGTACACTTTTTTTGTTAAAAAGTACCTATTGTTTTTGATCTATATTTTTTAACATTTAACATGCTCCGGCACTTTTTAAAGTACAAATTATTTGTGAATAAGGAAAAAGAGATTTTTTGTACTAGCGGGAATCTAACCCGCGTCTTTTGCAATCTGGGGAAATGCTCTAAGCCACTGAGCTATAGTACAGATCTTTCAATCATCTCAATCTCCTCATCACATTTGTCTTCACGACCAACGCCATCTATGGGGAAGCATTTACATGCATTAAACCAATATAGTAAGTTTAATTTTGCAATTAAAATTCATACTATTTGATGGCGCGATTTTTTAAACATTTTTGATCTATATTTTTTAGCATTTGACATGCCCCGCCAATTTTTTAAGTACAAATTATTTGTGAATAAGGAAGAAGAGATTTTTTTGTACTACCTACTGTTTGTTTGTTACGCTTACAAGCCGTTAGTATAGAACTAATCATAATGATAACTAATCATAATGAATAATGCATACGAATAGTTCAGAACCCAGAAAATGACATAGACTATTTTTGATTCCGACAAATGGATGGTTTCCTTGGGATAGCTATTTTAACATCTTAAATCTTTCTATTCCAAAATATATTATACTTAATTAGTGTGTCGTAGAGTTATGTATACTGAAGTCCACGCGCACGCAGTCGCGGGCAGAATCTAGTTTTATATAAAATATATCTATTATATGTACCTTGATATTAATACGCTTTGATGAATCTAAAATGCTGACTCCATCCATCCATCCATCAGCCTTTCATCGTCCACTGCTGAACATAGGCCTCCCCAAAATGGGGGTTTTACCATAATCGCCACGCTTGGCAGACGGGTTGGCGATCGCAGTGGATGTTTTTACTACACAGGGGAACGCTGCTACCCGGTCCCCCGGTAATCCCTTAGTCGGCTTTTACGACTCCCATGGGAAGAGACGGGGTGGAGCTATTCTTGGTGCCGGCCCCACACGGACATACTGATACTGGATTAATAGCTGCCAATATAATGTTGACATTCACACGACCTACATCGCTGACAGCTTTTGTAATAGGAACAACCGATGTACGAATATTTAAATGTAGAACTACAAAATAATTCCGAGATTTTAGGGGATTGGTCATAAGAATAAGAACCTATTTATTTGCATCTTTAAATGAAACATTTTCAATGGATTATACAAAGATAGTCATAGGAAGGCCATATGTTGTCTTCTTCTTTTGATTTAAGGGTTAGACTCTTGTCGGTGCAGCTGATGAAGCTCTTTCCGCCTGTCTCGATCTAGAGCAGCCTCTTTCACCTCCTTATACGACATGACACCAACCTTTAGTTTTGTTTGGTTCATGTAGCTTATTCTTGGCCTTGAAAGAGGTTCCCCGCTTTCCTTCTATCTTTGCCTCCAAGATGTTTTTATAAAGGTGTCATGTCGTATGAGATGGCGTATCATCTTTCCTCTTCTATTTTGTATTGTTTCTATTAACAATCTTTTTCCCTTTACTCTTTCCAATACGTCCTCATTCGTTATCATATCTGTCCAGCTGATCTTAACTATTCTCCTCTAACACCACATTTCAAACGCCTCCATAAATAAAATTAATAGATGTAATTAGATTTAAAGGTTGACAATATTTTCTTTGCGTCATTTTATACGTCTTGCCAAATCTGTCAATCAATAATGTTAGAATAAAAACTATCAAGCGGGTTTTATTTCCAACGTAATGTTTTGTATTAAAAACAAATCCTTTTATGCTAACGAAAGTCATTCATTTAAATGCAAATTTGTCTAGAATTTAAATCTAATACGATGAGTAATTTATCGTAGTTATGTTTGATCTAACAAAATTATTATTAAACACATTTCTCACAAAGAATGCACAGTAAGACTTCCGGCATTCGAGCAGACGATCGAATGTGATCCGAAAATGGGAAAGCGAAAAGAAATCGACAATGACATTATTATTTTATAATTTGTTACAATGACTTGATACTTTTCGAATGTGCTCTACCAATTTAAAACTATAACTGAACAAATGAAAGTGTACCTTAATTTAATGATGCAGAGTTGAAGTTAACTGGCACTTTTATTTTGAAATGTTACAAATTACTGGAGTGTGTCTCATTGGTATGTGTCTTTAATCTAGCTTACAATATTATGGATGGTATTATTCAATATGGCAATTTATTAAAAACAAAAATATAAATCATTTAGCTATACTATTACAAAGGAGAGCTATGCCTGTACATCTTTACTATCCTAACATATCATTGTCTTTACCAAAGATTACTAAATACTAGAGAGAGTCTTTCCTTTAGATCATAAATGCATGCGTTTGTTTGTTAGGGTTTGGCATAGAGATCATTAGTTTACCGTAGAGTTACAATTATAAATCCTGAACTCGACGCAGACATAGTCACGGGCAGGAGCGTTCACATATTTGATAAAAATACAGTATATATTATTTAAGCGTCTCTAAACACACAATATTTTTTTAGAATTTTTCTGTTGATATGCAAACATCACGTAAAAATACTGAAAGGATTTAGATGAAACTTTTATTATTTGATAGCTCTTGATTAGATTGGGAAACTGGTATTATTAAACCGTTTTATTCTGCTATTTTATTGGGAACCTAACAATTAGCTTAACCTGGGGCGAAGCCATGGGCAATGGCACTATTATTTTAAAGAATATAATTCTCATGTCTTCTAACGAGAGACTACAGATGAAATAGGCATGCGTTTCTTTATAGACTCATAATATTTTACCTTAATAAAGACAGATTATAAAATTGTAGTTACATGTAGTAATCCGTAGTGTACATTATTTTGGATGAATACGGACTTGGACTTAACTTTCAATAGTGCGGACCATGCACCATTTACAAAAGTGTTTCATCGGCATTATCGGGTTTACGTTATTTTTAATGGCAGACGAGCGACCCACTTGATGGTAAGTGGTAACTGCCGCTAATGGACATTAGCAATACCAGGGGCACAGTCTCTTCACAAGCGCAAAAGGACACATCGTAGCGTACGAAAAACACCACAGCTAGTAAATTATTCCCGAGCCTACGTACGTGGTAGTAAAGAATGCTGAAAACGAACTCTCTTGGAGATTGTTTCCAGGTGGAGTGGATGAACCCTACCCCTCATGAAGAGCTATATGCCGTGACTCTGGATTTGGGATCGAACACGATACCACTGTCTTGCAATCCTTGGTTTTACCACAAAGCTGTCACTAAATAAATTTGTAGTTAAACTAGTTTTCTACTTGATACTATTTTAAACATCTTTAGCGTTCATTGCCATATTTCGGCAGTTCCAACATCTTTAATTCAAGATTCTGTAATGACTGGACCAAGGACATCTCTTAATTTCACACATCACCGCTTTGAATCTTAGCTATAGGGTTGACACTCATCTCAATAAGTCGAGACATGTTGCATATATTTAACCAGGTATTCCTTGTAGGTATCCCTAAAGATTTTTATCTATATTTGTAGATATTATAAAATAGTATGATTCAGTCTGTCTGCATATTGAAGGTATGTATCAAAATGGAGAGAAGATATTAAACACAAAACAACGATTATTTTTAGTGATGAAGGCGTGTGTTTGTCCGAGTTTTATTTTGTCAGCCCACATCCCTGAAATTACTAAACAGATTTTACTTGTCTTGGGCTGAAATATGTGCTTTAAGTATGTCATTTAAGTCGGATGCAAGCGAAAATAATTATTTTATAAGATACTTACTTGAGAAAAAACTTGTTAAAGATTGCGATCCACTCAACATATTTAATAAACTAAAATTTATAAATAGGTTATGTTTATATTTCAATAACTAGCTGATACCCGCGACTTCGTCAGCGTTAAACTTTTACTTTCTAAATTCGACCCCTATTTTACCCGCGATTTTATAAAAGCATTGAAATGTATGTGTATCCTATCTATTATATATGATTCCAGTGTCACGATGTTTGTCCGGGATGAACTTCGAAACTACTAAACCGATTTTAACTTTTCTTTTTTTTAAATGTGTGTTTTGTTCCAACTTAAGAGATAGGATACTTTATATCTCAATTTATAATAGCAATATTTATTCATAAAAAAATACATATATAAAAAAAACATAGCATCACGCCTGTATTCCCCGAAGGGGTAGGCAGAGGTGTATTACACACCCACGACTCGCCAGCTATGTTTAAGTCCCACGTAATAGGGGGCGAGCCTATTGACGTCTACCAGGCACATTTACAATCTCCGGGCGGCTACTGAGAATTTTTCTATTTACGATAAAGCTCAATAACACTGCCCGACCCGGGAATCGAACCCAAGACCTCATGATTAGCAGTCACTTACACTACCTCTGCACTACAGAGGCAGTTGAATTATAAAACAGAGAAAATCCACAATTAGGCACTAAAAGTGTACACTATAAATTAGTGCAGATTACGCTTTCCTGCACTCATTTCATTTAGTATTTTTTTTCTGCAACGTATCAATATGCCTAATAATACCAAAATCTCTTCTTAAAAACTCATTGACTGTCTAGCTCTTCTTTCCCTATCAGAAGTTAATCGCATCTCTCTCTCAGAACTGCTTTCATGTGCTCGTGCAGTTGCATTATTAACTCTCATAGAGGTTAAACAATGCGCTCTTTCCTCTGACGATTCCTGAGAACGGGCATCTCTCATTCTTTTGGCATTTCTCGAATTTCGAGATAAGAAAGACCATTAAACACAAAGTGAAAAATGTGAAATCGAAAATAACAGTCACGAGCAGGGTTCGAACCTGCATCTCCTGGATACGGAAGTATTTTCATACATTATACCGACCAGGTAAAAGCATCTGGACGGTATCCAGGAGATGCAGGTTCGAATCCTACTCGTGACTGTTATTTTCGATTTCACATTTTTCACTTTGTGTTTAATGTATGTTGCTAAGCATGTCAAATGCTAAAAATATATATAAAAATATCTAAATAAGAAAGACCATTTTTTAGGTGTTATCGTAGGTGGAATAAAAAGAACCTAATAAGATAAATACACAAAAAGAATAAAACATTTTTTGATAAATAAAGCAAAACCTAGCCTGGATGCACTTGAAGGCTCAAGTGCACCCAGGAACTAAAAAGCAATAAATAATTGGTAATTAGATACGATTTCCGTGCTAGATACCTACTGATGTGTTTGAAACCAATTATTTATTGCTTTTTAGTTCCTGGGTGCACTTGAAGGCGGTTTTCTTTTTTTATCAAAAAATGTTTTATTTTGTGCTTTTTAGTGATTTTTTATAAAATAGGTTAGAGTAGGTCGTACATGATAGGCCTCCCTAAACGAAAAAAAATCAGACAACGAAAAAATATCATCGATGTATACATTTTTTAGATTTTTGTTGATATTATAAAAACTACTGCACCAATTTCGATAAAATTTAAATGGGACCATTTCGGAATAAACCCCTTTCAAACAAAAAAATAATTTTGCAAATCCGTCAACACATGACGGAGTTATACCCGAACATACATAAAAAAAAATATAAACATCCGATTTGATAACCTCCTCCTTTTTGAAGTCGGGTAATATATCTACGGAATAAAAAGAACCTAATAAGATAAAAACACAAAAAGAAAAAATGTATACTTACTTAATTGAAATTTATACTTAACTTTACAACGTTTAACTTGACAACTATATTATATAAAGAAAAGAAGGAGAAACAAACAAAAACACTAAACAAACTAATTAATTATTATTATCTAATACCTACTTTAAACTTATCTAAAAACTACGTACCTATCTATGTATTTTTAAAATCTAGAACGCGCTTATTCCGAGAAGAGTCAATAAGAACCACGTCCGTTCGCATTAAGAGTGACAATGTGAGTGAAGTCGGCGCGTTTGTTTTTTTGTGTGTGACGTTTGTTGTTAGCCTCAGATGGCTATGGCAACCTTACCCGGATAATTGGTGAGCGCAAAGGGCTCTCAATCCAACATTTAGGCAACGCTACCCGAGGGCACCCCCTGTGGGGTATGGACCTCGGCTCGGGCTGTTGCTGGCAAAGTGGGATTTCCCACGTTCATGATTTGAAGTCGGTGCGTGAGCGCCCTCGCCTTTTTATAGATGAAGAGGATATCCGTTTCGCGCGTTAAACAAAAATTAACCGTATAGCCGTACCCATACTGGCGCGGTGAGATTTGGAAGTTTTATTTCATCTATATCTTGTGTGTTTATAAACCGATTTCTATAATTTTTTTATTATAAAATAGATATTAAAGTGTACTTTTTGAATATGGGAGTTTGATAAAGATATATAATATCTATGTGAAATACAATATATTTATGTATTAATAATACACTTTGAAGAAATGCCTAACGATTAAACACGTTATTGTGGCTAATTTATAAAAGATAGGTATATACTATTGATGACTTTTTTGTAGATCTTTTAAAGACCATTATCTTTCTAATACATACTTTTGGTGTATGATCAACGTATGCGAGGATAAGAGCTCGAAAGTGCATTTTCATCCGACTTGCTTCAAATTTATCGTCAATCGCTCAGCTCCTATGTATCTTAGCGTTATGTTATATAGCTTATAATCTGCCCAGAAGTATGGACTACAATCGTACTAAGTTTGGTTAAAATCCCTTCAGTAGTTTTTGATCCATGCGTGCATATGCAGACAGACAGACAAAAAATTTACTGATTACATTTTTGGCATCAGTATCGATCACCATTCATCCTCCAATATTAATTTTGAATATATATTCAATGTACAGAACTGACCTCTCTACAGTTTTATTATAAGTATAGATAACATTATTTTAAATACACAACTGACGCAACTAAACTAACAATTCATTCAATTTTAACTTAATCCATTTATATAAAGGTGGCGGTGTACCTTTGCCCTACGGATATCAAAACAAAGTTTGACACCAAAAAGACCCCAAAAATCTAACTAGCTATAGTCTATAAATGTGTTACTATTACATAAAAATATAGATAACTAAAAAAATATCTTCCAAGACGCCTTAACTGCACGTGAATGTGCAATAACTATGGACAACCCTATTCTACTAGTAAAATTGTGAAGTTGCATCGGTGATTGACGCTTTTTTGTAGCAAAACAATCATTTATTTGATGAATCACTGCGACGATCCTCATTTAACCACAGATAATTTGCGACAATACTAGTTGGCGTAATGTCAATTCCTTATTCAAAATTACGCAAAGTATTTTTTTAATTGATCGAGCGTAGATTGAAACGACATTGACAACTGAGCAAAAAAAGTTCTATAAATTTCTGAAAAGATTTAATGATTTATAAAAAATATAAAACTGTTTTCCGCGCTTTTAAAAGCTAATTTAAGCATGTAATTATAGTAATAAATGTATTATCATCCATCCATTCATCCATCAGCCTTTCAACGTCCACTGCTGGACATAGACCTCCCCAAGAGACCGCCACAACGAGCGGTTCCGTCATGGGGGATAATGCCGTAATCGCTACGCTTGGCAGGCGGGTTGGCGATCGCAGAGGATGTTGTTAATACTCGAGGGGGTGCTGCTGCCCACTCCCCCCAACTCCCAAGACTCCCGTGGGTAGAGAGGGGTGGGACTATTCTAAAGCCGGCCCCACACGGCCTATGTAAATGTATTATAGTTAATCATATTTATTCCAAAATTTACCAATTGCTCAAAATTGTTTACTATGAGAAAATTAATATTTGTTTTTTCTATACATCACACGGTGTGGGTTCGTACATATACATATGCTATATTTTAAGTAAAACTACTTTTTTAACTAGTTTGGGCAAGTTTTCGTTGTAGTAGCGGGATAAAACCTATACCAGTTTTTAGTCTAGTCAAGAGTTAAAAAGGGTTTCATCAAAATCCATTGGCAACGTGATCTATTTTTCTTATAATCCTAATAGTTATCTATGAATCATAAACTGCCTCTGTGGTGCAGCGGTAGTGTGAAAGACTGCTGATCATGAGGTCTCAGGTTCGATCCCCGGGTCAGGCAGTGTTATTGAGCTTTTTCGTAAAAAGAAAAATTTTCAGTAGCAGCCCAGAGTTTGGAATTGGGCCCGGTAGACGGCAATAGGCTCGCCCCCTCAAACATAGCTGGCGAACCATGGTTGTGTAACACCTCTGCCTACCCCTTCGGGGTATACAGGCGTGATGCCATGTTTTATTTTTTGTCTATGAATCATTAAATCAAGCACACATCACAATACAGTTCAAAACTAGATGTCAAAGCGTGATATAACATAAAAACGTCGCCATTTGCATATTTTTATGGCAAAGATGGCTGGTTTTATTTTATGTCCATATTTTCGTCATAAAATTTAAGATAATATATTTTAATTTACACGTGTCTATTTAATAGATCCGTAACGTGTTTGATTAAGTTTGCCTTTTTTAGGATTAACAACCCAGAAACAAAAAAGTAGAATTTTATAGTTATTTATTTTATCATCTATAAAAGGTTATATTTATTTAAGTTTTAGACCGAGACTCATCTACCTAGACCAAATCGGGTCATGTATTGAAGGAAGGTGGAGTCAGGAGTCTCCGAAACCGGTGAGTGTATATGAAGAGAAAAATATGAATGTTGAAGAAGCGAGAGATGTATGAATGAATAGAGCATTTTGGCACTCTGCTATCTCTGCCTACCCCGCAAGGGAGATGGCGTGATGAAAAAACTAAAAGTAAGTTTATTTAAACTGTGAGTAAGTTTATTTAAGTTTAGAACATGCATTCAGTCTAAGCCTTCTTACCATTTATAATTAAGCACGTAGGTTCTATAATATCATCATCTTCCTTGTTTTATACCAAGCTTTGTGGTGTTCATATTCGTGACAACTACACAACTAGGGTACATTCAATAATAATATATGTTCTTTACGAGTTTCATTAATTTTTTTTCCTTCAACTGATGGAGTATCAGACACTGGCGACAATACAGTAGGTACTAGACTATTACAGATTATTTTCATTAGATAAATATTCTCATGCATGTTTCCCAGAGGGCTGGACAGACAGATTTCCACCACCTGATAATTGGTTACCATAGCCTATAGACGGGTACGCCAAGGAAATGGGTAGGAAGTGGATAGAAAGGATAATAAGGAGAGGATAAGGAGGGGGCTTGGGCCTTCGGCGCTCTAATTCCCCATACGAAACACAACGATAGGAGTGCCTACCTACCTGTTGATTCACGATGATGTTCTGTGCGAGAGTGATACCTACTTCCCCGATCGAGCCGGCTCTTTCATGCTGGCATATAAGCAAGGCTCTAGAAAACTTGTCATAAAATGACTTAGCATTGCCCACTCATCACCGCCCCGTCAGAATGAGACTTGATAGGTGTCGAACCAAGTCGCCGCCGTTCGCATCATTGATACCTACTAAAAATCTCCACTGCATTCCTTATAAAAGCAGGCAAAGTTTTAACATATTCTAGTATCACAAGAACCTCATGATTTATAGTGACTAAAAACTTCCTTATTCTGATGAAAGTTGGTATTAAGTATTAATAAATAGATGTATCTAATCCTACGTTCGAACAGTAAACAACATTATGAAAGTAGGTAAATCCATTAAATACAGAAACATGTACACACGCCTGAGGATACATACGTACATAGTCTGTGAGCTCTTATTACTGTCATTTATCAAGTACTTCCAAATCATTTGGCATGTTGACGGCGCAAAATTAAATAGCGAAAAAATATTGTTTATGCTTTAGCAAATTCTCACTATAGGTTGCTAAATGTGGTTAACGTTATCCAACTCAAGTGTCAATATAACACTTATGAATACACGGTTGAGTGTAAGATTATGTAAAAAATATATCATCTTGTTGACGGAAGTAAGCGATCTATCTAGTCATCGCTTGTCATCAATGAATTGCTTGTCCTGACTGACGATTAACGCACAGACTAACTGAGACTACAAAGCGACAATTCGTACTGTATTTTATGTTATAATGTAATCACCCACGTACAAGTGATTTAGGAAATTCCTGAGGAGCGAAAATAAAAGGCAGTCTTTTGTAATTTAATCTCTTTGATAAGATAGAAACATAAATTTGATAATTCGAAACAAATTACCTAACCGTACATGACTTCCTTCGGAGCAACGAACAGGGCAGTGTGGGGCCGTCGCTCACTAAATCCAATAATAAAGTATATTGGTGGATCAACTGTGTGACGTTAATCCAGTGGTCCACCGGCGGCTTACCCTTACGAGCGTCGCACCTTCGCAGGAGGTTGTGCGGGTAGCGAACGTTCCCCGGGCCGTCCGCCTGCGGCCTCAGCTAGGGCGGCATCAAGTGCAGGTATACTTCGCTGCGCCGCCGTAGTCACTGGCGGCGTTTGAGTGGAGCGGAGGGATTCCTCCCTGGCCCTCTCCACCGCTTCCAAATCCTGTCGAAGTCCCCATCGATTGCCGCGACGGGTTCACGGCGCAGCTTGGCCCAAACGAGGCTTGACTCGAGCACGTTGAACCGTTGCAGCCGCGCCATTTCCTCGTTGCGGCTACAATAATGACAGCCCGGAATTGCTTCCCTCCTTGCGGCTACGTGCAGGTATCTGCCGAAGCACAACGCACGTTTGCCTACCCACCTACATCACTTGGAAGGTAAGGACTGCGTGCTGTCGCCCTGCCCTCTTCTCCAGCACCGACTGGAGTGAGTGCCCCTATAGCGCAATACTTTTTTTTTTTTTTTTTTTTTTAAGGTGGGCAAAAATGTACCTAGCGCACACCCCGCTGCCCGGGGAGACAGCGGGGTAGTGTGGGGCTCGCACCCACTAAAAACCCACCATGCACCGTCACCCGCCCATACTCGGCGGACCACTGGTACCGCGTATATTCACTTCAGTGGTCCGCGCGGCGGCTAGCCTTATTGGGCTTCCTCCCTGAGCGACGTCCCCACGCACCTGGGGCGTCGCACCTTCGCGGTAGGCTCTATGCGGGCGGAGGACAATCCCCGGTCCAACCGCCCGCAGCCTCGGCTAGGGCGGCATTAGGCGCAGATATTCGCGCCCACGCCGCCCCGCGCGCCGGCGGCGAGTCGGGCCAGAGGAAAGATCAGCCTCCCTGGCCCTCTCCACCACCTCCTTCCGCAAGATGACATTCTCGCAGAAGTTGGCGACCGCGGTCCAGGACCTATCACCGCCGACCATCGATCGAACGACAGCCGGCAGCGACAGGTCCTCTCCGATGACTGCAGCGAGATCCCGGCGCTGCTCAGCCCAGGCCGGGCATGACTCGAGCGTGTGCTGCACCGAGTCCTCGCTGCAGTCGCAGTGGTGGCAGCAGGGAGTCTCCTCCCTCCTAGCGACTGTGTACAGGTACTTGCCGAAGCAACCATGCCCCGACAGCACCTGCACCAGCCGGAAGGTGAGGACCCCATGCCGCCGAGCCACCCATTCCTCTAAGATCGGCTGGAGTGCCCCTACGGTCCGAAGACCGGCCCGAGGCGTTTCCAGCCGAACCCTCCAACGGGCGATGATGGCGCAGCGAGCGTCGCTTCGCCATGCGCGGATTTGACTAGGCGGGAGGCAAGCGCTTCTCGCACGCACTGCTGACGCCCGCCGATAAACTTCGGCGAGCACCTCCGCCTCCAGGTCCCACGGGGGGGTCCCGGCCAATGCGCATGCGGCCTCGCACGACACCGTGCGGTAGCCGCGGATCGCTCTGACCGCCACGACTCTCTGCGGTCTCCACAGAAGAGCCCTATTGCGGGCGGTCAGAGACTCCGCCCACACGGGTGCGCCGTAAAGCGCCATCGACCGGACAACCCCCGCGTACAGCTGTCGGCACGCGATGCTGGGTCCGCCTAGGTTCGGTAAAAGACGCCCAAGGGTGGACGCCGTGCCGACGAGTCTCGGTGCGAGCTGGCGGAAGTGCTCGTCGAAATGCCACCGCCCGTCGAGGACCAGGCCCAGATATTTTATGTGGGCCTGGATACTGACCCATACTCCATTTACCGTAATCGAGGCGCCAGCGGGTGGTCCGCGCCGAGGCCCGTGAAATAGCAGGGCCTCTGACTTGTTGAGGGCCACCCTAAGCCCCAGCGCCTCGATACGTCTGACCACCTCCGCGGTACCCGAGGTGGCCAGCTGCGCCGCCTCCTCGAAATTTCCTCCCCGGGCCGTGACAAGGGTATCATCGGCGTAACAAATTACGCCCAGCCCGGGGGGAAGCCGGCCACGTAGGACCCAGTCGTACCCGATGTCCCACAGGAGCGGCCCCAGGACAGATCCCTGTGGGACACCGCACGACATGGCCCTCCTCACAGTGTCCCCTTCCCGGCTTACGAAGAGGACGCTGCGGCCTTCGAGGTAGTCTGCCACCAGCCGCCTCAGGTAAGCGGGCACCCCATGGAATCGGAGTGCCTCCCTGATGCAGCCGAATGGCAGACTGTTAAATGCGTTGGCGATGTCCAACGACACCGCCAACAGCACCCCTCGCTGAGCGACGGCCTCCGTGGCCACGGCCTTCAGCCGCAGAATGGCGTCGACCGTCGAACGCCCCGAACGAAAACCGAACTGAGCGTCCGACAAGTCGGGGCCCACCTCCACAAGGTGCCGGACGATACGGGCAGCGACAATCCTCTCGAGTAGCTTACCCGCATCGTCCAACAGCACGATGGGCCTAAAGGCCGCGACCGAATCCGGGGGCCGTCCCGGTTTCGGCAGGAGCACGAGCTTCCCCTCCTTCCAGCAGTCAGGAAACCGTCCGGACGCCAGGCTCGCGTCGAACAGTCTCCTGAGGCGGGGCTCCAGATGGTCGAGGACCAGGGCCAGAACTCGGGCGGGAACCCCATCCGGCCCGGGGGCGGTGTTCTTCCGCATGCGTGATATCGCCGCCCCCATTTCCATTTCAGAGACGGGTGGCACACTCTCCTCGTCGGCCTCCCGGTCGTCCTCTGGCGGAGCCATGACCGGGGGCGTGTGCGTCGTCCGCCGTGGGAAAAGACCCTCGACCACCTCGGTGAGGAAACTCGGCTGGAGCGTCTCCGTAAGGGGGGGACCCCGAGTGCGGAGCTTGTTTAGCGCCGCACGGTACGGACGTCCCCAGGGATCACGGTCGAGACCCTCCAGCATCTCCTGCCGCTTCATCTCTTTGGCGCGACAGATGGCCAGCTTAAACTCGGCGCGCGCGTTGCGATACGCCTCGTATAGCCGGCCCTCCCGCTCTGGATCGCGGTTCATCCGTCGGCTGCGGGTGTAGGACCTCCGGGCACGGATGCAAGCCGCACGGAGGTCCGCCAGCTCGCGGGACCACCAGTAGACCCCCTTTCTTTGGGGTGGACGCCGCACGCGGGGCATGGACGCATCACAGATTTGCGACACTGCCTCGCGCCACCGGCAAGCCTCAGCGTCCACGTCCTCAGTCGGGGGGGATGGAGACAGCCAGGATGATACAATGGCCGCCTCCACCAGCAGATCCCGGTCCAGCCTTCCCACAGCCCACCGCGGGAAAGCGGGAGCTCTGTCCGCCACGTGACCCCTACTGGGGCCCCGGAGGGACCGGGAGACCTCTATCCAGATATACCGGTGATCGGACAGGGTCTCAACCTCCTCCAGGACACACCAGTCCCTTACCCGTGCGGCAACGGTGGAGCTAGCGAACGAAAGGTCCACTATCGACCCGCCCCACCGCCGCACACACGTGTTGGTGGACCCCCTGTTTAGCAAACAGAGGTCCACCGCTGCCGCCCATTCTTCGACCGCCGCTCCACGGGCGTCCGTCCTGGGAACAGCGCAATACTGACCCAAGGTGCCACCAGCTGTGCCCTCCAACGTGGGCGTTCGAGGGCCACCTGGCCAGTTCGCCAACCTCCTTATATTCAAACCTAAGTATATTCGCAGTGTATAATTATATATTAGCTCAATATCATTAACACGCTTTTATTAGCTTCACCGATACCTATCTATGTATATATTCGTATGTATGTATGCATGTAGGACGGCTCCCCACCAGATGGACCGACGATCTGGTCAACGCCGCGGGGAGCCGTTGGATGGGGTCAGCGCAGGACCGGTCGTTGTGGCGTTCTCTTGGGGAGGCCAATGTCCAGCAGTGGACGTTGAAAGGCTGATGGATGGATGATGATGAATGCTGTATGTCACTGAATCTATGAACGTGACTCTGACCCACTTCAAAATGTCGGATTTAATTGAAACTTTGCACACATATCAAGGATCGATGAAAATACAATAATTTGAGAAGCATGTCCGCTTTTTTTATTCTAAATCGGTACTATCGTTAACAAAAAAAGTAATTGGGTCTTTTGATGCTGCTAAAAAAATATAATTCAAAATTAACACGCAAAAGCAAACTTACTACGAACTAAAAAATAATAGAGTGTGCTTTTTACTCAATTTTTAATCAATTTGATGTTAAGCACCCCAAACTTTTTTACAATCATTATTATGAACTATGACATTATTTTCTTCTTTTTTTTAGTTTGTAGTAGGCGTATTTTTTGTAGTTTTTTAAACTATAATTTATTTTTAACAATACATGAATATTAATGTTTTGTAAGACTTAACAAAATTATTATAGCAACTAGGAATCAGGTTGTTTTCCGTGTGGTGACGGACTATGAATACACGTGTCACCACCCCATCTTTGGGTACCACCGTCTCCTCTGTGACCGGTCATAAAGCACGTCAATGCGTTTGGCTGTTGTAGCAGAAGATAGCCGTTTATTCTTTCATTTCATATTTGAGAAATGAAATGGTGAGCAGCGGCTTGACAATACTCTTCCATGAGCAACGGTTACCAATTACAAAAAAAAAGGTTGAGGCGATTGCTTCAGCAGAACGATATTCTCCCAATTACTATCAAAAATACTCTTTGAGATTTTTTTACTTCAACAAAGTATTAAGGAATAACAACAAGATCAATGCCTTTTGTGTAAATTATTTTCGTAAATATATAACCAAAGCATTAGAAATATAAAGACGAAGTGCCTATATCGGGATCAAAGTCCAGGAAGATTTTAATCCAATTTCCTGGACTCATAATGTCCACATCCCATCATTGTACTTAAAAAGATACAAGTACTTCGCTTTCTCTTTGTTAAGATAAATGTTGCTCTTATCTCTTTGTATTAAGGTTCATTTGATATTGGATCGAGTTAAACTATTGTTTGTTTGTTTGACACTAATTGATTCCGACATTTTGTTATACTTTTGTAAATCGGGAAGCCACGTGTTTTATTATTTGATTGATTTAGATAGGTATATCCGTTTTTATGATTTAAAGTTTGTTTATTTACATTTTAATAACGTAATTTTGGTTTGTAACGATAATGTGAATAGGATGTTTTGATGTATCTAAAGCACTCATGTAATACAAGTTGTTATCGAGATTTTCCGTGAGTATTTTTGTCTCTTAGGTGAGATCATTAATAAGTAATGGTGTATTACATCTCTGTTAACTTGAAGAGGTAAAAGGCGACCACTGGAGTAATAAAAGAGGGGGGTAAAAGCCGTAAGTTTATAAATAAATAATTTTGTACTATTGTTTATTCTGGCAGACGAGACACGGACCTAGGCCGCCTGGTAAGTGGAAACCACCGCTCATGGACTGGTCAATACATAGAAGCCAAGCCGCTGCTCAGTATTTCATTCCGCGCATGGGAAATGCAGGCTATCTCTTGCTACAACTAAAACACAACGAGGTGCGTCACGATCGGTAACACGGGAAACGGTGGTGCCGACCACCTCGGGCCCGATCACAAAAATGAGTTTTGATCCGTGTGGTGACGGACTAAGAATGCAAGTCTCACTACCACATCCTTTCCCACGGGTGTCGTACAAGGCGACTAAGGGAATTAAGCAATTATCACCCATTTAATTACTGGTGGTAGGGTTGGGTACAAAATGAGAGTACTCACTTGCTATGGGGCCCGAACGGATGGGTACCACCGTCTCCTATGTAACCGGTCATGTAGCACGTCAGTGTGTTTTGGCTGTAGCAGAAGATAGCCGCTTATTCTTTCATTTCATATCTGAGAAATGAAATGGTGCGCAGCGGCTTGACAATACTCTCGGTATCGTTGAGTCCATGAGCGACAGTTACCACTTATCATCAGGTGGGCCGTGGCTCGTCTGCCATCAATAGCAATAAAAAAATGTATATAATAATAGCAAAATAACTGCTTAGTTTCTCTAATCGTCTCTTACGATAACTGCATAAAAGAATGGGGTGGTGAAACTTCTACTTATTCTTAGTCCGTTACCACATAATCAGTTTTTTTTTTCTAAGCACAAACTTGGCACTATGGTTGAAATGTCGAGTTTCTATATCGAGTGTACACAACACTAATTTTTTATATAATCTACAAACAATAAAATAGTTCTACGACCTGTTTTCGGGGCTGTGTAAGTGAATTGAATGTGTTAGTAATGTAATGTCATCGCGACGTAGCGAGATGTTACCTACATAAAATACGCGTTTCTCTAAATAACCTGTACCTACTACTAATATTAAAAAGTTTACTAAACGTATCAAAACAAATAAAACCGATAAAAATATCTTAAATTTTATCGTTAAAGCTAATTACCCTGTTCCTGTGAAAGAAATATGACGCGGAAAAAAATGCACCTTGGCTATAAATACTATATTACTATTTCGTCGCGCTTGCTTTTCACATCCTGCATTCCATAATCCGCTATATAAGTAGATACTCCTAGATGTAAACTAGCCTTTGCCCGCGGCTTCGCTGCATTTAGAAGCTAGTTTGTAAGCAGGTTGTATAAAACGTATATTAGTTCTTGGTTCGAATCATGAGCAATCAAACAAACTTATATATTGGTTAAACTCGTTGCCGAACATCGATCTTGCATTCTTTATACATGACGTGTTCTCCTGAAGAAGCGTGCACTTCGTTTTGATGCGCTTGCGCAGAATATTTTGCCGTTCATTCAACCTTCACCACGTATATAAAATATATCAAACTTTTCGGCAAAGGCATAAGAACTTTATTAAATTCCTAAGGGCACAATTTTCCTTTAAAGTAGAAGGATATGTTTGGCAAGGACGCCAGCTTAGTGAGCCAAGAGCGCAGAGCAAGGAATCTGTTTCCTCAGTGGCCAAGAGTGATATATTTTTTTTACTTATTTTTCCCACTTCATCCACGAGTTGATGGTACTACTTTCTACGTGTATATACATTAACATCCTCAAAGTGAAGTGTAGTGATGACAAGATTACAACTTATTATTTTTAACCGTGACATGGTCGACTTCTTATTAGTATAAATTATAGTGAAAATAAAAGCAGTAATTAATTTCTATATCACATTGTTTTGTGCCAGTGTATAACTACATATATAAGTTAACAAACTCAGAATATTGATTCATAATAACTACTACTTTATTATCTATATCTTCTATCCAGTCTCTGACAAAATGGTGAAGTATCATCACGTACCAAACGTCAAACGTCACTCAAACAAATGTGTTGCCATGCGCGTCGACCTCACTCAAGTGCAGCACTTGACGCTTCCGCTACATTGTAATCATTCACATTGTTCTCATTTAATTCATTGAACGAACACTTCAAGATCTACTATAAGCTGGGCAAAGAAATGGACGGCCCACTTGGTGAGCAGTGATTACTATATTTTATAGGTAAATCCTAGCAACTTCAATGCGTCACCCAAAGACGTGAAGTATGAATGTGTTATCGAAATTAGCAGTTAGGAGCAATTGTCACGATTGCTGAATTGGCAAAGCATCTGGACGGTATCCAGGAGATGCAGGTTCAAATCCTGCTCGTGACTGTTATTTTTGATTTCACATTTTTCACTTTGTGTTTAATGTATAGTGCTAAGCATGTCAAATGCTAAAAATATATATAAAAACTTCAATGCCATCACTTGCACGTTGCAAAAAAAAGTTTCCTATCTCCTGATAGAAATAGGATTAGGAGGTCTATAGGAAGTGTGTTGGTCAGTGTGTTTCTTGGGCTTTTGATTTTCATCAGACATTACGCCGACTTTTCATATGAGAATTCCACAATAACTAATTGACTATACGACACGTAGATTACGAATCCCACTTCTGACACCATTTGTTAGTCAGTGAGTTTCATAAGTAATAATACTGGACTTCACTACGTGGTTTTATTGTATCCATAAAGAGAACGATATAAGATACAATACAAGCTGCTCTGACCGACGCCATCTTAACTGCGCCTCTTGTCAATTATCGACTAGTGATGTGACATACTCATAACAGGAAAGATGTCAAATGAGAAGGCGTTTGGCGCCAATGAAAAGTATACACTTATGGAGAGAGTGGTTGGAGTATTACGTCTATACTCTGTGTGTGTGTGTGAGAGAGAGAAAGAAGTACTTCCCAGGTGTTACCACTATTCTGTTGCAAATATTTCTTGAAATACTCATTAGAAAAACTAATAATGTCATTGCTAAATAAATGTAATTCTCACCAATTGCAAACAACTAGGTATAGCAATTTTATCAACAAAGGCTTTTAGTAAAATAATACAAAAAGGTGTATGATTAAAATTACCACAGAAGCGATCTTTTGACTGCGGCTTCATTTATAGGGAAAAAGTTAATTACTTTACAAGTGTGTAATTAATATCAAAACACTTATTAGCTATTGGTATCCATTAAATTTTCAACAAAAGACTTTAATTACCTATCATTAGTAACACCGTATCTACAGCCTTTACTTTAAAAAAAATGTAATTGAAATTGTTAATAGTGAAAAATAGCTTACAGCGAAATTGCTGACGTTTTTATAGGTAATATCACTAAATCAGTATGTTGGCAAATTAATACACCGATATTTTGTTTCTTTTTTAGTTTGCAGAAGTAATTTATAAAATTAAATAGTAAATACACAAAAAGTCACTGTCCGAGCTGTCTGTTTCTTCGTGATGTACGTTGCAAAATTTTAACGAGATCATGCAAGCAATCATTACTTTGAATCATCAAATCACTCTAAAGATCTCTCGAGAGTTAGTTCCTTAAAATTCATAACAATTTTCTTCTTTGTGCTCAGACCAAGAAAAAAATAAAAGACGGATCATTACGAGCAATCCAGTGAAGCCATATAAAACCATACTAAAATAGTAATTGCACGTGTGCCACAAGTATGATTTTTTTTTGTCATTTGTGGTAATTTTAAAATTACCACAAATGACAAAATATTTCGTATAATATACGTCGTCATATATACGAATACGTCGTCAGCTTTTATTTTTTTATCTTTATAATTTTACTATTATTTATGTTTTAAATATAGAACTTTAAACAATTTACCCAAATTATAGGGTTTTTTTCTTTTAGGTGACAACACTTTCACACACGCATCTTTAAAAAAGTGGCTTCGCTTTTTAGTTAGCGTCTTTCTTTTTTATTAGTCTGATCATTGTGTAATTTAATAAGAAATATACCTGTGCGAAACTAAAACGGGTCATCAATAACAAATTTCTGTCGCTTTTTAATAAAAACTAACACTTCAGTTCAGTCTTCTTTCAGTTATAAAGCGTAGTACTTTTAGCCCAAATATAAGATGAATAATGCAATTAATATATTGTTCTTCCTCCTATTAAATATTGTAGCTAATAATAACATGCGAGTAAATAAACCCGGCATTTAGATGGCTCGGGCGCCTATCCATTCATAATTAATGAATATTATTATGAATGGATGACTGTTTATTTTTAATGATATGGATCTGAATTAGGCTGAATGTGGGTCAAGCCTTCAGCATGCAGCTGAGTGCAACGCTGCAACATGAGATTTATTGACATTACTTTTTCGTTTAGAATTTTTATTTCAGTTTTATTTCCTCTTGAAGTTTGTTTTGATTCGTCGGGTGATTTAAGGAAGAAACGTGTTTATAGTCACTATGTTAATTACCTTGCTTTTTGATGTTCTAAGTACATAAATAAATATGTTCCAGAAATCACAGCACACAAAAATTTATTTTATATCCTTTTTACGAATAAAATTTATGCGCTGTAATAATAATGTTGTTGAATATTTCAAAATTATTATTTTTTGTTAATTACCGATACAGCCACAGTCTACCCTGGTGATACCAAGTAATTGCCGCTCTTGACTTAGCAACACTAACGTGTATAGGCAATCCGAACTCGACTGTTTAGATCCACTTCTCTACTCTCAAGAGAAATATGGATTATATAAATAAAATCTATTAATTAAACACAAAGTGAAAATGTGAAATCGGAAATAACAGTCACAAGCAGGATTTTATTATTTTAGATTTCACATTTTTCACTTTGTGTTTAATGTATAGTGCTAAGCATGTCAAATGCTAAAAATATATATAAAAATATCTAAAAAACCTATTAAAATAATATACTATAGTATATTATTTTAATAGGTTTTTTAGATATTTTTCTACGTGTATTATTTATCCGTAATAATCACTAAGTAATCATAGACATTGTAACTTTTAAAGATTCGCGAATTGTACACATATTTAAAGTAACATAACGAGTCTTTTTTCGCGTATAAATTATGGAAATTTTAACTAACTTTAGCCGCACGTTGTTAATTGCGTTGCAACAGCCTTGGTGACAGGATAACTGTAGTCCCGTGACCACGGCTAAAGTTAAAATTTACTTATTTTATACGCGAAAAAAGACCCGTTTATGTTATCATAGATATTAGTGAACAAACTCGTTATTACTACAAGTCTTCTACCAGAATAAGAACTGTTCAGTTTATATACCACGCTCCCTGAACGCAATGTGGGTTGGCAGATTTTATTAATACACAGTTAAGAAACAACTCGACATCGCCGCAATGTCCAGCGCAGGACAGAGTTTGACCGTCAGACTTTTGAATCCAAATCATGTGCGAACGCGCATTCCTATCGCGTTATCGGCACCGTTAACAAGACGCACATGTTATCTATAGCGTCGGGCGCAATAAAACATGCCTGTGAAACGCTACCAGAATAGGCCTGAGAAGTACACTTATGTCGATTCTGTTACAACTTTAAACATTTTAGATCAGTGTGTTTATTTGTTTACACCACATTTGGTACAGAAGCACTATAGTGCTTATTAAAATTACGGACTATTCTTCTCCGTCTGGCAACGGATTAAGAATACATGTATCACCACCCCATTCTTTTGCCACGGGTGTCGTATGAGGTGACTAAGGGAAGTAAGCGAATATTAATTGCATGGCTGTGGTAGGGCTGAGAGTACTCACTTGCTATCGGGCCCGAGCGGGTTGGTACCACCATCTCCTGTGTGACCGGCCATGAAGCACATTGGTGTGTTTTGGTTGTAGCAGGAGACAGCCTTTCATTCTTTCATTTCATATCTGTGAAATGAAATGATGAGCAGCGGCTTGACAATACTCCCGGTATAATTGAGTCCATGAGCGACGATTACCATTTACCATCAGGTGGGCCGTGTCTAGTCTGCCACCATACCTATAATACCGCAATAAAAAAAAAACAAATATACATCGCGGGACGTCTACGAGATGTGAAAACATTGAAATTATCTTGTAGAAATAATGAGTAGAAATATAATGATCATAACTTTTACAATTGTGTGCTTAGATATTTTTATATATATTTTTAGCATTTGACATGCTTAGCACTATATATTAAACACAAAGTGAAAAATGTGAAATCGAAAATAACAGTCAGGAGCAGGATTTGAACCTGCATCTTCTGGATTCCGTCCAGATGCTTTACCAATTCAGCCATCCTGACACTTGCTCCTGACTGCTAATTTCGATAACACATCATACTTAACGTCTTTGGGTGACGCCTGCGCCATCTGTCGGACGTATTTTCATACATTATACCGACCAGGTAAACTTAATTTTACAATTAAGATTTTACCTAATAATGACGCAAACCCTTTAAATATTTAGATATTTTTATATATATTTTTAGCATTTGACATGCTTAGCACTATATATTAAACACAAAGTGAAAAATGTGAAATCGAAAATAACAGTCAGGAGCAGGATTTGAACCTGCATCTTCTGGATTCCGTCCAGATGCTTTACCAATTCAGCCATCCTGACACTTGCTCCTGACTGCTAATTTCGATAACACATCATACTTAACGTCTTTGGGTGACGCCTGCGCCATCTGTCGGACGTATTTTCATACATTATACCGACCAGGTAAACTTAATTTTACAATTAAGATTTTACCTAATAATGACGCAAACCCTTTAAATATTTAGATATTTTTATATATATTTTTAGCATTTGACATGCTTAGCACTATATATTAAACACAAAGTGAAAAATGTGAAATCGAAAATAACAGTCAGGAGCAGGATTTGAACCTGCATCTTCTGGATTCCGTCCAGATGCTTTACCAATTCAGCCATCCTGACACTTGCTCTTGACTGCTAATTTCGATAACACATCATACTTAACGTCTTTGGGTGACGCCTGCGCCATCTGTCGGACGTATTTTCATACATTATACCGACCAGGTAAACTTAATTTTACAATTAAGATTTTACCTAATAATGACGCAAACCCTTTAAATAAAATTAACCCTTTAAAAAAATTAGCAGTCAGGAGCAAGTGTCAGGATGGCTGAATTGGTAAAGCATCTGGACGGAATCCAGAAGATGCAGGTTCAAATCCTGCTCCTGACTGTTATTTTCGATTTCACATTTTTCACTTTGTGTTTAATATATAGTGCTAAGCATGTCAAATGCTAAAAATATATATAAAAATATCTAAATATTTAAAGGGTTTGCGTCATTATTAGGTAAAATCTTAATTGTAAAATTAAGTTTACCTGGTCGGTATAATGTATGAAAATACGTCCGACAGATGGCGCAGGCGTCACCCAAAGACGTTAAGTATGATGTGTTATCGAAATTAGCAGTCAGGAGCAAGTGTCAGGATGGCTGAATTGGTAAAGCATCTGGACGGAATCCAGAAGATGCAGGTTCAAATCCTGCTCCTGACTGTTATTTTCGATTTCACATTTTTCACTTTGTGTTTAATATATAGTGCTAAGCATGTCAAATGCTAAAAATATATATAAAAATATCTAAATATTTAAAGGGTTTGCGTCATTATTAGGTAAAATCTTAATTGTAAAATTAAGTTTACCTGGTCGGTATAATGTATGAAAATACGTCCGACAGATGGCGTAGGCGTCACCCAAAGACGTTAAGTATGATGTGTTATCGAAATTAGCAGTCAGGAGCAAGTGTCAGGATGGCTGAATTGGTAAAGCATCTGGACGGAATCCAGAAGATGCAGGTTCAAATCCTGCTCCTGACTGTTATTTTCGATTTCACATTTTTCACTTTGTGTTTAATATATAGTGCTAAGCATGTCAAATGCTAAAAATATATATAAAAATATCTAAATATTTAAAGGGTTTGCGTCATTATTAGGTAAAATCTTAATTGTAAAATTAAGTTTACCTGGTCGGTATAATGTATGAAAATACGTCCGACAGATGGCGCAGGCGTCACCCAAAGACGTTAAGTATGATGTGTTATCGAAATTAGCAGTCAGGAGCAAGTGTCAGGATGGCTGAATTGGTAAAGCATCTGGACGGAATCCAGAAGATGCAGGTTCAAATCCTGCTCCTGACTGTTATTTTCGATTTCACATTTTTCACTTTGTGTTTAATTGTGTGCTTGTATAAAATTATGACATATGTAAAATAACGGAAATAGGACTATGATACTATTCAAGATAACTCAAACTAGACCTTAATCAATGGCGCAACCTATCGATTTAACGTTTAATTATCAAGGTACCCAAGAATACCTTCTAGCTCCGTCATCAGACCCTGGATACTATCTAGAGACAAAGTACTCGTCAAGCCGAATCAAACGAGTATAAACTCGATGGGGTTGCGTCGTTTCATTACAGAGTTACTGTGGCCACCTTCCAGCTCCATCATCAGACCCTGGATACCATCTAGAGACAAAGTACTCGTCAAGACGATTCATACGAGCCCAAACTCGATGGAGTTATGTCATTTTATAACGGAGTTCCTAAGGCCACCTTCTAGCTCCATCATCAGACCCTGGATATCTTCTAAAGATAAGTACTCGTCAAGATGAATCAAACGAGTCCAAACTCGATAGGGTTGCATCATTTCATTATAGAGCTCCTATGTCCACCTTCCAGCTCCATCATCAGATCAGGTCCATGTCATCATAATATTGCATAGTCGCGATATACATATGCGTGTCAAATTTCAGCTAAATCGGAAACCGGGAAGTGTGTCAAATTTGTAAGATTTGAACGGGACAAGTAAAATAAAAGCGTCGCCACGCTAACAGCCGATTTTACTCTCCCTCCGCATTAGATGTTTCACATCAAAAATATGATGTATATGAAATATGCAGTTAATTTATACAGAATCCAGTCAAGTATGGGTTTGTTGAAAAGTTATTTTTTCAGCAATTTTTTATTATAGTGATAAAATGTACACGAAGACATGAAGATTGTTTTGATGCCCATTTTTAACTACAAAATTTTAATGTGCAAAAAAAATCTTCATATTGTACGTCACCACTATGAGAGAGCTTTTTAAAAAATAGTCCATCTCCTTTCTTGGAATTTATTATTACTCGGTACGAAAATTTAATCAAAATCGGTCCAGTTGTTTAGTCGTGAAAGCGTAAGAAGTAGAACAAAAGTATTTTGGCATTTAGGTATGAAATATGGGTTACTTATACTGCAACTCGACATGCATGCATTAATAAATCCTTATTCTCGACAGTATTTTTATGAAAAAGATAAAAAAAAAAACAAAACTCAAAATCTTTATTACCTATTACTAAGAATTTTACTTTCAACGAAAATTAAAGACTAAAATTTATATACTTGTAATGAAATATATAGGTAATATTCACTGTTGTAAATACACAGGATATATTAATAGCCAGCGAAAACCTTATCGTAATCTGTATCTAGGGTTAAATAATAACAAAACGTGTTGCAAAATTTACTACACAGAGTATTCACATATATGGCTATCTTTTAATGAAATCAGTCTTAATATTTTATTATATAATGAGCTTAGCACAGAATTATAGTGTACCTATATAGATCCCAGTATAGGTTCTAGACGAATAAAGACCTGGGCACTGTTAGCCATTCTTTAGAATGAGATGGGTTCAGGCGACGCCAACGTGGATTGACTGCTCCAATGCGGGCAGACAGACTTCCCAAGCCGTTGAACTCTCAGGCATGTCGTCATAAACGGAGGATCGAACTCAACAGGTCTGTCTTGGCAGTTCTGCAATCTTAGCGCTTGACTATCACTCCTCCTGAAGTAATGTAACACGGTTCGGAGATTAATACAGGCGGAGAGACGGCACACGGCGGGATTATTTAGTGGGTGAAGGCCCCACACTACCCTTTTCGTTGTCCGGAACGACGGGGTGTGCACTGTGCGGTTAGGAACATTTTTTCCCCCCAACATGTTTGTATATTAAAACAACGTGCATGTGCAAAGTCAGTTGTGTATATTCTAGCTTATCAATTTTACTATTAAAAGGCTGTAACGTACCTGTGTCTCTCTACATAGATATTTAAAAAAAAATACTGTACATTTAGGCGTGTCTAAATTTAAAACCGTTTTTGCCGTGTGGGGCCGGCTTTAGAATTGTAATGGGAGTCGGAAAAGCCGACTGAGGGAATACCGGGGCAGTGGGCAGCAGCACTCCCTCGAGTATTAACAACATCCACTGCGTTCGCCAACCCGCCTGCCAAGCGTGGCGATTACGGCACTATCCCTCATTTTGGGGTGGCCTTTGTCCAGCAGTGGACGTCGAAAGGCTGATGGATGGATGAATGGAAATTTAAAACAAGCTTTTCATTACATTTAAAAAAGAAATACAAAATATACCCACTTAAGAGCTTATAATATTTATATGAGGCGCAATGCGTAGTATACAAATGTATCCACATTCTCCATAACTGAGCCAATCGACTCGTGTCTTTTCTTAGACAGTACTTGTGTTTAAGCAAGATGAGTACGCGCTCTGAAAGGTATAAATATCACAGTTATTATTAGTCGGTAAATTGAAATTGCTAGGGGATAAATCATAATTGCTAAGTGTGAGTACTCGAGCAAATTTGTTATTTTAGTAAACAACGAATAAAAATACCTAACAGGGTAATGATATGTGTTTATATAAATTCTGTAACTGGTTTTAGAATAAGATCTCGAGAGCGCACGGAGGTTTATTATGATAATTTATTACATTGCCATCGCCGTAAATAAATTATGTTGTGATAAAACATTTAATTTTTATGTAATACTAGCTGCAGATATCAGTGACTTCGTCTGCGTTGATATATTAACATAAAACGTTATCATATATATGTAGTGCTTATAAAAAGCATTGTATTTTTTTAAATCTTAATAACTTTAAATTAAATTATTAAATCGATTTTTTTTTTATCTAAGAAATAATAGAAAACTTAATTGAAACCTATCCAGCAGTTTTTCCATGTTGTGCGCCCAACTTAAGTAATGCAACACAGTTCCAATGGCCCGCTAACACAGGCGGAGAGACGACACACGGCAGGTTTATTTAATGGGTAAGGGTAACACTACCCTGTTCGTTGCCCTAAACGACGGGGTGTACGGTTAGATACAGTTTCTCTGCCTGTATTAGCGAACCACTGGAACTGTGTGATATTACTTCAATGATCCGCCGGCGAGTTATCACCATACCTACACACACAATGAAGATTAGTAGAAACATTTGATGGTCGCAGTATAGTGTGTTGCCAGTGATGACATATGGAACAGAGACGTGGTTTCTGAATGTTGGCTTCGTATCAAGGCTCAAAGTCGCTCAGCGGGCCATGGAGCGGGCTATGATTGGTATTTCCCTACGTGATCGTATACGGATCGTAATACGGAGATCCATAGGAGAACGAGAGTGACCGACATAGCCCGCTGGGTTGCCATGATAAAGTGGCAATGGGCAGGCCACATCGCTCGACGAACCGACAACCGTTGGGGAAGAAAGGTTCTCGAGTGGCGACCACGAATCGGACTGCGCAGCGTAGGACTGGCCCCCACCTGATGGACCGACGATCTGGTCAAAGCCGCGGGGAGCCGTTAGATGCGGTCGGCACAGGACCGCTCGTTGTGGCGTTCTCTTGGGGAGGCCTATGTCCAGTAGTGGATGTTGTAAGGCTGATTGATGGATGGATGAGTAATATATAACCATGGAACTAATGTTGTATGGTAGGTCCATGTATAAAACCAACAATTTTCAAATAAAATGTTACTCTATGTCAGAGACGTCATCATAGTAAATGTGTATACTTAATAATTTCTCGGAAGCACTCCAGTCATGAAGGTGAGCTAAAATAACTCACATCACATACCAGTTTATTTGCGTTACGTAGTTTCAAGAGGCATCTTAATAGTTACGCGTCCCGATCTTATATTCTATATGATGAAGATATCTTGTTAGTCACGACTTTTTAAAAAGCGGTACAACAGATATTATTTATACATTGTCATTTGCACTGATTTAAGCTTAGATTGTTACTGTAGTTTAATAAACGTTAGTTTTGCTTGGGGAGTTTTTGGCGGGAGAAGAAGGCGAGCGGTTGAAATAACTATAAATATTTGAAATAAGTACTTAATTTAAAAAAGTAAATTTATTAATGGACATGTGGAAAAAATGCTGGATGTGCGACTGGTTACAATGCGAAAGTAGAAGCATGTAGGTACAGGGGAAGACCGAGACTCACCTACCTAGACCAAATCGGTCATGTATTGAAGGAAGGTATAAAAGTTGTAACTGTAGATTTTCTTCTGAGAATTTATGGAATTAGCTAGGTGCGTTATTAAAATTATAAACAAATAAGTCCCAGACTCCAGAATTGATGAGTGTAATCCTCACTTAAATCCCGTAATATTCGTGTGCTAATAACGAACAATTTAATGTAATAAATAGCTATTTCTTACCATAAAAGTTTATAGAAACATTAAATGTAAATTGCATATTATTCATACTCAGCCGTTTTCAACGGCTTGGCCACTCTACAAATAACTCAATGTTTAGGTACTATAAATTAAACAAATAGGCACTCCCGTCTGTCAAGTTCAAGCTTTGTTTATCCTCCCAACTATTTCGAATTCTTTTATTATTTTTTGTTGCATGTAGTGGCAGACGAGCCACGGCCCATCTGATGGTAAATGGTAACTGTCGCTCATGGACTTAACTACCTATACCGACAGTATTGTCAAGCCACTGCTCACCATTTCATTTCACCGATATGAAATGAAAGATAACGGCTATCTCCTGCTACAGCCAAAACGCAACGATGTGCTTCATGGCCGATCACACGGGAGATGGTCGTAACAACCCGCTCGGGCCTGTACTCCCACTTGGTACCCAGCCCTACCACCAGTCATGCAATAGATGATAATTGCTTATTTCCCTTAGTCGTCTCATATGACACCCGTGGGAAAGAATGGGGTGGTGACACTTGTATTCTTAGTCCGTCAACACACGGAAAAAAAATCTTTGGCCATTATTCGCTAATATTTAACTTTAATTTGTATTTGTGAGTTACACAGTAGTACAGTTAACATTTAAAATACACACACACACACGCAGACACACACACACTCACAAAGTGAAACAGTAAGCGAGAGAGATGAATGTTTGGACTAAGTTGAAAAAAATTATAAGTGCCTTGTGCTATAATGATGTGCGCTGCGTAAATTAATAGATATAAAAAGACAACCAGATTATGGCCGCGGGTAAAAGCCAATATTAGTTACATTTATCTGTCTACAACCTAACATAAAGTTATTTTCTTAATCTCTCCACACTGCAATTTATTTATACAGAAACATTGCAAGCAAAATGTTATACCGTTCACAAATCAATCGAATACTCGCCATAACAGCACAAAATTTATTACCATTCAAAATTAACGTTACATATTTGGAACAGACTACATCTTGTCGTAAATTTAAATAACAACTTAACTAAATAGAATGCAAACACATGCTAGCTATTCTAATTTAAATTAATGTATTCTTCTTTCTTCACGTGCTTATTTTATTTTGTCATCTATACTTTCTTAGCATAAAGGGGAGTTTATCTGTTACTCTGATACTACGGAAAATATTGAAATTATTTTTGATGTGAAACATCTAATGCTGCGGCTGTTAGCGTATGCAGGGTCTGATTATGGAGCTAGAAGGTGGCCATAGGAACTCCGTTATGAAACGACATAACTCCATCGAGTTTGGGCTCGTATGATTTGTCTTGATGAGTACTTTGTCTCTAGATGGTATCCAGGGTCCGACGATGGAGCTGGAAGGTGGCCACTGTAACTCTGTAATGAAACGACGCAACCCTATTGAGTGTATACTCGTTTGATTCGTCTTGAGGAGTGCTTTGTCAAGTTATGATGAGTTTTTACAAAGTAATTTCGATGTTTTAACATCTGCTAGACGTCCCGTGACGTCTATTTTTTTTTAACATTAGAATGTTACATAACTAACTACTTATAAAGGTAATTTTATTGCCAGAAGGACCATAAGCCCTGTAAATTCACAGTTACGGGGGCAAAGTAATGCCGGTAATGCATTACTTTGGTACGGAAATAATTAAGCATAGGTACTAATTATTATCACCACTACCGCCAGCGTCAGTATTGACAAAGGTCTTGATTAAAAATATCTAAATTTTGTTATGGATAGTTTAAAAAATCTAAAATTAATGTAAAAATAAATAATTATCGATTATAACATTTATAATTGACGTAGTTCTCCGAGGCAACACAACTTATGCGGGCCTGGGTGTGATATTTATGAACGGGGCATGGGCTTTTAAAGAGTAGAGGTGGACCCTAGATGCCCAGATCATAGCAAACCCCGAAAAGTTCATATTAGTGGTTAGAGCCTTGTTTATCCCAGCCTGCATAGACTGGCTTGACCGGGGAAGTACCATCCTCTCACAGAGGACCAGCACGAAACAACGGCAGGAATGCCTACCGTTGTTTCGCATAGTGAGTGAGAGTGCCGGATGCCCAAACCCCATCCCTATCTTCTCCTTATTATCCTCTCTCTCCACCTCCTATGTCTTGCCTTGCATATGGCGAAGCACCAGTGATGCCTCTGGTGTTGCTAGCGTCTACCTATAGGCTACGGTAACCACTTACCATCAGGTGGGCCGCATGCTTTATACCAACCACGTAGTTTAAAACAAAAGATATAAGAAATGAAAACACTTTTAGTATGACGTTGCTGCATTCCTCTTATTGGTATTGGTATTGGTTTGGCAGGCTGTTCTCCGCAACTCCACGTCTGAGCGCGTGTTTTGCGTGTGGGTGGGTGTGAAACCTTCACTCGATCCACCCCAGCTCCCGGAAGAACGCCAACAGCCCCTTGGCTGGTGATCTCCCGGAGAGAACTTGAGCTCCCGAAGTATTTGGTCCTGTATGTGGCGACCTCCGCACAGTGCTGCAACACATGGACCGCCGTCTCCTCCTCTTGCAGGCACACTCTGCAAAGTGGGCTGTCTGTGATTCCTAAGACAAATAAATGTTTGTTAAAGGATCCGTGACCAGTGATAGCTGCCGTGACTATCCGCAGTTACTGCTTAGTTAGCCGAAGTAACTGTTTAGTGATTCGGCTGTCTAACAGCGGCAGTGCTTCCTTGGCCTGTCTACACTCACCGTGACTCGACCAATAGAGTTGATGATGGTCTCTAGTTCTTTCCCTTACCAGAGTCCGAAGCTTGGCAAAGGGCAAAGCTATTATGGGTTCCGGTCCGACAGCAGCCATGTCAGAACCTCTTCTAGCCAGCTCATCTGCTGCATCATTGCCTCTGGAGCCACTGTGCCCCTTGATCCATTGTAGGTTTATGTTATTGAAGTTGCCTACCTGATTTAGTCTTTGGTGGCATTCTTGTATGAGTGCAGATGTGACCGTATGACTGTGCAGCGCCTGGAGCACTGTCATACTGTCTGACAGTATTCGGAGATTCTTACCCTTTATCACTCTGGATGTGATTGCAGATGCTGCTAGGGTGATACCCAGACATTCTGCCTGAAATACCGTGTTATGCCTCCCTAGTGGCGTAGCTATATGTACATTGTTATCTTCTGAGAAGACTCCGGCTCCAGTGCCTGTACCTGTTTTTGATTCATCTGTGAAGATACGGAGCTCGCTGGGCCTTAGTCCCTCACAGTGTCCGTCTTCATACAGTTGGATCTTGTATTTTTTATCAAACATAAATAATTTTGGTATACGGTCACTTATCGCTGTGATGATAGGGAGCTTCTCGGTGAGCTCTTCCAGTAAGGCCGTATGCTGTGTCTTACAATACCTCCATGAACCTAAGGTTTTGAGTCGTAGAGATGCTAAAGCTGCTTCCTGCTGTATGTACAGTGAGAGCGGTGGTAGATTTAGCATGGCCTCCATTGCCGCTGTGGGGGTTGTTCTCATGCAACCTGTCATTGCCGTGCAAGCTAACCGTTGTACGCGCTATATTTTATTTATTGCTGTGCTCAGTCTGATCCTAGGCAACCAACCTACAGCACCATAAGTGAGCATGGGGCGTATGATTGTGGTGTATAACCTGCATTCCTCTTACATAAGTTAGGAGTAGGTACTTATACTTACGGACAATAAATTTTTGGTACAAATAAAATATTGGCTAATCAATTGCAAAAATTTGTACAACCATTTTATTTTTCCAGGCAACCCTAACGACAAGATCCTGTACGGTCGTCCGAACAAACGTCGGAGCGCATCTTTCCCTGCCCCGCGATCTTTAGACCGTCGAAACTCGCTAAGAATCTTCGGCTCATCCAGCAAATACCTCCAACGCTGTGCATCAACAAGAAGCCTACACCACAAGAATGTAAACACCACCGACAGTTCGTCGTCCACCGATTATCCACCTAGCGTTGAATCTGCGTCGCCTAGTGAGTTTATTCTGAAATAATTAATCTATACAAACCTAGAATAGGGCTAACTAAAAATAGCGCCCTGCAATTATTAGATTCTGCTTGAATGCTGCGAATTCGTCCACGTGGAGAATATAACACATTAATCATCTCTATGCAAAAATAGCTCTCCCTACATAAACTATCTATTTTATTTATCAAATAATACAAAAGTACATAGCCTGTATCCCCTGTATAGGTTCTAGACTATATGCATGCAAAATTTTATGATGATTGTTACATTAGTTACGGCGTGAAAGCTTAACAATAAACTCAATTTTTAGATATTTTTATATATATATTTTTAGCATTTGACATGCTTAGCACTATACATTAAACACAAAGTGAAAAATGTGAAATCGAAAATAACAGTCAGGAGCAGGATTTGAACCTGCATCTTCTGGATACCGTCCAGATGCTTTACCAATTCAGCCATCCTGACAATTGCTCCTGACTGCTAATTTCGATAACACATCATACTTAACGTCTTTGGGTGACGCCTGCGTCATCTGTCGGAAGTATTTTCATACATTATACCGACCAGGTAAACTTAATTTTACAATTAAGATTTTACCTAATAATGACGCAAACCATTTAAATATTTAGATATTTTTATATATATATTTTTAGCATTTGACATGCTTAGCACTATACATTAAACACAAAGTGAAAAATGTGAAATCGAAAATAACAGTCAGGAGCAGGATTTGAACCTGCATCTTCTGGATACCGTCCAGATGCTTTACCAATTCAGCCATCCTGACAATTGCTCCTGACTGCTAATTTCGATAACACATCATACTTAACGTCTTTGGGTGACGCCTGCGTCATCTGTCGGAAGTATTTTCATACATTATACCGACCAGGTAAACTTAATTTTACAATTAAGATTTTACCTAATAATGACGCAAACCATTTAAATATTTAGATATTTTTATATATATATTTTTAGCATTTGACATGCTTAGCACTATACATTAAACACAAAGTGAAAAATGTGAAATCGAAAATAACAGTCAGGAGCAGGATTTGAACCTGCATCTTCTGGATACCGTCCAGATGCTTTACCAATTCAGCCATCCTGACAATTGCTCCTGACTGCTAATTTCGATAACACATCATACTTAACGTCTTTGGGTGACGCCTGCGTCATCTGTCGGAAGTATTTTCATACATTATACCGACCAGGTAAACTTAATTTTACAATTAAGATTTTACCTAATAATGACGTCAAATGCTAAAAATATATATATAAAAATATCTAAATATTTAAATGGTTTGCGTCATTATTAGGTAAAATCTTAATTGTAAAATTAAGTTTACCTGGTCGGTATAATGTATGAAAATACTTCCGACAGATGACGCAGGCGTCACCCAAAGACGTTAAGTATGATGTGTTATCGAAATTAGCAGTCAGGAGCAATTGTCAGGATGGCTGAATTGGTAAAGCATCTGGACGGTATCCAGAAGATGCAGGTTCAAATCCTGCTCCTGACTGTTATTTTCGATTTCACATTTTTCACTTTGTGTTTAATGTATAGTGCTAAGCATGTCAAATGCTAAAAATATATATATAAAAATATCTAAATATTTAAATGGTTTGCGTCATTATTAGGTAAAATCTTAATTGTAAAATTAAGTTTACCTGGTCGGTATAATGTATGAAAATACTTCCGACAGATGACGCAGGCGTCACCCAAAGACGTTAAGTATGATGTGTTATCGAAATTAGCAGTCAGGAGCAATTGTCAGGATGGCTGAATTGGTAAAGCATCTGGACGGTATCCAGAAGATGCAGGTTCAAATCCTGCTCCTGACTGTTATTTTCGATTTCACATTTTTCACTTTGTGTTTAAAATAAACTCAATTTTACATTTATGATATTAGTAAGGGTTTCTGTATTTAGGTACTTATATAAATTAAAAAGTAAGAGAGTTCTTGAGTCTTATTGTAAGACTAAAAGCATTAATATTCACACTTTACGTCACGAAATCTTTTATAGTGCTCAATACTAGTACCAAATCTACCAATGATACACGACAGTTTATTATGGAAGGAACTAATTGGTCATTGTTGGAAAGGTGACAGACTCGAAGACAAGTAAATGTTTGAAATGTATAGAACTAAAAGTACCTATTACAAGTAGACTAGGTACCGTAAGCCTTCCTCTTTCAGTATAGTACCTACGTGATCTGACGTTATAAAGGTATCTAATGTAACAAGAGTTGTAGGTACCTACTATATCCAAAGTGAAACCAGGTGGGAGATTAAAGGTTTTCAAAGCAATTTCTCAAATATATAGTTGTGGATAAGACGATCAAGGCCGTTGTATACATAGATATGACCTTTTATTTAAAAAATTAAATTAATCTCACGTCTCTATACTTATATGTAGCTAGGTATATAGGTACATGGCTAGGTTTATTAGCAAAGTAATAACAGACTCAAATTTCGCCAATATTAGGTAAGTAGGTATATAGTGACTAGAAAAGAATTCATCGCAATTTCTGGGCAATTGCAGACTTCCAGTACTTAATACGTTTTGTTTTGCACGACCCAAAATCGCAGACCTAATAGGTACCTATATTTTATTTGGAAATGAGTTATATCATATCACCTGACATCTAAATCTTTTTTGGATTGAAGAAGCTTTATTCTCATTTTAAAGAATTAATCCATTTACATGAGAATCAATGAGGTAGACGATTTTTTTTTTGTTGCCAACGGTGGCACACGAGCAAGCGGCCCATCTGATGGTAAGTGGTAACCGCCGCTCATGGACTTTAGCAACACCAGGGGCACAGCCAAGCCGCCGCCTACCGCAACTTAAGTGCTCAAACCTCGTTTAAAGAGGGACATGTCGTAGCACCGGGGAAATACCGTAGCAGGTAGTTCATTCCAGAGCTTCCACGTACGTGGTAAAAAAGAACGCTGAAAACGAAGTATCTTTGACGAAATCGTTTCCAGGTGGTGTGGATGAACCCTACCGCGACGTCTCGTGGTTCGGTGGTAAAATGGTGATGTTGGTACCACCTCAAACAGCTCCTCCGAGCACTCCCCATTGTAGAGCCGATAGAGCACACAGAGGGACCCGAAGTCTCTCCGCCACTCCAACAGCTCCAGAGCCTCCGTGAGATCGGGATCATCGACAATTCGAATAGCACGCCTTTGCAGGGAGTCAAGTGGGTCGAGTTGGTACTTAGAGGCGCACCTGCCCAGAGATGTGAGCAGTACTCCATATGAGGGCGGACCTGTGCTTTATATAGCACAAGTCGTTGCCTCGGCGTGAAGTACCGCTTGGTTCTGTTCAGGACGCCTAGTTTTTTACTCGCCAATTTGGCTTTGTCCTCCAAATGACTCCCGAACTGAACTTTGCTAGAGATATCGATGCCGAGGATCCCAATACTCTTGGAAACTGGGAGAGTTACCCCTTGGAACTGGGGCGCCACGACAAATGCGTCCTTCTTTGCAGTGAACGCGCAAACCTGTGTCTTCGTGGGGTTGAATTGAACTATGTTCTTTTCACCCCATTCCGAGGCCCGCCCAAGAGAGCGCTCGACTTCAGACACAAGTTCAGTCCGTCTCTACTCCAGCATGTTCCGAGGGACTTTCTGACGGCCTGTATATCGCGCATCACCCTTACTGTCATCCGCATAGCAATGTATATTCTCTATTGAGAGCATTAAAAAAAGAGGAACAACATTTAATAAGCGGCGCAACAAGTGTGTACTTATATAATATAAAGAGGAGGGTAGATAAATGTTGTGTGAGGGTAAGTGTCTTAAAATGGACATTGAAAAATCCATGGAGCGAGTGTAAGAAGTGGCATGTTAGTACAGTATGATCATCGCATAATATAAATTAAGATATCGTGCCAAGTTTCTTCGAGAAACTAAATCTAGGTTCGCGTTTCTAAGGCTCTAGGAACCTCACAGAACAGAAATATTTATATTCCATCCGAGTCTCTTGTTTGTATAGTCATTAATAAAAATACGACAAAAATCTTTACGAAGTATAAGGGCAGAATTAACGGTTTCTTAATATATATAAATCATATATATATATATCTTAATACCTACATTCAGAATTCCCCTGTTTGCAAATAAACGAGTGGAAATAATGAAATCTAAACAAGAGAGTAATTGCGATATAATTCATCCTAGAATAGTTAAATGCCGTTCTCAATACGTGTTTCAGAGAAAGTGTCCCTGCTGTCCCGCTTATTTAGACGAAGCGGCCGCAGCAAGCAGACCCGAGCAATGAGCACCTTCTCTGCGCAGTTTCCGCCCACTGAGTGGTTCAACTCTAAGGCGGTACACTTACATTGTGTTGCTACGCAGACCAACTCAAAGGTAAACAATCCTAACTCAAATGTACTAAAATTTTAACTATTTTTTTTACTTGTGAAAAAGATTTATTAGTTAACTATTTATTTATTAAAACATATCATTAGCAGGCTGATGCTATGTTTTAATACAGGTATTTCCCGCAAGGGTAGGCAAAGGTGTATTACATACCCACGAGGAGCCTATTGCCGACTACCGGGCACAATTCCAAATTCCGGGCTGCAACTGAAAATTTTTCTTTTTACGAAAAAGCTCGATAGCACTGCCCGACCCGGGGATTGAACCCCAGACCTCATGATCAGCAGTCGGTCACACTACCCCTGCACCACAGAGGCAGTTTAATATTTATTAGATATTAATGTAAAATACTTTCAATAAAGATACGCATCTGCAATGATAATCACTAGGTACCTACATTATAATCTATATAGGGTACAAAATTTCTTCCAAGGTAAATAAATCGGAATAGTAAATTTAAAAAAAGTTATAGTTGTAGGTATATCTGGTTTATTACCTATAAATATGTAAATATAATAGAAGAACAAATGGCTAAATATTTCTTTTGATATGTTTCAGGAGTCACTGCAGAGTCAAACATCTTTTGTCTCATCGTACTATGACGGTTCAGAGATCAGTAATCGGTCGTCGACGCTGCCACGAAGACATAAGCGGCATCTTTCCACTGAATCAGGCATAGCGGGTTCCAATTACGACCACTCCCCTATAAGACATTCCAGCCCCAGTTCTGGTAGTCTACCAAGATCCACACTAAGCAGGAGTTCCACTCACAAAACTATCCTGGATCATTTCGGTTCTCCACAAAAAAATAGCGACGCGAAACTAAGAGACAGTCCAAGCGGTAGTTTGAGAAGGGTTGATTACTCTAACTCAGATCATATTATGTCTACCAGTGGTCCATCCAGCCTGGAGAGTACAACTCCAATACGTACACCACGTAAGGATATCAAAAATAGTCATATGGATCAAAATTCTCCAATGAAAAGGAGCTATTATACCAGCGGTAGTAGCGGTCACTCCAGCCTGGAGTCCCACATATCAGATCGCACATTAAAGCCTTCTCCTAGTCATAGCAACTCGCACGGAGCGCCTGGTCTTAGTAGAGCACAATCACTCGTCAAAGTACAAAGCTTACAAAGCTCTCCAAAAAGTCTTCATAAGTACAGAACGAAACCACCTATTGTCGGTGGCGACACGGTAAAAAATGGTAACACATCACCCCAAAGTTCGCCAAAAAACTGTCCAAGCACACCCAAAAAAACCGCAATCCCTCTGCACAAAACCCTAGGGGCTAAGGTAGAAAACCCGTCAGCTGCAATGTTAGCCAGTTCCAATTCTAACAACTCCATCACACTAAAAGTTACCACCAATACTATTTCTCAAAATGGTGGTGGTACTAACACCAAAGTATATGTACAAAATTCGCCAGTAAGATCTGTAATCACTTTTGAAAACGGGAAAGTCACTGAGACTACAAATGGAAGCAATATTTATATTATAAACGATGATAGACAAGTAGTGTCTGTATCTCAAAATGAAGTTCCAAGCAAAACATCGAAAAATCCTACTGAAACATCTTTCGATGTTTGCGTGGAAAAGAATAAACAGATAAATCAAGAAACAGAACCAGTTAAAGTACAAGAAAACAAGTTCAATAAGAATTCAATTAACGATACGGGTATGAATAACAATCGTAAGCTATCTTTACAAATTGGTGCAACTAATAACAACAGTTTTGTATATAAAAATCAACTAAACAACACTAATGAAGTTGCATCAAATCCCGCCTCTCCGGCAATACACAATAATATAAATAATTTAGAAACAGCTGTGAACAGTAATCCTTCGACACCTACTAAAAGTTACGATAATATTATAGGGTCGTTGGGAAGTTTGAGGTACCAGAAGAACTCTTTGTCATCTGCCAACAGCGCTATGCAGCCGAACATCAATTCAAACAGTGAGTTGAAAAGCGTCGATTTGTTAAAAAAGGCAGCAGCCCTCCAAATGTTAAACGGATTGCCCAACGTTAACAACAGAGTGAGTTCGGATTCCATCGCGAATTTATTAACGAAAGCTATCGACCAGAAGCCAGTGGTACTCGGGTCAGAGCCAAATTTAGCATTAAAAAATCAAGAGCTAATTAAGGATATAAATACGTCTGCAGAGAAGATAAATTGCTTAGAAAACAAACAGAAGAGGTATAGCCTAAGCCAAGAAAGCAAGAAGGAGAACCAAGATTTCTACAATTTTCCAAGTTTAAGCGATTTAAGTTTTAATTTTACGAGTTTAGCCGCACAAAAGATATTGAAAGGCGTGAGTATTAACAGCGTTGATACTCTGGTCGAGCTAAACATAGCTGCAAATAACTCTGAGAAACAAAACAACCGCGATGTTGCTGCAGTGTGTACAGACTTTGGCCTTGTATAGCATTTAAAGATTAATATTTTTTGTTGTAAAATGTACAATAGTAGACATAACACAATATAATGTAAGGTAGTTTTATAATTTATTCTTAACATCTTAATAACCTATTTAGATATGCAGTACCTACAAAACTATATTTAGTTGGATTACTCTTTCTACTTACGAAATTTATCTTATCTTACTGCGGCTGTACACACTCTTCGAGACTCCCCGAGACAGGCCGCGGGCGAGTGTGTACATGGTAGCCTCGTCTCGTCTCGGGGCTCTCGCTATGTCTCGGAAGAGTGTCGGTTTTTTGTGCTCGAGTCAAAGGGTCTCGGTGAGTCTCGCGATAAAACGAGACCGTGCCTGTACACACTCGTTTGCTTAGTTGCCCGCCAACTGCGTTCGCGTAAAGACGTGCTTTCTGCGTGCGACGACGATGTGTTCTAACGCTTTTTAGAAGCCTACTAAAGGCAATAACTATTATGGAATCCTAAGAATATCACGCACAAGGATAAGCAACTATTACACGACGCTTGGTTACGGATAAGCAACGATTTTGACATCCCCGTGGAAGATAAAAAAAATATATATTCCTGTTGAATAGTTAAAAAGTTCTTTTTCGCCTTGGTTTAATATATTTTTTTATGGTAAATGACTAAAAAATTACAATAACTAATAAAAAAATAAACGCCACAATTGTTTTTTCCACGTCCATCGCGACGGGCATCCGAAGTTTAATTGATACAACGAGCGTGTACATGGTGTGCTCTCGTGTCGAGCTTCTACGAGACGAGAGTGGACGAGAGGTTCGCGAGACAAATAGACGAGGGTGTACAACCGCCGTTATATGCGTTTTATGTATCCCCTACCTTTTAAATTACGTTTGTCTTTACTAACTTATTATTATCATGAAGGTATCAATGTAGAAATTATTTAACACAGTATTCATAATGTAATCGTATAAATTTAATCGGCAATTCGTAGTTTGTAGCTCACTTTATATACGGGCAATAATTTGTGCGACTGTCAAATTAAAATGGTGGCCTAAAAATACTTTATTACATGGAAATTTAGTGCCTAAATCGAATATTTAATCGATAGTAAAATCGAATTTCAATTGTAGTCATTATATACTTAGTCTTTCACTATTTTCTAGTACCTACCTACCAAAATGTACTTCCGCGCGCCTTTACGCCTAGTATTTATAGATAAATCAAATACATACCCTTCACAGCAATTCTGCCTGTGCCATCACAATGCTTCCAGTGAAAAAGTCGAGTACAAACTAGAATATCTAACTCCAAACAGATTCCATCCAACAATGGGAATTTATAGGAATGATTTATAAAATGTATGTCATGTATTAAGTGCCATAAAACCATAGTATTACACAAAATGGACGAAATATGGAATGGAAAGCGATATTAGCAATCATGTCATATATAGGATATTGTTGAGTTTGTGTATGAAAGCAATGGGTATTTATTCCTTAAGAAACATAATCCGAAGTCATAATATCGCTATTAGATTATTTCAGTAATAACGCCATTTGTATAAAAATTAACAATATAAGATGATGCTTTACAACTTCGTTTTATTTCCCTATCCTAGACTCATATTTTACCACAGAACTCTTATTACCTATTCGGAGTACTGTGGATATTACATTTCACTCGTGTGCTGATTATTATCTAGGTTCAAATGGTGACTCTGAATTTGAGAATATCGGCCGGCTAATGGCGTTAAGCGACATTTTTGAAACTAGAATAGAACTGTACCTAACCTAAAGTTTTAAAATTCCGAAAAACAGCGTATAAATCTGTTTCTTATCTGATCTATGTTGTGAACGTGTAGATACTTAGTTTATTTTGAATAAAAATCCTCATCACATGTTCTTGTTTTAATCTAATAGAATAAAAAAAAACTAAGTAAGTATGCCACTTTTCAAAGTTCAAAAATACTGATTATTCTTACTTGTTTAAGCACCATTGAAAGGACTGCAGCAATGCCTATGTAGGTATCTGCCTATCGATTAAAATCGAAGAATTTCTCGTAATTCACAAACGCTAGACACAGGAGCCGATTATACTCTTCGGTAGGCTGTATAATCCGCCGCAACTTAAGTAGGTATGTTGTATAAGTACTAGCCTTTTTTCGTCTCCCGGTGCCTCTCCGTTACTTTGTTGTTTGACACCATTTATTCTGATCTCGTAGGTACCTACATGATGCGATATCTCCCGTATAGTGCCGAATTAACTTGGTTCTTGGATTTTATACCAAGCTGACAACAGTGTTCTGCGATCTATATAACGCTCCATAATAACTTATGGAGCTCTTCCAATAGGTATGTCATATCTGAATGAAATGACAGTGTCTTTAACGTGGTCTGCTGGCTTTTCCCAACAGACTAATCTCTTGCGAATACTTTGGAACCTTGGTTCCCCTCTATCACCTCTTTAATTCGCGCAGTATTAAAACGACGAATATCACGTCACACAGACTTGAAGATCTGCCTATTTAGTCACCTCTGGTAGGATCAACTAGCCGAAATCTTCACCATTTCAGTCCATCTCGCCAGGAGCTTGTGAGTTATGTGGTCTAAAAGTTTTTGCCCTTATTAACGCGAGTTTCTTAAAGAAGGTAGAACAGACCGCGTGGACAGATTCTAAAAATTCGTAAAGATCGCTTACCGACACACTCGTCCCGGCATTGGAATTTGTAGTTCGAATTGAGTTTTCAGGGTTCTGGTATTGGGCAGTTGCTGTCAAGGCGTAGACTTCACCAAGCGTAACCGTTTGACTTTCATAGATACGTGTATTACGAAACAAGCTAAAGGATTCAATCTACAATTTGCTTAAATAGATTATAGAAATTGGAAAATAGTTTTTGACTTCAATAGTGAAAAAGACTACAACCGTTAATGTAACCTACCCATGATATTTCGATGTAGCTCAAGTCAACGTTAACGCAGTTAAGAAAACTGACTTACCTACAAGTCAAAAGCAGTTTGCAATTTGCCTGAAACCCGCCGAAAATTTACTGACTCCAAATGTATAACTCAATATCGCGCACGTGAACACAGCCTAATGGTGGATCTATGTTCAGGTAGATTTACACCACCTATACAAATAAATAAATTCGAAATATTTATATTTTTACTAAATGCAATAAATAATGAAAGTATATGGGTCACCTAAAACAAAACATTATTTTTAAATTTCTGTTTGTTTGTTCCGTGTAATCTCCTTAAAGGCTGAATGAATTTGGACAGGGCTTTCACTGGCAGATAGCTGATTTTATAAAGAGTAACTTAGCTACTTTTATTTTGAAAAATAATTAATATGCCAGTGTCGATAATTTTCGAAACCAAAAAATAAAACAGGATGATATACGCATTGCAAAAGAAAATATAACAAAATTAATTTACGGGCGATTTGAGGTCGGGAAGGGGGTGGGGGTGAGATTTTTAAGGGTGGAAAATGGTTTATCACGATTTCCGGCAAAACTAAGTCCTATCGGAAAAAGTTGAATAGCAAAATTGTACACTACTATAATTAACAACCAAATAAATTAATAAGCTTAATACTTTATAAGACATCTACAATATTTTGAGAAAGTTGTAGGATAATTTTCAAATTATATGCGTAGCTGCCTATTTACAGCTATTTTAAAAATTTTAGCCCATCAAAAGATATTTTATATTGGAGATCATGGTCATTTATCCATGTGGTGATGGACTAAGAATACAAGTGTCACCGCCCCCATCCTTTCCCGCGGGTGTTGTATAAGGCGACTAAGGGAAGTAAGCAATTATCACCCAATAGTTCTGTTTGTTTGTTCAGTCTAATCTCCTTAAAGGCTGGATGGATTTAGATGGGGCTTCCACTGCCAGATAGTTGATTTTATAAAGAGTAACTTAGGCTTTTATTTTGAAAAAATAGTTAAGGATCTGCACAAAATAATAAAAAAATTACATGCAGATGCAGATACCGGCATCAGTTACTTACTAAACAATAAAACAACTATCTAGAGCTATCAAACATAAAAGTTTCAACAACATCCGTCCTGTAGTATTTGGACAAACAGAAAAAATCTTTAAAAAAAATGTTTTATGTTCAGAAATGCCCAAATAGCGTAATGCAGTCATTTTCTCTTAAATATCTTTAATGTGCAGACACGGTTACAATTTTATAATAGTACTAGATGGATCCAAAGTACACAAAGAATAACTACAACATTTGTAAACACAAAAGAATTTACATGCATGGGTTTAAGCCACACTTAGCACACAAGGTATCTAAATGACTTTGCTATCTAACCAGTCTGTGAATAAAAACGGCAACATGTTATACAAAATATAAATCTTTACTTAAATAAATTTTTAAAATGTAAATTCATATCAACGCTACATCTACAGTTTGTTATAAACAAGCTATAGTACTGTGCTCCATCACATCAGCTACTTGTGAGGGCTCCGTTTCCGTTTGACTCTTGATTGTTTTCAACCAATCATCCGTAGGATCTATTTTCTTCACCTCACCATCACAACTGTCGCATTTTTCATCATCTGTGCTCTCTCTACTACTCTCTGGACATTCAACCTCATTAACTAAACTACTTGAACAATCATCACTTATCTTAATAGGCGAAATATCCGATTCCACGTCTCTAAATTGTCTAGAAACCTCTTCAGGTTTAATTTTTACATAGCACACACAATTATCCGTAGAGGTAATCTGTTTCAAGGCGGCTTCTTCTATAGCTTCTAAATCTTCGTTTCCTATATCTTGAGTTAGTTCTTTTATTGTTTTATATGAGTACATGTGATCATCTTCGGGACAAACATAATCTTCCAGCAAAAAAGTGCTACTATCAAAATTAAGCTTCTCCAAGTTAATATCACCGTAACTTCTTACATTATCTAAAAGTACAGACTCGTTATCGAAGCTTATTCGAATACTTTGAACACAATTCCTTATAAAATCTTGGTCGTCTTGGCATTGCTTACGAATAGCATCTAGTTGACGCAAAGTTTTTAATTCTCTAGCTTTTAAACTAGCGTACACTCGCGCGAAGGATTTTTTTACGCTAAGCTTTAGCTGGAATAAAAAAGAACTCATTAGTATTGCTGGCATGAAAAACAAATTACGTGTTTTTAAAAAATAACATTACATTTTCAATATTTTTGTCAAATGAATCCAACTCATTCGCCATGTTTACTTTTTTTTAGGGCCTATTAGTCTATTAGAGTGACATGTGATGTCTATCTGACATTTATCTAGAATGCTGCCAAAATATTGTTATAAATTGCTACTCACTTTACCCTCTTTTTTTGTTAAGGCAGAAAAAAAAATACTTAACCGCACACCCAGTTGTTCGGGGCAACAAACAGGGTAGTATGGGGTAGAGATGTGTAACTCAGGAGTGATTGATACAAAAGATGTATAATCCTTTCAAAATGCGTAATCAATCTTTAAATCTTTGGTTTCAAAAATACATCTTTAACTCACTAGCTCACTACGTTAGGATTGAATAGATGGAATGGATGGAATGATGGACGTAGATTTAGAATGAGACAATAGATAAAGGATATTGTGAATTGAAAAGAGATAACATAAGTTGTAGGCACGCACAAACGCATTCTTGAAATACAATGACGATAGGTACACAGAAACTTAGACTCTCTGTCGTTTTAGTAAAAAGCTCAAAACCAGTTGCGACTTGAGGGAATGAGAAAATAACTACATGAATCAATAGATATTTGCATCACTTATGATCAACTGAATGAATAACGTCATTCGTAACCAAATATTAAAAAGAGTTAAAGATTTACAAGAGTGATTTAAATCTTTCGAAGAAAAAGATTTATAAATCCTTGATCTCATTGGTGATTTAGTTTGCGCATCTCTGGTATGGGGTCCTCACCCACTGAATAAATCCGCCGTGTGACGTCTCTCCGTCTGCATTGGTGGACCACTGGAACTGTGTTACATTGCTTAAGTGGTACTTTTACCCTAAACCTACCATACTGAACCTGCGGCTCGGTGAACTTTTGTATGTGGCCCCCGCCTAGCATTATGTGAATAAAGTTAACAAGTTCAAAATAAGTTTATATACTTACGAGTATATATAGGTACGAACATACAGTACCTACTTAAATATACTAAAACACATGTTGTCAAAATTGTCCAGTAACTTGAATGTTATCCGGGCAAGTTTTGCCAGTCCACCCTGCAGAGATGGGTAGCAATTTGACCCATAGTGCCAAAGAAATGACATTCCAGGGCATTCAGGATGGCATTTCAGACTGCTGTGACGGAATGTCTATAAATCGTGCGGGCCAGTTGCAGCCAGATTCCTGCAATAGTTCAGATTCCTCTAGTGGTAAGGTCTCCCTAAGTTAATTCCCGCTATCATGTAATGGTACCGTCTCTTATATAGCTACAAGATTCCAACTTCATGGAAGATGGACCATGTACATACGACTCCCAAAAAGTGAGAGCGGTGGGAGCCCAAACTGGAGCTGACGTACTGTAAAGCTACGTGCTCTTCCCAAAACGGTTTCTTCTACATATCAATATGTCATTGATGTGTAGAATGCTAGCGATAGAAAATATCCGTTCCTAAGTGGATGGCAGTACGGGTGATACGCGATCTACTAACAATGTGAGGTTAGGTCCTTTGAAACATATTAGAGAAGATACCTACCTACTTGTGCTGGAATTCGAGCACTCCTCAGCTGGCCTTGAAATGAGGTGAAAAAACATAATCACACGAAAACACAAGTTTTGGCATTTACTCTGACACATTTGTTATGACTCAGTTTCAAGGAATAACTTTACCAGCCTCCGAGTGAAAATATCGCCAGCGGAATATAGGTAGGCAGATTGGCATAGAGCCATCTAGTTCACACCAAGGCAACAAGTTCTCCTATACAAAGTAAAGGTACACGCTAACATGGACTAGGTACTGTGCTGTAGGTACTGTGCATATACCCTCATAATATATTTGTATGCGAAAGTTTGTTTCTTACTCTTCCACATCGTAGCTGTGCCGTTAGCGGTAGCTAACCGTTCAATGTAATTTCCTGTTCATTTATTAGGGAGCTCAGTAAAGGACATAATATATATTTTAATCTCGGAAAATAGAAGTTTCCTGTGGGACGGTAGAACAATAATATAATATGCTGTATTAGGACAATAAATCTAAACATTCTAAAGGGTCTTTCAACAAGGAAAGGTCGATGTAGAAATTAAATATAACAAGCTGTATGTGAGATATTAAATTTTTTTTTTATTTGAAAGGCCCATTTATGCCATTATTTATGAAATATGACATCGTTTAAATGTCCACCGCGGCTTCGAACGGTGGCACGGATCCGGGAGGTCCAAATTTCAATTACTGTACTGCATAGATCCGGCTGAATCTGAGTGATGGCCTGCGTTATGTTGACTTTCAGGGCATACCTCCATTGTAGTTATTACATTCGACGGCCAGTGCCTACCAAAGCGTGTATTTTGCTGCTTTAATTCCCTTCCTGTGCAAACATACTTTTACCCTACTGTCCAATGCTTTAATTGTTGCAAATACGGTCACACAAAATCTCAATGCCGCTCAAAATCCCACTGCCACCGATGTGGTGGAGACCACCAAGGAGAAAATTGTTCAGTTGAAGAACCTACCTGTTGCCACTGCAAAGGTCCGCACTGTGCTAACAGCAAAAATTGCCCAGAATACCTAAGGCAAAAAAATATAAAAGTAACCATGGCTGAAAAGAATATTTCCTATGCAGAACCAGCAAAATCATTCCCAGCAGTGGTCAAGTCATATGCAGATGTATCTGATTCTTTACCCTCCCGCCTCCATCTCTTTTTAACCTCCTCCCAAAGGTCCCAGCCTATTCTTCCTTCTAGCTCTTACAAAAAAACTGTTGTATCTAAACCCAAATCTCATGCCCCTCTCTCCCCGGGGTATGACCAAAGAAACCATAGAAATATTATTAATAGTTATTCGCTCTCACCCTCCTCTAATGGCTGTGCTCTTACTAATAATTCCCAATCCCAAGATAACCCTGCAGATGCCCTCAGGTTCTCCTTTTAACTACACTAATTAGTAAAATTAACATACCTGACCACGTTGCCCACTATATTATGCAATTGATTTTATCTCATCATAATGGCCCTCAATATTCTACAATGGAACGCCAGGAGTGTCCTTCCCAAGAAACATGAAATAATTCATTTAATTAATGTATACAAACCAGCAGTGTTTGCCATATCAGAGACGTGGCTCCTGCCACATCACCAATTCCGCATCCCAAGACATGGAACATACCGCGATGACCGTAATGACGGGTATGGCGGAGCTGCTGTAATTGTAAGCAATGTCTTCCCATCCACCCCTTCCTCTTCCTCCCCCTTCCTCTTCCTCCCCATGGAGATGAAATTAATGCTATTGGAATTAATGTCACTGGAATTAATTTTATCTCTATTTATATCCCTAATCCCTCACCTACTTGTTTTCAATTTATTAAGAATGTATGTGATCTATTTAATCCAATTATTATTTTAGGAGACTTCAACTGGCATCACTAGTTATGGGGTTCTGAACATTGCGACCCTTATGGGTATGAGCTAGCTGATCTCATCGATGAATTAGGGTTTTGCGTTCTTAATGATGGATCAGAAACCAGACTCTCCAGACCAGGTCGGAGCAAAAGCTGTGTAGATCTCACAATATGTTCTCCTACTTTAGCATCTTTGCTTGACTGGAAGCCTCTAGATTTAACATACGGTAGTGATTATTATCCCTTTTATTCCACTTTGATTAATAGAGCTTTTCCTAGTTATCAGAATATCCCCCTTTTGCGATATCGAACCATGGATGCCAGGTGGAACATATTCTAGGCAGAGTTAGAATATCGACTCTGCTCTATGCCTCAGATATCTTCCAACAACCTGGATGAGTGCTTGGCACAGTTTGTTTCGGCCCTGTCAACAGCTGCTGACTTGAGCATTCCTTTAAAAAACTCTGCAGTAGGGAAAATATCTTCTCCACCTTGGTGGGATAAGGAATGTATTCAGATGATTAAAACCCGAAAGGATGCTGAGCGGCGCTATGTCGCTAACATGACAGTAGGAAATATCCTGGAATACCGTCAGATTGTTGCTAAATCACGACGCCTCTTTAAGAAAAAAAAATATGAAGGGTGGAAGAAGTTCTGTTCATCCCTTTCTCCTTCATCCCCATCTACTGTTGTCTGACAAAATTTAAAAAAATACAAACGAGGCCGTTCCTCTCAAAGCTCTCCTAATGTTTCCACAGACATCTCATTGCAGTTCCTAGACAAACTAGCCCCACATTATGTCCCACATAAGGATGAATGTCCATCTTCTCCTCTTAACAACACACTCTGCAATGACCCCTTAGATGCCCCTTTTTCCTTAAATGAACTAGTTGTGCTACTTAAACACGTTCAAGATTCAGCCCCAGGATTAGACAGTTTGCCCTACTCTTTTTTTAAAATGTCTGGAAACTTCTGCCATCAAGTCCTACTAAAAATAATTAACCTTTGCTTTGATTTAGGATATATTCCTGAGGACTGGAAAGCGCAATTAATCATTCCCATTTTAAAACCTGGGAAATCTCCTGATTACCCAGATCACTACTACGCTATTGCTCTTTCTCCAGTCATGGGCAAGATACTTGAACAATTAATAAAAAACAGGTTGGAATGGTATGTGGAGAACAAAGTGCTTCTGGCTGGATCGCAATTTGGCTTCCGGAAGGGCTACAGTACCATGGACAACATTGGGATATTTGTCACAGATACACGTATCGCTTTCAGCAAAAATCGTTCAGTTGTAGCCTGTTTCCTAGACATCTCCTCGGCCTATGATAATGTTCTTCTTACTGTACTCAGGAGTACGTACGGCCGTGTGTGGCTGGCTTTAGAATTGTCCCACCCCTCTCCACCCTGAGGCATTGCATTATTAACTTTTTAGCAGGCCGCAATGTAAATATAAGGGTTCCAGGCCACCAATATGGTAGTAACCTGGTAGCTAGAAAGGTCTGGCGAGGACTTCCCCAGGGTTCGGTATTGAGTCCTTTGTTATTCAGTATTTATACATCGGACCTCCACAGTTCCCTTAACATCGACTGCCAAATTCTACAATATGCAGACGACCTCTGCACATATGTTATAAATCGGTCAATCATTGCTGCCTATGAATCCTTACAAGTGTCCCTCAACTCCGTAGTCGTTTTTACTCGGAAAAGGACGTTCCCCAATCTTCATCTAGAGATTGAATTATCTTATATGAAAAATGCGGATAGTGTGAAATTTCTGGGTGTAATCTTAGACTCCAAGTTAGCTGGCTCCCCCCATCTTAATTACATTGTCAGCAAATGCGAAAGAAACCTGAATATGCTAAGGGCCCTTGCAGGTGTTTGGTGGGGCGCCCACCCATTCACCCTAAAACTTTTATACAATGCCAGGATAAGAAGTTTACTGGATTATAGCTCATTCCTCCTAGAGCCATGTTGTAAATAAGCTCTTGCAAAGTTAGATACAATACAATACAAATCACTCCGTATTGTTCTCGGTTGTAGGAAGTCTTCCTCAACCTATACATTACAAGTGGAAGGTTTGGATTCTCCTCTTATCCTCCATAGACAGTATCTTGCAGAACGCTTCCTATACAAGGCTTGTGCCCTTAAAGAACATACAATTGTACTCAAGCTCTCACTCCTTGAAAGTTTATGCTAGGGAGAAGATTACTGGAAACACAAAACTCCCCCTCTGATTCTGAATGCGTTCAGAAAGATTCGTATAGGGGAGTGAACGAACCCCTCTTCGCCAGTGTAATAAATTCCCCATGTATGACTCGTCATATGAAATTCTCAAATTTATGCCAAATTATATCCCCTGCATTGGTATAAATAAAGACACTTCCCATGCCAATGCCAAATTTACAGATATAGTAGAGGCTAATTGGCGCAACTTTCATAAATTCTTTGTAGATGCTTCAAAGCTAACTCCCAATAGTAAAACGGGCATTTCTGTGTATTATCTGCATTCCCAAATCTTCCTCCAATTCCAATGTCCTTCAGAGTCATTTGTATTTTAGAGGCTGTACTATTTATACTTTCGCATAGAGCTATTAATAAACCTATTATATTCTCTGATTCCAAAAGTTCCCTGGAATCTATTATCAAGAATCCGTTAAAGGATAAGCTGCGTAGCCCTATTATAGCGGAAATTAGGAAATCTTTGTTTTCATGCTCCAAGAAGCAAAATGAAGTGATACTGGCATGGACCCCTGGTCATTCAGGCATAGCAGGAAACGAGTGTGCCGATGCTATGGCCAAAGCTGCAATCACTAGCCCGTTATCAGACCTTAGGCACTATGCTGGCAACTGTCTAAAAAACACTTCTGCAGCTTTTTCTTTCAGCTGAATCATGGCAGTTGTTATGGGTAGAGAGTTGCAAGACAAAGTCAAAACAATACTTCTCTATACAACCCGAGATCCCGACGAAACCATGGTTTTATAAGTTTAAAAAAGCCACCAAAACGACCACATCAACTCTTTGTAGGGTTCGCCTTGGTCATTGCTGCTCCCCAGTTTTCCTACATAAGTTTAGAATCCGAGACAGTTCATTATGTGAATGTGGTCTAGATGAAGGCTCCATTGACCACATATTTCTCAACTGTCGTTTAAACATACTAATTTCCATATAAATGATGTACTTAACTATAGTATATATATATATATATATATATATATATATATATATGTAATTTTACCTACTAACAACAATCTGTGTTTGTGTTTGTTCCAGGCTGATCTACTATCGCCACAATTAATTATTTTTATTGTCTTTTTTTTTCTATTTTATACTGCTCTCTTAGCACTGCTCATGAGTAGCCATCACACGACACTGGCAGTCAATTGCTGAAGCTAAAAGCAACGGCAGATCGCCATAAGAAAAGAATGAATACATAAATAAGACATTAGTAATCAATTTAATACAACAATATGTCAATGTGTATTCATAATCTAAATTCTGGAGTACACTTCGATGAAGTCACGAGCGTTGGAACCAGACTCTAGTCTAAATTCATAATAAAAGAGTGAGATCACTCTGAGAGGGCCCGTGCCCATAAGGTAAGGTTAAGGTACAGTAATGGGTTGCCAAAAAAATTAAGTCGTCGATGTTGTGATAAAAATATTACCACCAGTGAAGCGTAATTAAAGTTGGCAACACTATGTTTAAAAACGTATAATCGGTACAATATTGATTTTTCGTTTGACAAGTTGCTGTTAAACAATTATTACCTATCATTCAGATTCCGTATTTTCGTCGTACAAAAGGTTTACGTTAAAATAAACGTGTCAGTGTATTCGTGCAAATTCTATCATACTTGTGCTAATTATTAACATGAGTGAATTGAGACATCGTCGCGGCGAGGGTGATGGTAATGACAAACTGGAGAACGCAGGGGAATCCGATCATGTATGTATTTTATAGGTTTTTTCAAATAGAATTAGTTAATATTTTGTTACGAGATATTTCTGAGAGTATTTATGATTGTTAGGTTGATTCAGAAGAAGAAAAAGTGCTAGAAGAGAAGTATGTAGATGAACTCGCGAAGTCTTTGCCTCAAGGGACGGATAAGACGACGGAAATCCTTGACTCTGCGCTTTCTGGTCTATCATCAAGGTAATTTACTAGAAATATTTAATGAGTAACTAGTTGAGATTTAATATCTTTATTAATTTCGAATTTAAATTATAATTATAATTTCTAACATTAAAAGAACATATTTAACTTTAAATACTAAAATATTTTGTGTGTAACGGTAAAGTAAAATATATGCACATCGATTATATGCATATTTTTAGTTGTGTGGTAGTAAAATCATAAACCATAACTACTTAATTCAAAAATTTATAAAAAATGAACTTCTGATGCTGTCCTATTTTTAAAACTAGTTATTACTAAATAGTTTAATAATGTTGTAAGGTCAATCTAAATAATTTCATGGCTATTTATGCAACTTATAAATTTATAAGACAAATGACATAATGAATTTGTATTTAAATTTCATTATAGCGTAGAGACTTTGTAGTAGGTAATGAAATTGCTGAACTAATTGTTATAATGAGAGTTACATTTTATGTTTATTGAATTTAGGCACTGCATTTTAAAATATCACTAGGAAATATAATATGGATGTAATGGTGATAGACTAAGAATATAATGTGTGTAAGATCCAAATGTATAAGCACAACTACCCACACTTCACACTCGAGAAGTTAACCTGTCTCCCAATATAAGACCTATTGTAAGAAGTATTGATAGAGCTTGCCCGAGCATGAATGGGCTCGTTCAATCAGAGAAGTACCACCCTCTTAAATAAGATTAGTATCTTCTACAGTTGTTGACGATGCGCGAGTGATGACTCTGGTTATAGCGCCTGTAAGCTACGGTAATTGCTTAACATAAAGGGGTTGTATATCCAAAAATTTCTTTGAAGAAGAAATAAGTTCTGCCATGTATTTGCTAAAATCACTATGTCATCTGTGATTTGCTTTTTGATTGACAAATATCAATCTCGATAATGCTTCACAAACATTCTATTTATTTTGATGTTTTCTATTTGATCTTCCACTTATATACAGATCAAAAAAATTTGATATTCTCATAAAAGTAATGTGTAATTTTGAAGAGTCTGAATATTTTTATACAATCATTTTATTTATACCTTGCTACTCTTTAACTTACCACCTTATATTTATGAATTAATTTAAACTGTAACTAAGACTGAATCTTGTTTTCTTTTATTCTGTTTTTAATTACCTATTCATCAATTGATAAATTGTGAGATAAAAAAAATGAGATCATTTCTATTTTTTACATTTAAGTATTTTAATTTTTATACTGTTCACCAAGAAGGTGAACAGTATAAAATATATAGGTATGCCTTTGAGCTAACATTTAAATTCTGAGAACAATATTTTTTGTAATTCAGATTGCATCTTTAGAAAATAACAAACTGTTAAATCCCAATTAATTAAATTATGTAACTAATTTATCTTTAAATGCTAGCTTCAAGTCATGAGGCTACTAACATGGTCACTAAAGGAGCACTCAAGTCTGCGAAAAAAAAAACAAGCCAGAAGTGCAAGACAGATTGTGCTTCATACTAATCTTAGTATGTGGTTTAACCTCACCCATCTTTTAATATGTCATGTCATGTCATATGTCATACGCTTATGATAATAGATACATATTTTTTTTATTTATAAGGCTAGTCGAGATCGCGAGAGTCGCATTGCTAATAACAAGTATGAGGGAACTAGGATTTAGGTAAATGGATGTACAGGAATTTGGAAGATTGTGACGGATCAAGTTTATATCTAAAATATATACATATTACTATATTATATATTGTTTAAACTGATACATAATAATTATGTGAATAGGTTTATATAAATATATTTTTGCTTGTTTACTTTTTTATTTAGGTGGAAGAATTGGGTGATTCGAGGCATTTTCACTTGGTTGATGATTGCCGCATTCTGCTTGCTCATTTATGGAGGCCCATTGGCTTTGATGATAACGGTATGTTGGCATTTAATTGGCGATACTCCTATTGAAGATAAGGTTGGTAGTAAAATCGATCGTATATTTTTCAAATTTATGGAAAGTCGTTATTTTTGTATACAAACCTCAAACATCTATTCTTAAAAAAAATAAAAAATATTAATGTTTCATAAACATCGGACGGCATATGTTGATTAAGTTTATTATTTATATTAAACATTGAGACCAAATAAACAGCCAGCGTCAGATGCCCAAAAGGCTATTTTCCAACACCCCAAAGCCTGAAAAAGGCTGGTGTTGGTTTTAAAAAATATTCTGATCCACGGATAATGAATTGAGCTGCGTCAGCGAGACCCGTCAGAGAGAGTTTTAAATGCATTTTTACCACGCAATTAAAAAGTGACAATAAAATATCAAACACATTAAGATTACTCCCATCCCAATATAGTAGCAGTAGGTATATTATGGTATTACCCAAATCAATAAATCACTCAAATGAGAATATAATATGAGTTCATTTATATGGATTATGTTTTGTTACACATTTAGACAGTACACAGAAATAATTGAACCGTGCCGATATGCCCCAGAAAATATCCGGTGCTATGCGACCTTCAACGCAATAATCACGTTTGCAATAAGCATAGATTTATTTCTACTAAAATTAATTCTCAAATAAAAACGTTCCATTCGAGTCTTATCAGGATGAAAAATCTTTAGCAATATTTAGGTTGACGCCGGTCTTTTTCGTCAATAACAACCCATGATTAGCACGTAACTTGAAAATGTTTTCCTTAACAGTTTTGTAACAGTGATCGTTAGTTATAATAAAATTTATTCGTCCGTTCTGGCCTATACAAACCATTCATCACCCTGGTGTTATCTTAGCTGTAACCGAGCTGTGTCTGTATATTTAAGATATTTGAGAAAAAAATCTGTATTATGATATATAGGTGTGTCGGAATAGAAAACAATTTTTTTAGATCTCTTGATTAGACTTAAAAACTAGCATTCATTTTATTCCGCTACTATATCGGGAATCTGAGATACAAACTAAAAATACTAGCTTGTGGCTGCGGTGGAGCCGCGGGAAAATTCTAGTACGTTATATATTGGGTTAGCTGCCGACTTTTAACGAAGCGAAGTTTTCATCTCAAGAAAACAAAGGGATAATGTCACATTCTCACATTCACGTCACATACCTATAATGTTTATGACAGCGGGGTCTAATAGCTCATGTGGTTACCGAGGCACGAATTTCCTTACGATGTTTTTTATCCCTAAACAGCATTAATTAGAGGTATGCCGAGGGTCTCAGCGAATTGTGAGGATAATCACGCATGTAGGACGGACAAATCCCAGTCGATACGCAAGTTGACCCAACCCTATAAATACTGCGTATTTAAGGTCAGAACTATACATTCGTACCGGTACTTATAACAAAGTTTTGACATTTAAATTTTATATAAAACATAGGTGGATTGACAAAGTATTTAACCGACATACTGCTACAGTCATCTGATTTCTCCACTAGATTATTGGATTATTCTGGTTTAGGTGACTACGAGGGATTTGTGCTGTAGGTATAGGTACGGTGGGCATTTTTTGATTTTAAATACACGTTCGGTGGGAGTTTTTATAATTCACTATATTTTCCCATCGCCTTTGGTAGGATATGGCACAAGTGGATTATAGTGCGTCACAGCGAAGCGTCAAGCTTATGCGTTTTGAGAACTTGTCAGAGTTTTATAAATAATAAATAATAAATAAATAAATATTCACAGACAGTTTTATAAATAATACAACTTATAGTCATGTTTTCAGAACATCCTTTTTTATAATTGTTTTACTTTTGGTGGCTATAAATCGTCGCCTCCCTAGCCTGATCCCAAACTATATGTTGGGCAGTAAAATCGCTCATATATATCGGTCTCCGATCCGTTCGGTCTTAGCTGATGCACCAGTCTTTACACTGAGCTACTGCCTATCCACGACTCCACGACTCAACTAAGGGGACAACCCACCAGATTTCTTTCAATTAAGGACTGACAACCTATAATGACTGCCAGGGTATTATTTGACAGCCGGGACCCACTGTTTCACGTGCCTTCCAAAGCACGACTGTACTTAAATAAAAATATATCTACTAGCCTTTGCCCGCGGCTCCGCCGCAGCAAAGCTAATTTTTAGTTTATATTTCAGGCTCCCGATATAGTAGCGGTATAAAATGTATACAAGTTTTTAAGTCTAATGAAGAGCTATCAAATAAATAAAGTCCGTTCAGTAGTTTTTGCGTGATGTGCGAACGAACAAAAATATACAACAGACAAAAATCTAAAAAAAATGGTTTGTGGTCAGACACGCCTGTACTAGTCTAATACAAAATTTTTTTCGCAATTAGCTTAAATGTATAGACATAGCTCTGTTGCAGCTTTACAATAGTATATATATATATATAAACAAACTAGCCTTAGCCCGCGGCTCCGCCGCAGCCAAAAGCTGGTTTTTAGGTAATATGTCAGGTTCCCGATATAGTAGCGGGATAAAATGTATACAAGTTCTTAACTCTCATCAAGAGCTATCAAATAAAAAAAATGCATCAATATCCGTTCAGTAGCTTTGCGTGATGCGCGAACGAACGGACAGATAAACAGACAAAAATTCTAAAAAAATTGTTTTGTGCTTAGACACGCCTATATAACGTAATACAGCCATTTTTTCTCAAATATCTTAAGTACACAAAACAGAGTTATGTCTGTAACATAGCTCTGTTACAGCTTTATATATAGATATATTTCTCATGGGCAGGTACTGTGCGTCCAAGTGAAATGCTTCGAGGAGATTATCAACATTGGGTATGCGGTGTACCGTGTGCATGGCCTGCCGTGGTTCCGTTCTCTATCGTGGTACTTCTTGCTGACATCCAACTACTTCTTCTACGGGGAGAACCTGATCGACTACTTCGGCGTCGTTATTAATAGAACGGTGAGTTTTGTTCGTTCTGAAAGTGCTTTACATTTTAAGTCACACAGACACCAGTAATTGATAACCCTATATATTTATATATATTATATTAAATAGGTAGAAACTCATTTGCATAGTAAACAAACAATCACCAATCGTACGATGTGTATGATAAGATAAATGTGCGTTCTGATTGATGCCTTTATGCCTATAATGGATATAATCTATAATTATTGTCTAAAATACTATAATCGTGCTTGATAATAAACATTCTGTGTAAGTTTAAGGCCCAAATCTTCTCCTTATTATCTATCCACCACGTGTTTTTCTAGAGGATAGGGAATGGGATTGAGCCTCCGGCGCTCTCCTTCACCACATGAATCACATCGATAGGAGTAACTTACCCTTTTTCTTTGTTAAGGCGGGAAAAAATGTTCCTAACCGCACACCCCGTCGTTCGGGACAATGAACAGAGTAGTGTGGGGCCTTCACCCACTAAAGAAACCCGTCGTGTGCCGTCTCCGCCTTTATTGGCGGGCCACCGAAATTATGTTAGATTCCTTCGGTGGTAGGAGTATAAGCATTGTCTCCTTTTGTGAGAGGGTAGTACTTTACCGTAAGAGCCGATCCATTCATGCTGGGATAAACTAGGTGCTACCACTAGTATTTTTTTTGTTTAGGCAGGAAAAAATTTCATAACCGCAGATCCCGTCGTTCGGGGCAACGAACAGGTTAGTGTGGGGCCTTCACCCACAAAATAAACCCACCGTGTGCCTTCTCCATCCATCCATCCATCAGCCTTTCATCGTCCACTGCTGGACATAGGCCTCCCCAAAATGGGGGGTTTTACCATAATCGCCACGCTTGGCAGGCGGGTTGGCGATCGCAGTGGATGTTTATACACAGGGGAACGCTGCTGCCCGGTCCCCCGGTAATCCATCGGCTTTTACGACTCCCATAGGAAGAGACGGGGTGGAGCTATTCTTGGTGCTGGCCCCACGGCAAAATGTGCCTTCTCTCCGCCTTTAATAAGAACTATGTTCCATTGCTTCAGTTGTATGAGGCCCTACCTAGGTCTGGGCCTGCTGGGCGGGCCTTAGGGCAAATTCGCCACTTTTTGTCCTTGTTAGAAACCAGTTTTTCTAAGAGAGACTCAACAGCTTGTGAAGTTAGCGATCTGTATTGGACTAGCCCGGTTAACTATGCTATACTCTAAGTAGCCTCTCACAGGTACTCAGAAAAATTTTGCCAACAGCGTGACTATAATAACCAAGTGAACAAACACATTATGATTTAAATCTTGTAATTAATCTAGTAGATTCTATCCAATAAATGGATTATACAAGCAATTAACTAATTGGTTGACCTCTTTGTTGTGTACATAGTAGATCGTTAATATGTAGTAACAATCTATTGCAAATGCCATTAGCATAGATTCGCTGTCACTTACGATCAGCGTTCTGTGTCACAACACATAGCATCACGCCTGTATTCCCCCAAGGGGTAGGCAGAGGTGCATTATACACCCACGACTCGCCAGCTATGTTTAAGTCCCATGTAATAGAGGGCGAGCCTATTGACGTCTACCGGGCATATTTTCAAACTCCGGGCTGCTACTGAGAATTTTTCATTCAACAAACAGACAAATCTCACTCACACTCACACTCGCTAACACTGCCCGACCACACTCACTAACACTGCCCGGCCCAGGGATCGACCCGAGACCTCATGATCAGCAGTCGCTGGCACTACCGCTGCACCCCAGAGGCAGTCTGTGTCACAACTATCCTTTTTAGTATACAAAACGTAAACATTAAGTTCATCAAAAGTGGCACTCTTGTTAACTCTAATATATTATGTGCCTAATATTTGATAGATTAATAAATTGACTTGCTAGAATCCCTTGAGAGTCACTATACCAAATATCAAGTGTATGATCATGGTTCGTTTTGGCATAATCCTACAAGAACGTTTCTCCGTGATAAAAATGTGTCCTTTGGTATGCCAAATTTAAGTCAAATCTGTTCGTGCCTTATAGAGTAATAAACATACAAACTTACAAGGCATCAAGTAAGTGTACGTACGAGTAATCTCATAGGCTAGCGTTTACTTCTGATATTTGTTAAGCTACGAAAATTTGTTATTAATAGTCTAAATATGAGGAGAGAGCTTTCGGGAAGAAAAGAAATACCACATATTGTGTACTGTGAAGGGAGTTTTTAATAAATAATTTAAAATAAAATTATTTTATAATGGAATCTTCCGAAACACTGGCAGGCAACGTGCTACATATATGATTCTCTACTTATGCTTGTAATAAATAAAACACAGTTTCTAATCTCATAACTTTCGTCCATTTTACAATAAAGAATATAATAGAGTGATTACTTAGACAATTATTGTTGTCTAACAATGACTTGACATGTATCATTTTATACGCACACTATGACCGATGTATAAGTATTATGTATTCAAACCTGCTGTAAAGAATCGGGGGAATTCTTATAAATTAAAATAAATTTAATTGAACTAATACTAAGTTTGTCTTTCTGTTCCTGTTGGTCTCCTTACGCATTTAATCCACGCCGGCATAGTTGCGAGCTCACGGACTTAGTAGTGAAACTCTTTTTTAAGGCGGAAAAAATGTACTTAACCACACATCCCGTCGTTCAGGGCAACGAATAGGGTAGTGTGGGGCCCTCACCCACTAAATAAACGCCGGCACTGACAAACCACTGGTACTGTGTGACATTAATTCAATGTTTAGATATTTTTATATATATTTTTAGTATTTGACATGCTTAGCAACATACATTAAACACAAAGTGAAAAATGTGAAATCGAAAATAACAGTCACGAGCAGGATCCTATTGGTAGAATCAAGGACTACAAAGACAGTGGCATAAAGTTGAATCCTCATTCTGAGTTTCTAGCACAGTACCTACACACCTCTGACACACATCTATGAATTTTCGACGTTTGAAAGTATATCTGTATTTGTTGACAAATTATCACTGCTCGGTTTTTTTATTGCCAACGGTGGCAGACGAGCAAGCGGCCCACCTGATGGTAAATGGTAACCGCCGCTCATGGACTTTAGCCAGGGGCGCAGCTAAGCCGCTGCCTACCGCAACTTAAGTGCTCCTTTCAAATCTCGTTTAAAGTGGGACATGTCGTAGCGCCGGGGAAACACCATAGCAGGTAGATCATTCCAGAGTTTACACGTACGTGGTAGAAAAGAACGCTGACAACGAACTGTCTTTGACGAAATCGTTTCCAGGTGGTGTGGATGAACCCTGTGATATTTTCGGTGAAGGAAAATATCGTAACGAAACCTGCCTGAGAGTTTTTTTGATGTGAAACATCTAATGCGGAGGGAGGGTAAAATCGGCTGTTAGCGTGGCGAAGCTTTTATTGTACTTGTCCCGTTCAAATCTTGCAAGTTAAATTTGACACACTTCCCGGTTTCCGATTGGGCTGAAATTTTACACGCATGTGTATATCACGTGACAATGCAATATTATGATGACACTCCATGTCACTGATCTGATGATGGAGCTGGAAGGTGGCCATGCGAAACCGTAATTAAATGGCGCAACTCCATCGAGTTAGGGCTCGTTTGAAATGTCCTGACTAGAACTTTGGTCATAGATGATATCCAGGGTCTGATGATGGAGCTGGAAGGTGACCACATTAACTGTAATGAAACGACGCAATCCCATCGAGTTTGGAATCATTTGATTCGTCTTGACGAGTAATTTCTCTCTAGATGATATCCAGGGTCTGATCATGGAGCTGGGAGGTGGCCACAGTAACCCTGTAATGAAACGACCCAAACCCATCGAGTTTATACTCGTTTGATTCGACTTAAGGAGTACTTTGTCAAGTTATGATCATTTTATTTCTACAAAATAATTTCGATGTTTTCACATCTGCTAGACGTCCCGCGACGTCTAGTTTTTCGACGGCAACCCGCATTGAGCCTGTGTGGTGGACCTAAGTAGTTAAAAACAAAAATAAGTCGTCAAAAAGTCGAGCATGTTTGCAAAGGCGCGAGTGCCCGACTTTTTCGCTGTTGTGAGGAGTCGTCTTTTGGAATCGATTGCGATCGTCTCGCAACACTATACTGCAGGCTATTTGTGAGGGCCACTGAAGTAATCCAATACAGTTCCAGTGGTTCATCAACACAGGCGGAGAGATGGCACACGGCGGGTTTCTATAAAGGGTGCGGGCCCCACACTACCCTGTTCGTTGCCCCGAACGATGGGGTGTTCGGCTAGGTACATTTTTCCCCGCCTAAACAAAAAAAAAGGCTATTTGTGAGGACGTATAGTCCAATAGTAAAATATTCCATCCATCCATCCATCCATCAGCCTTTTAACGTCCACTGCTGGACATAGGCCTCCTCAAGAATGGGGGATAGTGCCGTAATCGTCACGCTTGGCAGGCGGGTTGGCGATCGCAGTGGATGTTGTTAATTCTCGAAGGAGTGCTGCTGCTCACTCCCCCGGTATTCCCTCAGTCGGCTCTTACGACTCCCATGGGTGGAGAGGGGTGGGACAATTCCAAAGCCAGCCCACACGGCCAGTAAAATATATGTTAAAAGTTTTTTTATTTTTTTATTGCATGTAGTGGCAGACGAGCCACGGTCCATCTGATGGTAAATGGTAACCGTCGCCGATGGAATCGACTATACCAAGAGTATTGTCAAGCCGCTTCTCACCAATTCATTACACAGATATGAAATGAAATATAAACGGCTATCTCCTGCTACAGCCAAAACGCAACGATGTGCTTCATGGTCGGTCACACGGGAGATGGTGGTACCAACCCGCTCGGGCCCGATACCAAGTGAGTAGTCCCACCCGGTCCCAGCACTACCACCAGTCATGCAATGGATGACAATTACTTACTTCCCTTAGTCGCCTCATACGACACCCGTGGGAAAGAATGGGGTGGTGACACTTGTATTGTTAGTTCGTCACCACACGGACACCTAGACGCAAACCGAAAGTAGTCAGCCAGTTTTACTTTATTCAATTCTACACTAATTTATTGTTATTTTTGTCTATTTTATATTGTTACCGTTTTGTTATGTTAATATGGGATTTGTAGCTGAATAAATAAACAATTATTATTATTATTACATATTAAACAGTATTTACTTAAGCTATACATAGGCAAAAGTAGGTATGTTATAACTCTTTGATGGTAAAAGTGTGAGTATAGAAAGCTAACGAATACCTGTTTGTTGACAGGACTACCTCAAGTTTCTGGTGACGTACCACCGATTCATCTCCTTCAGTCTGTATTGCGTCGGTTTCGTGTGGTTCGTGCTGTCCCTCGTCAAGAAGTACTACATGAGACAGTTCAGTCTCTTCGCGTGGACTCATGTTGCACTTCTCATCGTGGTCACCCAAAGCTACCTGATTATACAGAACATATTTGAAGGTAATTCACAGTCACACACATTGTAAGGTAAGTTTCTGGGGCTTAAGAGTGTGACGGTTGTTACAACCTTTCTATGTAATACTACAGTATTACATAGAAAATTCTGGAATTTCAGAAATTATTTGTGGAGGGACTACATGTGACACCGCTGTGCGAATTGATATTTTATCCTTCGTTATAAACTTACTAAAACGTTTCGAGGGTTACATACTTTTCATGAGTAAAGTCTTTTATCATAATTTATACGTATCCTAAAGTAGCGATTTCAATGTTGTGTTTCTAATTCGGTAATACGATCACGATACCCTTAATATAGCGCGGGAAGCGCAGACATATTGACCCGTACAAGGTTCATTCCATAGCGACCTTAATTGAATATTTATATATTAATAGTATGTTCCGTTTTGTTACACAAATATGTAAATAGTTTAGCTCGTTTGTTACTGTTCGTAGTGAAAGAAATACGTTATCAAACCAGACTATCAGCCTCTTTCGGTATTAATATAACATATTATATTTTATAGCATTTGCCTGATTTTAACGTTTTGCGTCGTCCTTATTACTCGTATACAAAAAGCATTTGCGTGTTGCTCAGATTATAATACGGCAAATCACTAGGTACTTATGCTCGGGCCACACTAATGGAGAACATCGCAAATATTGCGTTAACGCGATAAATTGGGTGGCCACACTTGAACGTTCAATTTATTTGATGTACTGCCACTGGAGTTATCCGCCTAACGTCAAACGGCAGTGTGAATGACGTTGTCGAATTCTTGCGATAAGCCGTGGCTACACATACGTTAATCCATCACTTTGATAATTAACGACGTTTTCCATTAGTGTGGCCCGAGCATTACAAAAAATTAACACTATAACAGTAATAGGCTAGTGGACAACAAAAATAATGGTATCGAGTTCAATACCCATGTCCCCATGGTCACGGCACATACTTGATATTTCGAGATTTTTCGAGAATGTGACTGCGTTTACAAATTATTATTGCTTGGTGAAGGAAAATATCGTGAAGTAACCTGTAAGCCTGCGAGATATTTGCAAAGCATGTGAAGTATGCTAACCCACATTGGGATGCCATGATGGCATGCCCACCAACACAGTGGACTACGGCCTTAACCCCTCTACTATGAGAGGAGATCCGTGCCCATATGGCCCATAGTAGACAGTAATGGGCTCGAAAAATAATCACTACTGCTTTAACAACGCTCCTTCTACTAATATCCTTTTTTACACCTCTGCAATATTCCTTCCCATGCAGGACAATTCTTTGTGAAACCCACAAACGATTGTTCTGTCTGGGTGTACTTTGTGTCAGTGAAATTGTATACAGGATGTGTTTTTTTAAGATATACTACTTAATACTCCTATTAAAGCTAAATTAACGTATGATCTAAAATCTATTTTATCAGTGTGAAAATGTGAATTTGAAAATAACAGCCACGAGCAGGACCCGAATCTGCATCTCCTGGATACCGTCCAGATGCTTTGCCAACTCAGCCATCGTGACAATTGCTCAGGACTGCTAATTTCGATAACACATTCATATTTAACGTCCCAAGTGACGCCTGCGCCATCTGTCGGACGTATTTGCATACATTATACTGACCAAGTAAACTTAATTTTACAATTAAGATTTTTACCTAATAATGACGCAGCTCTATAAATATGTAGATATTTTTATTAAACACAAAGTGAAAAATGTGAAATCGAAAATAACAGTCAGGAGCAGGATTCGAACCTGCATCTTCTGGATATCGTCCAGATGCTTTACCAATTCAGCCATCCTGACAATTGCTCCTGACTGCTAATTTCGATAACATATCATACTTAACGTCTTTGGGTGATGCCTGCGCCATCTGTCGGACGTATTTTCATACATTATACCGACCAGGTAAACTTAATTTTACAATTAAGATTTTACCTAATAATGACGCAAACCCTTTAAATATTTAGATATTTTTATATATATTTTTTAGCATTTGACATGCTTAGCACTATACATTAAACACAAAGTGAAAAATGTGAAATCGAAAATAACAGTCACGAGAGTCCAGATGCTTTGCCAATTCAGCCATCGTGACAATTGCTCCTGACTGCTAATTTCGATAACACATTCATACTTAACGTCTTTGGGTGACGATGATACTTCCGACAGATGGCGCAGGGCCATCTGTCGGAAGTATTTTCATACATTATATTTTCGATTTCACATTTTTCACTTTGTGTTTAATTTATAGTGCTAAGCATGTCAAATGCTAAAAATATATATAAAAATATCTAAATATTTGACGGGCCTCGTGGCGTAGTCGGTAGTGTAACCGACTTCCGTGCACGAGGTCGTGGGTTCGATTCCCACCCAGGACAATTATTTGTGTGATGAACACAGATATTTGTACTGCGTCTGGGTGTTTTCTATCTATTATATGTATGTATTTACAAAAAAAAGTAGTATATGTATTATATCCGTAATCTGGTACCCATAGCACAAGCGTTAAGCTTAGTTTGGGACCAGAGGCGTTGTGTGAAAATGTCCAGGAATATTTATTTTATATTTACATATTTGCACTTTAGTAAACGTGTCGGTTTATTGAGCGCACATCAAAGCGGTCAAAGTTTAAATGTTATATTTTCAGTTTATATTTAAAGTTCAGTTGCCAGTATTATTTATTATATACTCTTTTTTCGTTTTAAATAAAATTGATATGAAATATAGTAAAATTACATCCCATCAAAAACATAAATGTGAAATGAGAGCCAAGTTCAATATTATGTTATATGCCTTGGTTGTTGACTTCAACGACAAAAGAAGTGGGATCTAAATGGTAGCCAAGTTCCAAAGGTCAGTCCTGAAATTTATTTATAACAACATTAAATATTTTATAACAACTTATAATATCATTTCTTCTTACGAGCCCCCCCGATGCAAAATAGTTCGTCTAGCGTGAAATTTTCTCTGTGAGATTTTTTCTAACTTCATTATTTTTGTATATCTATATGTATAAAATATTATCTATCGGTGAGTTAAATAAGATTATTCCTTCTTTGTACAATTATGTTGCATAATTTAAATTTGTAAAAGTAATTCTGTGTCATTTGTCAAGTGAGACAGTATAAATTCTGAAAATTTCAGTTTTTTTCATTAGTTTTCAAATAACAATGGGTCGTGGCAAACCCGTGTGTGAAGAGCTTCGAAAGCGAATAGTTTGTGGAGTCGATGCTGGCAAATCAAGTTACCAAATATCTAAAGACTTGATACTTCCCAGGTCTACAGTCCAATCTGTCATTCAGCACTATAAAAAGAATAGAACGACTTCTCGTTTGAAAACTGGTCAACCACGCATCACAAGTGCAGTAGAAAACAGAATCCTGAAGAAAATTATCAAAAATAATCGTCGTGCTCGAGCTGGAGAACTCTGGGTGCAATGGAAGGACATGATTCACAAAGACGTCTTGGTTGATACTTGCAAAAGAGACCTAAAAAGAATGGGTTACGGATTTAACACCGCTAAGGAGAAACCACTGTTGACTGCTGTACAAAAGAAAAAGAGGTTGAAGTTTGCTCGTGATCATTTAAATTGGACTTCCGATCAGTTACGTAGTATCATTTGGAGTGACGAGTCCAAATTTGAAGTGACAGTCGGCGATGAAAGAAAAAAGTGGTTCGGAACAGAAATGAGGCATTTCATACTGATTGTCTCAAACGCAAAGTGAAGTTTCCGGCGTCTCTTATGATATGGGGCTGCATGTCTGCACAAGGTGTTGTATGCAGTTTGTGGATGGTTCTATCAATGCTGCAAGGTATCAAAACCTTTTGGAAGAGAATTTACTGCCCTCTATTCCGTCACTTAAGCATCAATATTCCTTCATTTTTCAATAGGAATGTGCTTCCTGCCATACTGCAAGGACAACAAAGACGTGGCTACTGGCGAAAAGCATCCCTACAATCGAATGGCCATCTAACAGCCTGGACTTGTCGCCTATCGAAACCCTATGGTGGAAAATGACAAAAGTTCTCCGTAAAAATCCATCAAGATCGAAGAGCGACTTAAAGACTAAACTCTTGGCTGTCTGGGAGTCAATTACGCCTGAGGAGTGTGCAGCGTTGGTTGCAACCATGCCTCTTAGCATTAAGCTGTCATTGAGAGCAAAGGCGACACAACTAAGTGGTAGACGAACTATTTTGCGTGAGTGACAAGGGTAGACGAATACTTTTGCGTTATGTTCTTTAGAATATTTTTTTAAATTTTTTATGTTATTTAAAGTCATGAAATAATTTCAGTTATGTTAAAATAAACTTTAAAATGTTCCTCAAATTGTGGTTTACTTTTTATTAAACGTTCTTAATTATTTTACCAATATTTACTTTCTATATTTTACGCTTTGCACTACTTTCCATACTAGACGAACTATTTTGCATCGGGGCTCGTATAACTAAACATAGTATTACGCCTGTATTCCCATATGTAGGGGTAGGCGGACGTGTATACACACCCAAGGTTCGCCAGCTATGTTTATGTCCCACGTAATAGGGGGTGAGCCATTTCCTCTCATCATCCTCAATTCCAGGCTGCTACTGAGAATTTTTCTTTTTACGAAAAAGCTCAATAACACTGCCCGACTCGGGGATCGAACCCGAGACCTCCTCATGATCAGCAGTCGCTCACACTACCGCTGCACCATAGAAGCCGTAAAGCCCTCGTCACACAGAAGCGGGAGCCGCGGGAAAGCGACCATACAAATTCGAATATTACAAAAAAAATCCGTTCCGGATCGCGATCGCTTTTCCGCGGCTCCCGCCTCTGTGTGACGAGGCCTTTAGTAAACTAAGTATCGTTAAATAAAACGTGCCTATCACATCCGAACATTCCGAACCAATAATGTTCGTGCAACTCGTGCTACAAAAACTTAACAGAAGGATAAAGTTATAAAAGGTTACGCGGTTATATTGCTTGTAGTGTCTCCCTTCGTTGTGTCATTTCCCTACCATCCCTCCCCTGATTGGCCTCGATTTATATAGAACATGTGGGTTGTACTTAATGGACCATTAGAGCGATAATTTTAATGACATTGGATATCAATCTATCAATCGACCTACTATGCTGTATATAACAGGCTGACAGTTTCTTTTTTATTTTTTATTTTCAGTTATCTACACTATAAGGTTGATAAACAAACATAAGACTCTTGTATAATTTTTTATACTATGTGGTTGGCAAGCAAACATATGGCTCACTAGATGGTAAGCGGTTACCGTAGCCTATAGACACTAGCAACACCAGAGGTATCACTCGCGCGTCGCTATTTCCTAGGAAAAGGATAGGAGGTGTAACAAGGAGAGGATATGGAGGGGGTTTGGACCTCCGGCGCTCTCACTCACCATACGAAGCACAACGGTAGGTACCACTACTGTTGGTTCACGCTGATCTTTTTTGAGAGAGTGGTACTTCCCCGATCGAGCCGGCCCATTCATGCTGGAATAAGCAAGGTTCTACCACTAGTTGTTGCTGTTATAATAAGCCTGACAGTTATTTTCTTTTATTTTGGATTTGCTATACTACAGGGCTAGTAAACAAACATATGGCCCATCTAATAGTTAATGGTTGCAGTAGCTTTGTAGAGTGTAGACGCTGGCAACACCAGGGGCATTATACGTTACCACTGAAGTAATGTAACATAGTTCCAATGGCCCGCCAATAAAGGCGGAGAGACGGCACACGGCGGGTTTATTTAGTGGGTGAGGGCCCCACACTACCCTGTTCGTTGCCCCGTATGACGGGGTGTGCGGTTAGGAACATTTTTTCCCGCCATAACAAAAAAAGGGGCATTATACGTTTGCGTCAGGCTCGGGTGAGTGAGTAAGCGGAGAAAATGGATGATAATGACGAATGGTGAGAAAGGGGATCAAAAGAACTAAGAATAGAAGTGTCACCAACCCATTGTGACCCCCCATCGTGACTGACCCCACAAAGAGTTGTCCTGTGTGGGAATCGAACCCACAACACTCGGACGGGAGGCTGGTATCTAAGCCAACCCAACATCTGTGCTGTCAATGATGATGACTATTTATTTTAGTCTAATTAGTAAGTTACACCTTGTCAATAAAATAAATATTTTTGAGTTGCAATATATCTCGGCCATCACTAAAACTGTCTATTTCAAAGGTAGATCCAAAGTTATAAGTATGCGTGGCCATGAAGACATGCAAGTGTGAGTGTAATTAAGCTATTGTCTTTGAAACAATAATGTCTACACCTTGTAACCTTTGCACACTGTTAAATTAGTGATTGTATTCATAGGATTTGATACGAGCTGCCTGCAATCCCCACATAGTTATTGCGGCGTGATGCTAATAATAGCATAATAATATAAAATCTGAATGTGGAATATCGTCGAATTAATACTGTGGCCTGATAGACTAAAACACTTTGGAAAATCCAATAGTGCAATCTTCATTTTACAATAAAATTGATTATTTGATAAGTAACTAATAATGTATTGGGTTTACTAAGTAGTTTTCAATAAATCACATAGATAGCGCTAATTTCAAAAAGTACTTCTACATTGGTCTATAGAAATAGTTCTCACGAAATAAGGATAGCACTGATTTTAGTATCGCGTCGAGCGTAAATATTCACTATTTGTTTGTTTATTTAATAACAATTAAACCACATCTAATCAGATCGTGAAAAGTGATAGGGCTCTATTCGTAATCATAATAATTCGTAAACGAAAAAAAAAGACTCGATTAGTAAAGTATTTAGGTCGTTATCGTGTTAACATTCATTACCTACAACAAACGGACGTCCAAGACAGAACTTTTTTAAACAGTTTTTTAACTAGTTTAAATAACAAAAATGGCATAAAAAAATATCATGAGTGATAAAAATAGTGTTTTTCTTGATATGTGTGTGTATATATTATTTTGCAAGTGCAATATATGATAAATAGAGACATTTTAAGTTTGAAAAATCAGTTGTTCTGCGTGAAGCGAGAGTAATAGCCACCTAAACGCTTCGCTTATGAGGCGTGCAATAACTATAGGTATATTTCTAGTTGTAGATAGCCTTGCTTATGTCAGCATGAATGGGCCCGCTCGATCGGACAAGTACCACCCGCTCACAAAAGATCTGCGTGTAACAACGGTAGTTACGCCTACCGCTGTGTTTCGTATGGTGAGTGAAAGCGTCAGAGGCCAAAACCCCCCTCCCTATCCACGTCCTATCCGAAATCCTTGGAGATAACGACGCGCGAGTGATACCTTGGTGTTGCTAGCGTCTATAGGCTATGGTTTTGCGGCTTACCATCAGGTAGGCTGTATGCTTGTTCGCCACCCATGTAGCACAAAAAAAAATATATCGCCACAGTTTACTATGTTTTTTTATTTTTTTATTATTGCATATAGTGGCAGACGAGCCACGGTCCATCTAATGGTAAATGGTAACCGTCGCCCATGGATTCGACTATACCGAGAGTATTGTCAAGTCGCTGCTCACCAATTCATTTCACAGATATGAAATGAAATATAAACGGCTATCTCCTGCTACAGCCAAAACCCAACGATGTGCTTCATGGCCGGTCACACGGGAGATGGTGGTGCCAACCCTCTCGGGCCCGATAACAAGTGAGTACTCCCACTTGGTACCCAGCCCTACCACTAGTCATGCAATGGATGATAATTGCTTACTTCCCTTAGTCGCCTCATACGACACCCGTGGGAAAGAATGGGGTGGTGACACTTGTATTCTTAGTCCGTCACCAAATGGATAAAAATTATACAATATATTATTATACAAGGCGGGTAAAGAAATAGGTCTTCGAGCATTATTAAGTATCTCAGTATTATGATGGTAGGCTCAGGCATTGTTTTAGTCACCATTTACCGCTTTCCTAGTGAAGCTAAACTTCCAAATAATGTAAGTAGAGTTGCGGCATGACTGGGCAAAATTCTTATACTTATATTCTTATGTGAAGTAGTCATGACTGTCTTTTACCTACCACCAGCTCTAATGTTCTCGCAATTTTTAGTAATGAAAGTGGCCGTTCCCGCAATATAACTGTCTCAGTCGATCGGGGTCCGCCTAGTTAGAGAATCACCTTCATGGTAAGCCTCGTATTCCAGCCATGAAAATCCACGTTTCAATCTATAAATCTACAAAGAGCCCTCCTGTAACAATGAAACAAACGAGTTCCTGAGATATTCTAGTACGAACAACTAAATACTGCTCTGGACTCCATAACAGGACAAGGCCTTTCCTCTGAGGACACGCAAAACTTTGTCTTCCATCCCGTGTGCAATCTCAAGACAGGTGAAATAGGGCATCATGACTACTCACTGTACTGGACTTCTGTCTCACATCACTCATCAGCCCTTCAGACTATTAATTCAAGCAAAAAAGGCGAGTACGTGACACGAGAAATTTCCAGGAGTCTCCGACCCACGAGACCATCAAGGCAACCTCTGTACTGTTAAAAGTTGTGACCACAATATTCGATCCATGGAACATTGTCACAGGTGCCCTCACAAGGTGACGTTAAGCGTCCTTCCATAAACAGTTTATAAATTATGATTTTAGAGGGTCTAGGGATATCACTTAGGTTCATCCCAACTACATATTATAAAGCTGTAACAGAGCTGTGTCTGTACATTTAAGATATTTGGACAAAATTACTGGATTATAAAAAAAACATTTTTTTTTAGATTTTTTGTCTTTTTTTATTGCATTGTCCGTTTGTTCGTTTGCGCATTACGCAAAAACTACTGAAAGGATTTTGATACTACTTTTTTATTTGATAGTTCTTGTTTAGACGTAAAAGCTGGTATACTTTTATTTCGCTACTGTATCGGGAAGCTGAGATATAACTACCTGAGGCAAAGGCTAGTTAAAAATATATTCGCAAACGATGAAGGGCGGGTATATCGGTGGGTGTAATATGAGCAGCGTCTTACCATGTTCTGCCACCTCCGCCATCATAACAAATAAAAAAAGTACGCCTACTACGGTACTAACCATCGTAGATAGGCTACGCGTCTATGTAAAAGATACTGTCAAGTTATAATTAAACACTAATCATTATTTAGTAATTTCTTCTCATTTTTGTAAGGCACGGGTCTTTGCGAAAATCTTTCAGGCATGTAGGCAAATATAAGCATGCATAAATTCGAAAAGACAAGGCGTCCGTTTGGTGACGGACTAAGAATACAAGTGTCACCACCCCATTCTTTCCCACGGGTGTCGTATGAGGCGATTAAGGGAAGTAAGCAATTATCATCCATTGCATGACTGGTGGTAGGGCTGGGTACCAAGTGCGAGTACTCACTTTGTATTGGGTCCGAGCGGGTTGGTACCACCATCTCCCGTGTGACCGGCCATGAAACACATCGTTGCGTTTTGGCTGTAGCAGGAGTTAGCCGTTTATTCTTTAATTTCATATCGGTGAAATGAAATGGTGAGCAGCGGCTTGACAATACTCTCGGTATAGTTGAGTCCATGACCGACGGTTACCATTTACCATCAGATGGGTCGTGGCTCGTCTTCCACTACAAGCAATAAAGAAAAAGAGGCGTCTTGTCGTTGATCTTGGAATTGAACTCGATACCGCTGTCTTTATAGCCCTTGGTTGTACGAATATCGTTGCTTTCTATTACATTTACCACCATTTAAATGTATCTAAACGCATTCGATTCCATAATAATAGCATCGCCTTATGTGGCTGAACAATATGTAAGATAACACTGTACCCATATCGGTGTCACGTCAACATTGTCATGACCAGAGAAGCCTTTCTAACGCAGCTTTAAACTAGGCCAATATTTAACCATTGACATAATATACCTACTTATAGTGTGAACATGGTATTGAAAATAGATAATACAATATCGGCTTGCTAAAGATATCGAGTTTGCCCTTGACATCACTTAAACCTAGCTTTTGAGCATTAACTAATTGTTTTCATTAAAACGGAAACGGCTCCAATGATTTTCATGAAATTTAATATGCAGGGGGTTTCGGGGGCGATAAATCGATCTAGCTAGGTTTCATTTTTAGAAAATGTCGTATTATCCGGGTTTTCAGGCATTGAAAAACTGCTACAATATTATTAGAATACGAAGGTAAATGTCGCCACCGTGTACAAGGCTAAGCTCAGGTGGGAAATCGGGCGATCCCAAAACCAGAAGACCCCGGTTCAAGTCCAGATGTCTCCAGTTCGATTTTTTTCCCTTTTTTTTCTAGTTCATTCTTTTGTGAGAAAAACTCACGATTTACCAAAAAAATACCGTATAAAGCTCAGTCATCCAGGTACTAAATGATCATAAATTAAACTTAAATATTTTATAGTACTCTAAATTGGGACCTATATATATCCTGGAATTGGTTTTGCGCGATAGTTGCATCTAGAGTGGATTACTTTCTTCACCATGAAAACCACGTTCACGTCAGTGGGATACTTCATTATAGTCCATACATTTTGGAATTTTGTGACAGGACCATGACGTCCCACTAAAAACTACGCGCGATAGATGCTCCTGGTGTTGCAAGCGTCTATAGGCAATGGTAATACTATCCGGTGGACGCGACCCCTATTTTCCACCCTAATAGCACAAAAACTTGGTTATTTTACAGTGATGTTCTGGAGAATTTAAACGCCAATCCAATATAACCATCATCTACAAATCTCGTTACGCAGGGAAGGCCGTGCTAAAATAGATTACGGTTACTGGGAACTCGTAAATAGAGCCTAACGACTATCGCTTAAAGTACATTTTGCTGTAAAACATTCACTCAACTTATTTTTGCTCGTGTACCAACTCAGGTGATCGATATTTTTCGCAGTGAATTAAGTTGTTTATGTTCATTATTTTGTTTTTATCTATGATCACATTTTCCTGTGTCGGCTTATGTACTCGTACAATACAGACTTTATAGTGCTTAAGTATGTACGCTAACAAACAGTGATTATGACAGGTACTGAGTATTGTCAGTTTGATGCATGGAGAATTATTTGTTGTTGTTCTCGGTATGAGTGTATTTTGCGTTTGAAAAGGGATATTTGTTAATGCGGTTTGTGTGTGGGTGCGTACGTGTGTGTTTGTGTGTATTTTTCTCAAAAAGAAGTTTATTCATCCTGGTACAACTGGCTGAGACGACGGGTTGGAGACTAGAGGACTTGGCGAAAGTTTTCTCTGAAACACGGTATTCATCTAAGAAAAGAGCGCTTTTAATGTCCCCTATATTATATACTGGTCTTGACGATATTACATTTTTAGTTGGTGTTTAATGCATTTGATTGAATATACGAGTACATTTTTATTTATTCAATCATCTAATTGAGTTAATTGTAAACCTTTTAATTTGCGCACGACCTTGAGATGTTACCGAAATCTATATTCAACTTCTAAGCCTTATACCCCAGTTTTCGTATGGACACCTAATATAGGTACCTCTTATTGTGATTCGTAGCATTTCTTATGATATTTTGTTGCAGTAAACTAATATGGCTGTCAATTTTCATAACATTCATTAGTACGGTTATCTATGCCTATCTATGCTAATATAAAATATTGAATTATTGAATTTATGTTCCGTTATAAGGCTGACTTTTCGACGAAGCTTCGAGAACGCCGCGGCAGAGTCGCAGCTAGAGTACAGCAGTATAGTATGTATTATCAATGGTTACAGCTGTAACATTGAATTGGAGATAGGCGTATTTATTGCGCTCAGCATTTGTATTCATACACAGTCAATACACTTCGTAATTTTATTTCAGGGTGCTTTATTATGTGTTGGGAAATGAATTCTGAAAATCTGAAAAATATACAGTTAATTACATTATTTCATGGGAAAATATAGAAGATATCTATAAATAGAACTTTACTACTTTATAATAACATTGTGCTTAAAAATAGATAGCTGAATGCAATATAAATAAAGGCTTTGTAGAGATTTAAACAATAGGTACATGCCATTATCAACAGGCTGTTTACTAACAGAGTTTGGTATATTTAACTTACTCGATGAACGGAATGTTAACACCAGTATTAAATAATATAAGTATTAAACTAGCTACCGGGTGCAAAGTAAACACGTTATTAATAGAAGTTTGATCTTCAAACCTTGACACTGTTACTGGCTGGAGCGTTATAATTATTATATACGTAAATAGAAGGTTGCGCGGTATTACCTATACTATACGTATTCGCACGCGCAGTGATAATCGACATTCTCTTGATATTCTTTAGATGCAGCTTCAAATCCGAGTGGCGACTATTATTTTTCGCATTTTGTTTTGTTCGTATTTCTTTCAAATTTTCAAATATTAAGTCTTTGTGTTTTTGTGAACAACTCGTAAACACAATGTGTCTACCTTTAATGTAATTGCTCTTTTAAATACTTACCTCGCAACATAGATGAACGGGTCATCTGTTTTGGGCCATTCATGTTCCCACAACATTTTTCGTAACGTTTATACACAACCGTAGATATAAATTATATTATTTCAAAGTTAATTTTGTTTAATTTGGTTAGAGTTGGTGTTTTATTAAATTTTTAATGAAATTACAGTAATAAAGATTTTTCTAAATCGTATAACAAAGCTTTAGATGTTAAGAAAAAATATTTATGAAAGTGGAAAAAGAGAAATTTACTGCGAGCTGGATTCGAAACTGCATCCTTTCCAATCCGGGTAAATTTCGAACCTGCATCCCTTCAAAACCGACGCGTGATATCGCAGTAATCTGTTGGCCAATCACGGTGATCTCTCAACCAATCACAGTGATCGCGTTACGATCGACGTGTGAGATATGAGATTCTGCCTAAACCCCCTGGACTGCTAAGCTATCGCAGGCACCTAATGGTGACACCCAATATCCACTCCACATTTGTTTTTAGATGTAAACATTTATCATCAGATGTCATCATAGCTTTTCCCCAAAAAATATGCTAATCTATTATATTCCAGTGTCACGGTGTTTGTCCGGGATGAACTCCGAAACTACTGAACCGATATTAACTGGATTTTTTTAAGTGTGTGTTTTGTTCCAACTTAAGAGATAGGATACTTTATATATGTCAATTTAATATTTATTCATGAAAATATATATGGCGGTACGAAATTCGCCAGTTCAGCTAGTATATTATAAATACCTAGTATAATTATCCCAAACCTATTATGTTTTAAAGCTTGCAAGGTTAACCAGCCAGTACCTACTTATTTTTACAGTTTTTCTTATAATTAATTCTCTTATTACTTTATACGACATCTGTATGTGACACAATGATTATATCATTATGTATCTTGAATCCGTCTCCGTGCGGATTCAAGATTTGTTATTGACAACCTTTATTTACACTTAATTGTGTTATGATACCGTACCTATTTTTACGCCTACACGATTGAGGATAATTGATCGGTTAATCGTTATGAAATACTTCTAGACTAAATTTATGCTTGCCTCTAATAATAGAATAATTTCATTAAATCAACACAAAATATGAACATGTCAAATCGAAAATAACAGTCACGAGCAGGAGTTGAACCTGCATCTCCTGGACACCGTCCAGATGCTCTTTGTCCAGATTATTTTAATTGCTAATTTCGATAACACACTCATACTTAACGTCTTGGGTAATGCCCAATACGTGAAGTATGAGTGTGTTTGTGTTGATTTATATGGCTGAGCATGTCAAATGCTAAAAAAATATTTAAAAAATATCAAAATATAATTTTCTTAGTTATTTTGAACCAAACTTACAACATACCAATATAAATATGCATACATTTTTATTAAGTACCATTTCTCTGGATTCAAAAGAAGATTTTTTCAGAATTCTTTTCTCCACGTGGTGGTGTATAAAATCGTATGAAAATCAAAGGCTATAAAACTTCACAAACATTTATGTAGAGTCAATATGAATTGCTGTCAGTGTTCGTTCAGCAAAATAGGTCGACTGCGTTCTACTTCAATTGAATCTGCCTCTATTATATGAATATGGCATAGTTTTGCTTGCGGAGCCATTAAATAATAGACGTGGAAAAATTTACACACACAACAAAACATATTCGTATGACGATATGAGTTTAAGACCATTATTATAATATGTAGTGATCTTTTAATCGAAGGTACTGGCCGTGTGGGGCCGGCTTTAGAATTGTCCCACCCCTCTCTCACCCATGGGAGTCATAAGAGCCGCCTGGGGGAATACCGGGGGGAGTGGGCAGCAGCACTCCCTCGAGTATTAACAACATCCACTGCGATCGCCAACCCGCCTGCCAAGCGTGGCGATTACGGCACTATACTTATATATTATCTTGGTCTATGGATGCAAATAATTATAACTGAGAGGTCTCTGGTTTGAATCCCGGATCGGGCCGCATTGTGCTATTATTTGCCGGGTCTTCCATCAAATTGGCTGAAGAGGCCGACATCCGTTTAGGAGGAAGACATAAGACATTAGGACCCATAGAGATGTGAGTTGAAAGATTCCGTTAGTTGGAAATAAGGTGTCAGTGAACCGTCGCTCAAACATTTTCTAATTCACTAACAGCAAGCAGTAATAATATTCTATCCTACTTATAACGATCATTTGGTAATTAGAGTGGACCCTATTGTAATAAAATCGTGTGTAAACCGCAAAATAAAACCGCAAAACGACCGATATACGTGATGAGTTGTGGTTTCCTTTAGCCATGGTCAGGATACTGGCAACACAATAGTATGGCTTCCTGTCAGTTGTCGTAAAGTTTAGATTATAATTGTTTAATCGATGATTTTCTCATACCAATTATTTAGATATCTTGTATGTAATAGAATAGACCCACGTAATGATTTGAAAGTGTTTTGCTATTTTTGATTATTTTAAACTTTTTGCTGCTAACGCTCAAAGTGACCCAGTCTAACCGCAAATTTAACTAAATAACCAATAATAAAAGTAGTTGAGCGAAGACAAAATTCCCGATATAAGTGCAGTGATAGCCAAGTGGCAAGATCAAGGACTGTAACGATAGATATTGAATTCTATTCCCAGTCTAAGTTTAAATCCGTGCAGCACATATTTCTGACTCACGAAATTGTATTTGTTAACAATTTATCACTGCGTGGTAAGGTAAAATATGAGTAGACTTAAATGCCTTAAAGATTGTCTCGATGGCTTGACCTCTGCCAGACTGGACTGCGACAGTATTTATTTTTAAAGACAATACCCTGCGCTAAGGAATAACCCTTGTATCGTGGGGGACTTTACAAACATATAATTTCATGGACACATAGTACACCCAGACTCAGAACAACCATTTGTGGATCACATAAAGAGTTGTAGCGACATCTATCTCGTCACATACGAACTTAAAATTGACGTATCCTGCATCGCGATATTAAAGTTATCCGAGCCATTGAACATATTATATACAAGAACCCGACAACAACCGTCGAGCAGTAACCCACCAGGCACAACACCCGTCTGGTCGGAGGATCCTCCCTTTTCAATGGTGGATGAGGAACTTTACACCCTGTTTCTCTCACCACTAAAGAGTGGTCCTGTGTGGGAATCTAACCCACAACACCCGGGCGTGAGGCCATTATCTAAACCACTCGCCGTCTGTGCAGTCATAGTCCACATTTAGTAAATTGACTATAGCCTGAATCCGTCTCACTCTGAAACTGTTCTCTCTGTGCCCCTGTCGGGACGGTGACGAGTTGTGAAAAGAAATGTATATTAATTATTGCCTACATCCTTCCACTTTCCCATTTTATATATTATCTTCTTAACCAATCGCACGTCCGGCATCCTTTCCGCATCTCTACACCAATACTCTCTTTCACAAATTCCACAGAGATCGTATATTGACCGCATTGATTTTACTCTCATGCTCCTTTTTGTATATCCAACTCTCTCTTCCGTATAATAATGTTGGGACACAAGCAAGGCAAGCACTGCGTTGTGTATTGTGACACGTGCTCTAGTAGTATAGTATACTCTGTATTTTATTTCAGGTCTCATCTGGTTCATAGTGCCTGTTTCTATGATAATCTGCAACGATGTGATGGCGTATGTGTTCGGATTCTTCTTCGGAAAAACGCCGCTCATCAAGCTCAGCCCTAAGAAGACTTGGGAGGGTTTCATTGGAGGTGGATTCTCTACCGTGGTGTTTGGGCTGATGGTAAGTTGCCCTCAACTTGTAATTATATTATAAGATTATGGTTGGTGACTTTAAAGTCTGCTACACTTAATAACGAAATTTTACTATTTAATAACAATTTATAAAACTTCTACGTGTTAAATTGCCACGCCAGGTTGACTAAAAAACGTCGTTGTAATCGTGAACCGTCATAATTCCTAATACTAAATTACGAATCTTGATAATATTATATTAATATCTATATAACTGTATAGTCCGGACGTACAAGCAATTAATATGATAATAAATATTATAAAACTAATGTGTCATACATTTATTTCATTAAATTAAAGAAAGAAATAAGTGCCGTTTATTATTAACTTAGTCATACACTTTTTATATCAATAACTTATAATGAGTCGAATTCATATTTTCATGATCTTTTACTACCAACTGAAATGTTGCAAACTAATTTCCTAAAAATATCATCATCACATTTGTACATTGTGTTTCCCAAGTCCGAGGTCCAGACCCCGTACGGCACACACCTCTGAGTTAATTACAAAGCTTTGAATATTACACAGATGTAGGATATCTGTCACCTCACTCCTATTAACAAATTGAACATAAATCCGCCACGACTCGAGAGATATCAAGCTCAACACCGCCAGTTCACCGTGATTGAGCATTTTTTAAACTGAAAGGCAAATTATAAAGTCATGCTGATCGTAAATCTATGGGTTAGGGGTATTATTTGCACGTTATAGATCTGTGGTAAGTAATATGAGGGGGAGAGAAAGGATGACGAAGTGGAGAGAAAAAATTATAAATACGGGTGGTTTGTTTGTCTGTTGGCCACCTGTACTCTGAAACTCGATTGGTGTCCCAATCAAGGTCGTAAGAGTTTAAAATATTTTTTTATAAAAGAAAAGGAATCGTATATCATATCATATAATAACATATTCTATATATAAAACAAAGTCGGGTTATTTACACCATTTATAACTCAATAACTGCTACACCGATTTTTATGATCTTTTAATTATTGGATTGGTTTTCACCGGAATAGCGCAGAATAAGCATTAAAAAAAAGGAAAAATGTGATATATTAATTTTCTCATAAAATTCAGCTAATAAGTTAAAACAAAATGTATTGATTCTGTGGAGGTACGAAATCTATAGGTACATACAGGCTACCGTTACAGGTTTGAACCTAATTCGATAGTGTAGAATCTAATATTAAAATACTTAATTATCTAATGTATACATAATATAAAGTAAACTCGTTCAGCGAGCAAGAAAATAAATCGGTACTATTATATTTATTAGGTTATAAATATAATCTCTGAGTGAAGAAATTACATTTAATACAAAATGTCGTAGGTTCTATTAACACGCAAGGCAAACAATTTTGACACGAACATTTCTTTAGTCTGTCTCAGTCGTTTCTCAAGATCCTCACGAAATAAGAATGAAGATGGGGTGATGTTATCTTCTTTGAATTAATAATTGTTATTTTTTTACCATTTCTAGCTATCTTACTGGATGTCCCAGTATCCGTATCTGGTTTGCCCTATCGAGTACTCCGAATCCCTAGGTCGTATGACCATGGATTGCGAACCCTCTGGGCTGTTCCGCCTTCACGAGTACACCCCACCGCAATTTGTGCAGCCTCTCGTCAAAATTGTGAGTATTCCTAAAAAATGGTTTCCAATTTGTGAATAAAATGTTACGCGAAACTATTTTTATCAGCTTCAATCTTGTTAATTAGTTTAGTTATTTTAGTTTGGTGATTGCAGTTAATTAAATGATATAGTTATTTTAGTTTGGTGATTGCAGTTATTTAAATGATAATATTAATTGACAGATAAACTTGTTGGTACTTTCAGTTTAGATTAAGAGTACAAATAAAATATTTTTAACTAACATTTTAATTATTTATTTATATTGAAATATTTTAAACTGCTTTTTTTAACGCAATATTGTGCAAATTTTAGGCAATATATTTATATTTTTGCTTGTGATGGTAGAGCCATTATCCACCTAACGGTAAGTGGTAATCGCCGCTCATGGATGAGTAATACTAAGAATACTACCAAGCTGCTGCTTATCCTTTCATTTCGTGGATGAGGAATGAATGATAAGATGGCAATCACTCACTACAATTAAAACCAAGATGCTTCACGGTTAGTCAGGGCAGACGGGGGTACCAACTCGCTCAGGCCCGATAACCTAACACCTGATGGTAAGCGGTTACCGTAGCATATAGACGCTAGGAACACCAGAGGTATCACTCGCGCGTCGTCATCTCCAAGGAAAAGGATAGGAAGAATAATGAGGAGAGGATACGAAGGATAACAAGGAGAGGATAGGGAGGGTTTGGGTATTCGGTGCTCTCACTCACCCTACGTAACACAACGGTAGAAGTAACTACCGTTGTTACACGCTGATCTTATGTGAGAGGGTGGTACTTCCCCAATCGAGCCGATCCATTCGTGCTGCAAGCAAGGTTCTACAACTAGAAAATATTTACGTATATTAAACCATTTCATCTTAGCAATATTCTTATAAAGGTTTGTTTGGTTTGTGAACAGATCGGAATGGAGAAGTTCAACATGTATCCATTCATGATTCATTCCTTGTGCCTGAGTACATTCAGCTCTGTCATCGGACCGTTCGGAGGATTTTTCGCATCTGGCTTCAAGCGCGCTTTCAAAATTAAGGTAAACTGCCATTTTTGTGTAGCTTAACTCACTGAAACCATTTTTATCAACTATATTATTACATGTTATGGATTATTTCCTAAATATAATACGCGTCACTTACAGCGAAGGAATTAAATAATATTATAATAGTACCTACTATCACTAGGTATACACAAGGCGATTTTTTTTTTAAATGCCGCTTTATATGGTTTGTTGTTACATAACCGGTCCACAATATAGTAGCGAGATAAAATGTATACGCATATTTAAAGACAAATCAAGAACTAGCAAACGAAAAACTCCTAAATATCAGTTTCGTACTTTTTGCAATACACATAGGACAAAAATTATAAAAAATGTTTCAGCGGTGCCTAAACAGCATTTTTTTCTAAGTTAAACTCTCTGCCATGAGTAACTTAGGCTACTTTTCTTTGGGAAAAATCGAAAATAACAGTCACGAGCGGGATTTGAATCTGTATCTCCTGGAATACCGTCCCAGGTGCTTTGCCAATCCAGCCATCAAGACAATTGCTCGGGACTGCAAATTTCGATAACACATTAATTATTAATGTCTTGGGCGACGCCACCCGCCGCACACCAGACCGCATACGGTATTGCAGGAGATGCAGGTTCAAATCCTGCTCGTGACTGTTATTTACGATTTCACATTTTCACACTGTGTTAATTTATAAGGCTAAGCATGTCAAATGCTGAAAAAATATATAAAAATATCAACAAATTGGAGTTTCGCATAAAAAGCTAAGTTCCACGTGAAGTCACGGGTTGCAGCTAGTCTTTAATATACATACATGAGTCTGTAACAGTTTTATAATAGTGGCGAGAAAAAAAAAGGTAAAACCTTTCTTATAAAACTGTACGATTCTTTTCAGGACTTTGGCGACGTGATCCCCGGCCATGGTGGTATTATGGACCGTTTCGACTGTCAGTTCCTAATGGCTACGTTCGTCAATGTGTATATCACCAGCTTCATCCGCACCGCCACTCCACAGAAGCTGTTGCAACAGGTTTGTATATCTCCTGTATTAGTAAACATGTAGAGGTTTACTGCTTCGGTGGTGCAGCGGTAGCGTGTACGACTGCTGATCATGAGGTCTCGGGTTCGATCCCCAGGTCGTGCTATTGAGATTTTTCGTAAAAAGAAAAATTCTTAGCAGCAGCCCGGAGTTTGGCAATGTGCTCGGTGGAAGGCAATAGGCTCGCCCCCTATTACGTGGCTACCATTATCTGTTTTTCATTAGTGTGGTCGAGATTTTGCCAGACAAAATTATTTGTACTACAAACTGTAATTGTAACCCGTGCTCATGAGAAACTATCTCTCTCTCTCTCTCTCTTTCTCTCTCTCTCTCTCTCTCTCTCTCTCTTTCTCTATCTCTCTATCTTTTTATCTCGTCAGCTTTTTATATTGTGAAAGTTTGTGATGTTTGTTCATCAATCGTTTTAAATGACTAAGTGGATTTGAATGGTAGATATATCAAACACTGGATTCATAACATACTTAGATAATAGACTTTTTATAGAGAAAAAATCATCTACCACACGGATTTGTACAAAATTGGAATTATTATTATGACCTTTGACCTGGACTTGATTATATTTTTTGGTCTAAGGAGTTCCTGTGATATATTCCGAAATGACTGTATTGACCAAATTTTCAGAAGCTAGCTAAGCGGTTTATAAAAAAAAAATAGTACAAATATCTTTCATTCCAGGTGTACAATCTGAAACCTGAACAACAATTGCAGCTGTTCTATGCCCTGAAGGAATCTCTAGAAGTTCGCAATATATTAAACTTGGTACCTTAAATGTATACCAAAAGCTAAATACAGGTAGGTTCAACAAATGATATAGGGACCTTTTACACTGCATTGAAGAAAGTTGCGATGTGAAGCTTGCTCATAGCAATGGCGCTAAATATCAGACTACTAAAAACTTCAACAGCAATTTATCAAACGATAGGTTTTGATGCAAAAATCCAACCATACAAAATAATTCTATATATAAAATAAAAAAACGGGTACAATATAAAATAAAAAACGGGTAAAATATTAAATAGTTTTACAAAAAAGTAATATGTACTGTATTTTTTTTTTTGGACGAAAACAATTTTTGTTTAAAATGTCAAATCAATATATGAAATAAACACGCATCAAAAGGCTGCGTTTTTCAGTGAAGTGTGCAAGTTCCTTAATCTAGAACATATCCCTCGTACCTCGAAAGTAATACATTCTGTTCTAGTCTGTTGTTGTATTTATCGTTTACTTTGACATTAGCGACGACAAAACGTCAGTGCGTACACCCCTTAAAATTATTTCGTCCTAATAATAAAAAAAAACAAATTTAAGTTTGCTGCAATAAGTAATACCAATAACAATTTAGATTACTTACTAAAATAAAAATTGTCGTTTTAAGTTACTGATTCGAGCTATGTCATATAAGTATGTACTCTAGTAAGCGGTGAAGAGCCGTCGTGGTTTTTTACTTCGTTTGTCGGTAACTTTAATACCAAAGTTTTAATCGCCAATCACTTAGATCAAAAGAGGTGTCAAAAGTACCTATTTATCACTTCAGCAAAAAACTTTTCTTTAATGTGATTCGTTCAAAACTCCCACATACTCAGTGGTTTTTTTATGTGATTAGTTTATACTAGCCTATTTCCTTTAGAAATTTTCTACAACAACATTCTGTTCCACATTGAAAATATTTACTTCTTATTGTGCTAGTCTGTTCAATCCTTTTAAAACATTCTTGACGTGAAAAAACCCTTTTGAAAAGGCTATCCATAATACCGTTTAAATTACCATTTAAAGCAATGAGCATTCGGCAAGTCGGGGTTTATTTTACCAAAGAAATTCAAAGTAAACGATAAACGAAATCGTTATATCTTAAAAATATAGTGATAATTTATTTGTCTCATATACTACAGTACTCATTGGAGTTTTAATATTGAATTATTTAGTGTAAACTACTTAAGTAATGTAGAAATATTATGTCATCTCATCTTCTCTATACTTGATATGACTCTTATACTCTATGTATAGTTGTAATAACTGAATATATTAACTATTCAAATAATTTACCTGTCGTATGCATTAGTAACACAGTTTTTGTGTTCGAAATGATAATTGAAATATAATTGTTTTTAGCATTTAAAATGCTCGAGATTTCTAATTATTACAAAAGAATTTAACATGGAAATTGATCATGGTGTATAATAACTGCGTGGCAATCATATCTTCTGTTATCCCAATAATTGATTCCAATAATAATACATTGTTTTGAATTTCAAAATTTTACAAAGTACGCATTTGTTATGTAGTCATCTATAAAATATAATTATCTGTATTCTATAAATTAGTTTTACCAAATTGAAATATATATCACTTTTCAATAAATATTGAAAAATTGTATGTCTTAGTGTAATTTTTATTTCAATTACTCGAATTGGTATCGGTTTAGGTATAAAATATATAAGTATTTATAGTTATTCTCTCATACAAAATGGGTGTGATTACAAATCTATTTGATTTAAAAATGTTTCTCGAATCTTGTCGTGTCGTTCGCCTCGTATAATTAATATTTAATAGTTTACTTACTATATGTATATTTCGTTTTGTAAAATTGGTACTATGCATATAGATTGCTTCTTTTTAACCCTGACGCTAGGATGATATATTATAATTTGTACACATACCGCTGAACTTTGTGTAAAATATTATTCTTAATATGTAAAGTACATTTTTTAAATTCTTTTCATAGTTACCACTGCCTGGTTTATAAAAAAAAAACCTCGTATGAAATAGTTTCCTTTTTTTTTAAGAAAGTGAAACAATATCGATTGTCAGTACTTTATTTTTTTATTCTTCTTATAAATAAGAATCCAAGTTTAACGGTATGTATATAATGTTTATTTTTTATTAGACAGGGATTATTGCATTTGTATTTATGCTTTAGACTGAATAACTAACGACTGTTCCATGTGCTAAAGACTTTTTGAAACTTTATTTTTGGTATGAAAACGAATTGAAAATTGTATTTATAATTTAGAAACTTTACGCGCTTTTTAGTATTTATTTTTAAAAATCGAGCTATGTGTTTAATAGCCAGACCTTTTAATTATTCTGTAAATTGCATTCTTGAAATAGTTTGGTATTAAATTTGTAACTATGAATATTGTAGTGATTGTAGTAGATATATTACTATTAGAAATAGTTTGTAAAATTGACAAAATTGCAATAGAATCGATATCGATGGAATAGGAGCGATGTTACTTATCTCACTTTAATACGCAAATCTGCTTATTTTCAGCTAGTACGTCTGCCGAAATGATTATTATCTTATTTGGTATTTCTTTTACTAAATACATTTTGTATTTATTTAAATATTTTATTAATAATAAACACGAATTATTTTTAATATAAATATAATAAAAAATATCAGCGTTACGATTGTGAGACTTATTATGTTTGGTGATGTTTTTTATTGTGATTTTACGTTACGTTGGTATTCTCGTGTTGATTAATTTTCTTTAGGTTTTTTCCTCGTTCGCTAGCTTTAGCATTTGTTAGAATAGTCTATTATTACGTTTTTGACATCGGGTTATCGAAATACTCTATTATGATTAGTATAATATTACCTACTAGTCTACTTCTAAATAAGTATTTAAAATGTTATAAAGGGACTTAACGCGTATCTGTTTACTGGTAAAATACCTTTTTATTCCCGACCTTTCGACTGGGTTTCACCAGCCGTGGTCACGGGCCGACAGTGAGTCGACCTAATGATCGACAGTGAGTCGACGCGTTTAGTCCCATTATAACATTTAAAATGCATGGTAATGAAACGCGATAGTTAAAATCTTATACTTCTAAATAACTCAACAAAGTCACTTGGGACCACTTGCGCGTTTTAGAGTTAATTTATATAACTCCGAGTTACTATTAATGGTTAATAAGATTTAATTAACTATTAAACCCCTTTAATTGGAGGGTTAAACTCTGGGTTGGTTATAAACCAAAATTGTGAGTTTATGTGTTGTGTGCTTGAAGAGCAATAGCATTTAACATAATTATATAGTTTTGTTTATTTTTATTGCCCTGATGAGTGGCTTTTTGTTTTTTGATGATTATAAAGAAGTCATCGACTAAATACAGGGCGCAGTTTTTTTTTAATTTTCAAGGTCATTTTTATATTTGGTTAGTCAGTACATACATAACAACGAAGTGAACTGGCACTACTTTTGAAATTTTGGGCACGTAAAATAGATTTTTTATCCTCACAAAATAGTAGAAAGTTGTTCTCGCGTGTATTTTGTGGCAACAACGTTGTTTATATGTACAACGTTGTTGATAATTATGAAGGTCATTCAACATAAATCACTAAATGGACATTCAACATAAATGACTAAAAGCACTTGACATTAAAAAAAGACTGTAAGTTACTGTTGTGACTGTGTGAGAGAGAAAGATGAATACTTACATCGCTCATCATTCGTTTTATGGCATTTGGCATGATGAAAGCGGAGTGAGTTAATTTTAATTTGTCACAAATAATTGCCAACGTTTAGAATAATATATAGGAGTTAATATAACTTGGATTGATTTCTTTAAGTCATAAACTCAGATAATGTAAGTACTAACCCTTAGCTAGTAAACTCGGAGTTATTTATCTCAAAATTTCCGCGCAAGTAGCCCTTATTGCATATGCCTGATAAATTGGCACGCGGTAATCCTATTATGTTAAAATATTTTATATTAATAGCGATTCCATCTTATCTGTATTAAAAATTGACGTAGAGTCGGTGTATTTAACTTCTAATTTTTTATTCAATATAATTTACAGTTTTAAAATCTAAGTACAACAACGCCCCAAAAATATTTAAAACACGCAAGTTTGATAACCCATATTCCTATTTATACGTAAATAACTAAGAGTTAAAAATATATTTGTTATAAGGACCAATGGAACTTTTTATGTGCTGTTGAAAATTGTTATTATGTTTATTGGCCATAGGACAAATTATATTCAGTTTAAAATACATATTGCGTGTAATTTATTTAATAAAATATTTCTGGAATAATTAACATTTGTTTAGAAAACTTGTCGTTAGAATGTCTGTAATTGTGATACAAACTACCAACACTGTTTTGTTATAATATTAATAAATATATTGGTGTTAAGATAGTAATGTGTGTGCTAAATGTTTAGCGTATGTGATAACTATATAGAGAGCCAACTTTATAACAAAATTCATTCTCAACACTTATTTTATCCAGCAATATACATATAATTAGAACGTGTTCGATACAATATAAAATCACAGCCCCTTTAGAATGAAACACGAAACGTTACACGAACTTTCGTTTCGAGTCATTGTGATTAATCAACAGTTCGACGCGTGATTCTTGATTAGTCGAGATTTCGACGCGTGATTCAGAAGTTAGTTCGTCTAACGTTTCGTTTTTCATTCTAAGGGGGCTGGTTGAATAATTATTTATCACGTCTGGATTTGCCCGATTGGTAGTTAATGGCTCGCTCATACAACTAACTATAATTTATTATATTCCCTGCATCACCAATGAAATAAAAGCTAGTTTTTGGTCTTAATTGAAACATATTATATGCCAACCATTGTTATAGTTTATATAGATCTGTTCTACGTTAAAATTTTACAAATCGCCTCACAATACCACCTTTACTTTATAACTTAAAAATAGTCACAAAATTGGAATATTGATTCAATATTTTAAGCTTGGTTATAAACACTATCTTATGTACTCCTTACAAATATTAAAGTTACCAATATACAATAATTTGACACTGTAGTGTTGCCAGAGCAGTAACAACCGGTCACTAAGTAAGGCGTTGCTTATAGCAATTATAAATATATAATGACTATTTATATTATCTGTGTTGTAGATTTATGCCTTTCATTTTATAAATTATTTATTGGATGTGAATAAATGGAATCCTAATAGTGTCGCTTTGTTTATTTATTTAATTCCAATGAGAAATAATATTTAGATAATAGGGGTATCTCTAAACATTATTTCTCAAAGGTGTTTGAAATATCTCCCTTAGAGTACAAATTATTATTATTGAATGACGAAAAAGAGAACTTCAGTGCGAGCGGGAATCGAACCTGCGTCCCTTCCACTCCGGGGAAGTGCTCTAATCCACTGAGCTACCGCACTACCTTTTGGCCATACCCAATCTCCTCATCACGTTTGTCTTAAAGACCAACGCCACCTATCGGAACGCATTTACATGCATTAATCCAATTAAGTTTAATTTTGCAATTAAAATTCATACTATTTGATGGCGTGATTTTTTAAACATTTTGATCTTTATTTTAATTGCAAAATTAAACCGCTTACCATATTTTTTCATTATATAAATATATGAGTGTTACGCGTGTTTCCAATGCGCACGCTGCCATACTGTTGTCCGTATACCGGAACATCGCGGTGAATGTCTCGAGTAGGGGAGTATGGTGGCAGCTGTAGTCCTTTTCTTGGCTTCAAACCTGAAATTTTATGATGATTGGTTTCAGTATTTACGGCGTAAAAGCGTTAAAAAACAAACTCAGTGTCGCATTTCTAATATTAGTAAGGATAATTATGTACAGACAGCTCTGCAACTTAATAATAGTTACAATAAATAAATTATATAATATAAGTACTGTTTGTCACCAGCGGAAACCTTTCTCAGATTATCTCGATAATTTTTTGGTGATAGACCTTTTTTATTACGTGAGGAAATCCCTTATAGATGCCCCCCGTCGGGTGAAGAGGTTCTACCGGTCTGCCGATTTGCAACCTTCGGAGATGACGCCAGGTAGAATACAGAGTAAATTATTCTCATTCTGAAGGCAGTTGCGAACCCATTGGGGCCGTAATGTTTTGTGAAAACAAACTTTAATATCCGTATGTAACACACAAGCTGTCGCCCGCGAGTTCGTCTGAGCTTTAAATGAGTACAGCTCTTTTCCTGATATCCGTTTTAAAAGAAATAATGTCGTGTTTTGCTCTAATTTAAGCTCTGTCTATCTGTGAAAACCGCATTAAAATCCGTTCAGTAATATTTGCGGGTCTCGTGGTGTAATCGGTAGTGTAACCGAGTTCCGTGCACAAGGTCATGAGTTCGATTCCCACTCAGTACAATTATTTGTGTGATGGACACAGATATTTGTACTGTGTCTGGGTGTTTTCTATCTATTATATATATATATGTATTTACAAAAAAATAATATTTGTATTATATCCGTAATCTGGTACCCATAGCACAAGCGTTAAGCTTAGTTTGGGACCAGAGGACGTTGTGTGAAATATCCGTGAATATTTATTATCTATTTATTAATAATATTAGAAATTAATGTGCTCTAAAAACGGAAACAAATTTTTAGTGCTAAAACCCTGTTTATCCCAGCATGAATGAGGGCTTGTTCGGGACAAGCTCAGCGTGAAACAATATTAGGTGCCCTGGCCCTTATACTTCCTATCCTCTCCTTAGTCCTTACCCATTATACTTCCTCTTCACCTCCTAGCCCTTTGAGATGCCGACGCGCGAGTGATGCCTCTGGTATTGATAGCGTCTATAAGCTATGGTAATTGCTTACCATCAGGCTGAATGCTGGTTTGCCACCCAAGTCTTATAAAAAAAAATTAAAAATATTTTTGTTTTTTTTTCTATACCCTTTCTCTTTATTGTCTTCGTCTTCATTATAAAGTCAGTTTATGTATACAAGTATATTCTCATACATATACCCCTATACCTACCAGCTTAGTAAGTGAATCATTTGTTATCATTCTAAACGCAACTAAAGGAACTAAAAATTATGGCGGAACTGTATAAAATTGTAAATAAAGAATAATTTCCTTCGTTTTGGTGCACAGCCGCCATCCGTTTCCCTCTCGTCCGAAGGCTATTGTGTACGTGATCACATCCTGGGCGTCGACAACGGACAATGGCCAGCCATCCGTATGTAATGGTAGGCTCAGTACTATGTCACAAGTATATCTATATTGACCCAGATATTTGTTTTTTTAAACTACGTCGGAGGCAAACAAGCATAGATACGGCACATCTGATGGTACCGTATTCTATAGACGCTAGCAATACCAGACATCACTCGCGCTTCGCCATCTCCAAGGAAAGGGACAGGAGGTGGAAAGAAAAGATAATAGGCAGGGGATAGGGATTTCATGCGGCACTCTCACCGTACAAAACACAACGGTAGGAATTTCGCCGTTTTTTCACGCTGGTCTTTTGTGAGAGGGTGGTACTTCCCCGATCGAGCCGGCCCATTTATATTGGGATAAGCAAGGCTACCATCTAGAAATATATAAGCCTACCTCTTCAGTTGAGGTAGGCTTATATATGCATAATAATAGTCTTATTACAGTCAGTAATAAGACTATTATTATGCTGCCTAACATTGCCGGATTAAACAAGTAGCAAGAATAGCGTATTCTTGTTTTTAAGCCACTTTTTCCTGGCATGACATAGCATCACGCCTGTATTCCCCGAAGGGGTAGGCAGGGGTATATTAACACCCACGATTCGCCAGCTATGTTTGAGTCCCACGTAATAAGGGGCGAGCCTATTGACGTCTACCGGGCACATTCCTAAACTCCGGGCTACTACTGAGATTTTTTTTTTTACGAAAAATCTAAAACTACCTTACCCGGTAATCGAACCCGAGACCTCATGATCAGCAGTCGCTTACACTACCGCTGCACCACAGAGGAAGTCTTTTTCCCTGCAAGCTGTCTATTCGACCAGCCGGATATCAAGGGCGGTAGGACGTGCTAGAATCAAAATCCAATGATATTCCCTGTTGTTGAACATTGTATTATAACGATACGTTATAAGTTTAGTTGCAAAGCGTGCTGTAGATTGTCGTGAACATCGACAAAGGACTTCAAGACGACGCAAATGAAACACAAAGTACCTACTTACGAGTACCACCTTTTTACTCGTTCTACTACACTCGAGTTTGTTGAAAATGAAATACGTTTTATTGTTGGCATTTTGATGCATTGACTTTAAATAAAGGCATGAAAGCATACTAAAATCTAGTGTTTTTTGAATATTTACTGACTTATCATCACGCCTTCGGGTGGCGGCATGGAGTCCTTACCTTCCGACGGCACGGTTGCTTCGGCAGATATTGCGCTGCGACGAGGACACGGCGCGGCACACACTCGAGTCGTGCCTGGCTTGGGCCGAGCAACGCCGTGAGCTCGTCGTGGCAATAGGGGGGGACCTCTCGCTGCCGAGGATCGTCAGAGCGATGCTTGGAAGTGACAGGAATTGGGCCCCGGTCGCTGCCTTCTGCGAGGATGTCATCTCGCGGAAGGAAGCGGCGGAGAGGGCCAGGGAGGCTGACCCTTTCGCAGACCCGAACCGCCGCCAGTGTCTGGGGCGGCGCAGGCGTGAATATTTGCACCTAATGCCACCCTAGCTGAGGCTGCGGGTGGATGGACCGGGGAACGTCCGCCACCCGCGACGGGATGTGCGGTTAAGAACATTTTTTCCTGGCTTAACAAACAAAAAAAAAAAAGGACTAGTTCAAATTAAAAAAAAAAATTACCTACAAGGTACATGGAAGTACTCGTATGCCAGACATGTTCGCCTAAATAATAATACCAACGATCGATGGTAGACGAGCCAGCGGTAAATGTTAACAGTTTCGCCGGAACACCATAAATAAATAAATAAAATATTCACGGACATTTCACACAACGTACTTTTTTTTTGTAAATACATACATACAATAGATTGAAAACACCCAGGCGCAGTACAAATATGTTTTCATCACACAAATAATATTGTCCCGAGTGTGAATCGATCCCACGACCTCGTGCACGGAAGTCGGCATACTATCGACTACGCCACGAGGCCCTTCAAGAGAAGAAGGGTGCAGCCAGTCTCATTGCCGTGGTGTCTTTGAGTTACCAAAATCTCAGTACATAAGGATGAGGGCAGCTCAGGAGCACACGTTCGAAGAATTACTGCAGAGATGCTATCTACCCGCTCAGCTTATGAACGTTCATTAGCTTCAATTCCCGCCTGCCACGCAGCACAATTACTAGGACCCCACCGTGCGCCCTCACCCGCCCTTGCTACGGCGGATCACGGGTACCGCGTCGGGCGATCGGGCACCCTCTCTTGTGTGACGTCCCCTGCAGCAATTACTAGGGCCACCTCATCCCTGGCTTATTGTACTTGTCAGAGATAATCTAAAATACTATTAAACACCAACAAAACTGTAACTTAAAGAGGGCACTTATATTTTTTATTACTTTATACTTAAGAATCCACAACAGATCAAGGGATATATTATACTACTCTGTCAAGAAAGTACCGGGAAAAGATGCACAATTTTTTTGTTATTCATCCAAATTTATTTTATCACCTTCAAAGTATGCTCCTTCAGAAACGATAGACTTGCCAACGAATAATCCAACCATCAAAACATTTTTTCAACGCTGTTTCCGGAACTGAGTTCAGTTCTCGCCCCGAATTCTCCTTTATGTCTTCTACCGATTGAAAACGGGTGCCACGAAGTGGAAATTTGAGTTTAGGAAAAAGAAAGAAGTCGGCTGGAGCCATATCTGGTGAATATGGTGGTTGCTCGATGGTATTTATTGAGTGTTTGGACAAAAATTCATTCACAATGATGGCCTTGTGCGAAGGCGCATTATCGTAGTGTAAAATCCAAGAATTTTCTTTCCACAAATCTGGCTTTTTTCGTTGAATTTGCTCACTTAAACACCGCATAACGCTCAAATGATATTCTTTATTTACCGTTTGACCTTCTGCCAAGAATTCCGAGTACACAACACCGCGATAGTCAAAGATGACTTTGACTTTTGATCGACTTTGGCGTGGTTTTTTCGGTTTCGGTTCAGTTGGAAGTCGCCACTCCGAAGCTTGTTGACTAGTTTGCATGTCAAACTCGTAAACCCACGTCTCGTCACCAGTAACAATGTGTTTCATGAATGTTGGGTCGGAATTGACTCGTTATAGCATGTCCTCAGCGACTCTCATGCGATTGAGTTTTTGGAGAAAATTCATGTTTCATACCCAAGTGATTATTTAAAATGGTACGGATCGACTCGTGAGACACAGAAAGTTTCAATGGCTCCAAACATGAAATTCCATTGGTGTTGCAAAATTTAAGACAAACTCTGTTCGATGTTTTTGTCCATTATGAAATTCGCAATACACACTTGATATAATATAACTAAAAACCGCACTGTATTTAATATAAATAACAGATGCAACTCAAACTCCGCGCCAAAATGCATAACAATTGTGCCAATCTAACAACAATAAAAAAAAAAAATTTGAATTTGGACCATACATAAATCACCCATTCCCAATACTTTCTTCACTGAATGTATAAATAATAATAATTTGCTACGTGCTCTGCACTTGCTTTATCCGGTACTGCTGCCTGATGTAATATTTATATTGCATACTTACATGGTGTTTACCTCAAAATTCCCCGAAATTTGATTGTAAATGAGCAGTGAATAATTTACTGATGAAGGAAACAATTGTAAGGATCAAATTATTATTTATAAATAAGGAAAAACAGCCGTGTGCGGCCGGCTTTAGAATTGTCCCACTCCTCTCCAACCATGGGAGTCGTAAGAGCTGACTGAGGCAATACCGGGGGAGCGGGCAGCAGTACTACCTCGAGTATTAACAACATCCACTGCGATCGCCAACCCGCCTGCCAAGCGTGGCGATTACGGCACTATTCCCCCATATGAGCGCACAGGACCGCTCGTTGTGGCGTTCTCTTGGGGAGGCCTATGTCCAGCAGTGGACGTCAAAAGGATGATGGATGGATGGATGAAGGAAAAAGAGGAATTCCCGGGAATTCCCGCTCGCACTAAAGTTCTCTTTTTCCTATAATACTATAAGTATAATTTGTACTTCAAAGTAGCTGAGCATGTCAAGTGCTAAAAATATAGATCAAAATTGCAAGAATACTTACCTAGGAGATGTAGGTATAGAAGAGATTTTCGACAACTTGTTTGTGAGTCTGTTGGGCTGTCTTGTGTCAGATGGTTAGGACTTTCAATGCCAAGTATGGAGAGTTCAATACCCACATAAGACAATTATTTTTGTGATACACAACTGGTGTACTTAATGTACATCATTATTTGTTTGTTTGTAAAATCCCTCGCAATACAGGGATTTAGCATTCCCTAGTGCAGCGTGTTGTATTAAAAAAACTGTTACAATCAGTGGCTGCCAATAGTACACGAGGAGAGACACTCGCTGCCCGTTGACCCAAAAGACAGAAGGTACAGTTAGGAACAGTTTTCTCACCTAAACAAACAAATAACTTTTATGCTAAACCTTTAGCAAAGACACACAATTATTCCCAACCTCGTGAATTAAAGTGTCTAAGAGTTTGTGCAATCAATTAACCTGGTTGAGATTAGGTGCAGGTCTACTGGTTTCATCCTAATCCTTTACATAACAAGGATCTCAGGTCCCACGATATGCTAGCGAGTTACAAAATGTAAGTATTACTCTAACAGACAATACGGAAGCATGTTCCGTGCCTAGTTTTTGCATACAGAAGACAGTTAGAACGTACGCGGTTCTCACGCAGCAGTTGTGCAACCGAATCTCGTTTCATATTGTGTGTGACATGTGCGTTTCCATTATACAAACACACACAAACAACAAAAAAAGCAACGGACATTGGTGGGCCTCAGAGCCTTATAATCTGGATTATAAATATAAAGTGAATAGTTTTCATGAAGCTTGTGAAGCTTGTCACTTCACCAAGCAGAATATTGCCTTGTAAAAAAGTTGATTTGAAGTTTCTAATCGTCATCTGTGCCTACATTAAAATTTCTGGGATGCAGACTTATTAATACATTCCGCTTACTTACTGCTAAAAACAAGTAGTAGAAATTCGTGGAACAATAATATCCATCCATCAGCCTCTTGAAGTCCACTGCTGGACATAGGCCTCTCCAAGAGAACGCCACAACATGTGTTTCACTCATATGGGGGATAGTGCCGTAATCGCCACGCTTGGCAGGCGGATTGGCGATCGCAGTGGATGTTGTTAATACTCGAGGGAGTGCTGCTGCCCACTCCCCCGATATTCCCTCAGTCGGCTCTTACGACTCCCAAGGGCGGAGAAGGGTGGGACAATTCTAAAGCCGGCCTCACACGGCAGAGAACAATAATAAAACACCGATAAATCATAAGAGTTTTTGTTCAAACTATATCGCTGGACGAATGTGGCACTATCTATAGTTGATTTAGAGATTACCTTCTCTTATTGTGTTTAGAATGGCGAACCAAGTCTTACAGTGACACCTTCGATATCCGAATTAAACAAAAACTACGAAATGGAAACTTGCACAAACTAGAGTATGTATTACAAAGATGATATTTGAAATTCCAAACGCGTTGAAACACCGATCTGAATAAAAAGGGAAATCACTTAATACCACATACAGTAAAATTTTATTTGCGGCAGAAACCAGTGAATGAATGAAATCTATCGCTAAATAGAACGAATATACCGCGATGCATACTGATTGTCATAAGTTGGATAAATCCAATGACTCACTCGACTTTCACAACGATTGTTGTAAACTGTGCCTATTAGTAAATTTATCAATTACTAGATTGTTCCTGCGAATACGTTCGCATGAAATTCAGATTTGGGACAGACCGTTGCCTATGTAAAAAAGAACGCGCTTATAATGATGGTATATTAGACAAATATTTTGCAAGTGTTAAAGTGGATATACTATTTAGTATTGTCTAATGCCGCAACCTCCATCTATATGCTTCATCGTCTACTCTAACTAGATGTCAAAAAGATAATTTCTACCCAATGATGAAAAGAAACACTGACATGGCACTGTATTAATATCAACCATTAAGTGGAATACTTATTTAGAATTGTGTACTGGCTTGTTCTACAGGTGTGCTACGCTTTATTTAACTCTAACCATTGCGTGACTCCGCCGCACCCAAAAGCTAGTTTTTAGGTTATATCTCAGGTTCCCGATAAAGTAGCGGGATAGAATGTATAGGTACCAGTTTTTAAATGTAATCAAGAGCTATCAAACAAAAAAAGCTGAACAAAATAGTTTGTGTGTGATGCCCGAACATTGTTTGTCAATAATACTAAAAAAGTGTTTTGTGTTCGGAGACGCTTAAATAGCGCTTAATACATTATTATTTTCTTAATATTTTAAATGTGCAGATATAGCTCTGTTACAGCTTTATAATAGTATAGAGTAATAGGTACTATTTATTTTTGCACAACATTCAGGTGTACGAGAATGCCAGCTCTAGAAGCCATCAACGACAATGTTGGGGCTCTTGTATGCACACGGTTTTAGTAAGTACTGATAACATATAGGTACTTATTACAGAACCAATAGTCGTAACGGGGGATTTCCGACACAGTTCCCATCACCAATTTGGATGCTTCAGACGGAAATTTATGCTGTTTGTGACGGAATTGACACATCCTCAGATGACGACGGATTCATACCAAAATTGTCGTCGAAATTACTTCAATGGTTTTAGCGTTAATTAGGAACCAGTAGCAGGTTGCCTCGAATTAACTTTAAAAAATAACAGACAAAGAAATAATTATGAATATTTTTTACATTATTAATTTAATACTTTAAACTTATATCCATCCGTCAAGTTAATTTTATTCACAACTTTATTAATTATGTAAGACGTAGCTACTTATAAAAGTTAACGATTTATTGTAGCAGGAGGTAAAATTTAGGTACATCGGCCCCAACTACTTGTTCATTCAGGGTTTTCCGCAATAGTTTATTACAAACGTTGATAGGGTTGCCCATTCAAATCTTTAATAATTTTTTTGCTTCCTCTTAAGTGTTAATTCTACTTGACAGCAAAATAGTATTATTGGATTCCTCTCTTATCATTGAGAATGAAATAACAAAATATAAATATTTTATAAAGTGATAGTTCATTGATAGCAAAATCCTGAAATCAATAGATTTTTGTGACTAATTTCTAAAACAAAACTAAGATTTGCAAACAATAATATTTATTTTATTTATATTATATATTATGTATTGACAACCTTACAGCAGCGCAACGAAACGTTCACAATGTATAATAAAAATATTATATATCATACTGTATGCTTGGAAGACAATGGATATTACTCATAGTTATGTAAATTATTATGTAAAATAGTTCTAAATTGCTGTGTTGTTTAAATGTAAAATATTATTTAATATAATTAGAGCTAGCTTTGCCCTATCGCACAAATGCAAATAAAGAAAAATCTTTAGGATTTTCGATTATTTTGATGTATTTTGGTAATATTTAGTCACGATTTCCAGCAATTTGCTTTTATTCTGACTAATTGTTGACTTTCTATAACCAAAACAATTTAATTGGCATGTTTGTTATAAATTTTAATATAAAAACATTCTTTGACAAAAATATTTTGGTAATTACTGAAAGCCGTTATAAAATCCGTTATGCGGCTGAAAAGAAGTAAACAAAAACATGCAGATGCGGACAGTGACTCTATATTAATTTTAATTAATTTATTATTTGGTAACATTAGAAGAACAATTTAAATTTGGAATATTTAGACATAATAATTTATCTGGTTTTTTTTCCCATTTTAAATAACTAAACAAGCTAACGGTCCACCTAGTAGTTAGCGGTTACCGTAGCCTATAGACGCTAGTAACACCAGAGGCATCACTCGAGAGTCGCCATCTCCAAGGAAAGGTAATAGAGGTGGAGAGGAGGGATAAAAAGGAGAGTATAGGGTGGATGATAAGGAGAGAATAGGTAGGGGATTTGGGCCTCCGGCGCTCTCACTCACCATACGTAAGATTATGTTAGAAGTGCCTAACGTTATTTCACGCAGATCTTCTGTGAGAGTTGTTTGGTAGCCGCAGACAGAGCTGCTGTCCATGAAGTCTCTCTGGTTCATAAACTTCGACTCAAGCAGGAAGCCCTTTTCAAGAAATGCAGCTGGACTGAACAGCAGGACAGGAGTATAATATTCATCTAGAGCTATCAATTAAAGAAATTATAAATAACCAGCCCGAACCTTTTTTTATTGCATGTAGTGGCAGACGAGCCACGGTCCATCTGATGGTAAATAGTAACCGTCGCCCATGGACTCGACTATACCGAGAGTATTGTCAAGCCGCTGCTCACCAATTCATTTCACAGATATGAAAAGAAATATAAACGGCTATCTCCTGCTACAGCCAAAACGCAACGATGTGCTTCATGGCCGGTCACACAGATGGTGGTACTAACCCGCTTGGGCCCCATACCAAGTGAGTACTCCCACTTGGTACCCAACCCTACCACCAGTCATGCAATGGATGATAATTGCTTACTTCTCTTAGCCGCCTCATACGACACCCGTGGGAATGAATGGGGTGGTTACACTTGTATTCTTAGTCCGTCACCACACGGACAAAACTACTAGAATAGTATTTTACTCATTACCCAATTATCTGAAAGAAGGTGCATCATTGAAGGATGTGTGAGAACAGAGAGGTATAGAGTTCTGACTGCACTGACTACCAGAAAAATGTTGCTTCGTCAATATAAATATTAGATACCTGAGAATACTCGCCTTTGTGACCGACACTTAATATAATCATAGGATTTTCTTAGCGAACTAAGAAATAACTATTTACAAAAATTTACTGCAAAACATATTTAAGATATGTCAACTTTAACGGCAGTTCCATCTTCGTCATTATTACATTTTGAGAGCGTAGATGATATGGATGACCACATTGTGAAGTCATGGATTGACTTTAAGAAGCACAGTTCCATCAGATGTTTCATGCTGTTCCTCAGCTGCTGGAAATACCAAGAGGGTCTCTTGCTTTGGCTGCATATTTAATGAAGCTTAGAACTGGGGAGTCTGATGAGAGGCTATAAACGTTACTAAAATTTGTAAACGAACCTTTGAAAAATGGTTGCATCTAGTGAGAGACTTGCTCAGTGAACATTTAGGTTCTAATCATTTAAATAGGCAGCAAATATTACAAAGAGATCTAGCAATATCCAGTGCGTTATTTGGTAACTTTGAAGGGAATAACAGGCCCTGTTATAATATTTGATGGTACATATTATTATGTTGAAAAGAGTTCGAATTACCTATATCAAAAAAAGACGTACAGCATGCATTAATATAAAAACTTAGTAAAGATGTTTTTGATAGTGTGTACTGATGGGACATAATCGATGTTCTGGGCCCCTATCCTACTACTACAACAGATGCTGAAATTATGAAAAAAGAATTTTCAAATAATAATATGCCTTTACGTGAATACTTTCAAGAATGTGATGCATTTACTTTAGAGACTCATTACCTTTGTTACAACAATGTGGCTATTAGACCTATGTGCCTGCTTCTTAGAGGAGGCCGAAACATAACTGTCTACCTCTGAAGCAAATAAATGGAGAGCTGTCACCATGTGCTGTTGGGTTGTGGAGGTTGTGAATGGGAAATTTAAAGAGATTAAACACAAAGTGAAAAATGTGAAATCGAAAATAACAGTCAGGAGCAGGATTTGAACCTGCATCTTCTGGATACCGTCCAGATGAATTGGTAAAGCATCTGGACGGTATCCAGAAGATGCAGGTTCAAATCCCGCTCCTGACTGTTATTTTCGATTTCACATTTTTCACTTTGTGTTTAATGTATAATGCTAAGCATGTCAAATGCTAAAAATATATATAAAAATATCTAAATATTTAAAGGGTTTGCGTCATTATTAGGTAAAATCTTAATTGTAAAATTAAGTTTACCTGGTCGGTATAATGTATGAAAATACTTCTGACAGATGGCGCAGGCGTCACCCAAAGACGTTAAGTATGATGTGTTATCGAAATTAGCAGTCAGGAGCAATTGTCAGGATTGCTGAATTGGTAAAGCATCTGGACGGTATCCAGAAGATGCAGGTTCAAATCCTGCTCCTGACTGTTATTTTCGATTTCACATTTTTCACTTTGTGTTTAATGTATAATGCTAAGCATGTCAAATGCTAAAAATATATATAAAAATGTCTAAATAATTTAAAGAGATTTTAAATTATTATGGCAAAACTATTTTAGTGCTGCTAGTAATCATTTGATGAAAGATTTCGAAATGGCTGCTGCTCTTTTAAAAATGTTTCACCCTCCTATAGTTGAACGTGTAGATGGTGGAGAAATAATTGAAAATATAAATAGCTAATATGAATACTGCAAACGAATTAGCAGAAATTATTATAATAAATAATTTTAATAGACGCCGTGCTAATTTCGGAGCAATTACAATACAAAATGATAATTTAAGTGATGTTTATTTATACTCTAAGGATATTCCCCAGCTAACCTTCACTGAATTAACATTGATTTCCTTAGGCACGTAACAGCTAAAGCAAGCACGATCTTATTTCGAAGAGCATGTACGAGAACATGATGGTTTTATAATAGAAGTTTGCAGGGAGGTCAGTAGCAACCTACTTAGAGAGTTATCAACTTCAAATAGCCTGTGGCTACTGAGAGGACGCATTCAATCCAGATATATAAGCCGGAAAACCTATTTTGTTGACATTTTAGTTGATAACTCTCGCAGAGGAAGAAAAAGAAATATTACAATACTATTGTAACTGCCGTGTGGGGCCAGCACCAAGAATAGCTCCACCCTGTCTTTTCCTATGGGAGCCGACTAAGAGATTACCGGGGGACCGGGCAGCAGCGTTCCCCTGTGTACTAAAAACATCCACTGCGATCGCCGACCCGCCTGCCAAGCGTGGCGATTATGGTAAAACCCCCATTTTGGGGAGGCCTATGTTCCACAGTGGACGATGAAAGGCTGATGGATGGGTGGATTGTAACTGCATTGTGGGCAAACGTACTGTAGGTTGCTACCTTAGCTGGCCTAGGTACCAAGACAATATAGTACCTACCCCCTGCACAGTTCCTAGACGATATATTAATAATATTCGATGAGGAATAAAGAATATAAAAAAATGTTCTATTGTTCTTACTCTTTTACGTAGGTACCTGTTAATTATTTATTTTTAGAGCAATCTTTTTTTTGTTATGGTGAGAAAAATGTAGCTAACCGCACACCCCGGCGTTTGGGATAATGAACAGGTTAGTATTGGGCCCTCGCCCACTAAATATACCCGCCTTGTGCCATCTATCCGCCTGTATTGGCAGACCATTGGAACTATGTGACTTTACTTCAGTGTTCAGAACAATTCTACCTGCATAAGTATATAATACTGTGCATAACACAGGTAAGGTGTGTGGATATTGAAGATATTTTAAAAATAATAACTTTTTGGGATACTCAGATTAACTGCTATTAGGGTACAGCTAGTAGCACTGAAATGGGCCCGTGGCAGAATGTTTCAAAGAAAGTTCAATAAAACTGCCCGATCACCCCCGAGACCTTATGATCAGCAGTCGCTCACACTACCGCTGCACCACAGAGTTATTATTTTAAAAAGATACCAATAAAACTCTAATGGCTGGAAAGTGTAGGTATATAATTACATAACCTCACTTTAACTATATTGCTTACAACTCTGGTCTCAGATAGCCAAGTAGATTAAATTGGAATAGTAAATTGGAATGATGATTTGGTAAATATTAAGCTATTGATTGGCACCACTTTCATTTCTTTACATTTGGGCCCAATAATGTATGAAAGCGTATCCGTCTCCTTTCTTTACATGCTTAGGGCAGTCGTTTAGCCATGTCCTTAATTTTTTTTAAATTTATAATAATATTGAAATTATCGTGAGATTGATACATATTAGATTTATTATAATACCGACAGTAACTCACGTTTAGGATCGATTACATCGACCCCGATCACACAGTCGATCACACAGTGCACGCCGGGAGCTCGCAGACGCCGCTGTGCACTCGTCCTCATGATGAGCATCGGATATGCTCGAAAGCCGGGTCGACGTAATCGATCCTTTAACGTGAGTTACTGTCGGTATTATAATAAATCTAATATCTATAATAATATTATAAAGAGGTAAAGTTTGTGAGGTTGTAGGGGGTAATCTCTGGATTTACTGAACAGATTTTGAAAATTTTTATACTAATAGAAAGCCGCGTTATATGTGAGTGTTATAGGTTATATATTAACCTGAAAAATATAAAGACTTTTACGTGATAGTCGGATTTGCAAAGTAAGTCGCATAAAAGCGGTCGAAAGAAAATGTGTCTAACGAGCTCTGCCTTAGCGATGAGAGATAGATGATTGAGTTCTAGAGAAAAGTTGTGGAACTTGATAATGCCTACAAAAAAGTCGGTGACAGCATATGTCTCACTTTTATATTTAAGTCACAAACAGTAGTTTTTATATTAAAATAAAAATTCAAATCGTTAGGTCATGTTTATTGGTCATATTATCAATAATTATGAATTCTTATCAAAATAAGTAAATTTATCGTATCAAGTGTTTAAAAAAAAGACTTTTCCCTATAACTGCATATAATTTGGACGAATGGTTAAAGAGATAATACGACATAGGTATGGAACCGCGACCGTATCGTAATCTATTGTGATATTTCAATGAAACGGTTTTTAAAAATGTTTACAGCCCAACTAAGTGGGCTCGGGTCAGCTAGTAGTGTATATAATGATTTAGTGGTAGTATCGGGTTCGTCTCTTACGAACAATTATTGGTTTTCTTGAAGAAAAATAATCAAAGTAGGTTGGAGCTAGTTTTTGTCGCCATCCTCCTGAGAACGTCAATATATTAATTTTTTCACAAACTACATGAAAAGCCATTGACCCCATTGGCTTCTCTACGATGCTGTCCTGACGTCGGACTGGGGATCAAACTCGATACTGAAAGTATACGACCCCTGGATCCTATCAAGTTAGAACCATCATCGCAATATGATAGTTGCAATGGGTATAAATACATGTAAACGTCGCTATAACTGAGGTTATAATAAACAATTGGATAGACGTCGTATCATCGTATTAGATGTAGCTATCAGATCTTCCCTTATCTACCTCCTATCCCTGTCTTTGGAGATTGTAACGCACGGGTGACACCTCTGGTGTTGCTAGCGTAGGCTATGATAACCGCTTACCATGGGTACCCAGGTGGGTCGTATGCTTGTTTGCTATCCGCGTAGTATAAAAAACAATATGGATTAATAACTAATAATAATAATTATATAATAATATTAATATTTATAATTATATAATTATAGAATAATTAACTGCTACTATGTAAACGAATCTGGGCTATACTAAGATGCTCTACAATTATTCGATTTGTACAACGAGTTACCTTGAATTGGGTAGTGATATAGGCCATTCTCAATTAATCGTATCCTTAAAGTATTTCATAAATTGGGAGTGTCCTATGTCCAATAGTGGATTACGAAAATTATAGATTGCGATTGGCTATTGGATTCAGTCATCTTTTCTCAAATATCTTAAATGTTCAGACATAGCTCTGTTACAGCTTTATAATAGTATAGATATATCTATTATACATAATTCCAGTGTCACGATGTTTGTCCAGAATGAACTTCGAAACTCCTGAACCGATTTTAACATTTTTTTTAATGTGTGTTTTGTTCCAACTTAAGAGATAGGATACTTTATATCTCAATTTATAATTGCAATATTTATTCATGAAAAAATATATGGCGGTCTGAAGTTCGCCGGGTCCGCTAGTAGTATATAGATTACATGGACAACTACTTACTTCACACACATTCCTTTAGATAAGCGTGATCTTTAAAAACGTGAATTAATAATTGTAATAGACTTGCTACTTCCAGCATGAATGGGCTGTCAATCAGGAAAATACCACCCAATTTGTCCGTGTGATGATGGACAAAGAATACAAGTGTCACCACCCCATTCTTTCCTAGGGGCGTCGTACAAGGCGACTAAGAGAAGTAAGCAATTATCACCAATTGCATTACTAGTGGTAGGGCTGGGTACCAAGTGTGAGTGCTCACTTGCTATCAGGCCCGAGCGGGTTGGTACCACCATCTCCCGTGTGACCTGGCACCGGCCGCACACGGGAGAGGGAGCACATTGGTGTGTTTTCATTTCATATATGTGAAATGAAAGTGAGCAGCGGCTTGACAATAATCTCTGTATACTTGAGTCCATGAGCAACGGTTACCATTTGCCATCAGGTGGGCCGTCGCTCGTCTGCCACCATATACAATAAAAAAAAAACTCACATAAGATCAGCGTGTAACAACGGTAGGTACTCCTAATGTTGTGTTTTGTATGTTGAGTGAAAGCGCCGAAGGGCCAAACCCCTTATTCTCTTCATTTGAACGTAGAGGATGGTCTATTTCTTTCCTTGCTCTTAGCGACGCGTGAGTGATGCCTCTGGTGTTGCTAGCGATGGATCTAGTGAGGCCACGATAACCACTTACCATTAACCTACGTTGTATACTTGTTTGCCACCCACATAGTATTAAAAATATGAAAGATTCAGTTTATTAGAACAAATCTTGCTCATCTACCATACTCAGCAAAATAGGTTTAGTTGTTTAGCAATGAAAGTATAACAAACACCATTTTTTTATTTGTTTTTGTTTAAGCCGAAAATAAAGGACCTAACTGTCGTTCGGGGCAACGAACAGGGTAGTGTGGGTTCTGCACCCACTAAAGAAACCCGCCGTGTGCCGTCTCTCCGCCTGTGTTGACCACGGACCACTGGTTGGCTTGATTGTTGGATTACTTCAGTGGCAAGTGTAACAAACACCTAGATTACCTACGCATTTATAATATTAGTAAAGAAGTAGAATACACCAGCGAAGTCATCATTATAACACTAATTAAACTTTGAGAATCGTAGCCTTTATACATATAACATTTCCTCCTTGCTAAGGCCAGTGCGGGAAGCTTGATAGGAAACTTTCTCTGATATTGTTACCTAATCACAAAGCTCAATAACACATAACACAATAAAGCATTTGCGTACCAAATAATATTACATACATATATAGTATCACGCCTGTATTCCACAAAGGGGTAGGCAGAGGTTGTATGACACACCCACGTTTCGCCAGCTATCTTTAAGTCCCACGTAATAAGGGGTGAGCCTATTGCCGTCTACCGGGCACATTTCCAAACTCTACTGAGAATTTTTCTTTTTATGAAAGTGTTTAATGAAGTATATATTATACATGTGTTAGTTTATGTGTTACAAGGAATCTTTATTAGTATAAACAATGTTCGGTCTATAAAAAATTGCCTGTACAGATGGCGAAGTGGTTTAGATACCGGCTTCCCGCCCGAGTATTGTGGGTTCCCCACACAGGACAACTGTGTAATCAACATAGTTGTTCTGATTCTGGATTTACTTTGTGTCCGTGAAATTGTATGTTTTTAAAGTCCTCTACGGTACAAAGATTATTACACAGTGCAGAATGTAGTAAAAAAAATATATATATAAGCAAAAGCAATTTTTAGGTTATATATCAGGTTCCTGGTATAGTAGCCAGATAAAATATATACCACTTAGAACTATCAAACAAAAAGTTCAGTAGTTTTTGCGTGATGCCCGAACAAACAAACAAAGATAAATAAAATCTAAAAAAAAATTGTGTACAGAGAAACCTTCATACATCCATTTTTTCTTGAATATCTTGAATGTAGCATCGCGCCTATATTCACCGAAGGGGTAGGCAGAGGTGTATTACACACCCACGGTTCGCCAGCTATGTTTAAGTCCCACGCAATAGGGGGCGAGCCTCTTGCCGTCTACCGGGCACACCGGGCATTTCCAAACTCCGTGATGCTATGTTTGTTTATTTGTTTGTTTAGTAAAGTCAGTAAAGTATTGCCGCAATCCTCATTAATATCATAAACAAGCCTTTTTTCACGGCTCCTCATAAGGCAAAAGCTAGTTTTTAGATTATATCTCTGAATCCAGCCAGAGTAGCAAGATAAATTGTACAGCAATTTTTAAGTCTAATCAAGAGCAAAAAAACACCGTTCAGTAGTTTTTGCGTGGTGTGCTAACAAATAATAGACAAAAATTCTAAAATTAATTATTGTAGACTTCACAAAAGCCTTAATACAGCCTTACCACAACTTTGTTACAGTTTCATAATAGTACACTATTATATACGATGTCTATCTAGACGTCGAGGTGAGTTTGTTCGTTTGTTATTTCTTAACGTTGTAATTAATCAATGGAACATCATGAAATTTGGTACACATATAGTCCAACGTACAGAGAAGGACACAGGCTAATTATTGTTCCGGAAAAATGGAGGGTTCCTGGGAAAAGTCTATTTTGTTTATATATAAATTATGTGCTTAATAACAACATATCTATAATGCTAGATTTATTTAAGCTAGTTAACATAACACGCATCAATGAACGTTTGTTTTTCTTACAAAATATTACGAAATAATAATCTCATAACTTACTTGGTCTCCCTTTTTATCAAATTCAAACCTTATTTCGACTCTACATATAGTTGAAAGCTATTTGCGGTTACAAGACGCTGTTCGAACATCTACCAAAAATTCGATCACCGCGCGATTTATTGGGCTATTATCGAAACCTGTCCACTTTTCTCCTATCTATATGTCTTTCTCTATCATACAGATAATATGTGGACACGTATGAACGAGATGGAGAAGGATAAGCTTAGTAGAGGACAATAATAATGTCAGCGCAGTATTGCTTTCTTTGCCTTGTAAGTAGGTTGGTTGGGTTATGTCAGGTGTGAATTTAAACGGAACCAGGTAAGTGTGATGCGTATAACTTTAGTGTGACAATTGCCTTGTACTATGCACATAAAACATTGTTAATTTATCTAAATGCATTACTGGTGGTAGGGTTAGGTAGCGAATGGGAGTACTGGATGAATGAGATAGAGATTGCTTCTTAGCAGCCCTACTGCTTAAAATAGGTTATTAGTGAGCACAATGGGACTGGCATCTCCATATTAGATAAGTCCCGAAATTTAATAAAATTTAAAAAACGTGGGAATACTCGCTTGTTATCGGGCCATAGGGCGTCGGTACCATCGTCTACCGTGAGACCAACCGTAAAGCACCTTGGTGTATTTTATTTATTTATTTAGAAAAAAACGGTCCCATATAAGAAATTCCTAACTTAAAATAGGTAACAAATACAGACCTATAAAAAGTTTTGGTTGTAGCGGGTGATAATCATCCATTGATTAATTTTCCATCCACAACATAAAACGATAATCAGCGGCTTAGTAGTACTTTTAGTATTTTTTAGTCCACGAATGACAGTTACCACTTAGAATCAGGTAGACCATGGCTCATATGTAGCAGATATAAGACATAAAAAAGTCAAGAAAACTAGTAATTCACTTCTAAGTACCGGATAAATATCATAACTGGCATTGATTAATAAAAAAATATATAATGTACATATGTTATATCATCTCCATAAACTCCCTCTCACTTCATTATGCGATGTGTCTGCGATTAGCACACTACCGGCCGGCCAGCTAAATTCAGTAAGCGACGCGACATAGCACGAGGCATACGCGCCTATTGCGCACATGCAGTGAACAATACGCGCAATAAACACGCGACTGTAATGCCGTGATGTGCGTACTAAAACAATTTAAGGCGGGAAATATCGACCGTGACAGTGTATCATTTGACTGTGTCAATGTATTTTTTATTATTAGTTTAAAAAGAGATTATAATAGTTAATGTTTTGGTACGTATCGTGTATTTTATATTATGTTAGATTTTCACCAAAACAAACCTTGGCCCGGTGACCCGGTGTGCGGGTGTATTTTTGTGTTATAATGTTTCTTTTATTGTATTGAACAGTTCAAAAAGTACCTACTTACTAAAAAAAGTACTAAATCTACGGAACAATATTTCGTGTTACATTTTAGGTTTCAAGTTTATGAAACTGTTTGTTTCAAAATATTTTAATATAAAAAAAAAACTTTACAGTTTATCTTTCGGCAATAAAAAAAAATGTGTCGTTACATATCTTCAAATTCATCCATTTTTGATTAGTACAGATAAAAAATCTTAGTTGTGCCTATTTTTTTTTTACTTTTTTACTTAAAATATTTTGTGTCGACCCTTATTTAGTATTAGCACATATAGACTTCCCTAATAATACAACAAATAGGGAGTAGGTACCTACCATTTTTTTTTCTAACGCGTGGAAATCTTTGATGAACCCAGGCAAGGAAGATATGGCGGAGTCCCCACGATGTACACGGAATACCTACCTGTTACAACCCCGCAGTATTCCTTTAGACTACCTTTAGCCAGAGACGAGTATCTCTGCGCATGCGGCCATTTTCGATGGCCTGATTCAATTTGCATTATAAACCCAAAAGTACGTTTACTTGTAACGCTTTCACACCATAACTATTTAGTTGAATAGATTATAATGAAAATTATCAAACTACTGTATGTTTGATAAATCTCCAAAAAATATTTTGTACGTCGGAAAAATGTTTAGTTCCTCTGGGATAGAGATCATCAGTGTGCCGTATTTATATTCTGAATTCCATAATTATGGACAAATTGCGGGTACAATCTAGTGCAACCATATTCTGTATAATAGCCCCAAATAATAGCTGGCATATTAATTATTATCAATGAGACACAATCCTATATTTCCAATAAGAATTATCGGCATTATTTATTGACGACACTTTAAAGAAATGCGGAAAAAGTCCGTTGAGTCTGCATATTGGCCTTAACCTATATTTGATCGTAAAGACGAATCAACCTCGTCATGTATCTATTGTTAGTTCAGTACAATGTCTGTATAGTTATCATCTCCATTCATCTTATCATTGTCTGACTTGTAAACGCTTGTCTCTTGACATCTCAATATTATATGACTGACTAGTTAATTATAACTACTTATTCTAGAAAATTAATTTCAAATAATACCTGTTCTATTCAAATGTACATACTGTCTGCTTACTTCTAAATTATTTGATGTTATACTGAATGCAATGCATAAAAAATATATAAGTCAGGTCATAAACAATGATAAAATATTAGAAAATTTTAAAATAAAAAAAATAAATATCAAAAGCCATCATATTTGAAAACAAAATATGATCTCCTGGAAAACCATCACAGATACTTTGCCAATTTCCAGTTCCATCCATCAATCCATCAGCCTTTCATCGTCCACTGCTGGACATAGGCCTCCCCAAAATGGGGGCTTTACCATAATCGCCACGCTTGGCAGGTCAGTTGGCGATCGTATGGGATGTTTTTAGTACACAGGGGAACGCTGCTGCCCGGTCCCCCGGTAATCCCTTAGTTGGCTTTTACGACTCCCATAAGAAGAGACGGTGTGGAACTATTCTTGGTGGCGGCCCCACATGGTGGAATTTCCAGTTGGTATAACTAAAATTTATTTAGAAGGATATTACTTCAATAAAAATTCTAAAACGTGATAAAATTCTCTGTCCTTGTAATTTCAGACAGAGAATTACAGCATTTTTTTCCAAGAAATAAATTTCTAGAATAATAGGCACCGAGTCTATCAACGATATTATATAACGCAACACCTTTTAGTCCTAACGACGACACAAATCTAGTTAGAACAAAAGCAAATACTAAATAATGAGATATTTTCGTATAAACATCTCACTCTATAATTTCTCACGGCAATTATATTTCTTTCGCGTGTATAATTATAAATTAAAATATGGAAGATTAAGTATAATTCTGGTCATAAAAATCTTAAAGGTTATTACTAAATTTATAATTCCTCAGTGCTAATTTAGACGTTTAAAATAAGCGAGTATTTAACATTTTTTTTTTATCTAAATGATGTATATTTTAAATAGCCAAAAGGCCAATCCATCAGTCTATCGACGTTTTGTTGGATATAAGCTTTCCAAAGAAAGTACCCTAATGAGCGGTCTTGTGCCACCTGCATCGAATGGCTAGTAGACCGATCTTCGCTACGCCATCGAATACGTGGTTGCTACTCTAGAACCTTTCCTCCGCAGCAGTTGACGGTTCGCCACGTCATATCACCACTTCAGCGTGCCAAACTGGTGGCCATGTCAGCTAGCATTTAGGATACTTTACATACTACATTCATGGTGTCAAGATAGATAAGGTTTTTAATGCCCAATCGTCTATCCACAATTTTCAAAATACTATCTTACATATTATTTATCTAGCCTGTTTTCTGGTAGTCCACGAGATCTTCCTTATTCCATTATCAAATTACATTAATCCCTCATTTTAAAACTAATCATGCTGGCTAATGACTTAAAATAGACCCACGGTTTAAAAATGTGTAAATGTAATGTGTGTAAGAGAAGTCTTAGATTAGAAGATTTAAAATCATCTAAAAAGAGGTCCTTTAATGGATGCGGAATTTCGCATGGGTCGACTAGTTAACACTCGTAACTAATAACTAATATTTTTGCACAGGTACAGTTATTTGCAAATAACACAAATATTTATCCTGTTTAAAAATTGAATTTTGAGTTTTTGGCTCCGGATACCAAACTAAAGTAGTACCTCACTTTACAAAAAACATCTGAACCATATACGAAGTTTATGCTTTCATATCAACGACATCAACGCGTTTGGATTTTATTAACACTTGCCTTTAAGCTAGCTACTTTTTAGTTGTTTGGTTATTATTTAGGTTTTCTATAGCTTTATAATACTCTGAAATTACTATTTCACTGGCTTCCGGCTACAGTATTGCTTTATGTTGATAAAAAAACCACTTAAACACCAAAATCCTTCACGTTGCAGGCAGCTCTGGACTTGATTGCAATATGATTAAGTTTTAGTACTTGTTACGAGCACAAGTGCATAAAAGCCTTTTCATTTGTTGAGGTGGGAAAGAACGTACCTAGCCGCATACCCCGCCGCTCGGGGCATTGAACAGGGTAGTGTGGGGCCTTCACCCACTAACTTTAAACCCGCTGTGTGCCGTCTCTCCGCCTGTATTGGCAGACCACTGGGACGGGACATTACTTTAGTGGTCCGCCGAATCTGAGTTTAAAACCTAATAAATATTTTGTTTTTTTCTCATAAAAAACTGTATAAAAATAACTATTATTTTTTCTAAACGTAAGAAGTCCAATGTCCTAATCTGTATGTAGTCAGGACTACCGCAATATATATTAAACACAAAGTGAAAAATGTGAAATCGAAAATGCGTCATTATTAGGTAAAATCTTAATTGTAAAATTAAGTTTACCTGGTCGGTATAATGTATGAAAATACTTCTGACAGATGGCGCAGGCGTCACCCAAAGACGTTAAGTATGATGTGTTATCGAAATTAGCAGTCAGGAGCAATTGTCAGGATGGCTGAATTGGTAAAGCATCTGGACGGTATCCAGAAGATGCAGGTTCAAATCCTGCTCCTGACTGTTATTTTGGATTTCACATTTTTCACTTTGTGTTTAATATATAGTGCTAAGCATGTCAAATGCTAAAAATATATATAAAAATATCTAAATACCGCAATATATTTCAAACTTCATAATGATTGGTTATGTAGGTACAGCGACAAGGAATAACAAACAAGCACAACAAAACCATTTTCGAGAATATTTTTATGGTATTAATTTTATAAATCTTAAGCGCTTCACATCCAATTTTGTACCATGGTATGAACACATCTACGCACGTATGGCGCTTGAAATCTCTCACTCATTTTTCATTTCTTAATTCTAAAATCCACGCGGACGAAGGCTAGCCATTCCACTACAATACACTAAATAATTCTCGAATAGTTGTATACTAAATATTTAGATTTTTAAACATAGCAGAGTATCACGCCTATATTCCCCGAAGGGGTAAGCAGAAGTGTATTACACACCCACGATTCACCAGAAGAGAATTAATTTTAGATCTTTTTTTCATTTTATATGCACACACAGCTTAACTAAACAATTTTTTTTAAGACAACACCCTGCACTAAGGAATAATCCTTGTATCGCGGGGGACTTTATAAACATACAATTTCACGGACAAAGTACACCCAGACTCAGAACAACCATTTGTGGATCACACATAGAGTTGTCCTGTGTGGGAATCAAACCCACAAAACTCGGGCGCGAGGCCGGTGTCTAAACCACTCCACCATCTGTGCAGTCAACTGTTTATCTATAGCTTAAGGGCCAGTTTGCAGGTACGCCTACCTACTATGCTTTCATAGATTCTACAATTTTAAATAATCTGTTTGTAATACAAAATTATAAGGAAATGTCACCAGTTCACTCGAGTGGCTACAATCTCCCATTACAATCGATCGGTGAAAGGTACTATTCGTGGCTCGTTAGTATCTGATATATCCAATGAACAGATAAGCTTATATTCCATATATAAACATACACATACTTATTAAGAAAAAATATAATATACTTTGTCATCCACCAATTATATTTAAAAACACCCGACCACGAAAGTAGCCTCTTTATCGGGAGAGGTTTTTTGAAACACAAACACACAACCAGACTTAGAAGGGTAAAAAAACTAATATTAAAAATGTGGGAGTGAATTTCTTTGTTGCTCTCTGATCTCTTCAAGAAATAACTACTGAACCGACCAATACAGAATTTGGCATACATATAGTCCAGATTACAGAACAAGGCACGGGCTATATACACGGTGTAAATGACATCGTACCTATAATTGATACCAAGGGCTCAGTACTCGATTCTGGATGGAAATTGCAATTTCTTTTTCATTATTTAAATTTTGAATGTGAAATAAAATCGTTATATTCATCATCATCATCATCTATCAGCCTTTCAACGTCCACTGCTGGACATAGGCCTCCCCAAGAGAACGCCACAACGAGCGGTCCCATCATGGGGGATAATGCCGTAATCGCCACGCTTGGTGGCAGGCGGGTTGGCGATAGCAGTGGATATTGTTAATACTCGGGGATGTGCTGCTGCCCACTCCCCTGGTATTCCCTCAGTCGGCTCTTTAGACACCCGTGGGTAGAGAGGAGTGGGACAATTCTAAAGCCGGCCCCACACGGCCTAATCGTTATATTGTTCTATCTAAATTCAATTTTAGGTAATAAACCCATTTGTTATTTAGTCGCGTTGTAGATGATTCGATGGCGGTTAAAAAATTGCTAACTTTGTAAACCGTCGTTGTAAATGAAAATGGTATAGGGCATAGTAATATTATTATTACAGTTATTTGATAACATCTTTGTCTGGAGTTATCTGTATGATAACATATACACCCGGTATATATAGATCATATATTTATCATAGAGTTCCTGTGAGATTATGGTTTCTAGTTTTTGCCCGCTAATCTAGCCATCTCCAATCTCTGGCATTTGATAGTTATAAATACATTTATGTTTTTGATCTATATTTTTTAGCATTTGACATGCTCCGCCACTTTTAAAGTATAAATTATTTGAGAATAAGGAAAAAGAGATTTTTTGTACTAGCGGGAATCGAACCCGCGTCTTTTCCAATCCGGGGAAGTGCTCTAAGCCACTGAGCTATAGTACAGGTACTTCGACCATCCCAATCTCCTTATTACATTTGTCTTTACGACCAGCGCCATCTATCGGAAGCATTTACATGCATCAAACCGATATAGTAAGTTTAATTTTGCAATTAAAATTCATACTATTTGATGGCGCGATTTTTTAACATTTTTTTTTTTTTTTTTTTTTTTTTTCAAAAATGTTAAAAAATCGCGCCATCAAATAGTATGAATTTTAATTGCAAAATTAAACTTACTATATCGGTTTAATGCATGTAAATGCTTCCGATAGATGGCGCTGGTCGTAAAGACAAATGTAATAAGGAGATTGGGATGGTCGAAGTACCTGTACTATAGCTCAGTGGCTTAGAGCACTTCCCCGGATTGGAAAAGACGCGGGTTCGATTCCCGCTAGTACAAAAAATCTCTTTTTCCTTATTCTCAAATAATTTATACTTTAAAAGTGGCGGAGCATGTCAAATGCTAAAAAATATAGATCAAAAATGTTAAAAAATCGCGCCATCAAATAGTATGAATTTTAATTGCAAAATTAAACTTACTATATCGGTTTAATGCATGTAAATGCTTCCGATAGATGGCGCTGGTCGTAAAGACAAATGTAATAAGGAGATTGGGATGGTCGAAGTACCTGTACTATAGCTCAGTGGCTTAGAGCACTTCCCCGGATTGGAAAAGACGCGGGTTCGATTCCCGCTAGTACAAAAAATCTCTTTTTCCTTATTCTCAAATAATTTATACTTTACATTTATGTTATTGTGAATTTGTAACAAATTCCACTATAAAAATATAACCGAGTAATATATCACAGCTAAGAAATTTCTAGATCAATGAATGTATAAATAAGTTACTGATTTTAATATAACATGCCCAAATTGGAGCAAATTTCGAAAATGGCAGTTCGCGAGCAGTGAACGGTGACAGCGAGCTATGGAGCTCAATAAATATGATTATAAATAAATTAAGTGAACGACCACCTATAGCGAATCGAGTGTTAAACCATGTGATTTGTTTTTATTGACCGCGGTATATGGATATTTTTAAATATGAAACCTA